>PPLG03000002.1:0-600000 GCA_003706415.3 Deakozyma indianensis
AGTGCGAACCGTCTAGCTCATCGAGAATTGAAGATTTCTTCACCAAGTGCTAATTGACTGTCTCAGACAACGAAGCGTCCCTGACAGTGCCTGACAGCACTTAGCGAAAAAATCTACAATTCTCGAGAGTGGCCGTTCTCAAACCACCTCGAAGATTACCCTGCTCAAGAAGAGCTCTTGTAATACTTGAACTTATTGAAGTTCAAAATCCGCGAAGTCGAATGGTTGATTCTACATCTTTCCAGGGTCAACGGCTTTTGTCAAGCTGGGTTACCCTGCAGTGGAACTGAATGTGCTAGTAATGGACAACCAGTAATCGACGGACAGGCAATGAGTTGTGAAACACTTCGAAACTCCCAGCTGCGACCATACCAGGGTGGCCACAAGGTTTCCCGTCCGATCAACCAATTATTTAAGCACCCTAGGGCCTAGATCAGTATTGTCGTGGGAGACCAGACGAGAACGATAGGTGTTGCAGTTTTTTTTTTATTTTATGTGAGGATGTCTGGTGTAGTCCAACGGCTCCAGACAAACGCACAGCCAATATGAATGAAGGCTACTCTTGAGGATCGTACAAGTCACGGTTGGGCCAGATCCCTCCGATGGAGAGCTCCTGAATTTAGCTGGTCCTAATCGGTATGTGTTTAGGCCCCACACTATGCCTCGTATTGGGAATCCCAAGGGCACTCGTATTCGTATCTGACAAAGTTAATGACATTCTAGCGGTCGGTTGCTGCGCCACGGGTATTATCTAACTCTCGAGCAGTCACTGCATATCTACTCCGGTACTCGATCACTGGGAATCTTGTTTCCTTCAATTATCGCACCCATTGAGCTGTAGAACTGTAGCTACAAATAATTATCATTCATACAAATAAAGCCCGTTGATTAGAGGTGACAATGACAAAAGCATAACCGTAAACAGCTCTCTTTCAATAGCCAACTGCAGCGGAGGTTCTCGAGACTGCTCAACGTCTTGTAGCCGTATACGCCTAGGCGCAGCCTGGCGTTGACAATCTCACGCCCAACAACATAGCCGACACCAAACTGGTAAGAGTGAGCTCCTTCTTGCAGACAGATTTTGCGATAGCTGCAAGATATGCATTCACGGTGGTATTGGTTGTTTCATCAAGGTATGCAATATTGCTCTAGGGGACAACATCCCTCAAGTAAAGAAATTCTTCAAGAAAGTGGACAGAGGCGACAGTATCTGAACTTCATGCGGTAACGTAACCCCAGGGCTGAGCCCCGTTATGGATTTCTGCTCATCTGTATTGTTTAATCAGATAGGCTAGTATTCAGGTCACACACTTAGAAAGGATAATGCCTCAACTAATTGGTGGGTTCACCTTCAAAGAGAGGTGAGTTTTCCTGGTGTTCTTTTGCTACTGGATGTTGTTCGTTGAAAGTCAAGATGTATCTGCTGTGGATGAGAGCGATGGCTGAGTCGAATGGATCAACACAGGGGCCCAGAACTGCGCGTTTCAATTTCTACGCAGCACTGTCATTAGTACTTCGTATCGCTTCGGACGCCTGATCCTCGTATTTTGTTGCCCGGTGACTTCGTATTCCAGTGCCCTCAGACTAGTAGCACTAGTGGCTATAAAAAGGTATATCCCCGTTTCAAGAATCCACGAAAAGTTCCTGCGAAGACCCCGATGTCTTTCAACTCGCTTTTGGTCTATGTATTACTGACCATCGCTGCGGCCCACACAAATGACCCCATTGAGAAGGTTCGACCTGCTGTCATTGCTTACGATTGTCTCATGGCAGAGTCCAGTAATATAGCCAAGGATATCGACTGTGGTACGCGCGAACTTGGCTGTCTGTGTAAAAGTCAACTCCTTATCCAGAAAACTACAGCCTGCATGTTAGCCAAGAACAGTGCCAACGAAACAACTGCCTCTGCACACCATCTTATCAATATATGTCTGAACTACAAGCAGGACGTCTCAGCCTACGTCAACTGGCTGTCTTACCAGGACATATCCCAGAGGGACAATAAAGGACTTGGTGCAACTGTCAATGCTCCCCCAGAACCCGGCACCAATTCCAGTGCTATCAATGACGGTGGTGACCATGAGTATCCCGGTTATAAGGTGTACACTTCCGAAAATGAGATTCTCTCCATCTGGTTAGCTGGTATGCTGCTGATATTCTTTATTGCGGTCTGTTCAATCAGAGCAATGTGCCATATTCTCTCTTATACATCCATGAAGCTTCTATCTTTCTTTGACGGCTCCTTATCTCGCAAAATTCGCAAATTTGTGACACTCCCTCGTAATTATGATCGCAGAACGAACGCTGGCTCGCTAGAAAAGCTATGTTACAGTGTCATGATCGCGCGAAGGTTAGAATCTATCGTTGTGATCATATATGTGTGTCTTTTTACCGCAGCTTTGACATTGCAGTACCATGGACTTACTGGGCAAGACGCTATTCGCATTTTAGCGGTCCGAGCTGGCCATCTCAGTATCGGGATGTTACCACTCATTATTCTTTTTGGAGGCCGCAACAACATCCTTATATGGTGCACCGGCTGGTCAATGGCTACTTTCAATGTTTATCATAAATGGGTGGCCAGGCTGGAGGTCATAGGTATAATTATCCATGCTGTTGCACAGGCAATACCCGATATCCAAACGGGTACTTATGCTGCAAGGTGGAAGAACTCATACTTTATCTGTGGTTTGTTGGCATGTACTACTGGAGCCATAATATGTTTTCAGGCCATGTGTTGGTTCCGTAGAAGACACTATGAAACATTCCTTATCCTCCACATTGTGCTCGCTATCACTTTCATGAGTTTGGCCTATAACCATGTTAGAGTGGTGGGGCATATCGAGGGTGTAATGTATCTGCAGTATTTCTGGTCTGCTATTGCTATTTGGGCTTTCGACAGAGCTGTTAGATGGGTGCGTCTACTCTTGTCAGGAATCTCCACTGCCAAAATTGTATATTATGATGCCGCCAATCTGATGAAGGTGCAGATCAGCTTTTCCAACCGATGGAAGTGCCGGCCCGGAACTTATGCCTTTGTATATTTCCAAACCAAAAAGTTCCACCAATCTCATCCATTTAGTCTGTACGAGGCTCCTGATGGGAAGCTAATGATGGCCGTGAAGGTAATGCACGGAATTACCGCTGATGTTGCAGAGATGTGCGCTCAGCAATTGAAGAATCAGATAACACTTAATGTAGGGCTGGAGGGACCCTATGGCACCACTCATAACCTTAACCACTATGATACACGAATGATAATCGCGGGTGGTATTGGCTTCACTGCGGTCATCGGTTACGCACTCGAGCTAGCACGACTGCCTGCTCAACAGCATCAGAGAACGATGTTCTTATGGGTTATCAGAGATCGTTCAATAGTGGACGTCTTTCAGGAAGAAGTTGAGTATTTAAGGAAGGCAGGTGTTAACCTACGTATATGCATTTCAGGTGTAAGTCGAAAATGCAGTGCACGGCCACTCGAGAGTTCACAGACCAATGCCAACATATCAAATCACTTGGATGAGAAAGTAGTGTGCTCAGGCAACAGAGATGGCGGCTCTCGTTTCCATGATATCATCGAGTATGGTAGACCACATTTAGAGGACATTGTTAGCCATCAGATTCAGAAGACAAGTGGACCAATGGCTGTGCTGTGCTGCGGCCCGGGTACCATGAATGATGCTGTTCGTTGTAGTATTGTGGCATCTCTTGAATCAACCAAGTATAGAGTTGACTACTTTGAAGACAATTTCGGCTGGTAGTTAGAAGGAGGACCGTAGTGACGTTGATAACTGTCGTATTCTCAACAACTAAAGGAGAGTCTCTTCTATAAAATACAACACAACAGTGGTGGTAGTATAAAGATAGACCTTATTCCTTCTAATCACACTAGAGAATATCGTTATTGCTCATATTTTTAGGATTTCTTACCAATGCGTGAGGTAATTGAGTCCTATAACGTATCAGATCTAGAGTGGATCGGCAGCAGGCGTATGGTGTTCACGTTTGCTCCTTTAAGCTGGTAAATAGCACAAATCCAAGTGATTTTTACAAACAACAACAATCTGCCTATTTCGAAACCCAAATTGCTCTATTTTCCGAGGAATGAGAAATGCTTAAACCAAACGAGCCTACTGTAATATTTTGTTCCTTTAGAAAAAGAGGAATTGATTTTTTAAAGCAGGGTCTAGATCAACAGACGGAGCACTTTCTGTTCTTGTCGTCGCACAACCCACGCACAGCCGCACAAATATCAGGCGCTGATCATTATCAAGCTGAAAGTTGCAAACGTTCTGCGCTTTGCACCTGTGTCTTTCTCGTTATCCTCGTCATAGGATGAAACCTAACCTTATAACCGTAATTGGCAACACTGGCGTGGGCAAATCTAAGCTTGCTGTAGAGATTGCAAAAGCTCTCAACGGAGAAATTATAAATGGTGATTCCATGCAGGTTTACTCTGGCGTCGATACGATCACGAACAAGCATCCACTAAGGGAGCGAGAAGGAATACCACATCACTTGCTAGGATACGTCAACTGGAATGAAGAGTATTCTGTGCAGCAGTTTGAAAAAGATGCCATTGACAAGATCACAGATATTCACAACCGTGGAAAGATACCCGTGTTAGTTGGCGGAACGCATTATTACAATCAGGCATTGCTATTTAAAAACAGTACCATTGCGAATTCAACTCACGTTGCTGAGCAATTATTGACTGCTGAACAACAGCAGTTGCTTGACGACAGTCGGCGGGTACTGAGCGAGTTGGAGAAAGTGGATCCAGTTATCCTAGCGAAGTTTCATCCAAATGATACACGTAGATTAAGGCGAGCTCTTGAAATTTATTATATGAGTAATAAGAAGGCTTCAGAGATATACCAGGAACAACAAGATAGTGCTGTCGAGCTTCGATATCGCTCTCTCGTCTTGTGGATATACTGCGAGGGTGTTGAGTTGGAAAAGCGGCTGGATGATCGAGTAGACGCTATGATCGAGCAGGGCCTTGAGGAAGAGATCTGGGAGATGTATGATTATCGAAAGGCGGCTGGCAGCGTTGACAAGCCCATTGGTGGCATATTTCAGGCAATTGGATACAAAGAGTTTCTGCCCTATCTTAAGTCACACAACGAAGATAGCTTCAAGTCAGGAATTGAATTGATGAAACTTGCTACGAGGCAGTATGCCAAACGACAGACAAAATGGGTACGGAAGAAACTACTGGTCATGCTTGAAGATCAAGCGAGAAAAGATCCGGAGTACAACGGATTTCTAGCAGCCCTTGACTCCACTAATCTTGGCGACTGGGACGTAAAAGTAGGTGAAAGAGGTGTGCAAATTGCCAGAGAGTTTCTGAATCAAGATCCCCCGGATTTTTCGGTTGATCTTATCCCTGAGAGCATACAAAATGAGGTGACCACAAAGGGATTTGGCTTTAACAATCAGGCAGACTGGAAGCACTTTCATTGTAACGTATGTGCTACAGAGGATGGGCCGATGGTTTTTGTTGGTGAAAATCTTTGGAACATTCACTTGTCAAGTAAGAAGCATCGTAAAACCGAGGCCATGATTAAGCGTAAAGAACGCTTAGACGCAAGAACAGCGAGCAACGAAGGTAGTAAGATTGTTTAGCTGCGCTTGGTGAACTGCATCTCCATCCCAGGCTTCCACACTGCAGAACTCTGCGGTTTTGGTGATACAATTCCTCCTTGGTTCGGCGACGGAGCATCTGAGCGCAGTGACAAACCTTCCATTGAAGTAGAGAGTTGCTGCTCTAAAGTTGAGCCTTGAACACGACGACCGTGTGTGAATTTACTACAGTCGTCCATCAACCGTCGTAGTTGGCTAATGGAAGCATTGTAGAACTTTCGCCCCTCCTCCAGATTTTGTTCCAGCTCACAAAACTTCGTGTATGCCACTTCGAGGCTTTGAAGCGCCGCTTCACGTTCACTTATGGCATGGTTCATCTTCCGCTCGGCGAGCATTGACGAATTTAATGCAGATAACCGGATGAGAACTTCTTTCTGCTTATTCTCCTGGTTTCTAAGCCAGTTTAACTCTCTATCGTATTTGGAAACTGCTTTAGCAAAAACAGGCTCAAAGAACTCGGTCGAAATGCTGGGCGCTGTGTCCACGTTCGCAATCTGACGGTAATGAGAAGTTAGCTCGGAGGTCAAGTCAACTTTATTGATCGCTGCCGTTAACTCAGACCGCTTCTCCTTGTACTGTGATCTGATCCCATCAAGCTGTAATAGGCATTCACGCATTTTACTGGTTATATTCCTTAGTTCAGTAGACAGGGTTACACCTTCTGTGCTTTGAGGAATAAATGCATTAAGGGCTTGCTCTCCATTTGCAAGAACAGTGATGATTCCGTCAACTGATGCAAACTTTTCCTTCAGGTAACGATCGCTTTTGATTCCTTCATTCAGGTACCCTTCAATCCTCTCTAAGCTTTCCCAAAGATTCTTACCAGCATCTCGGCTAGTCGGTCTGTTCCATTTCTCAGTACCTTTTGATTTTCGCATGTGTTCATCCTCTGCCTCCTCTGTATCAAGCATCTCCTCGACACAGTCTATCAATGCTCTGCATTCATCCGAAAGACCGTTCAAATCATTTATGGCTAATCGAATGGCATCAATACCTCCGTGCTGCGATATTTCTGCAGAATGATCTAGCAGGCTCTGTGGTACTCCCAATGGTCTGGTGATGGCTTCGAGTGCGCCTGGAAGACCTAGTGACGAGGTTTCTTGTTGGATTATTACGATTTGCTTATCAATATCAGCCAGGATATTGCTCTCGACGTATCGCTTTATCTTCTCATTGAAAACTCCGACTGACTGATGCAGCGCATAGGGTGACAATGATGATAATAGAGGCTCCAGGCCATTTACGCGCAGATAATCTTCTGGCTTTTGTACTGCCTGAGGAAGCTGTGCCTTTGCCATAGCTGCCCCTGGTGTGGGGGTAACGGACAATGGAACATCGTGATGGTAAATGAGGTCGTTGTCTTTGCGAGATCTGGCCAAATCAGAATTAACCCTCTCAGTGAGGCTATCCAAGTCACTCACCGGGCCCTGCATGACGAATTTTGAATATTTCTTAGCTTCAGAGCAGTACCCGCTAGCTAGTTCCAGTCTTGCAATTTCCTCCCCGTATTTGAGGTTGTTTAGAGCTTCAATTGCCATTCGATATTCACAGGCCGCAAGGAAGTGCAATCTCTTGAATCTTATATGATGGACCCACTCCGTCCTAATTGTGGTGGATTTGGCAGCGTATTCATATGCTTCGCCATAATAAATGTGGACTTGTGCCGACAGCTTCGCAATTACCGCATCCTTGAGCTGCTCCATTCGAGCTCTTATCCAAAAGCATTCCTGAGCTTGTGCCAAACAAATGTAATATAGAACCGATATGGTATCTGATTCTAACCCTAGTGGTAACTGCTTAGGATACTTCGGTAGCACCACATCTCTGAGTTGCAGAAAAGCGCCAGCAGCAAACTGGAACTGCTGATATGCATTTTTCAAGTCATCTGGTTTACTTGTCGGCAATGCGAAGGCGACATATGAAAGATTTGCGCCGATATTGTACAGAATATTGATCTGATCGAAGATCCAGGCATTGGAGTGTTGCGCTGCGTTGGTGGAATAGCCAAGTGTGTTGTACCAGACTAGATCGTCATGCAATGTAACAGGGAACTTGGACAAAAGAAGAGCAAGGTGTGAATAATACAGATACAGCGGACCGAGAGCAGCCTTGCCGGACTTTGTCAGTTCACACTGCGCACGGTAATGATCAAGAGTGTCGAGATCTTTGGAATGGACCTCAGCATTCTCCTGGTATTCAACCTCAATAGATCTTTTGAGATTGTCTGCAAGTGGATAGTGTGTTGTGGTTCTCAATGGAATATAAAGAAGCCCAGACATATCAGTCTAAATAGAACTTTCCCGTCAGGAGAATGGCCGCTGTTGGGTGACGAGAACCAGTTATTCAGCAACTGTCTTCCCAAATGAGAGTGGTGGAGGAGTATTTGAATCAAATAGAAATGGCACGGAACTCTCAAGTCACACTAGACGAGCGTCGACGAGCCTATTGCATGAAAACAATTGCGGCAATCAGCAAGTTTCGCGGCCACCATTTATTTCTCACGTGATAAACCACACCTTTATCTTCCGACAATATAAATGAGATGTCGGCAGATGAGCCGGTGCATTAGAACAGGTCAGAAGCGACTCTTTTCTTCTTCTCCGAGTCATTCTCTTGACGTGTCCGTGTTTCTGAATGTTGGTCACGATTTCCTTCAAGGTGTTCACTCTGTCACAGGGCTCCCATGGTACTTGAGTGTTCCTTTGGCGACTGTGGGATTGAGAAGTGTTACAACGTTGCCAATTGCCATTAGTAACAGGATAAGGACTCAAAAACAACAAGCACTGGCTCCAGTTTTGTCCGCTACGGGGTGGATACTACGGAACAAGTTGCAACAATCCGCTTCCAATCAACTCACCCACGAGCAGATCTCTGTGCTAGCCGCGAAAGAACAGCGGAAAAGACGAGTTGCTCTTTTCAGACAGTATAAATGTCAAGCATGGAAGTCTCTGGCACTGCTACCCAGTGTTCAGATTCCTGTATGGATTACAATCTCTTTGGTGCTCAGAGCCATGTGCGGTGGTAACTACAGTAGTGAGTATATTGTTGCTGAGCCTGCATTTAATCTTGGATTTTTATGGATAGATGCTTTGTCGACCCCTGATGCACTTGGTATTCTGCCTACTTTGGTTGGCGCTCTCTCGATGGCCAATGTCGAGTGGAATACTATCAACGCTCTTAATCCTGCAAGTGGTCCTTCAAATAAAGATTCCATTAGCGTCCCTACTGTTGTCTCAAACATCACCAGGCTTGGATCTCTTCTTTTTATGACTGCCGCCTTCCAAGCACCTTCTATTCTGTGCATATACTGGATATCCAGTAACTCGTTTTCTTTGGTACAAAATGTACTGCTAGACAAGTATCTACCAGTGAGATACAAGCCTCTGCCCACCATTGGACCTGGTGTTGTCGCCCTGGAAGCTGTTCAACGGGCTGACACTTCGACTTCTAACGATACTTTAACTATACCGCCTGTTCAATTACGCTCTGAAAAAACGCAAAAAACGCTGTCAACGGAGCCATCTGGTGACAGTTACGCTGATTAATACTCTACAAAAGTCCTATGCATACCAGATAATAACAAAGCCCACCGTTAATATAATTACATCTATGTGTTTTTTAGTCCTGTACGGAGCCATCTCTCGGCCTGTAGTTGACACCCTTAGCCTCTAAATCACCTACTATATCGCCCGGCAGCTTTCCATTTACTTTAACGGCATATACTCCCTCCTGGAATCCATCAATCCGTAGCCATCGAGCGACCCAGGAGCCTTCTGAAGCACACAGCGCCACTTCACCCTCAAATGCTAAAGTTAGTAAACCGTACACAATAACAAATACCTATTGACTCAAAAATAGGCCAAAAATACTTACAAGGCGACGTGCAAACCTGGACCATCTCATCATCGTTCTTGTATGAAAGAACCGAGTCACAGTTCGGGCAACCGAGATTGACAAACTCCTGATATTAGTATATCGAACACATTGTAGACAATGACAATACTCACTCTTGCCGGCTTGATTATGCCGCATATCATACAAGCTCTCTCCGTCCGGTTCGACATTTGTGAGAATGAATAAACAAATTACGAAGTGTCGGGAAGCGTAATTTTAACAACCTTGACAGCGACTTTGCAGAGCTTAGCTGTATTTCTCAAAGAAGTGATGATATAGACAAAAATAAAATTGGTATTAATCAAATAAATCATATAGTGTTATTGTACTCACAAAAATTGCGTGGCAGAGGACCTCTCGTATCTTGCCTTCCATTCTTCCAAATCCCGCTGAGCCCTAAGAGCTTGTTCCTTGGCTTGACGGGCATCTCGCTCGGTCCTCTTGAGAGCAACCTGGTTCTGAGAAATCTCAGCGTTCATCTTCTCAATAGTCTCCAAAAGCTTCTTGGATTTTTCTTCACTTAGCTCTAGCTCTCCCTGAAGTCTGGTCATCTGGTTACCAGAACTGCGAAGCTGCATTTCAACATCTTTGACGGAACGATCTGAGTGACGAACTTGCTTCATCTCATCACTGTGCTTCTTAGTCAGGTCAGACACCTGTTGCTCAAGCTCTGTCACTTTCTTCTGAAGATATCCATTTGCATTCATGCCAGAAACCTTCAGCTTGGATTCCAAATCAATCAGCTTCAACGAAAGAGAGTGCTTCTCCTGAGCAAGATTACCATTCACAGCAGCTAGTTGCTCATTCTTCTTACGCTCGGCTTCCAAACTGCGCTGGTTAACCTCAAGCCTGTCAGCAGATTGCTTCAGTTTTTGCTGGACAATTGGATCTACAGACATGCGTTTACTGTCAACAGAGTCTCTGTGGGAGCCAATTGGAGGAGACTTCACCGGTGTCGAAGCAAGCTGCTCTAACTGGCGAGACATTTCAGTCATACGGTGCTCAAGCCCTCTTTTATCCTTAAGAAGCTGATCTCTATCACCAGTAAGATCTTCCATCGTCTCCCTCAACGTTCTAACCTGCGACAGAAGAGAACCAATACGACGTTGAGAATCATGCTGCGCAAGCAAGGCCTCTTCATGAGCTTTCTTCAGCTCATCCACCTGGCCCTCAAGCTCATTCTTCTTACTCCAACTCATGTCCTTCAAGGAATCCGTGCTGAGGCGATCTAGTTGCTCCTGAGCACGTCGGTTGTCCAAAACAAGAGAGTCATTCTTAAGGCGCTCCGCTTCTAGTTCGGTTGAGAGCAGCTTGAGTTCCTTGGTGTACCTGTTCCTGATTGCATTGATTGTAGACTCACTTTCAGAAAGCTCCTGAGTATTGGCCAGGCGCAGCTGCTCAAGCTCCTGCTGCATCTTCTGGTGCATTGTTTGTAAATGTGTGTAATCAACGGATCTGTCCTCCAGCTCATCCTCAAGTTTTCTGACCTTGGATTGCCAATTCGAAAGTTTGGACTCAAGATCTTTAACCTCTAAGACAGATTTTGCAAGCCTGCTTTCAGCGTCCTTGCTTTGCTCCTTTGCAAACTGCTCCGCTCTTGTGGCCTTCAAAACAACTGCCTCCGCACTCTCTAGCTTCGAGTAATACTCCTCTGCACGACGCTTATAAAGATTCACTGAGTTGCCAAGTTCTTCAGAGCGAGTCTTCTCAGCGTTGAGATGCATTTGCAAATCTTCCACTGATTCCTCACCCAAGGGTGATGGTCCGTCTACACTCTGAGATTTGAGACGTCTAACCTGCCTTTGAAGGTCTCTCGTTTCCTGCTTGGAGACAGCAAGAGCATCCTTGGTCGAGACCAAATTCTTAGAAGTCTCATGATAGACATCCAGAAGATCACGCTTGCTCTCTCGAAGTGCAGCAAACATCTCCTCCAATTCTACCATCGACTTGCCATTGAGATTCTCTTTCCCGCTGGCACCTAAACTTGGCACAGACTTTGCGTCAACGTTGGGGGACCGCTCATGCAGTTTCCTGGCACTGGGATCAAGATCAAAGGTACGGAGAAGTGGGCGCGGTGTCTCCTCGCTAACAGTGCTAGTATTCTTCTTAGGCGAAGATGGAGGAGAAGAAGAATTAATGGCAGCCAGATCATCCAATAAGGCTCGTCTGGTCGCGTAAAACTTGGAATCCTTCTCATCGATCTCTTTCGACCATCTTCTCTTGGCATCTTCCATCTGCTCTTCAACGAGCTGCGCTCTGTCCTCAGCTTCCTTTCTAGCTTTTTCGGCCTGAACCAACTGCTTGGCGAGATCAACGCCATCGGCGCCTTTGGGAATGACCTTCTTGAGAGCCAGTAATTCCGAATTCTTAGCTTCCAGCTCGGTAGTCGCTTGCGCCAACTGCTGTGTCAACTTTCGGCGTAGCACCTCGCTCTCTGACTTGCCCCTCTTTTCAATGGAACGCAGCTGATCCTGAAGAGATGAGACAATCATCTTCTCCCTGGAAACCTCGCTATTCAGATCTTCAATTTCACCAGCCAACTTTTTGTTCTTGGCCTGCAAAGTGGATCTTTCTAGCTGTTCTTTCTTAATGCTCTCTTTAAGCAACCTCGAGCTAATCAACATGGCCTCATTCTCTTCGTTGACCTTCTTCATACGAGAGGTGACCTCAGATTCCACAGAACTACGAAGCTTCTCCATCTGACTATTACGCTGAGAGAGATCTGTATGCAACTTGCTCTTTTCCAGCTCCAAAGTAGAGTTTTTGTTAGTAGCGTCGGTGAGATCTTTGGAAATTTGAGCTTTGGACATTTTCACATTCTCATTCTCTGTGGTAAGCTTTCTGACTTGCTCCTTGAGCTCCCTCAGTTGAGCAGTAAGTGCTTTATTCTGATCCTCAAACTTTGTAGAACTCGTTTGAAGCTCTTTGTTATTAGCGGTAACCAGCTCAACTTCCTTCCTCAAATCAGCGCGCTCCGCTACAGCTCGAGAGGAAGTCTCCTCAGTCTTCTTCAGCTTCATCATCAACGTATCCAACTCAACCTTATACTTCTTATGCTCAGCAAGCTGTGCCTTACCAATCTCAAGCTCCTTATAAAGAGACCTATTTTCCTGTTCCAATTTCAAATGACGATCGGAATGAACATTCACTTTGGCTCTCAAATCCTCTATAAGAGCAGACTTCGCCTCAATTTCTCCTTCAAACTTCACCCTTGAAGCATCATGTGAAGCCTTTGCATCAGCAAGCTGCTGGTCGAGAAGCTTACGAGACCTGAACATCGTCTCCTGATCGGTGGTCTTATCTTGGAGCAATTTTGCCGCTTGCCTTGCCTCATCTTCAGCTTTTGAATACTTCTCCGTAAGCTCTGCCATAGCCCTCTTATGATTGTCAAGGGACTTCTGCAGACGATCAACATCCGCCTGCCTGTCTCCACTGTCAGATTGAAGCTTCTTGAGTAATCGTTGCTGGTCTTCAACCACGTCCTTGGTGCGCTTCAGGTCTGCCGCTTTCTTTTTGAGCTGATCTTCACTGCTGAGGGCAGATTGCTGATATTCCGTCAATTGATTATTAAGCTCTGCATTCTTTTCTTCCAGGGCCACCAGCTGTTTCCTCAGCTCCGTTTCCTTGGCAGAAGCAGACCTTTGGTGTGAAAGATACTCAGCCTTTATCGATGATAGCGTAGAACTCAGATCATTGACTTTCTTTTGATGAATGTCCCTATCAGATTTGATTTTATGCAGTTCAGAGCTAGTAGCGTCAAAAGATTTCATCCTCTCCTCCAGATCTGACACTGTACGCTTCAACGATTTCTTCTCAGATTCAAGAGAACCAATCAAAGTAGCAGCCTTTTCCAGCTCTTGCTTTAAGGAATCGCACTGAGCTTCAACTTTCTTCTTCGCCTCAAGCAGTCTTTCAAGTTGTCCTTCAACATCATCAAGATCATCTGTGACGCCCGAAAGCAGATCCTCTAACTCCGCAACCTTCTCCTGCGAGCGTTTCAAAATCTCTTCCTTATCCAAAGCGAGGAGGCGCTCGCTCTCAAGCACTTCAGCCACTTTCTTGAGCTCATTCTCCGCCTTACGTTTCTGATCCTCCTGGGCTCTCTGAGCTTGCTCAATATCCTTAATCTGTGACTCCAGCTGCTTGATAGCGGAGTCTTTAGCTTGCTGTTGGCCAGTTTCACGAGCAGCAATTAAAAGAGGCTTCATTTTGGTGAACATACGCCACCATGGATCTTCTTTCAACTCCAGGTATAGTTCCAAGTTTGCTTTAATGAGGTGAGCAGCTTTGGCGCGAACTATTTTCTGCTGTGCATCACGTCGCTGAAGGTAGCCCCTTGAAATGGCTTGGAAATTTATCACGAGCTCTCTGATTATAGCCTCTCTCTTCTCCTCTAGGTCGGCGAGTACGCCACTTTTGAAGAACACCTTGGTGAGACCAATCCTGTAAAGTGAAGAATTGAGATTGAGATTCTGAAGAATATTCTGGCAGGCTTTCTTACCGTCCACAAACGACTTTGGAGACTTACGTCCGATAAGCACCTCGTATCGCTGTCTGAACTCGGAGAAAAAGAGGCGATTAGGAAATCCAGAGCGCGCAATCCTGATGCCCTCCAGCACACCATTGCATCGCAGCTGGTCTAGAACAAGTACCTTGTCGAACTTTTTGGCCATTTTCTCGTGGTTGGGCAAAATGCAGCGCACAAAGTGAGGATGTGTGGAATTCAGAAGATTCATCAAGGTATGAAGCTGTTCTTTATGACGTTGAGCGACAGTTCTGAAGATTCCTCTCTTGACCTTTCCTCCAACAATCTTGCTACTGGCTTCCTTCTCTTGTGCAAAGAGTGTGCGAATGGTGGCGTCGGTGGAGTCAATCAATTGCTGAACAACATTGTCATTGAGTGGGTCTTTGTTCTTTTCCAACCATCCTTCCGTAGAATATTCGACATTTGCAGCATAGTGAGTTAATGTGAATCCCTGGGCTAATTTTGATGGAGTAAACTTGCTGCTATCCTTCCACAAGCCTGCTAACTTCTCTGTGAAAGACTTATCGGTTGCTTTGGGCATGATACAATCTTCATCCAGCGATGAGAAAATACCCATAGGACGGGATTTTTCAATGAGATCGATAGTAGGCTGCAAATCATGACCGAAATCAACATATTTCCACTCGATGTTTTCACGCGAATACTCATCCTGCTCAAGAACAAACATGTGATGGTTGAAGAACTGCTGGAGTCTTTCGTTGGTATAGTTAATACACAGCTGCTCAAATGAATTCGTTTCAAAAATCTCAAAACCTGCAATGTCAAGGACGCCAATAAATGTGGTATTATCAGTAGACCGTTGGAGTGTCTGATTGATAAGATCTACTAGGTATCCAAAAGTACGCTCGTATATGGACTTGGACAGAGCATCCAGCGAATGTCGCACTTGTTCGGCTGTTTTGTTTTGAGTCACCCATTCCGTGCCAGCTTTCACCCTTGGCCGTAATATCGATTTTGTGAACTCAGCGGAGTTAATGCCAAGCAAGTGACAAGCTTTTTCAAGGCTTTCAAATGTCTCGATACGAGCGGAATCACCTTGGGGCAATACCTCAATATTGCCGATATGCAGAATAGCAGAGATGACCTTGAAAAGATTCTGAGGAGCAATGTTGAGCACACCGAGAGCCTCAAGGAGATTTTGGAACTCTGCCGCATCATTCACACCAACGATCTTCTGATTCGCACTCTTCAAGTAGTTATAGGAAGAAGTGTCAGACTCTAAAAGCAGCTGAGACCGCAACTGCTTGGAAGCACCAGAAACCAGCTGGTAAAACACATGGTAATTTCGTTCCTTCGCACCCTGATGAATAACACGAGACTTTTCCAGCAAATACCAATCAATTTGAGCGCCTGCAATCTGGCCGGAGCGAGCAAACTCAATTCTGATAAACTTGCCGAATCGAGAAGAGTTATTGTTGCGGACAGTTTGAGCATTACCAAAAGCTTCAAGAATAGGGTTGGCTTGAATAATCTGATCCTCAAAAGTGGCAGCATTTGAAATCTGTCTCTTGGCGACCGAATCTGAGGTGATGGCAGCGAGATACTGGATCACTTTCTTGGTATTTTCAGTCTTGCCAGCACCTGATTCACCAGTAACAAGAATCGACTGATTATCATGCATCTCAAGCATATTACGAAATGCAAGATCAGTAATAGCATAGATGTGAGGCTTGGTCTCTTCTCTCAGCTTGTTTTTGTATTCAACAACAGTGTCATTACCGTAAATGGGGATTTGTTTATAGGGGTTAACAGCAACCAAAAAAAGACCCGAGTAAGTGTATATTTCGTCTCTTGAAAAACGGGATTCAAGATTGTGAACGACCGACGCCTCATTCAAATATGTAAGCTCGGCCATGTCATTAGCCCTATCAAATTGGGGAGGGTTCACTTTGTCAGTTTCAGCAATACTGATAGTACGATCAGAGCCATCAGAGCAGCGCACAGTTAGAGTGTTATCATCGTTCTCTTTCGTAACAAAGCCTTTTATGAAACCCTGATTCTGGTCTGGGATCCATAACCAACGCTTTGAAGCAAATTCAGCGTCCTCAACTGCTTCAGGCTTGGCCAGTTTAGCCAGCTGAGAGATCGAGGTAGACGGCTTGAACGTGCTACTCATTGCGCATGTGGTGGTGCTATCTGGATCAATGGTTTGGAGTTAAGAATCGGTCCCTCGCCTAGTGATGTTTTGTTTATACCCAGAGATCCACATTTTCTCAAATAGGTAACCAGCAACATGAGCTGCGCGGCTGGTTAGCGTGTGGGACGTGAAACAGGCGCGCTGGGTGTTAGCTGAGGAGCGGCAGAGACTGGCCAGCTCCATTTTTCCTCATTATTTTGAGAGTAAATTAGATTGCACTCTTCTATAACATTGGTTTAAAGTGTTCGTCTGCATAAATTTCTGAAAGAGTTCTGAAGACGTGGACATATGAAATTAGCACTAGCATCTCCTGCGCCCAGCAATGTCCCAGGATAAACTGCCCTGATTTTACCCTGTCACATGCGACAGCTGATTAGACCAAACTAGGCACATCGCAACAACGTCTCAGCTACACAATGACTGGCCCTTCTGATTTCGACTTCGAGGATCATATCGAAACCCCGATTGCTGACCGATACATGAGCTCAGCGGGGAAGAAACCTGATAAAACGCCTTATAGAATGAATAGTACATTCCCTTGGCTACAAAATGTCAAGTACATAACTAACTTTTAGCTCAGGAGAAGTCGTCACCAACGTCTGTCTCACCGTCAGCTCTCCGTAGGGAAGAACCAGGAACCGCAGATATTGTTGAAAACTTGCTCCTTCCGTCTTCTGGCCAGCACCACGAGGATCAGAATGGTCTGGGTGCTAGCGTTTCTCCATCATCAACTCCAAGAGTCCCGTCTTCTCCTAACATCACGCATTCAGGTGGCTTTGATAGACCAGAGAGAGAAAACCCATCACCTTATAGAGCCGTACCTAGATACCAGTTTGTGAGCCCTTCTCCAGGTAAATCGCCCAGGACTTCAGTCACGGCCCCAGGATCCACATCACGATCCAAGATCCCCACCAAGTCTCCGTTTTTAGACGAAAATGAGCAATCTGGAGATGACGGGAATCTCAATATTGATACAGCACTGAACTCGGCAGTGAATTCTCCTCATGCGAGTTCTGTCCCCACTCTTGCTGGTGCTACTGCGGGGTCCCTTCGTTCCAAAGGCACTCCTGAATCCCACAACTCATTTTCGTCATTTGGTCGCACAGTTCGTTCGCTTGTTCAGCGCAAACGATTCTGCCTATCTCTCACATTTGTGGCTGTACTTGTCATTCTCATTATGTCTCTTGCTGCCAATATTTACACCTTCTATCAGTGGAAACATGGTGCTTTTCAGTGCGAACGATATCCTGTGCAGTATGTGTATACCAGTTCTAGTGGAAACGGGAATCGGGATCACTTTTACAAAGAAAGTCAGGAGATCATTCCTCTGCTCGACGATCCTAGACTCAAGAAAGTATTTTACGGTATTGCGTACAACCCTGACAATGCTATATACCCAGCATGTGCAGTGTCACAGTTACAGGTTGCAAAGGATGTGGCTCTCCTTGATCAGCTGACTACTCACGTTCGTCTGTATGGCACTGATTGTCGCCAGGTAGACTTGGTGTTAAACGCGATCCAAGATTTGAATGCCACTCTGACTGTTTCAATTGGTTTGGCGATAGATGGGAATGCAACAACTAACTTTCGTCAAATGAGTCAGTTGGAGGAGATATTTCGACAGTATCCTCAATCTCTTGTTGATTCGATCTACGTGGGTAATGAGGTGCTGTTCAAGGAAGAGCTGACTGACAACGAGTTGATTGAATATATTGACCAAGTAAGGCTGCGAATGAGTGCAATGAATGTCACAGTACCAATTGGTACTAGTGAAATTGGGTCTTTGTGGAACAATACTGTCTCTGGGCATGTGGATATTGTTGCAGCAAATGTGCATCCCTTCTTTGGCGGCGTACTGGTAAACGAATCCACGACCTGGACTTACGACTATCTTCTAAAGCTTGTTTATCAATCAGTGTTGCCATTTAACGGTGTTCTGTCTCTGTCGGAAGTAGGCTGGCCAACTGCAGGTGGGCGCATCGAGGGAGCTATCGCTGGTGTAGATGAGCTTCAGACCTTCCTCAACCAGTGGGTATGTACAAACATTAATGCTGACATTGGTTGGTACTGGTTTGAACTCACTGATCAAGAATGGAAGCGAGAAATCACCGGAAATATGGAATGGGAATCGCACTGGGGACTGTTCACCAAAGATCGCGAGTTGAAGAATGTGACGATTCCAAGTTGCGGGTTCTTTGGGTGAACAAGGCCCTGGCGAACGATTCATTTATCGTATGTACCCAATGAAGCTCTAATTTGAATCATCACGTTCATCCCGCCAAGCCTCTCTCCTCTGTATAGTTTGAATTTCATTTATTATCTCACATAACTGATATAACTGATTTTTTATAAGTACACGGTTAGCACTTTCCTCGTTCCTTACATTCAACCAACTTCTGGTAAAACCGTGGAATGTGATCAACAGAGTGTCACTTACCACAAATGGCCCGGAAGAAGAGCAATATATCAACCCCCTCTGTAATCTTGTTTTTGTTGTGTCCGTCCATTAACGAGTTTTTTTGGGGGTAACATCCTTGTCCGTGGTAGGATTTGAAGTGGCTGTTTTTAGTTTAGACTGTTGATAGACGTTGTAAATGCACCATAGCCAGAAAAATGAAAAGCATGCAAATGACAATGACGTGTTAGCAATCACCCATAGATCGGGATACTGTGGTGGAGGTGGGGTGGTATACTCTGCGTAGTGGACAAGTGCCATGCCGATATAAGTAGAACCAATTACCAGCTTGTGAAAAAACTTGGTTGGAATCAAAGTGGCTTTGGATCCAATGAGCCAGTTCCAGCATAGTGCCACAACCCAGTACTGCATGGTAAGACCGTCGCGCTTCAAAAGTGGCCACATAGAGAAGAGAGCAACATTGTTGATCCAAATTACCGTGGCAATGACCTGGCTATCAGGAATTACCAACAGCAGAGTGGCAGGAAGAAGTGGCAGCAGAACAGACTTTTCGTGCACTTGGAATGAAAAGAGGAAAAATCCCCAGGCACAGGCTGAGAAGGACCACGGCAGCAGCTGGCGTCGTGGGTTCCTATGAGTCAGGTAGAGTACAGGAGAAATAGACACCAACGTAGCCAATAGTGCCAGCTGTTGGAGTCTCTCTGACGGTAGTAAGTTCTTGAATTTGATAAACAGATTTGCTGTGCACCAAAAGTTGGCGACTTTGTCCTCCCACAAGCCCCTTGCAAATGGAAAGATGCGATGGATGGCCTGCTTGATTTGAGCAACACCACCAACACGATACAAGGGATCGAAGCAAGCATAGAAAGTAAATAGCGTCGTAATACCAATCAACAGAAATCTTCCAATATCAAGTTTCGGCTTGACGCACACCTTCAGAAGGAACATAAAGATAAGCGGAGAGTAATACAGTGCCATCTGCTTATAGCAGATCGAAAGTACAAAAAAGAATGAGGCAGATAGGTAATTTGACGTAAGCAGTTTCAGAAGAGACAAGGCAAAGAAGCCCAGCATGACTGAATTGTACTGAAAGTGGCCGTGGTCGATGAGCATCAGCGAAGGCTGGAACAGGATAGCGGCAATCACGACAGCAATCTCAATGCTGGTCAAATTGTAATATCTGGAATACTGATTGACAAGTAATATGATCGCGGGAATGTAAATTACAGATTCCGAGACAATTGCTGAGGCCCTCATGAAAGCCTTGAGACCAGGACTTTCAAAACCTCTTGAAGCGTCTAAAGCGAACCATTCTGGATTCAGCAAAATACCAATCTTTCCCACAGCCCACATGTGAAGTGCTGTGAGAGGAGGATAGTCCAGGCCCCAGTACTGGAGATCGTAAAAGTACCACTTTGACATTGGTAGGTGATTGGTGATTTCCATCCAGTGTCTCTGTGCTTCGAAATCTCCAAACATTGGCGCGACTCCCTCGCCGGAATAGGAGCCTAAACCAACTGCACAACGCATAATCACTGCAAATGACGTGTAGACATAAAGCGCCATCCACTGTGAGAAAGTGTGTTTGTACGCAGAGATAATTTGGGCCATTGGAGTCCGAGCATACGGGGTGGTGGCATTCTTCAGGCGAGCCAATTTGGCTGCCTTAGCTGCTATTTTCACCGAGGGCGATGATGTGCTCGGAGCCATTGCTTCTCGTGGATAGCTAGAAGTGATCCTGGTATGTTCAGCACTGATAGACACGCGTAGCACGTGATTAGCGGATAAAGTCGGTTTCTTGAAGTTGTTTATAAAGGGATGCGTCGATCCTATCTAATAACTGGTTTTGTTCTTCTTTATTCAGCTATATTGTTCTAAGCTTCTAACGTTTTTCATTTCCTTCAGGTCTCGTCTCACGAGCACACATAATAAATAATTATAAAGTACAACAGCAGTAGGGTACCTGTAAGGTCGGTAGATGCTGCTGGCGAGGCTCAGTTAACGGGTAGCGATTTGCTACTCTCAATCAGTGTTGATGCTTTACCTCGATGTTGAACATATCTTCTCTGCGGAAGGACACACCGGTCAGCCTATCCATCGCTCATATCTCCTGGTGGACTCGTGCTCCTGCTCCGAGTTCGACTCCTCGCCCTCTTCGGCCTAATATTATCATCATCTTGCACGAAAGCAAACTCAATTTTGATATTCTTGCCTAGAAGTTCTTCTCCAGATGCCGTCACTGCAGCCTGGGCCTCTTCAAACTCAGCAAACTCTACAAAAGCATAACCTTTGACATAGCCAGTGCGACGATCTAAATTCATGTGTACATCAATGACCTTTCCAAACTCGCCAAAAAGCTCTTCAATGTCCTCTTCAGTAGCTTCTTCGTGGATGTTGGTTGCAATTACTACCCATCCTTCGACCGCTATGTTAGTCAGTTCAAGAAATGTTGCTTCACAAATCTCTTAACCTCGCAATATCCTCAGTGTAAAACAATGCACGAAATGCCATACAACGTTAATGCGCCTCAGCATGGTGTATTGCAGTCGCTCTTCAACTACCTACATTTTACGGGGGCACCGGCACCGATACCTCGAACTTGGTTAGTCTTTTACACCTAATATTCTTCCTGAATCCATTTTACTCACTTCCAAATCCGGTGTCAACTTCCATCACATCCTGCTGTTCAGCCATGTTGATGTTTAGTGCACAGAAATTTCATTGCCAGAAAGGGTCACATAATAGGTAAATTCTGTACGATGGTTTCTAAGGCAGTTGATAAGAATTTTCACATAATGAGATTCGAAATATCATCTGAACGCTTCATCTAGTGTCAATGCAAATTATTCACTACATATGCTCCACAAGAGCCTTTTAAGGAAAGCCGAGCGATACTACAAACAGAGCTAGGTCGGTCAAAACAGGTCACAATGCAAATACTATATGAGCTTCCCACTGGCGGCAGGATGTGTTCCAGCCAATCTCAGTTTCTCTAATACTACTCCAAGAACGTCACTGACGCCCAGATCGGCCATCATTTGGAATGCTTCCGCATGCAACGTATCCAGCACTTCCAAGGAGTAGGCAAAACTGCCGCTCCTTTCCATTGCAGCAACTGCCTCGGTTTTCTTGGAGTCGTCAGACGTATGCAGTTTCAGAACCTTGAGAACAATCTCGGCATCCTCTCCTCCTTTTTGCACGCAGTGCATCACAGGGAATGAAAACTTTCCTTCCGTGAGGTCTTCGCAGTATCCTTTCGACTTGGAATAGGCATCACTCTTCAAGTTCAAGTAATCATCTCTGATTTGGTAAATAACGCCAAGCAGATCAGCCAACCCAGATAGGCTTTGATGGCTGGCGCCAGTGGAAACAGCATGCAAAAGCCGGGACATTAATCTGTACAAACCACCAGTCTTATTTTTCACCATTGCATAGTATTCTTCTTCTGTGGGGCACACAAACTCGTCTCTCCAGTACAAATCTAGGCCCTGACCACGGTGCAAATTTAGCAACTCTTCACAGAAAATATTGAGCACCTCTGGGCAATCCAGCTTAGAGAGTTTGTTCATGGCCACAAAGTACATATAATTGGCCGTGTTGACTGTTCTTGCTGTACCAAATACCGAATGTGCGACAGGTTTGCCACGCCGCAGAATTCCATTGTCCTCAACATCGTCAACAAGCAAGGATGCAGTATGCAACGTCTCTATTACATCAGCAACGACCTTGACAGTGTCAGGATGAACCTCAAATACTCTTGCAAACAAGGCGACCAGCACCGGTCGAAAGTTCTTTCCCGGAATTGAATTTAAGTAGTCATATGGTGCCCGTAGTTTCTCTTCATCAGATGCGGTCCACCCTGCTGAATTCATTTTCTATTCTGTGAGAAGTGGGATAATGTACGATAACGAAACGTAAATGCAATTTGGTGTCTTAGTGATCTGTCGGAGACAATGATATATGTTTCGTTGCCTTCGCGGAAAGCTATTCTGGATTGTGAGAACGGCTGTGCGATGAGCTGGGCTGGGCGCGGTCGAAAATCTCCAGATTCTTACGACTCACCCGACACCCCACAGGTCAGAGTCGAAGATTGAACGGGAGGCTACATTTTGGGATTATAGCTATAGGATAGTGCACAGTCAAAGAAGATAAAATATTGCCACTTTTTATACCTTAGTTACGCTCAATCATTCCTTGTACCTACGTTTCTCCTCTCAAACCCAACGCCTCCCAACGTTCATGTACTGACTAATTACACGCACTATCACCCACTGACTACTTTACACGTCAGTACCCGAACGCTGCTTGCCAACGATAGCATCAGAAACCTATGGACGTTCTCGACTGGGCATGGGAAGTTCCACCAGTGACAAGGTCCTGGATCGGTGCGTCGCTTGTCACGACAGCTTTATGTCATTTCAAGTTTGTATCGGAAGTCACCCTGCTCTACAAGTACGACTGGGTTGTTAAAGGTGAATACTGGCGCTTGATTACAACGTTCCTTTATCTGGGCGATTTTTCTATTGACCTTATCCTCTACGCTGCATTTATTCTTCGCTTTTCAAGAACTTTAGAGTCTGAGACCTATCGCAACAGGTCGCTAGACTACCTTTGGATGTGTATTTTAGCAGGCACTTTGATAATCACTGCGGTGATTCTGTCGGGTGAAACATCTCCTCTACTTTCCGGCTATATGTCGGCGTGCATTCTATACCTGTGGGCAAGACGTAACCCAAACGAGCAGGTCTCTATCATGGGGGTTGTGACGGTTCGAGCTCCGTACTTTCCCTGGATATCATTGTTTTGGGGTGCTTTTTCAAAGGGCCACTCGGAACGAACTGTAATTTCACATCTGATCCCAATAGTAGTGGGACATATCATTTTCTTTATGGAAGACATCTACCCGAAAGTCAGCGACGGTCGCCAGCCACTGGCTGCGCCATGGAAGTTGTTTAACCACCTTCCAGAAGAAGCTGCTGGTGCCGTTCCTGAGATACACCGCGCAGAGCCTCAGGCAGGACCTGTGGAGCATGTTCAAGCCGAGGATGTTGTTGAGCTGCTTGAAGACGAACAGTGAGCTTTGCTGAGTAGCTTGGACGACGAGCATAAAACTTTACATACGCTCTTGTGGCGGCCTTATTTATAAGAAGCAAGAATACTTAGAGGTATAGGGAACTCATGGTAGATTTCCACAAAATATAGACCATAGTCAACTCTTCGGTCCTTGGTCTGGTCGTTAAGTACTGGGCAAACTTTGTCTATAATTAAGCATTCCACAGCCACAGCGACTTTGCTATCCATGTCAGATACCCATGGCCCTGTGCACTGCTGAAAGTGCTTGTAAGGCCAATTCTATGGTCACAGCAACATCTCCCCATATTTCTGAGAACTCAACAAATGCGCGGGAACAGTTCGGAAAATACGTCGGATATGTACTTTCTCAGCGATTGATCTTGCTTATCTCCTGGTACCCTGATGATCCCTGACCGCTTGAAAATGCCTCTATCCCGAACATCCCGAAATGGCGCCATTTCCCGCGATATATTCCATCCCTTGTCAGTTACTGCTACGGTACCTGTGGAGCGTCTGCTGCATCTCAGAGAATTCCTTGTCTACCCCAGTGAAGAAAGAGATGTTGGAATGGTCGCTTGTATAGCTAACGACGAAAAATTGAATCGCAGAGATTAAACCCGATAATTAATCGGTTAGAACTATAATATATCACACTAACCATATCAGGTATGAGATACTACTAGTACCAACTATTGCTTACAGCTACAAGGATCGGAGGGTTCAGGACGGGTACCGCATTACTCGAATGCAGGATTAGAAGCCTTGATCGAGGAGATGCAGGAAAGGGGTGGGCCGGCTGTCAAGATGTCCATGATGGGTGTCAGGAAAGTGGTGGCCCGGCTGTCAAGATGACCATGATGGATGTCAGATGAAGCAGGTGAACTGCACTGGTTGCTAAGAGAATCATTAGTTCATTAATATTACAACATGCAAACAGCTGTGAGTACAGCTGCCAGCTATATGATGATGCCAGTATCCAGGATCGAGCTGACGAGAGACACTTCGCCAAGACTTTCGTCGTCTTCTGGAGTGACGTAAGAATCTAGAGAGAACAGTTCGTCGTTAGTGTTTGTCAGGGAGGCCGTTTCCTCCGAGCCCAGCTCTGGCGAAGATGTTACCCAAAGATCGTCGGCAACAGCATCCCATGGCGGGGTCATGAGATCAGCCGCCAAGTCTGTTGCGCTGCCTGTCTTTGAGAGAGGATCAGTCAGAGGATCCGAGAGTGTATCTGTTAGCGGATCGCTGGCACCCATTGACAGCATGAGAGAGGTATTGCGGCGAAAGGCGCCGGCGCCAGTAACCGGGGTCGTGTATGTTGTGGACAGCATTGGCTTGTTGGGAGACTTTTGGACTGTCTTTGATCTTTGCGATGAAGCTCCTGATTGACTTGATTTGCTCTGCTTGCGAGAGGATGCGGGGCGGGAGGCCATGAGCGAGGCCGGAGAGATTGTGGATGGAAGAACGCTCTTGTCATTCAACGAGGCCGTACTAGCAGGCGGCTCCGATGATACCCTCTTCTTCTTGCCGCCGGAGGCTGTGGATGTGGAGTTGTGCGCTATAGAACCATCACGCTGCTTGTGAGAACGCTTGGTGAGAGGCTTCTTGGAGATGGAGAGCTCACAGACCGGCGATGAGCGCGTGTCAGGCGGCTTTGGGAGGAGCTTTCTAAAGGCAGGTCGAATTGGTACCGGGCTCATTGAGTAATCCTAATCGGAGAAAAATAAAGCCCTCTGTAGGCGATATTTTGGCTCAGGTTGGGCCCTGGTGTGAGAGACTAGAGTCTAGGTTATGTTGTTGGTGCAGGCTTTTTCAAGACGCTCTAATGAGACAAAGGGTCTTGGATGTGCCAGCAGGCTGCTGTAATGCAAGAAAGGGAGCACTAGTGTCTAAGTGGTGACGTCAGAGAAGTTGAGGTGTAAAGCTCAGTCTAACAATTTTTCCGGATAAATCACCGAAAAATCACCGAGGGAGTAAGACAGAAGATCCGACTGTTAAAATGCTGGAAACACCGACACTGTTGTCGTGACGAGAGTTTTGAAACAAAGGTGATCGGCAAAAACAAATCTGCAGTCCCGAGGAGCGACTGGTATTTTTGTTGCGCCGCCGGTGGAACTTCGGTTGCCTTTTAGAAAAGAACTTTGTCCCAAATTGAGCGAGTGTGCAAAGCAGCAAGAAACGCAAAAAAAGCTGGGGGACACTCTCGAGACAAGGAAAAATCTAGAGTTGCACGAGAACGGTGTATAAAAATACAAAGCCAGTCCACGGATCAAATTGAGTGTTCAATTGGCCGTTTGTGTCTAATAATCACCGAGGAGAGCAGAGCAGCAGTCCAGAAAAGACAGCTGGTTTTGGCACAGGCTCGAAAGTGAAAAATGGCAGGTGGTGTGATCCGACAGAACAAATCAGATCAACAGATTTCAGAGCAATTAGCACTGTCAAGCCTGTAATGTGTAACGTTATTAAACGTTGATCGAAGGGTTTACAGAAGCTCGGAATGCAGTCAAGTAATGGTCCGAGGCCAAGGCGAGGCAGCGTTGTTTTTATACAACGGAAGATTTAGGAGGTCACGTGATTTATTTCTATATTGACCCTAGCTGTAGTCCGAAAACGCAACCTGCGCAGAGTGTGCACAAAACAAAAAACGCACAACGCCTGCCTGCTCCCTTGTGGTGGGTTTCTGCCTGGGGCCCCTCCCCCGAGCGAGTGCTGTAGATGCGCGTGGGGCCTCCAAAAAAGCAAAATCATGGAAGTATCGACAAAATCGCCATCGCGATAGAATAGCTGGTGAGACGAGCAGCGGGCGGGATTCACGGCGGGTCGCTTCTAAACTGCGTTTCCTCGGGTATTACGCGGCCAAGAATACATTGACGCTATTTGTTTACCTACTCAACAACTACAAACGCTCCTGTCCCAAAGGGCCGCTCATTGACGACTGATGTAGTTTCGGTTGTTCGGAATCTCCTTGGGTCATTCTGGCGGGCGGACCATCCCTTGTGTGTTGCAAAACCTAGTGGGGTATCGGTGTGCACAAGGAACCACTCAGATCTATTGTTGAAGATAAATATGGACTACAGAACGATCTATTTATCGCACGAGGACAGTAGAATTCATCCCGGAGTCCATCACTGATCAGTTCAGGCATTGAGCAGATCAGTGGCTCTTCGTGGGCCCTTGCTTTTTTTGCCAGCGAAGGCTCTGCGGCGGCACAGCGGCACAGCGGCACGGCTAATTGTGGGAAGAGCGCTTCCTTTCGAGGAACCCGGGGAGATCCGACAAGACACCTCGCCGGTCGGGAGATGGGGCGTGCCTTTGGAGAACCGCCGAACCATGATATGCAAAAGAGAACGCGTTTGTTGACGCAGGAGCAGAAAAGTTTAGTTTCGGTCGTAAAAGTTTCTTTTCACTACCGTAGTGACCCAAAGGGTCACTTTGGTTATGTGCTCTTTCGTATCGTACCTAGGACACTCTAATCAATGCAGCCATAATCTGCAAATAATAAAGTCCTGACCACAAGGCCAGTTAACTGGTCTCGTGGACATGAGCAATGGTCGCCACTGCCGTGGCACTAAGCGTTCATTTGCCTCGTTTGTCCAACCGCTACTCACAATGTCTATCATTTGGCCTTCTAGCGCCCATCGGGTTCCTGAATCTTCCTAGTCTCCGCAGGGCCGTTGTTCCCAATATGTCCTGTCCCCCCCCACCCACTCGCGCTAGCCCAGAAGCTGTTGTGGGCATGCGCTCGGTAAAGGACCCTGTGGTAGTATTTGTCCCCTTTGCCTTAATTGGGAACTGGTATAACCCAGAGCATACGAGAACGACTCTCAGAGTTCGCAATCCGAGCAATATTGGATAAGGAAGTGCATTGAGCTTGAGAGAGTTGACGACGATCTGTGCCGGTTGTTTCGGTTCCTACAGTCCTTTAGGCTGCTTGTGGGTCTTGCCGACTGCCGACGGACCTCCAGCCATCGTCCACACCACACGCCCGCTGAGCTCTGCCGGCTATTCGCGTGCCGAATTGCGCGTAATCTCTGAATCAACAAAACTCTCGGTAGTCGTAGAGTCATGTATTAGGCGGCTATTCTAGGCTATATCAGTTTGCCATCTCTGATCCGGCTCTGCTGTCACTATCTTTGTCGGATCTAAGCACTCCCGGATAGGCAGGTCCACTTAATAGCCTCGGGATTACGGGTGTAAACGTCATTAACCCTTGGCAGAACAACTGTACGCAGTACGCAATCCCTATAGCATACGTTCCCAGGCTATAGCTGAAACTACAACTGAGCAGTGGCGGCCCTGACAGCCTCAATGACGCTTGGATGGATGTCTTTCGCAGCAGCAACGACGCCGCTATTGTTCTTGAGTGTTCTGCCTACACCAAAATCAAGCGGTTTGCCGTGCATATCGCTTACAATACCGCCGGCCTCTTGCACCAGAACATTGCCTGCGGCGTGATCCCAGATCTTCTCTTGGTATGTGGCTGAGACCGGCAGTCGAAGGTAGATTTCTCCGTCGCCGCGAGCAATTGAGCAGTATTTAGCTTGTGAGTCCATGCGAACTGGGGGAGAGGCGATACCCAGAGCACGTGCAATCTTCTCGTTTGTTGACTGGTCCGAGTGACCAGCCTCCACCGACTCGCAGAATGACGCTTGGGACAGACTTTTGAGCTTGCTGAAGTGGATTGGCTCCCAGGTGCTGCTGGCGAGCGGACGGGCAAATGCACCCTCACCTTTCACGGCAGAGAACAAAACACCTCGAGGACCCTCGGCTCCAGCTCCAGCCACTGGAAGATTTGGGCATCCAATTGTGCCCAACACAACTGATCCGTCGATAATCAGCGCAAGGCACACAGCGTACTGGCCCTTTCTCAAGAATCCTTTGGTGCCGTCGATTGGATCAAGTGCCCACATACGACCTACCCTGCCACCCTCGTAGTCCCCAGCATCAATGGCATTCAGCATATCCTCAGTCGACGAGAGAGCACCGATCTCGCCTGCCAGGTCGTCACGTGATGCCTCTTGCACGAGACTCCAGACGGTCTGCTTGAGATGGCTATCCTTTTTTAGAGAGTCAGCAGACTCTTCTCCTACAATTTTGTCATTTGGAAATGCCTTCTTGATGGCGGCGATAATGACCGCTTGTGCACCAAAATCGGCCACCGTTACCGGCGACTTATCGTCTTTGGTGACAGTCTCTGGCACATGGACCGAGGCGGCAAGCCTGCAAGCTCTTGTAACCGCGAGTTCAGCGATCTTTTTTTCAAGTGTAAACATTGCTGTGTATATGTAAAATGTCCTTGTCTGTATGTGATGATGGTGACTTGTTCGATGTCGATGTCCTGCTTGTAGTCGGTGTGGGTGCCATTTAACTTGCCCAGTAACGGACAATTCAATTGGAATGGATAAAACAGCACGCAGAAATGGAAGAGAATGGGGAGAGAGAGGAACCAGGAGGACGCCAAACACAGTATACAAGGCAACAACGTAAAGGAAAACGCCAGCTGAGCTCTGGACATCCTCCTGGGTTCGCTGAGGAGACATTTCTTACGCCAGGCACGTGACCGGTTTCAAACAGTTGACGCGATACTGGGCTGTGAAAGTAAGTAGAAAATATGGATTTGCGAAATTACGACAAGTGCGGCGTCGGCTAGTAGAGCCTAGGATACAAGGGCATCTAGGACAGGCCATATGTGTTCCAAATACCTGTCCCACTGGTATTGTTTATTTGCGTTGGTGCCTGGCGCTCCTGGGCTCCACTTGATGCAATTTAGTACTTGACTCAAGGTGTTTACTCCAGTTGACTACCCAATAGCTAACAGACGTCAGTAATCGCCCTGCGCTACGTGTTTTAAAACCCAAGAAGCTCTCATAGGGGACTGAGTCGAATTACTCTCGGCATGCCACGCGAGATAATTAAATTGAAGAGCCCCCATATGCCAAGGCTCTTGACTACACACTAGGCATCGCCGTGAGCAGGAAATGATCATCTCATGGCACGGCTGATAGAATTGCGTTCGTCAAATAACAGTTTCACAGCATTTAGTGTCGCATAACCCCTGGGCAGTTGACTTTATTTTTGCATGTCAGGCCCGATTCGGATATATTGACCGCGCAACAATGTTTCACGAGTGCGCATTGCGAAAACAGACTTTTGCAACCGCGTGTCTGCTACCACGCCAATACCATTACGATCACGGTCAAGTTTATATAAACAATTAATCCATCAAATAGGTTTGAGCAACTTTTCAAACTTTTCCATAGAATCGTGGTCTTGCAAGTGCCTTCCCCTGACTGCATAGGTAACCCTGACCACCCCTCCAAGACCTCCCTGAAAAGGGCCCTCCCAGGAGAAACCACTTCAAGCCGCGCAGCCATTTCTCAGGGCCACAAAAATACGGTCCCGTTTCTGCTAGGGCGAGCACCATCAACCATCTCCACAGATAGCGTTGACAGCGCGCACTCCTACAACACATTCTTAAATTGCAGAGTTCAGTAAATACCCACCAGATAGCTGACACTCCACCACTGGTATTACGCAAATCAAAAGGAGAAAGACTTTCAAAAAGACTTTCAACAGGATTCGGAAGACTGTGTATTGACAATACCAATCAACAGTAAATGAAAGGGCTAAGACGCTCCTTCAAGAGCGAGAAGCGCACGTCAAGCGTGCCCGTATCCAGCGAGGTCACTGCCCTCGCAAAGATTCCTCCAAAAAAAATCATCAAAGCAAGGTATTCGTATAAAGGCCAGGGACCAGGCGAACTCTCGTTCCACGCGGGTGATTTTTTGTATGTAACTGGTCAGGAAAATGATCCTGACTGGTATGAGGTCTGCGACCCGCCATCTGGCCTCCGCGGTGTGGTTCCTGTTAATCATTTCGACACTGTCAGCCGAAACGAGTCCATCAGCACGATCCCGCTTTCGGCAATTGTAACTGGTGACACGGCTGTCGGTTCTGCGCCTTCTATTGCAGTCCCATCCACCCCAGTGAGTCTCGCGGCTGCCAGACGCGCTTCTAGTTCAGGGTCCTCTTCTGGACACTCGGCCCGCGCTTCCACCCAACGTGCACCTCTCTATGGCGTCGTTCTTTATGACTTTGTTGCTGAACGTTCTGACGAGCTGCAGGCGCGTGCAGGAGAATCTATAATTGTAATTGCACAAAGTAACGAGGAGTGGTTTGTCGCCAAACCGATTGGACGTCTTGGAGGACCGGGCCTGATTCCCCGTGCTTTTATTCAGATTCGTGAAATTGGTTCTGACAAGCCTGTGGACAGTGTAGATGAGGCCGTTCGTCGCGCTGGAGTGCCCAGAGTTGAAGAATGGAAACGACAGGCTGCCGAGTACAAGGCCTCCTCAATTCCTCTCGGTAGGTTGGACGATAGCGATGCAGCTGGTATGAGTGGTCAAATGCGCGCTCTGAGCATGCAAAAGCAACGACAACAACAGCATCAACAGCAGCATCAACAGTCTCAGATCTCAACTGCTGCACACGTACTGATTCAGCCTGCTCAGCAAATGAACCAGTCACCAGCGATACAGCATCAGCAACAAACTGGCCATAATCCATGGGACAACGCTCCCCCGCAGCACCAGCAGCAGGCATACCAACATCAGCAGGGCCTGCAACAACAACAACTTCAGCAACAGCAGCAGCAACCACAACAGCAACAGCAACAGCCGCAGCAACCACAACAGCAATCGCAGCAACAGCAACAGCAACCACCACAACAACCTCACCAGCTGCCACAACATCAGCAGCAGCAACAACCGCAGCAGCTGGTCCAACTGCACCAGCAGCAACAGGTTCGCGGCAATGGTAGCGTTGGTGTTGGTCCGCACTCGCCAATGCAAACCCAGCGACCAGCAGATCATCAACTGGAGCACTCTGCTAGCAATAGTACTCTGCCAGATACCGAAGCAATCTATGCAGTCGCCGCATCAGTTGACAGATATGCTTTTGACGGTGGACGCTACTGGTACTTAGTCGTTGTCGAACTTAATAATGGTCGCTACAGAAACCTGTGCAGATACTATCAAGACTTTTATGACTTCCAGATTCGCCTACTCGATAAATTCAGGGAAGAAGCCGGTCGTACTGGCAAGCAGCGAACCTTGCCGTTTATGCCAGGCCCATTAACACATGTCAATGACTCTATTTCGAGTCAACGTCGTGCGAATCTTGACGATTATGTTCGCAACCTTACAATGCTGCCACCTCACGTTTCTCAGTCAGCGACTGTTCAACAATTGTTTGCTTTGCGTGAGGGCGATATCGAGACGGACCAGCTCAGCAGTACCATGCCCCAACCACCTGCAGAAACTTCTACTATTTCTATTGCTGAGCCTCCGAGAGGGCCACGCGAGGATTCGGTTGCATCTCATGAAATGATTATGCAGGGCGAAAATTCAAGCTCAGTGTACCTGACCTCAGTGGATGGTGGTGAGACTCACTCTCGGAACTCGAGCGACGCGTCCCCTCCACAAGCTGAGAATCCAAAATCCGACGCACAACACACTCGCATGACCTCTGAAAGCACCCTCCGAGGACCAGAGCAAGTGTCACAGCCTGCTGTCAACCCTTATTTGCAAACTCAAAGTCAGTCACACGGACAGGCAGCCCACCTTCCGGCTCCCAGCCATTCTCTAGGGCCAACGCTTGCGCAATCGCATTCCCAGACTTCTCTAGAAAGGTCTGCTCCAGCAGACGCGCGTGGTTCTATTTACTCTGTCAAATCAGAGTCCTTTGTTAAGGTGAAGGTGTTTCATGACGACGATCTGATTGCCATCCGCGTGCCAAACACCATTTCATTTTCTAACCTTGTGGGACGTATATCAGAGCGTATTCCGATCGATAACATGGCACTACTTTACAAAAACAAAGGAGATATGGTTGAACTCGATAGCGACGAAGAATTGTCATACTTGCTGAGTGGCAAGCAAAAGCTTGTCTTGTACGCTAAATGATCCCAGTCCAATTATGACTTTATGAGAGCTTATTTGCTAAATAAGGTTGCGCAGATTAACTATGTATATCTAATGAGCTACGATTAATGCAAACAGTGAATTCATTGAGGCAATTAGAAATTGCTTCGCTTGACTAGTCTATCTCCATATCTCCCTGCGACTCCTTTCGTTCCTCAGTATTTTCCAATGGCTTCTGTAAAACCTCAGACATAGGACGGTACAACACGAGAGAATTGGACGGTTGTTGAAAATAGTGGGTTTTGAGAGATCGCGACCGTGACACCGGATCTGGGATAGCTACGAGACGACCATTTACGTCCACCTTAAGCAGTTTGGGGTCAATCAGTGTCTGTGGTTCATTTTCGGATTCTAGGAACTCGTCAATATCAGGGATGAAAACTAGATTTGGGTCAGCATTGTCATCAATATCCATGGAAACGCGGTCACGATATGGATCGGCGGCAGCGGTGGACGCAACAGGGGCTCCCGCGGTCGGATTACGGGCCTGCAGTGACAGCTGTTGGAGCCTATCTACTAAACGGCGCTTGTGGTCATCGGATTCTATCCATTCGGCTTGTCGTTTCATATGACATGTTTTGACGGCGCAAGCATGAAGAAGGGTGCGCTTATTTATGCATATCCGTTTGAAATTTCCACAATGTTCTGGAATCAGTGTGGGGGATAGGGACATTACGAACGATGAAATGCTGCCGCGAGATGAGGAAATATAAACAACGGCAGTTAATAGTTCAATAGTCTTTCAAGACTGGTAATTAGTTAATTTACAGTTATGTGTTTGCCGACCATTCATTCGTACAGCATACGATGCTCGTGCTCAAAATCTATCTCGTCTTTGTATGTACAGTGGAACTCTCGATGGTACTGTTTGGCGGCAACTCGCTTTTTGATCTCCTTAATCTTTTCTTCACAGATGTAAAAGCAACCATCCTCCTGATTGTACTCATCAAACATAAATCCCGCATGTAGGAGTGCTCTGTTCTCAAGAACTTTGCCCGGGGCTCGTTTCAGCTGATCAGTGTGCCGCGTAGCACGCGTATAGGGAAAGTAGTCTCTAGCGCGCCCATCAATCGTAGGATGGTTTTCATACTGCAGAATATTTGAATAACCAGCAATTGTTGACTCTTTCAAGTAAATTCCCCAAGTGAGATTTGTGAGCACCAGGCAGCCAAAAAAGAATTCGTTTTCGTGGACGTCCTCTTCGGGCAACAGAGAGAGAATCTCATTGTCTAGATCAGTGTAACATCCATCTGGATAAGATTTAAGTGAAATCTTTGTTCCACCACCTTGGATTGCTTGCTTAGCATTCCAATTGAGGGTATGGTCAAGAACCTGCTGCTGGAAGTAGAATGGCGGAAACGGTTCATCGCTGTGCGAAGGAGTAAATAGCTGTGATAGAGTCTCAAAGCCCCATGCTGCCAGCGTAAGGTAAACAGGCCCTTCTTTATCCCAACGAACGGACGAATCTAATCGACGGTGCTGTCCACAACGTGATGCGAGCATAATGCGAAGCGCTTCACAGTAATTCAGCATGACCACCGGCTGGATCAAAGGGTTCATGGGTAGACGCCTTTCAATATCTCGAGAAAATCGTCGAACCATAGCGGAACTTCGGATCTGGCCCCCGAGATGAGGATCAATAAATATGCAGTTCGTTAGTAGGGGGTCCACGTCATCAACAACTTCATCATCATGGTATTCAGCTGACGGTAGCTCTACTCGCACTGAGATGTAAATGCCCAGCAGTCCCACAATGCTGGCGTCAACACCAATTCTATCAAGAAGGTTTACCAGCACCGCAGCCAGAAGCAATCCATGGGCAGGGACACCTTCAAACCACTCTCCAATACTAAGTGTATGATATGAACTAGCTCGATATGGTGACAAAAGTCCATTATGACCCAAAGTGCTGATGACAATTCTGATGCGACCTTCTACTGTCGTTTCGCCTTTGGAGGCAATCTTTGACTTGATTTCGGTGGCTAAATCGCTAAGCTGATGTAAATCTGCCGCCGATTTTTCTGTGACTTTAGATTCCGAAAAGAGTTCTAATGCTGAAATCATGCGATTCGAACAATCATGACCCTGATGCGGACACTCTCGGAGTAGTGCCGATGCCTGTCTCCATGCTATTGCTCTCAGAAGTTCACGCGACTGGAACCGCGTACTCAAGAAATGTGACTCGGTACAAAGACATAACAGAATACTTTTAGCTAGTGCATCGGGGCGCATTGTGATTTCAGCCACTGCTCGATGACAGGCACGTACATTTGAGGGTTCAAGCTCTGCAGTAACGGTATAATTCAGACGTTTGAGAACCTTCCAACAGGCCTTGTGTCTTTTAGGGCGATCCTGGGGTTCGATACCACAACGGCCGTATGTTTCCTTCAACACCACTCCCCAGAGCGTATTTGATTCAGTCAGCGCTCTTAGTCGTTTGGACACCAACGAGAGGGAGTCAAGATCCCAAGGACCTAGCTCCTCGAATACCAGGTACAAAACATCAGATGGAAGGTAGTCCATGATGCCAGCATGGGATCGTCTCTCAGTTTACACCGAAAACTGGGAGTGTTCGCTACTTTTTAACACTCACTGTAGTTCCGTTGGTAATAGTTCCCAACTAGGCTCCTTAAAAATACAGATCGATGGGAGTCCCAGCGACAAAACACCAAGCAAACTATAGATGACTCGTCATGCCGAAGCTTCCTAGTAGCCGGCTGAAAAAGGCGCCTGATGGCTTTGACAAGCTGAAGCCAACGCTGGACGGTTTTGAGAAGGAACTACAAGAGCTGAACAAGTCGGAACCTGCTAAGGGCAGCAACCCGTTATGGCAAGTCTTTAGAATCCACAATAAACGTTCTAGGTATATCTATGACATGTACTATGAGAAGAAGGGTATTTCGAAGGATCTTTATAACTGGTTGCTCAAAAACCGCTTCGGTGATGCAGATCTCATTGCCAAGTGGAAAAAGCAGGGTTACGAAAGCCTGTGTTGTTTGAGATGCATCCAGGCTCGTGAGACAAACCAGGGAACGACTTGCATTTGCCGAGTGCCTAAGGGAAATAGAGAAAAGGTGCAGTGTGTCAACTGTGGGTGTAAAGGCTGCGCAAGTACGGATTAGCCAGGAACGCTACTTACAATGTCCAAACATATTAATCTAATTAGTAAACTGGTAAATAAATAAAAAGTGAAATAAGGGGTCCTCGAATTAAGCATCATTAGAATTGTCTTCGCTGTCGTCTTCTTCAGTGTGACTAGGATCCGATCCTTTCCCCTCCGAAATGCTACAGGCGCGACGAACCACCTGGCATACGTCAACTCCAAAGACGTCAGAGACCGAATTGGAATCAAAGAGAGAGACACCCGAGTTCTCATAGTATTGTCGTCGCTTAGCCTCACGCTTATCTGGAGAGCCGAAGCAGGCACGAACAATGAAATCGTCACCTCCTGATTGGCGTCCTGGCGATGCAAATATGTCCTCGTCGTCGTCAAATGCCATCATGCGCCTATACGTTCTGGCAAAGTCCGGAGACCTTGCTAACGTCACAAATGCAGCCTGGCCAGCAGGGTCTCTGATAGGAGGCGGCAGGATAGTGGCAGAATTCAAAGGCAGAAGCGTTAGAACTGAGCCCACTGGTTTGCGCTCTGGGGACGGATTGCGCCCCTCTTCCCAATCATCGAACGGACTCTTGCTGGCAGAACCGAAATGCTGTAGGCCAATGGCCGTGTTGGAACGCTTCAGGGGTGTTGAGAATTCAGCTCCAAATGCAGAATCATGAGTACGCTTGTGGACACGGAATGGTGAGATGTTATCACGCGTGAAATCGTATTCTTTGGAAGGTTCAGCGTTTTGGGCAGCGGTAGAGAGTGTTGAATCAGTAGGCTCATCACCTTCTCCAATCTTTTGGGCAGAAACACTGCTGGTTGCTGCCATGAAAGACGCAGGAGTAGGTACTGAGTTCCACGAATCGGAAATATTAGTAGATGTGAATGCAGAAACAGATCTTTGGAGTTTGATGCCACCGACCTCTGGGTATTCTGTGCTAGGGTTGCACTGGACAACTTCTTCGTCAGAGTCTTCAATCTCAGAGTCAGTGGATGACTCTAAAGATTTAGTAGGGGCAGCGACGGCGGTACTCGCCGAGTTGTTCTGGTATTTGTAGTTGATGGGGTTGATGTTGTGGTATTGTGCTCGGTCAGGGTTCTTCGCAGTTAATGGTGGGGCCTCAGGTTGCCGCTTCACCGGACGTGAATTGAGAAAGTTGGCCATATAGCGGGCATCAACGACCCAGTAGTGGCCCTTGCCAGTGTCACCTTTCGGCCTCTCTTGCTTCTTGAATGCCTTATTAAGTGACAAGTTGTGTCGGATGGAGTTCTGCCAGCTGTTCTTTGAACGATACCACGAAAATGAAACGTTGATCCATTCATAGATTTGGGACAGCGAGAGGCGTCTGTTTGGAGATTTGAGAATAGCCATACCAATGAGGGCAGCATATGATAGAGGTGGCTTGTTGCCATCGTCAACAATTTCAGGCAGGTTCTTGACAATTTCATCCTCGGACATTCCGTCAAGTTCTGACATTGTAGGAGGAGCAGTCCCGTATTCCCGCTTCTTTGTAGACTTCTTGAATACATTCACTCCTTTTGGTGAAGGCGGCGGAAGGGAGATAGTATTGATGTCACGCTGTTGAAGAGGCGCGCCCATTACTGGCTGATGCATCATTTGCGCGTTGGCGTGCGCAACAAACGAAGGTTGATTAGGCTTGGCAGAAAATACTGGAGAAGAGAGTTGAGGAGACAAACCATACACCTGAGAATCTTGCGGAGGCGCGTTGCTTCTTCTGAGGGGAGTCACATTAGGCAGCTTTGCTTGCGCGACACCGCTATTGTCATATCTGAGCTGAGTAGGTGGAGGAGTATTGAGCGGCAAACCATCGTTATTCCACGAATACATCTGAGAATAGCCCATGCTAGGCGATTGCATCTTATAAGGGTCTGTCATGGTTGGCAAAGGAGAAATTGACAAAGTTTTTCTCAGGCACTATTGGAACAAGTCAATGGAGAAGTCACTTACGAAGTCTGGTGAGGGAGGGGAATGAGGGCACAGGAAATGAGGAAAAATGAAAACGAGAAAATACGAAAGTAAGGGTAAGGAACGTGAGTGCAACCACACCACAAACTCCAGATTCTAAGAAGCGTTGGTGGAGGAGGGTTACGAGTTGACAAGTGGAGAAGCCGCTAGTGCGCTGTAGAAAGAGCAGCCTTCGTGGCAGATAGACAGGTTGAAATGGGAAGAGGAACCGATTAGACAATGATTGGTAATGATTGCGAAAAGGGCTGTTAGATGACAGGTAAAATCTGAGAATCTCAGCTGCGTTGTTGCTCAGTTTGTAACGTACTGTCCTGACTGGTGGTTGTCAAGAGGGTTAGTTTGCTTTGGTTATGGCTCAAAATGGATTTGTAGCGCGTGGTGGGAGGGCGAATTCTTCGCGGGAATTTGGCGCAGCGCACGTGAGGTATGCTTCTTGTGAGGCGCCGATGGGGCTTTACGGTGCATGCCACTGGGCAAGTGTATGGTCCAGTTCCTGGCACAGAGGCCGCATTTGGGGGCACAGGCTGTATTGTTACGTCATGTAAGGAATGTGCGCGCGCGTCGTCCTAATGGCGGGCTACCAAGATAAGTAGAGTGGTGGAGGTGATAGTAAATTGCTATTCAGGGCTATATAGTCAGTGTTTACGCGATATCTTGTTGTCGAAGTGGACCTGAATCCAACGGTCTGGGTTCGCACTCTGCCGATTGTGGTTTACTGTTACATCTAGAACATGCCTTCTCTGAGCATCACGCATTTACTTGTGCACATTCCGATCATACACGATATGATCTGACAGCCGCATGCTAGGCAGTTGCTACAGCTGGCTGCCACAGCGTGGTGGATCCAACGGTTGACGGTGATTATTGATTATTCTGAGGCTAAAGTTTTCCGCTTATAGAACGCTTAGCAAGTATTTTCGATGCCAGGGCGCCATCTGTCGATCTTGCTTCGCACACCTTCTGTGTAGCTGCGCAGATCCTTGCACCTACCCAACTAGGTAATTTTACCTGAAGTTTGGAATGTCAGTAGGTCGTATAGGTTCCTTGTGTGACTCGGGTGGGCTTCCGCGCCATGGGTTCCAATACGTTCCCGTGGGTTCCCCACAAGAACCACATGAGCCACAGGAGCCATAAGTCGGGAAGGAAGGCATGGTCACGTAGATTCAATTGTTCCTTAACGCAGTATCGCTCTTTCGGGACTACCTGCGATTCGTGCACGCCTTTGACATTCTGTAGATACATGCCGCCCTGGTAATTTCACATACCATCCGCTACAGCCCCGCTGCCACTCGCCAATCATTGCCATTCACAATACTTGGGTACCATAGCGCACAGAAGCCGGACCCGAGGCAAGCGCAGCCGTGGATTTTCCGTCAGGTACGCTACATAGGCGGTAGAAGACAAGGAAAGATACGCAAGGGTGGAAATGGCGAAGAATGAGCTCACCCCACAATGCACACATTTTGTCTTGAGATTTAGCCACTGCCGCGTTGAACCTTAAGGTAGCGTTCATTGGAATGATCAGAGCCCGTTGGGTGATACTAGCAGTGGGGAATTTGGCCAACTTGTGGAGATGTCAGAGACTGGAAGTGTGAATTTGCATAGTGGCAGTTTCTATATAACGCCTTTAATCCAGCATGCCTGTACTGCAATACTTGGTCTCATATTGCGCACCCTAGATTAGATCTCCCTCGCCAATTTATTCTCCCAAGGTGGGCCAGACTAGAACAATGCAGCTTTATTTCATTGAAAATTCATATATAGTAAAACATGCTGGGCGGCTACAATGCATCCAAAAAGACAAGACAGTGCGGTGTACAGATCTTGAGCGTTTCTCATAGCCGTCAATATAACCTAGTAAATCCCAGATATTCAACTCTCGCTCGATTTCGGGGGGACTGCTGCTGCAGCGGTTTGCATTCGTTATATCAATACATTAATAAACGTGACAATAAAGTCACAAAATGGTGTGTTGTGTTTTTTATCTCCTTCAAAAAAACCTCCTTTTTAAGCCTCAGCTCTCAGTCTGGCGGCACCGTTGGTGACCTTGACACCCATGGTCTTGGCCTTCTCAACAATCTCAAGTCTCTTTCTGGAGGAAACAGAGTGAGCAATCTCGGCAGCGTAAGTCTTGCTGTGCATCAGGAGGAGGTCGAGGTCGGCAACGTTGGAGACAAGGAAAACCTTGTGGCCAGAGGCAAGCATGAAACGAGTTCTCTTGTCAGAGCCGTAGCCAATCTTTGGCATGCGGACAGTGCCTCTGAATCTTCTGCGGACAGCCGAGTCAATACCCTTTGGCTTTCTCCAGGACTCGCCGACACGGGCATATCTGTCAGAGTGGTGTCTCTTGAAGGCTTTGGCGTGCTTCTTGACGATCTTTGGATGTGGAAGCGATGCGGCCATTGTTGATGATTGAAGTATAACCTGTCGAGTTCAGAGGTTTGTATTGAGATTGCATGGTGTCCCTTGGGAGTCGGAGTGAAATATTTTGTGACTGTGAATGGTGGGTGACCATGTACACTCAGGTGCGGGATGTCAATGCTCTGAGGTGGGGCATCAATCGTGGGGAGACATCAGCTGGGAGAACGTCCGCAAGAGGCTCGCTCCCAAACTCCTGAATATTCCAAATACCTCCCACGGACAGCCCAGTTGAAACGACGTCTCCACACTCCAACTCTTATTCGAGCGGCCTCGCATGCCAACTACTCACTCCCCCTTGTATCTAACGGATGCCCTACCAGTGAGCCCTGCACAGCCTTCTGGAACATCAGACTTGACTGCTCTTTTTGGGCTGGAATCCCTTGCTACTTCAGTCGCTCGCTTCGACCCACTTACTCATGAAAAGAGAAAGCTTAGAAAGTCGTACAAGAACCAAATTGGCGACTTGCCGGGTAAGCACGATATTCCCAAAACACAGCCGCCATCTCTATTAGAAATAGTGTCAGGCCCTCCGAAGTGGAATCCTCAAGCACCTCCAGAACTAAAACAACTAGACCCTCGCACAATGGATATTGCTTTTAATTTGGACATCACGCCGCAGTCTGGAATTCCTGGATTTGACGTATCACTTTTGGCGCTGCCCACAGGCTCTGTTACTAGTCCTGGGCAGCAGGCAAGCCCGGGAGCCACAAACGGGGGTTTCAGATCTCATATTTCGTCGCTGGCGTATGATTCGAACATCGAATCTTCAAATGACGAGTCGACTGGAATGAAGAGAAAGAAACGTAGAAAGACTATGGAGAGCGACGGTGGTGGAGCGAGGAAGCAGCGCAAGCGGTGAACCTAGATACGCAGTTTACGCAGTTTGCATCGTCTGCCAGGGGTCAGACAATAAGGAATGCCGAGTCAACTCATAGCTTGCAGTATCTTACCCTTCGTACTTGTGCCTTGTCTATAGGCTGTTGGTACCACGGATCTGGTACCAACAGGCGTTTGAGATTGCTCAAGTCTACCTCTGTAGTCTTGTCAGATCACAATGGGCACATGGAACCTGTGACGACTCAATTCTCCTTCTAGACAACTTATTTATTCAATAATTCAGTGACTTGCTTAACTTTCCTTTGATTTATAGATATCACGTGGACGGAGATAATACGCTGCATATATGAAACGAAACGATAAGGCAAACCTCTGAATTCCATACTGGCTCAAGACGATAGTCTACCACAGTTGATAGCCAGTTTCCTTCTGTAAAAGCAAGCCCGCAACTACAAACCTTCAAGCGGCATTTAATCTCGCATCAAAAGTGAGACTCCGTCCTGTCAGTGCTGCACTTGCTCCTGGCTCTTCCCAGCACCCAATCTCGAGCTTCGTTTGGGAAGTACCCGCCTGAGCCGGAGTCGCCAACGATCCGCAGGCAGCATTGTGTCGCCGACTTATTATCCTTCCCCAAAGTTTGTTGCACAGTCTAATTGACAGGTGCGGTTGATATTAGTAAGTATTGGCTTTACGTTGCTGTCCCCGAGCGTCGACTAACATCAGAGAAGAACGGAGTGTACTCCATTGCGTCATTCCACTCAACCAGTTTTGAGAAGTGCTGAAACTCACTGAATGTCAATCAGTCGGCTGCAAAGCGTTCGGCCCATGGCCGCCGCTGTCGCGCCAATGGCTATTGACAAGTTGCAACGATATCTCGTCCGAGGGCTTTGCATTTTTGCCGCATTTTATTTGCTAACGATGGCAATGCTGGCCATACTGAGGGTGTTTACGGGCATGTCCATCAAGAGGCTGGGTTACTTCTCGTTGCGACATATTTCCTTTACCCTAGCTGCAGGCATTGATGTTGAAATTGGGCGAGCTGGCATTGCATTTCACAGACCTACTGTGGCAAAGCCAGGCTGGTTTTCCTTTTATGTCACCAATGTCGACGTGAAGGTGGATTCAAGATTGTTACGTCCTGACCGCAATCAGAGTCAAGATCCTGAAACATCCGACCTCCCTGAGGACGAAAAAAACATAAACGACGCAGAAAAGATTTTGAAAGATGTCGGGGATGCAATCAGAGATGGCAATGCCGACAATTCGCTTGAGACGGGCGATGGTACAGCACTCAAGGCACCAAAGATTCTGCCTGTCAAAGCTTTGCGGGCCTTTCTGAGACTGACAAAACTAATTGAACTGAACGCAACATCTATCCAAATCACGATAACAGATGTGATGCAGTATGTGCTCGGGTCAGTGTCACTGAGATTTGACTTTCATGACCATTCGGGCAAGCGTTCAGGATCATTTATTGGCACTCTTGACAATGCTCCATTAAGGGAAGGTGAGCTACCCATCCAAGCCCAGCTCGTTGTTCAAAATTGGTTTATTATTGCACATGAAGAAGAGCCCAGGGAGGCAAGTGATCTTGTCATTGTTGAATTCAAGGGTATTGTTAACAAGCAGACATTTGCCACCAAGGATATTTCCTTTACCATCAAAATCGGCCGTTACTCTATTTATATGAACACTGTGCTCAAAACGATGCAGCTGATGAGAGCCCGCAGAACTGAAAATGCTCGTAGGCAGTCTGTCGCTGGTGCCCAAAAAGTGATCTCCAAAAGTGAAATCAAGTACCTGTCTTCGATCGGCAAGACGCTTGTACGTGTTGTAAAAGAAGTTGAGATCAAGATCTCCTATCTTGGTATCTTTGGAGTTCCAATTAAGAGAGATGACAATCAAGTGAGTGCTATCGCTGCCACTGCATGCGACTTGGCTCTTGATCTGCGCAGACTGAACCCCCAAAGCCCTGGCTTCAAATTGGGCTTTTCTAAAGGGGATACTGCTCATCAAGCATCGTTTGCGATGATGTCCGTTAACTTCGGTCTGGATTCTGGTGACACCCAAGAGGAATTGATCTACGTTCCAATGGTCACAGTTTTGGCGAAGACCAATATCTTCTCAAAAACACTACAGTACGTGGGTGAGCAGGACTCTCAGTACAACACCGCATTGCTCAAGGCAAATATTAATATCGAATCACCAACGGTCGATCTGAGCTCGGAGCATATTCCTATCTTGTTGGAATCTCTTGTCAGTTTCAGTAAGGGTGGCGGATCTGGTGGCGGCACATCTGAGTCCTTTTCTTTGAACGAATATCTACCCCGAGCTGGCATCAAATTGACAATAGATGAGCCCGCAGCAAGAGTCCAAGTGGGGAGAAGCTATCATGCAACATGTCTTGACGATGTTGATGAAGTTTCCATGATCATATCTTCGTGCTCCAAACTTCATTGTACCCTGTCAGGGTCGCACAACATTGATGATGATGGGGTTCTAAATTACAGAGCCACATCCAGTCTTTATATGTCATTATTTGAGGTTTGGTTCCGAACGCCGGATGCTGTGCGTTATGATTTGGCGTCAACTCAATATTTGAGTTTATCGAGCGTTGCAAACATTCGCGATAAGACTACAGTCAAGTTTGCGGGAGATTTGGATGGTGTGAAGGTTTCATTTGTCAAGCAAGAAGTCTTTTCCAAGGTACGCCAGGTTCTTTTATCGTTCAGAAAATGGCAAAGCACCCAACAACCTCGTCCTCAGAGGCATGTGCCTGATCGGCGTGAGTTTTCTGACAGGATTCCTGCTTGGGTAGACGAGGTGAAACTGAACGTGAAGGATATTTTGGTGCAAGTGGCTAGGGAAATGATGTACGATGAAAAGGAGATTCATAGAGGCTTGGCGTTTAGGATCGATAACTCATTAGTGGTCATCGAGGGAGGTGCGAACGACGAGAAGCCCAGAATTGTTAAGCTCTTGCTAGATGGTATTGCAGGTTACGAGATTGTTGAACCTCACTTTTTGGATGTTACAAATGCCCCACGATTTTTGAGAGTTCCAAACTTTACTTCTTCGTTTGAGGTCGGTTCTGAAAATCAGCTGAACATTATCTGCAAGCATTTCTATTTCAACTACTCCTTGACGTTGCATTTTCTGGTAATGGCAGCAGTTGTAACTTTGAAGAAGGCTGTTGCATTTGATGCTATTCAGCAGGTTCAGAAAGGTACATCGAGAGCTTCCTCGGATCACCCAAGCAGACCATTAAGTGTTTACTGTAAGGTGAATGTGGCTCGTATCAAGGCGGCGCTTCCAAATGATGCGCACATGATGCTTGAGGTTAACAACTTACATGCTTCTAGTGGCGCCGAAATGCTCCCTACGGTAAAAGCCAAAGTTTTCAGGGTTTATTCAAAGAGTCCTGCTGTTCCAGATGCCTGGTGTCGGTTGGTTGTTGTGCGCAATCCTCTTGTAAGAGTCCACATGAAGTCAGAAGGCGATCAGGTTATGATTGAAGCTGATGATATTCGCTTCAATTTTCCCTGTCAGTTTATTGTCTACAAACTGCTAGATAACTTGGTTACATGCTTCAAAGGTGCACTATTACTCTTAGAACGTGAAAAGACTCAGCAATTTGACGAAGTAATGATGCCGAAAGAGAAAAGAGAACCTTTGAAGCTCCCTAGGCTCCGCATTCAATCGTCTACTATCAACATGACTGTGGAAGACGATTTATTCGAGGCTCAACTTGGTGTCATTTTCCTTGCCGGGCAGAAAGAACAAAACATTCGTCTAAAGAAGCTAGAAGCTTTTGATGTCAAAGTGGAAGAGATCAGGAAGCATCAAGAGCAGGCGAGCTCTGAGACGAATTCTGCAGAGAAGCCAGCGAGCGTCGCGGGGCGCAGGAATAGAGGCAACATGCTAAGTGCTAATGTCTTCGCTAGACGCCAGCATTCGCGCAATGAACATAAAGGAGAGGCAAAAACCGTTGACAATGCTATGTTTGATCATAATATCACCGTTGCTGAAGCACGTGAAAAGCTATTGGAGAACTTCTCTACATCATGGATATTTGCTTACCAGAAAGAGCTGGCCAGTAAACGGACTCGTGCTAAAACGATCCTTCAGAGATATACATCTAAGACTGATGAACTGGACAAGGATACGGCGGCTAATGAAAAGATTATGGACTATTCTCACAGCTTCCCGTTGTTTTGGATGGTTATGAAGGATTGTGACCTGAAGTTTCAGTTGCCGGATGACTACTTTTTGGATGTTGGGGATGACGGTCTGAAGCATTCTACTAAAGACTGGAGGGAGTTCCTTCATAATGTTGGAAAAGGCATTCCTAAGGATAAGCACTATAACCTTCTTATACCTGTTGGGATTGACTGGAGGATGGACGAATGGACAATAAGGCTGCGTGACTACCCTATCCCTCTTTTGCACTTTGCGCCAATAGCAAGTGAACAAAAGACCCACAAGAAGGCTGTTCACCTAAAGGGTGTCTTTTGCGTTGCAGAACCTTATTTGAACAACAAAGAGAATCTGCGTCACCTTTCCATTCCGCTCGTTCCTCACCTGAAGCGCAAATCTGAAATGATTGACATTTATAGAACAGTTGCTTCTACCAAGATGTATTCAGTTCTTGATTTTGAAGTGAATTCCAGCTCACCGTCTCACTTTTCTTGGGCTAATTGCTTACAGCCTGCACTGCAAACTGTAAGTCTTGCCTTTGATTCTTTTTCAAAGCCTCCCTTAGATCCAAGCATGCCCCTTGGTTTCTGGGATAAGATACGATGTGTGTTCCACTCCAAGATGGTATTCAGGTTTACGGAGGGAGATGTTATGCTGCATTTGAAAGGCAGTAGATCACCATATGCACTTCTAAATGATGGTTCAGGCTTTGTGATGAAGTGGAATAAGAATGTAAGATTCTTCATTAATCCTAGTGCTGATCCAAAGAGTCTGCTGATTGTCAGATCAGAAGAGTATTCATTGGGTGTGCCAGACTATGTACACCTCGCGAGGTCATCTGATTCGGACCTTCCAAATTATTCCGACATCCCCTTTGACAAAAGTGTCGTGAAACTGTTTGGAAATGTTGAATGGAAGGCAGGCATGCTGTTTGAACGAGAATATGTGAGAGATGGTGTACGTCATCGTACACAAAAGTTCTGTCCCCATTATGATGTAAGACTCAAACATCCCGATTATATCAAAGATGTTGATAATTATGATGCTTACAAGGATTTTCGATCGAAGTATATTCATCTTGCTATTTCTGTGAAATCTCCGATTGGAAAGAATTGGTCGACTGACCTTGAACCGTCACCTGGATCATACAACACTATTCATTTGACTCCGTTGGTAATTCAACACTTCATGCAGTGGTGGGACACATTTGACGGTTCTATGAGCTTGCCTATTAGACGAGGTGATCTTTTCCCTCCCCAGCCTCTGAAGAAGGCAAAGCTTAGCCGCTCCATTTTTACCATCAAGTACCAGATGCTGTTCAGCCCCCTATTTGTCTGTCATATGTACAGACATTCCTTCCAGGAATCTGGTCACAAGACCTCGAAACAGGCATCTACTGGATTGAAAGCCAAGATTCACTCGTTCTCTTTGGACCTCCATCAACGTCGTGAGCATTCTCATGGTGTCAGGTGGAGAATGAAACTGAATCAAGGAGAGCTTGATTGTAAAGTGACAGATGTTAGAATTGTCCTGGCTCAGTTTCGAGAACCGTCTGCTCAAGAGCTTATAAAGCGCAAGCAAGCTCTGGAGGAGTCGTCGGCATCTTCTTTCTCAGGAGTGGGATCAAGTAGCCTTCCCTCTTCAGGTAAGTTCAAGATCAGTGACAACGACACTAGGTGGATTGATATGGATGATTATGATGAAATGGAGGACTTTTTGCCCGTTAGAAGTTTCCCAAAAATTACAGTCCTACCTCTTTTGTTTAGTCCACGCTGGACTTACTTTAGGCAAACGGATCATTCTGACGAAGCCACTGCCATCGACGACGATGGACAAACCTACGTTAAATTTGGCCATGAGAATGTCCATGATTGCTTGATTGGGCACAACCATCCAGAAACAACACATCATGTACTTCTCAGCCAGCGTGTTGTCGAACTCGAAGATCAAATCAAGAATAACGAGGCGTCAATTGAGACCCTTGAAAATGATTTGATTATAGAGCCTACCTCAGATGACATTAAAGAGAAGTTGAGAGCCGTGAAGGAGCGTGTAGACGTATTGAAGGTTGAAAATACTGTCATGAGAGATAAGATTGCTGTCATTATTGCTGCGGGTGCAGTTAGAAACAGGAAACGACGCATGAGTATGACCGGCGGGTTGGATGGGCTTCGATGTACTGCTTTGGATAGGGACCACACAGTCAACGCTACAGATGGATTTTGTCCTAGCTATGATGCCAAAGTACAGTCTTATGAGAAAGAGCTTGCTCTGATGATTAACGATTCCAACACAGACTTGACTAGATGGAAATCAGGACAATTATGTGATCAAGAGGTTGAAGTCTTGAAAAAATATGCAACCACCCTTTCTCATGACCCTCTAAGTAGACCACAGAGCCGCGCTTCCTTCTTTTCTTCGTCTGAAGGTGATATGAATGGTAACGGTGCTCCACCGAAGCGTTCGAGTACTGTAGATCCAGAGGATGTTGCAAATCCTAAGAGTGATCTCCAGTTTTCCAATCGCTTCATTGTCCATGATTTGCTTTTGAAGTGGAACAATTCTGTGAGGAATGCTATGTTCAGATATTTCCGTTTGGTAAGCGATCGAAGGGCCAATCATTACTTCATGTCACAAGATGCTATCAAGTATATTCAAGAACTTGCCAAGAAACAGGGAGACCATGCGAAAGGAAGGCACTATAGTGCGTGTTTCACGGATAAGGCGCCTTCTGAGACAGAATCCACTAGTAAGGAGAGGATGGAATCTTTTGAAGATGATTTGCGCTCTGTATTTGACGAGTTTTTCCAGGTTCAAAACAGTTACTTGGTGCGTTTGATTTCGCCACAATTTCAACTTGTAAGTAACAAAAACTCGGATCATGCGGTCTTGGTAACTTCTCAGAATGTTGAGTTGAGAATCTTAACTATTCTTGACGAAAGCGATGACAAGGTTTCTGGTGTCATTGAAACGAGGTATGGTCTGTTGTTGGAAGATGCACAGTTTCTCACACTGAGTAAAGAAGAGAAGATCAACGAGATTGCAGCAACTTCGCTCAGCTCCAATTCATATGGAAGTGATGCAAAGTCGACAGTGTGGCCGCCGTGGCTGGCCATTGAAACATGCTACGACTGCTCACCCATTGCTAAAGCATTAGTCATCAACAATACGTCAGTTGTTTTAAGGTTTGACAAACCCAATCCTCTGCGTGTTGCAGATGATGACATCAGCGATGCTGAAGGGGATGCATTCTGTGGAAAGCTTGTGAGAAACGACAAGTATCGTGTCAATAGGATCGCGGTTGACTTCCCTAAAGTTGTTGCACAATGTGACTCGCAACAGTACTTTGCTATCTACACTATGGTTGTAGATCTCCTTTTGTATTCTGAGCCGGCGAAGAAGGAAAGCGATGAAAAGCTGGAAAGATTGCTTCTGGTAGCTGATTTGAGCGACCTGGACGGTGCAGTAGCGCGTGTGAAGAAGCTGCAAGAGGAGCTTCGACAACTGAGGTTCCTTCGCAATGAATTGTTTGTTCGCAGCGCTGTCGATTTCACTCCGTCGGTTATAAATGCTGACAATGATCTTACCTCAGTTGAGCTTGAGATTCAGCAATATTCAATGGAACTGGACCTTATCATGCAAGCTATTAAGACTGGTCTTGAGAAAGAAAACGCAACCAATACTGCCCAATTTTTGAAATGGGCCATTTCTGCTGATCAAATTATCTGGCACGTTTTGGAGAAGGATAGGTCTCCTTTAATGGACTTTGCTCTTGCTGATTCGTCTCTCAATAGAATCGAAGGTAAGGAGGGTTTCAATTCTAACACTATTGAGATTGGAATGGTGCAAGCTTTCAACTTAAGCGATCACGCAGTGTATCCTGAATTGATCGCGCCTTTCATCGGGAAAACAAAACATCCTGTTGCTGCTGGTCAGAGTAAGGATGGCCTTGGTGCCAGTGACTTTACTTTTGATCAAAAGGTAATAATTGCGAGATGGGTTTTGCTTGACCCCATTGGTGGTATCCCTATTATGGACCGTTTTGAATTGGATATCCAGCCTGTGAAGATTCAACTGGAGAAAGAAACTGGCCAGAAAATTGTTGACTATGTGTTTCCAGATAATAAGCAGTCACCCTTTGTCATCCCAGGTGATTTTGGACCTTCCAATGGTCATGACAAGTCTGACGACAGCGATGATTCCACGAGCCAAGACAGCGAGGGATTTGAAGAGTTTGTGACTGATGACACTACAGAGCAGTCATCGAATAAAAGTCTGTTTGCTGGCAATGGTCATCAACGGTACACCCCAAGTATTACCTCCTTCAACTCGTCTGTGAATGGTGCTGCTCGTGGAAGTGGAATTCAAAGATTATCGATGAGCAGTTCGAAGAAAGGATCCGGGTTCTACTCTAACTTCAATCTTCATTCAAATTTGCGCCACTCCAATGATTCCAAGAATGCGTTGGCCAAGAAAAAGCCCCTGCACAAAAATGGTGACTCCGATTCAAAAGGGCCCATTACTGACTTGGAAAGAATGGTAAAGAGAGCTGCTGATTACATGAGCATTAATGATATCACCATCAAGCCAACCACGTTATGCATCTCTTACAAAGGACCCAATCATCGAAATCTGACTGATATTCACGAATTCGTTCTCAATATCCCTGGTTATGAATACAAAAACAAGATGTGGACTAACAAGGATATTTTTATGCATCTTAAGAAAGATGTGATAAAGACTCTTCTCCAACACACCGGTGCTTTGATCTCAAACAAGATTACAAAAAGAAGACAAACCGGGGGATACCATGCTCCTCTACGTCAATTGTCGGACTACTCGTCGTTCACGCCACTCAACAACTTGTCGACAACGACATCAAATCGACGGAAGAGTACTGATAGGAGTAGTAGACTTTCTGCTGTCGTATCCAATGCTCTCCAGATGGCGCCGTCTGGGAAGGCTGAGAAGGGCGATAAAACTGACAAGTCTGAGTCAACGCCGTTGAAGTCAGCACCAGGTATCGTCATAACTAAGGCTGGCGAGACTCAACCCACTATCCTTAGAGATGCAGGATCGTCGGCACCGTCGACCTCTGCCTCATCTCCTGTGATCACTGCTGATCACACACCTTCGCTTAGATCCGTCACATCATCCCCTGGGCATACCATTGAAAGGAAAGGCAAGAAACTGCTCAAGAAGTTATTTAATTGAAGGATGTATATTCATGTACAGATAATTTATTTCGTATTTTTAATGTCCTCGTCCAAACGTCAGTTATATAAACGTCAGTTATGCAAAAGTATTACAGCTCCTTAACAGTTGCACCGTCATGTGCAAGGTCGAGAAGCTTCCAATCACACATAATGTCCTCCTTGGCAAATCTCTTCAAGACTTCGTTAGCAATTGACTCAAAGTTGTCGGTGGCCAGAGCCAAGATTGTTGGGCCAGCACCACTGAGACAGATACCGAGAAGGCCAGGATGAGTCTCGGGAGTAACAGAAGCCAATATATCGGTTAAACCAGGAATGAGAGTCTTCCTGTAAGGTTGGTGAACTCTGTCTTGCATAGCCGCAAAGATAAGATGGGAATCAAGAGTGTCTCTGGCAAGAGCTGTTGTGAGAACTGCCAACCTCTGCAGGTTGAAAATCATGTCCTTGCGTGTGTATGCAGTGGGGAGTACCTCTCTGGCCTTTGCCGTACTAAGTTCAAATCTTGGGATGATTGCGATAGCCTTTACCTCCTTGTTCCAGCCATATTTGATATGGTTGGAGATTCCTAATGGTGGCTCTGGGGGCTGAAGGCCGGTATCAACGCCGCCAGCTGGCTCGGGAAGGACCTCTGCTAATGGGATCTCAATTCTCTCTGTATCAGCAGGTGAAAGCTCGCTGAGGTAAGAACCAACGAAACCGCCAATCATGGCAGCAGTAACGTTATCAGGATGTCTCTCAATCATTAGACAGTAATCAAGCATTCTGTGCTTTGAAAAGCCGAGATTTCCAAGCTCATTTCCGAGCATAACGCCAGCAACAACTGCTGCGCCAGAAGAACCGAGACCTCTGCCCAGAGGAATAGGGTTTTTGACATGGATCTTTGTGCCATTGGGGAACTGACGGATAGAGTTACATCTGAGCACGTACAGTGCAGTTCTCGTGATGAGATTATGCTCTGGGTCCAGTGGTACATTTTCCGCACCCTCACCCTCATATGTGAGAACGCATCCTTTATCAGAAGGATCTACAGTAACTGTGAGTTCAAGAAAGAGTGCCAGTCCAAGGCCAAGAACATCAAAACCAGGGCCGATATTAGCAGACGATGCGGGGATAGAAAGGACAAACGATTTAGACATGGCGCAAGCAAACGATTACACGGGAAATGTATACTGTTTTCACCAAATGTTCGTAGATGAAAGAATAGTTCTATATGACGAGTGAAATTGCAACTCCAAACTCCGGTTTCGCAGTTCGTGGAATTTAAGCTCTGGGAGAAGAGTCATTTCACAATTTCTGGGCAGGGAGAGAAGGCAAAACAGGCAGCTGGAGCAATAGAGGCCAATGGCCTGAGAAAAGACGACTAAACGACCAGTCATCCGAAAATATGCTTTTCCTCGTCAGTTCATTGATCTGCACGTGACTTTGATTCCGGCCACTCGGCGGGCACTCTGGTTGCCTGATTCAGCGGCTGAAATATTCCCGCTGACATAAAATATCCATTTGCAGAAAGCACAGTAGTTCAGAAATGCTACGAAGAGTGGCGAGAGCCAACATTGCAAATGATCTTAAACTAACCGGAAAGAGTGGAATGAGTGTTGGCCGATTGCCTTTGTCGGTCAAGCTCAGTTCCCGTGGCCCCAATCCATTGATGAAGTTGCCACTGCCACTGCCACTGATACCAAGTTCTAGATCATTTTCCACATCCCGCGAGTCTCTTTCTGATTCGTCATATTCGCTAACAACGTTACCAAATGGTCTGCGAGTTGCTGTAGATCCGAGTCCTGCTTACTTTGCGTCCATGGGCGTTTATGTTGATGCCGGATCCCGCTATGAAACGGAAAGACTCAGTGGTGTTTCGCACATTGTAGATAGATTGGCATTTAAAGGCACTGGTACCAAATCAGCACAACAGTTGGAGGATGAACTGGGACTTCTGGGGGGTAACTACATGGCTGCGTCATCGAGAGAAACAATGATGTATCAGGCGTCTGCGTTTTATGACGATGCTGAGGCCATGTTCCGTGCGCTGGCTGACGAAATTGGCCAATCAAAGGTAACTAATGAAGAAATCCAGGAGCAAAAGTTGAATGCCGATTTTGAGATCGGCGAGATTTGGCAAAAGCCAGAACTTATCCTTCCTGAACTGTTGCATGTGACTGCCTACAGCGGCACTCTTGGAAATCCCCTGTTGTGCCCCAGAGAGCTTTTGGACAGAGTTGACAACAACTTGGTGCAAGAATACAGAAAATTGTACTACACCCCAGAAAGAATGGTGCTTGCTCTGGTGGGTGTTCCCACTGATACGGCCTTGGAATGGGCTAATAAGTATTTTGGTAAGCTTCCAAAAAGAGATTCAGGACTTCCTGCAATTCAGAGAGTACCTGCGGTATACACTGGTGGGGAGACTTGCATAGACTCTTACCCATCACCTATTCCAAACATGCCTGAATTCTGGCACCTCTATGTTGCATTTGAGGGCTTGTCTATCAATGACCCAGACATTTACGCATTGGCAACTCTCCAGACACTGCTTGGAGGAGGCGGATCTTTCTCGGCCGGTGGACCTGGCAAGGGAATGTACTCTCGTCTTTATACCCAAGTTCTGAATCAGTATGGGTTCATTGAGTCCGCACTGGGATTCAACCACTCGTACTCGGACTCGGGCCTGTTTGGAATCTCTATGTCCTGCGTTCCAGAAGCGGCTCCTTACATGATTGAAGTTATTAGCATGCAACTCACACAGATCTGCTCTCAAGGACAGGGAGCACTCACCTACACCGAAGTATCTAGAGCAAAGAACCAACTGAGGTCATCTCTTCTCATGAATCTGGAGAGTAAGATGGTAGAACTTGAAGATATGGGTCGACAAGTCTTGATCCAGGGCAAGAGAACATCTGTTAATGAAATGTGTGACGAAATTGAGAAGCTGACTGTCGAAGATCTGAGACGTGTGGCTACTAGAGTTCTGACTGGCAATGCCAGCCCTAGTGGTAGTGGCCAGCCTACTTTCGTCATGCAGGGAGAGCGGGACAAGTTTGGGGACCTTATGGCTGTTACAAGAAAGTATGGTCTTGGAGCTAATATAGAAGCGAAGAAGGAGCCAAAGGAGGCTAAGCGAGCATTCAAAGTTTGGTAAATAATTTATGCCTGGCGCTAAAACTAGACTAGATAGGGAAGAGAGCTGACCGCGGGACAAAGTGATTACATTCTGTACTCCCTGAGCGAATATCCCAACGGTTATTAAAAAATCAAACAGGCTAGTTTAAAACACAATCTTGTTCACGTTGTCTTCTTTCCCGAAATTGCTAAGTAGTCTTGAGTTAAGCCAACTGAAATATTTGGGTTGAAATTTATCTGCCATCTCCATAACATATCTCGCCACGATGAATTATCTAGAAGCATATCCAGAACTTAACAAAATCATTGGGAATTTAGAGACTCAAGTAATCAGTCAAGGAGCAGAAGCCATTGTTTTGCGATCTTTACAACATCCATACGATGCCCACGCTACCGGTTCCTACATTATCAAATATAGACCGCCAAAGAAATACAGGCAACCAGTTCTTGACCAGCAATTAACGAAACGACGGACAATGGCAGAGGGACGTATGCTTATCAGACTTGCCGGTTATGGAGTTTCTGTTCCAAGCTTAGAGTTTATTGATCCAGTCAGCGGCATTATCTGGATGAGCGACGTTGAAGGTCTCAGTTTAAAGCAGTGGATCTGGAACCAGGAGGAGAATAAAGGTCCGGATAGTATCTGTCGATCGGTTCTGAACAGTGCAGGACGTGAGATTGGTCTTATGCATAAGAATGGTATCGTTCATGGAGATCTGACAACATCAAACGTCATGATTTCCAAAGACCAGAGCCCTGTTGTCATTGATTTTGGTTTGGGGTCTATTGCAGTCGGGCAGACGGCTGTTGAAGACAAGGCGGTCGATATCTACGTCATGGAACGGGCGGTTCTCTCAACACATCCTGTTCATGCCGAGACTTACAACCAGTGGTTGCTAGATGGCTACCTTAGTGTGGAGGCAGACGATTCCAAGCTGGTGATGAGACGACTTGCTGATGTAAGAATGAGAGGAAGGAAGAGGTCGATGGTTGGCTAGTTTGTAGGTCTGGCTGAGTCTGCCAGGATCCAAAACCAGCCTGTTGTAGACTAAATGCATATTTATTGATAAATAATCACAGTTTCTTGAAAGCAAGGTCAATCTCATTGACCAGCTCCGTTGGCTGCTCCGTTGGCTCCTCAGTTGATTGTTCAACTTGTTCGCTTCCTGCCACTTTTGGCTGCAGTATCCTGTTATCAGAGTCTAGGTATCCCGGGGCCAACCTGCGCTTCTGTTGGAGCTCTTCCTCCTCCACCTTTTTGTTCCATTCTCTGTACTGCCTGGTCTCCGCATCATACTGGGTCTGTATACACTGCAGCAGTGCCTTCTGCTCCTCAACTACGGCATCAATGCGTTCGGCGTGCTTGAAGGTGGGAGCAGTTGGTGGAACTGTAGCGTAGTTGAACGGCAGAGTAACCGCAGGGGGTGCTTTAACTGACAATAGTAGTGGAATTTGTGATAAGTTAGGGACCATTCTAATCTGGCAATTATTCAGGATCCTACTTTGCGATTCTACCGATAAGGTCTCCGTTCACTTTGCTACTGAGCCCACTAACGCCTACTGGGAGTGTGAGGGTTGAAATGGCTAGCTCCCAAGTGGCACTCCTGCCGCAGCCTCTCAGCGCAGCCTATATCACAGCCGTAGCCCCTCGAAGCCACAACAGCTTTGCAACAAACTACTGCCTTCAAGGACATTGAAAATGAGCAAAGTGGTCGGTTTGAGTGTCACCGCTCTGACGGTGGTTGGACTTTGTAAGTATGAAGTGATATCTTTTGGGGCGCGTTTGTGGATTGTCTCTTTCTGGTTCCAGACTTGCCTTTGTGCACTTCGACGGAACAACTTGAGAAGATGGACTTTTTGTTCTAGCATTACAGTCTTTAATTGTGACGAATCGAGTTCCTTGATCTTGGCATAGTGACTTGTTGTTATACCTACAGAATTTGTGTAGCACTTTCTGTGTTACATGTCAAGTGATCGAGGGCAGTGTAATGACTATGAACTGAAGGCAATGAAATGCATACCCGCCGAGTTGTCACGCTGTCAATGCGCGTATATTGTGGCATTATTGTAAATGCGTGCTCGCTCCGCTATTCCTTACTAACCCAGACCAACTGTTCACCGGAGAGGGCGAGACCTTCAATGTTGGCCAATTCCTTGAAACAACTTCTCCCTACTCGTGGGCTATTCTTGGAATTTCTCTCTGCATTGGTTTGTCAGTTGTAGGTGCCGCTTGGGGTATTTTCATCACCGGCTCGACGATCATTGGTGCCGGTGTCAAGGCACCCCGTATCACAACCAAGAACCTTATTTCTATTATTTTCTGCGAGGTCGTCGCCATCTACGGTCTCATTATGGCTATTGTCTTCTCCGGCAAGCTGACGACTGCTTCTGCTGACACACTGTACAGTAAAGAGAACCTATATACCGGTTACGCTCTGTTCTGGGCTGGCCTGACTGTTGGTGCCGGTAATCTGATCTGCGGTGTCTGTGTGGGTGTGTCGGGCTCTACTGCGGCTGTCTCTGACGCCGCTGACTCCTCACTGTTCGTTAAGATTCTTGTTATTGAGATTTTTGGATCGGTTCTTGGTCTATTTGGCCTTATTATTGGTCTGCTGATGGCCGGCAAAGCCCTTGACTTTCAATAGGTATATTGCCTATGGCAGTGTACAAGATATACTAATATAGACGATAACTTGGGAGTGTGCGCTTGCAGCATACAGGACTACCACCTTCCATCTAACCCATAATATATTACAATCATTATGTCTAGCAGTTGAGATTATTTTCTCAACAGAATATAAATATTGTCATGTCTAAGAGAGGACAGTCGTCTGTAAGATCCCTCCAGTGCCAACAGCAGACCTCCAAATGAAACGTAGAGTGCAATTCTGTCCTGAGAAGACTCCTCAAACTTGTATACAGTGCCATACATGACATACTCATAGTCGTCAGCCAGTGAGCGGTCACCTGCCTTCGGCTCTCTCCACGATGCAGCCGTGCTCTTCTCGTCCTCGTCATACCCAAGCTTGTCAGCCAGGACGACAGTCACCGAGGCGTTCTGCTTAACATCAAACAATTCAGTGTTAACATCTAGAGTAAGGGAAACGTCGTCGTTGGAGATAGACTGACCGGTAATGCGAGCAACTCGGTCATATCGACCGGGATCTACAGATGAGATTGAGAAAATGTCCTGGAAGAGGATATTTGACATGAGGATCGGACGTGAGCTTAGGAGCTTCCTGGAGTGAATAATTTTGGGATTTTTCAGATTCGAGATTCAGGAAGTTTCAGTTCACGTGACCAGTAGTGAGAGAGCCCACGACAAGATAGCGCCTGAAGAAGCAGAAAAAGCAACAAGCCTTTCCAGATATTGGGAAGGAATACTGCGCGGAGAAGAGTGCTCATGAATTCGTTGTAGGATTTCCTGTGCTGTGGTTCTGTCGGAGGATAGCTGGGTTGGGCCTTGATAAAGAGAGGAGGGCATCATATGCGTGTCTTCGCTAAGTCATGAAAGCGACTAACCACTGATACGGTTTAAAATAAGTCCCTTTAAGCCTCTGTCCCCTGTGTTCGGTTCTTTGCCACATTCATACCCTTATGACCAATGCCTGCACGGAACTTTCCAGCCACTTGCCGGCAGCGTATTTTGACAGCAGTGAGAGCGTCGAGGCTGGGCAACGGGACCTGGTGAAGTTTGCTCAAGGGTTGGTGAAGAGAGTGGCTTCGCGGACACATTGGCAGTAACAAAAATGCGCAATTGACTAAAATAACCACTACTTCCACAGTGTTACTCTTAGATATTGACGGTGCTTGTTTATCAACAAATGCCTCCAGCTGCGCCAGCATATTTAGGATCAATGCGGGCCGTATGTGGGATTGGGTGGTGGGCTCCCAGAGCTCCAGCTGCGCCAAGAATAGATTGAACAGAGGCGTGAATCTCAAAACGACTACAGAATAAATCAGCGAAACGAGGTTTATCTGCTTAACTCTCTCGAGCGAACGACCTTGGATTCGCGTAATTAGCTTGAGGATGCGTGTTTGACGCGCCGAGAAAATCCAAACTCCATTGCAGCGCCGCCGCCGTTGTCGCTATAATTAAACCTGTTATGCACGTCTCCTCGCACGAGCAGAGCTGTGTACAAATCAGGCTCACACAGCAGACGTCATACATATAGGTGGAATATATAAGGACCTCATCTCCCTTTGCTGACTACAAATTTTCTAAATTTCTTCCCCCTGTCTGACAATTCTTTTGGTCCTTCTCCCACCAAACCTACGCTGCAACTTTGGGTACCATCACGCTCCGAAAGCCACTAACGACATTCAAAAGAAGACTTGCGGGCATTTGTAGATCTCGACGAGACATTACATCTAGCCATTAGACACATATCAACGCGGAACGACTGTTCTAATATCCCACACTCGCATTTGTCGCACTCTCTAGCGTTCTCACGAACTCATTTAACCCTTCCTTCAACTTCGTCCCATCACTCTCAGCAACTGACCCCTTCGTAGCCCATCAATCCATGGACAACCAGTGAACTCAGACGGCTCCTTCAACCACAACTAGTAAAAAATGATCCAACAAGGTAGAGATACATACAAGGTTAATAACCAGGACTTCACCATAGACAGTCGCTTTCGGCTGAAAAAGGCGCTCGGCCACGGAGCATACGGCATTGTCTGCAAAGCCGAGTATGCTGGCCAAGAGGGGGTCCATGGCGTGGCAATCAAAAAGGTTACAAATATCTTTAGCAAAAAGATTATCTGCAAGCGCGCACTACGTGAACTGAAACTGCTGTCTCACTTCCGTGGACATCGTAATATTACATCGCTTTATGATATGGACATTGTGGACACTTCCAACTTTAACGAACTTTATCTCTATGAAGAGTTGATGGAGTGCGATATGAATCAAATTATCAAGTCCCAACAGCCTCTGACTGACGACCACTATCAGTCTTTTGTGTACCAAATTCTCGTCGGGCTCAAGTACATTCACTCAGCACATGTTTTGCACAGAGACCTCAAACCCGGAAACTTGTTAGTCAATGCTGACTGCGAACTCAAGATTTGCGATTTTGGTCTTGCGCGTGGTTTCTCAGAGACCCCTGAGGATAACATTGGATTTCTTACTGAATACGTTGCAACGCGTTGGTACAGAGCCCCTGAGATTATGCTGACAGTCCAGTCCTATACCAAGGCCATTGATATTTGGTCAGTGGGCTGCATTCTTGCTGAACTACTTGGGGGCGTTCCTCTATTTCCTGGTGTTACTGAAATGGACCAAATCCATCGCATCATTCAGACTCTTGGAACTCCAACCGACGAAGTGCTTGCCAAAATTGGCTCTCCTGTTGCACAAAAGTACGTCAAGGATTTACCACACATGAGTAAAACTCCATTCGAGGTTTTATTTCCTAATGCTAACCCTCTGGCACTCGATCTATTGGACAAGATGCTGGCGTACGATCCTACTGAACGTGTCACTGTTGAACAAGCCCTGGAGCATCCATATCTCAAAGTTTGGCATGATCCAACTGAAGAGCCCCTATGCCCTGAACCGTTTGACTTTTCTTTCGAGCAAGTTGACGACATGGGTAAAATGAAGGAGATGATCCTTGACGAGGTACTAAATTTTCGTGCCAAGGTCAGAAACCCACCAGCCGTTTGAGCATCAGTTGCCGAGAGTACAGGAAACAATAATATTTGGAGCTCTCACCTGCTACGGACACTTTTACATTGAACGCTCCTGCTGGCTCTCGTTCTCTAAGGACCTTCATCTCATAGGACAGCTATGAAGAGTGCGCGTATTCGAGGTCTTGCGATTCATCCAATCAAAAAGGACTTTGCGACATAATACCAATTGGTTATTTTCACTATCATCTATGACATAGAAAGGGTATCGAAAAATATCGACTAATATAATGCCTATATTATTGATCTGCGTATCCATGATCAGGAGCACCATGTTCCAACATGGCAATATACTATAACTGAGCTCAATTAACAGTTCATGTAACTATAGAGCCTCTGGAATAATAAATAGTCAGATAATACTCTACAATCTGTATCACCTTCATCGGCGCTCGGACCCGTTTTCTTAGTCAGCTGCCAACGTGGCCATGTCACATGACCATCTTTATTCATCCCAGCCTATCACACTGTCACTAATTCCCAGTGATGTGTTCCTCCACACTCAAACTCTTTCGGATTGGGAGGTTTATAAGGCAGGACATCCATCGCCTCAACATCACTCACAACTGTCATCTATTAAGCAATGCAACGAAGCGCACACAGATCTATACTAGATGTAACAAGTCTATGCCGACGTCAGCTGTCGTCGTCAGCTTATCTTATGGCTGCTGCTGCAGGTCACTCTCAGACGTCGACAGCCCCTATGCCAAAGTGGGCTCCTCACAACCTGACTAAAGAGCTTCAACAAGGCTCTTCCGGAGCTCGGCCGAGACAGGGAAACAGTCCAAAGGCCTTTGCATTTGGATCAAAACCCATTCCTCGCGGTCCCCAGCCGTCAGCCGCAAAGCCCAGTTCCCTGCCAGTAGCAGAGACATTTGGTCTGCCACAGCAACCAAAGACAGAAAAGTCTGTAGAACCTGTTAAGGAAGCTAGGCAGGTTTCCGAACCTGCCAATACACAGACCACAAAACCAAGACGTAAGTTGCGACCCAGAAAGGCGGTCATTACCCTCTCCGAAGCAGCCATTGAACATTTGCAACGGCTGCTAGATCAACCAGAACCTAAGCTCGTTAGAGTAGGTGTCCAGAACCGTGGATGCTCGGGACTGACATACAATCTTGAGTACGTAGAAAAGCCAGGGCAGTTTGACGAAGAAGTTGTCCAAGATGGAGTGAGAGTGTACGTTGATTCCAAAGCATTGTTTAGCATCATTGGCTCTGAAATGGACTGGATCGACGACAAGCTGCAAAGCAAGTTTGTCTTCCATAATCCCAACTCCAAGGGCCAGTGTGGGTGTGGAGAATCTTTCATGGTTTAGACGATCTGGAAGGCTATTGAGCCGTTGTTGCATTATAAATCTGCATTTATGATAGATTTTATTTATTTTCCGTAACTAGCAGAAATGAACAGAATCTGCTAAATACATAGTTAAGTCATGAATAATTTATCTTCTCACAAAGTTGCATGTGACAAATCTATGCTGCTGGTGCGGGTGCTGGTGCCTGAGCTGCTAGTTCAGGCGCCACCGGTAATGCTGGCTCTCCAGGTACAGCAGTCTGCTGTCCCGAAGATGAATCACCCATTTCTACATCATTGACGTCGTCAGCTGCGTTATAATTGAAATCCAGCACTTCGATACACGTACCTTGAGCCCTTCTGACAGCTGCCACGCAGCGCCTGCTGTCAAAACGTACCTGCCAAATCGATGCTACATCGTCTAGCAAATCACGGATAGGTTTACCTGTGCGGATGTCCCAGAGCTTGAGAGTCTTTTCAGAGCCTGATATGACCTTATCTTCATCATGCTGGAAACATGTAATGGCACCCGAATGGCCCTCCAGACGGTGCAAAGATTCGCCGGTCTCAGGATCCCAGACGCGTAGTGACGAATCTGCTGCAGCTGACACAAGTGCTGTTGAATTGAGATCCAACAGGCCCACCAATGAACTGTGCCCATATAGGGTCTTAAGACAAAGCCCAGTCTTGAGACACCAGATCTTCACTGTGGTGTCCATGGACCCTGAGATGCATCTGTTGCGTTTGTGGTCGATCACTGTAGAATAAACACGCTGTGTATGTCCGGTCTCACCAGATAACACCCATTTGCACTGACCAGTGGTCAGCGACCACACTCTGACATCGTTATCGTATGACCCAGAGACAACTGTATCGCCGTAACCAGCAATAGCCCTGACTGAATGCGTGTGGCCACGTAGTGCGCGCACAAAAAATATGTCCTGGGCAGTGCTCATGGCGGGCCGTTCTGGATCACCTGGCATGGGCAGTTTCCAGACTCGAAGAGTGTTATCACGAGAGCCAGTAACAATGAGAGGCACACTTGGTTGCATGGTCACTCTTCCTTCCTCGTCCTGGATAGCAACCGGCTCAACAATATCAAGGCACCGCACGGTAGAGGAATGACCCGTGAAAACATGGGTACAACGAGCCGTAGCAAGGTCCCAGACTCTAACTGACCTATCAGTAGATCCAGAGACGAGAGTGTTTCCAACATACTTGAGAGCCCAGACGCCACCTTCATGGCCTCTCAGCGTGAACCTGAGAGTTCCCGTCTGTGTGTCGTAAACGTTAATGCTATGATCGTCCGATCCCGTGACAATCTTGTCATCATCGAACTGCAAACACGTCACCACCTGGTCACCGTGGCCAGGCATGGGTATCCTTCGTGGACGAGAGTTTGGATCCATCCAGTTTCGTCTGAGCGTCGTCATTTTGCGATAAATATGCTTGTATAAATTAAAATACGGCTGCAGGCGCATGTTTGGGTTATTGGAGTGCTGTTGCTCGTAGTCCTGTTTCTGTGCATCCATCTGCGCCTGCACTTCCGCCTTGGTTGCACGATCCAATCTTGAGAGGTTGAGAGACGAATCATTGTATGTAACTTTACTGCGCCATAATTGCTCTGACGAGTCGATAATTGTTCGCCAGCGACGAGACACTTGAGATGCTTTGCACAGCGTTGATGCATCGAGGTATTCAAGAACGTTGTAACACAGCTCTGGTGGCAGCAGGCTGACAAAATCGCACCTCAGAGATGGAACCACTTCGTTGATGAGCGACGAGAGCGTCGCACGTGTGCAGTGTCGTAACATGTTGAATGCAGCATACTTTTGAAGAGGGGCCGGCAGGGCAGCAAATGCAGCTACCATGTGCGGTACTCCGGTCTCTTCGGCCATGGAAAGATCCGGGATGCCCTGGCCGGGAGTAGGAGAGGCCGGAGACATAGGGAAATCTTTGGCGCGAGTAGCGGCGACTGGGGATGTGCGCACAACCAGCGCTGGTGCAAGGTTTGGACTTTCCCCTGCAGTGGCAGTGGAGTCCTCCACAATATCATCTTCAGGAGAGTCGTCTATAATGTCTGACGCATCGTCCTGGATGACCTCTCCGTCGACACGCAACTTTTTCGACGGTGGTTCTGTAGGATCTGAAGACAAGCTACGCATGCGCTCTGAGCGCTTCAGCACCGGAGAAAGGTGTGTGCTTGGACCTGCTGAGGCTAGACAGGCCTCCAAAGTCATATCCGGAGGGGTCGTACAGCGAGCCATGGGGTATGTGTGGTCATCATGAAGCTCAGACGGTGCAAAGCTCAGGGGTAGAAACCCGTCTTTGCTCATTAGTGTATTGCGGGTCAAGAGAAGAGAGCAGCTGCCTTAACAAAGCACTGATACACACAGCACCGATACACAGAGGCGTAGTGTCAACAAGGATATCACGCCGGTTGAGATTCTGATGGATCTTGACGAGGACGGGCTCCTGTGGGTTCCTGGTTGTGGGAGTGCGAGGTTTTGGTTAGTGAAGGGATGCAGCAAATATCAGTGAGCGCGAGACGCACTACGCAGGGCAGTCGAGCCGCTAGTGGGACAGACCAAAACAGTGAGTGGGTCTCTGGCAAGAGCCACGAAAACACCGGCTGGGTAGATCTGGTTCCAGGGCAGAGCGGGGCTAGAAAGGAGCGCTATAAATTGTAGACGGCGGTACGTATTTTTTTTATATACTGTAAAATTTTATCTAAGGTCAGGATGACTTGACCAGAAGCTTGCAGGAATTCCAAAGGCACTAGTTTTGTCATCAAGGCTGCAAGCCCCTCATATTGCCCAAATCTGCCCAAATCCGCCCAGTGAGCCCGGGTGAGCGCGTCCCATGCCGCAGCTAAGCTTAATGTTTGTTAGCGGGAACAGATGCCCGTTCTGGGACGATATACGTTTGTGGCTCGGTGAGACAGTTGGCGATAGAGCATTCGAGCAACTCGAAGGAGCCACTCTCTGTAAAAGAAGAACCAGCTTATAACTCCGGATCGATTTGACTGTTTCAGGGCCGTCTATTTTTTGCTGACTTTCCACAGTCCAGTTCTCAACACCGGCCAACTCCCGCTCCTGGACGAGAAAGTCCGCTGTGCCTAGTGTGACATGCGCCTCATCCTCGAACCCCGGCTCCCCCACGGTTGTTACTCCCACTGTCCCAAGCACAGAACTGCTGGAATGGAATGTCATCAACTAGTCACTACTCCCAGTAACTAAATTGCAATTGTAGCTCCCAGTAACTAGTCCGTTCTAGTGAGCACACAATATCACTGCGAAATTGTCCAAAGCATCTCGTCTCATCTGTCCTGAACAACAAAAATGATTATGGCACTGCTACGTCGGCGCGCGATCAGACCGCTCGTACCACCCATTTGCACAAGGTTAGTAGCACCTCACCGCGGCTATCCTCGTTTCTACTCAATGTCACTACCAGACGGTGAATACCACCGCCTTGCTGATGAAACTCTTGAAGAGATCCTTGCAGCTTACGAAGAACTTGGAGAGTCATCTCCTGAAGTTGATGTTGAACTAGCAAGCGGAGTTCTCACCTTGATCCTGCCGCCCATTGGCACATATGTTATCAATAAGCAGCCTCCAAACAAGCAGATCTGGCTGTCGTCACCAATGTCTGGTCCAAAGCGATACGACTGGGAAGACAAGTGGATTTATTCAAGAGACCAGTCGACTCTGGGCGAGCTGCTTAAAAGCGAAACGAGAGAGGCCCTGGACAAAGACATCGACCTAAGTGTTGACTAGTATGTCGACTAGTGATAATACTTGTACATAGAAATAGCATTACTACGAAAACCGGTTGAAATAGGCCCGAATGCTTGCCAGCGATCGCCACGACCTCCTCTAGTGGTATGGGCTAGAATAATCAATAATATTCGGAGCATTGCGCTGATAGGAGTTTATGACTCGCACATGACTGTGATTGGTTCTACCAGCGGAAAAAAACCTCCGATTATCAGCGCGGGACTTACCAGACAATCTATATAAGCTAGTAAATACATGCACATATCCACAGGGATAGGTTAAATCGCCTCCTCAGGTTCTAACCTTGGCACTCGTCGTTTGTGCGTCTAGAGATGTTCGTTGGGAATGGCGTTCTCTTAGTGGCGACAGATGTACCGCCCCATGCTCAGCCAACAGCCGCGGATAATTCGTGGGAAGCAAAAGAGGCCCAATATGCAGTCCAATTAGGGATCTGGAAAGTGTCATAGGCAAGAAGACCCGTTGAGGTCATGCCACATGACGAAGCGCCTTGCAACAAGTGCTTATATATCCCCCGGCTCTCGCAGTACAGTTCACTTCTCCTTTTGTTCCTGTGGTTTGGACCCCCCACTGTGAAGTGACAACTACTGTATCTAAGCGTCAACGTGCTTCCCAGTAGATTTCCCCACAACCGTACCCATTTGCAGCGTTACAGAGCAAAGACTCCCTCTTCATCTCTTGGCCAATGTCAGAACCACCGTCAGAACCGCCAGCGCCAAAGGTGCCGGACGGATGGATCGCCAAGTATGACACCAATTACAAGACTTTTTACTATGTCGATTTAGCCACCAAGAAGTCGCAGTGGGAAGCCCCTACAGGACCATCAGAAGGTGCTAGCAAGGGTGAGAACCCCCCTCCATATTCTACTCAGCAAGAGCAGCAGCAGAAAGCACAGACGCAGTCGCAACAGCGTCCCCAGCAACAATCACCGCAGGAAGAGCGTGGCTTTTTTGGACATCACCACAACAACAATCAGGGCTATAGCGGCGGGGGGTATCCTCCGCCACAGCAGGGCTACGGAGGATACCCCCCTCCCCAGGGCTACGGCGGCTATCCTCCGCAGGGTTATTACCCACCACAGCCCATGTACGGTGGCTATCCACCGCAGGGTGGGTACTACCAACAACAGCAACAGCCACAGCGACGTGCCGGCGGCGGCTTTGGCGGTGCTGCCCTTGGTCTTGGTGCCGGTGCCCTTGGTGGGTTGGCTTTGGGTGGACTCATGAGTGATATGGGCGGCCACGATACCACCATCATTAACAACAACTATGACGATCAGGGCGGATACGATCAAGGAGGATACGATCAAGGTGGCTTTGATAACGGTGGTGGCTTTGACGGTGGCGGAGGTGACTTCTGAGGGTCGATGCGTTACCTGTCAAAGCGGACTCTCGTTAAATAGTCTGTACCCATGGCCATGCAAGACATTGCCGTTGCAGATGTAAATAATACAGGACTTACAATCTATCCGGAGAGATTCTCAGTATAATATTAGAGAGAACTTGCATGCTCAGATTATCTTAAAATTGATCTATAGTACAGTACCGTTTCTAGTTGTGGTGTATTACTTTTGTACTCCGCTGGCTACAGAGGCAGTTTCCTTCTTCTCCTCACTCTTCTCCTCTTTCTTGGCTTTTTCAGCTTCTAGTCTTGCAAGTTCAGCGGCTGATTCCTTGATGAACCAGGTGACGGCAATCCAGAGTCCTAGTGCAAGAACAGAGAGGTTGATGAAGTGAATGTTTCTGGTGGCGATGTAGAGCCCTGACAGTAGTAACAGGAGAGCAGCGAATGAAGCATGTGTTGCTTTTACCAGAGCTGGCCCAGCCCCAGGTGTAAAAATATTGGCTCCCAGATCTTGGGCAAAATTGATTATCGCGCTCATTGTACTGGCAACGACCAAGTGTCTCGAGTTGTTGGGCGACAGTTAAACCTGTGCCTTGCTCGTCCAAAAGAGGAAACTTGGCAAAACCAAGCAAAGGACTCGGATAGTCTTTGGGTTGCAGTTCGACGAGCATATTTTCGCCGTTTCCTCGTCCTCTCTCTCGTGTTCGTTCTTTTCTCATTTCCGTCCGTGTTCTTTTTGATTCCAGTATACTCTCTATTTGACACACGCATCAGGGGTTGCTGGCATGCAGAACAGGGCTGCAAATTAGGGCAATAATCAAGCGTACTCATCGACAGCATCAAGAATTCAGATCTTACAGGCTGCCATCGTCAAACCGCGTCTTTTACTCACAAATACTATTTGCCTGGCTCTGGTCATAGCCAGATTTGTTGACATACATCCCAGCCCTTCATCACTGAAACTAAGTCTGAAGTATAAAACAAAGGTGGACCCGCGAACAACAAGGCATTGCTAATGTCAGTGGAAATTGACTGGCAAAAATTGGTGTCGGATGGCGACGTAATTGCAGAGTCAATCCGTTCGTTTCTTGACAGCCACCTGAAACAGGTTACGTTACCTTCATTCATCGAATCAATATCGGTGACATCATTTGACCTGGGCTCTGTTGCACCAAAGATCACAATAAAACAAATAACAGACCCACTACCAGAGTTTTATTCTGCGAATGACCCACTGCCTACATACGAGCCCGTCCAAAACTCCGCTAGTGTACAAAATATCTTGAATCAGTTCAAAAGGGGTAGCCGAGATGAACAGCAGAGTAGGGGTACAAGAATTCCTGTGTTCCAAACAAATGGGCCAGGTGGAACAGCAGGGACATTTACCCCCAGGGGAATGCCGCCGATGAGCCCGAGCTCCATATTTTCGTCAATGCCTGGGTTCGCTGGAGCCAGAGCAGACGCCAAAGAGACTCAAGATCCTATATCCCCTCCTCCTGTCCCCCCAAAGGAGAATGCAACAGCGGAAGATGTGCAAATGCTCATGGAAGTATCGTACGATGGCGACATGAACATGGGGCTGTCGACGACACTACTGGTCAACTATCCATCTCCTAACTTTGTGTCGCTGCCTCTCAATCTGCGGGTTACAGGACTACAGATCAAGGCATTGACTGTCGTGACCTACATAAACAACGCTGTACACGTGAGTTTCCTGTGCGATCTCGACGAGAAGGATGATATCGTAGTAAGCTCGCGGATTGACATTATCAAGAACCTCAAGATCGAATCAGAGATTGGCCACCAAGACGATGGAGGTTCTGTGCTACGGAATGTTGGCAAGGTAGAGCGCTTCCTGCTGGAACAGGTGAGACAGCTAGCGAGGAATGAACTTGCTTGGCCCGGCTGGGTGACTTTCGAGTTTTAGAGTGTGAGGTAGTTTACAGTGAGGGTTGGAAACACAGCTAGAACTGCGCTATCCACCCGTATCCATTTATTTATTATCTACAAGCATCGTATTCAATGTATATACTGTTGAAGATATTGCCAGCTGCATGCTTCCTTAAAGGTTGCACATGGAACCTTTTGCCAAGAAAAGTCAAGCTCAGTAAGGCGATGGGGCAAATTGCTAGTGCGTAACTGATCGCTCGGCGAAGTCCCCGCCCGACGCATTACTACATGTCCTGCTTCATTAATCCGTACGGAACTGCCGGGTGGACTATCTTGCACCGGAACGGATGAGGGACAATGGAGCATATTACCGTAGGTACATTTCGCTAAAGTGGCTGTGTCGCTCCCCACATTCCTGACGACCCAGGGACAAGGAGTCACTAGGGAGTAACAAATCGGTGGGCACGGAGTCCAAGTGTGTTAAAGTGGCGGGAGCTCCGCTATTCGGCAACAACAAATCATCGACTGTGATATTATACATTTTTTAACTTCTTCTTGCCACGAGGGCACTCTTCTCGCTTGTTCTTTGCTCGTCTGCACGAAGCTTGAAAAACTTGACAGCGCGTATTGACGCAGCATTTTCTAAGGACATTCGCATAGGCACCACGTTCCCAACTGGGTGCGACAAGATAAATTGCAACGCGCTTTTGTGCTAGATAGATAAGATGACTACATATAATATAGATCCAATGCAACCCCTGGGATAAACGCTCTTGCCTCACGTTGCCCCTAGCTTCACCGTACCTACCGTGCATCCCTGAGCCCGGAGCTCCCTATATTTAAAAAGGGTATACGTACTGCGCATAAACCGTTTCCTCTCCCAGCCTGACCCCCAAAAAATATATAGAAGCACAGCTGCTCTGAACGTCCTACTTCTTGCGACTCTTGGGCTTCAGCTGTTTCTCCTCTCGACACGAAAGCGCACAACTTCAACAAGTCTAAACCTCACAGCTAGCTAGACGGTACAGACGATCCACATCACCTCGTCACAGTTCTTCCTGCTCACACCAGGTTGCTTAGCAGCAACGTAGCCTCTACAACTTCTTCTACAGCCACTGGCTCAGCTAGTTCTGCCGAGTCTGCCTGCAAGGCTAACTCATTACTTGCAAAACAAAAACAGTTTACTTGGTACCAGAAAGTGACCATGCGCAGGGAACTAAAAATTCTATTCATATCCAACGCGATCATCGTTCTGCTCTTGCTAACACAAGTCTATGATCTCATATCCCTACTGAACGATGACCGGCCACGCGACACCCTCACAAATGCAGAGATGGAGCCTGTAACTTACTCAAAGCGCGTCACAGCAAACGGCGATCTGGAAATGATCCCAGACAGACCTTTGGTAGTACCAAAGATCATCCATCAAACCTACAAAAACGAGACGATTCCTGCCATCTGGCAGGGCTCACATGAATCTGTTCTCAGAGAGAATCCTGACTACAAGTACCTCTTATGGACGGATGCGACCGCGCGTGATTTCATTGAAGAGAACTACGGGTGGTTTCTACCGACATGGGATAGTTATCCGTTTCCCATCATGAGAGCAGACGTCATTAGATACTTTGTTTTATATCACTTTGGTGGTGTGTACATGGATCTTGACTTGGGCTGCAGAAAGAACATGGATCCTTTACTGGCTTTTCCAGCATTTCTCAGACCCACAGAACCTACAGGTATCTCCAATGACATTATGTCCGCTGTCCCAAACCATCCTTTCTACAAGTATGTGATTGATAACCTCAAAAAGTATAACCATAACTGGTTTGTCAGTTACGTCACAATCATGTACTCCACTGGGCCTTTGATGCTGAGTGTTTTGCACAAACGCTTTAAGCGTTGGGGCTGGCCTGAAGGCGGCATTATTCGCCTGCTACCATTCCCCAATGCTGAAGATCGCGGCTTTTTCTATGACGTGCGAGGCTCGTCTTGGCACCTGGGTGATGCTCAGTTCATATTTGCCATGCTCAAGTGGTGGCCGCTTCTTGTCGTTCTAGGTTTTGCTCTGGCGTTTGGTCTCTTTGCCCTCGAGTACCAACTGATTGTGCTACTTATGCGCAGGCGCGGAGCTTTCAGACGGTACTGTTTCTGTGTCTACAGACGTGTTACTGGCAAGGACGACAAGAGAACGTATGAGCTGATAGTTGGCCCTCTCCATGGCGGGGATACGGACAGCGAAGATCGCTTTGAAGTGTAGCTCGACCGCAGCAATTCAATGCCGCGTTCGGCTACTTGTGATTGGCGCTGGAAAGCCAAATATTCACCTGCATCAACGAAAGACTAGATATCAGCATTACAATGCTTAAGCATACTATGTATTAACGCCAGTCACCGAGATCTCCGGTAAAGCTGTCAAGTAACTGTCAACCAGAGCTATTGCAAAATAGCAGTCTCTAACTAATACTACTTTGGATTGCTAATTTTTTTTCTCGAATTTTTTTGAAGCATCTCCATCATTGAGTGCGCCCTTATCTGTCGTCAGCGCTCGAATTTAGTCATTTTTTGGTGGGCGAAATTTCATTAACCAGACACTGAAACAACTGGTTTGTGTTAGATAATGAGCAACAAAATTGAATTGACGCTACCAGAAGCGCCTCCTTCAGATGCTTCACAGCATCAGGGAATCTTGAAAGTCTTGCTGGCGCTGAAAACGCTTGAAGGAGCTGCCAAGCAGCAGATTAAGAATGGTGAAGACTTGGTACTGTCTGTGGGCTCTTTTAAGCTGTTTGAGCCAAATGCTATTGTAAGATATTTGTCAAAAACTCCATTGTCACACGTGGAGAATGTTGTGCTTGAGTATGAGGAGAAGGTGCTGAGTCCTGCGGTTTTGTCCGGCAAGATAGAGGAAGTCAAGGCGGAACTCTCAAACCTTATCAAGCAGGTTCCGCGCTTCTCTGCAGTTGATCTTATTCTTTTCTCAGTGTATATCACTGCCGAGATTTCTGAGTGGCCCAGCGATGTTGTTGCGTGGGCTTCTGAATTGAGTAAGTCTAGTGGTGTCTCCGCTGCTCTGGCTGAGGCAAAAAAGTTTCTGCCTTCGGCCGCTACTAAAAAGCAGGAAAATACAGGAGTCCGCAAGATTACCGCCGGTGGAGAGCGCAAGGAGCAGAAGTACCCCATTTTGCCCAAGGACAATGAGAGGAATATCCTTATTACGTCGGCACTGCCTTATGTCAACAACGTTCCACACCTTGGTAATATCATTGGATCCGTGCTCTCTGCTGATATCTATGCTCGTTATACCAAGGCTAGAAACTATAATACTTTGTTTATTTGTGGTACCGACGAGTACGGCACTGCAACCGAAACGAAGGCAATCGAAGAGGGTGTCACCCCCAAAGAGCTTTGTGACAAGTACTTCAAGGTCCATACTCAGGTATATGAGTGGTTCCAAATTGGATTTGATAAGTGGGGTAGAACTTCCACGCCAGAACAGACTGAGATTTCACAAGATATATTCCTCAAGGTCAACGACAATGGTTACCTCGAGGAGCAAACTTCTGAACAGCTCTACTGTACAGTTCACCACTCTTTCTTGGCTGATAGATTTGTCGAGGGTATCTGCCCTAGATGCCAGTATGAAGATGCGCGTGGTGACCAGTGCGATAGCTGCGGTAACTTGTTGACTCCATTTGAGCTCATCAAGCCTCGATGCAAACTTGACGGCTCTTCACCAGAGGTTAGAGAAACTAGCCACATTTATCTCTCTCTTGATAAGCTTCAGGACCAGATTGTTGACTGGAATAAGGTAGCCCAGGAGAAGGGCAAGTGGTCCAGAAATGGCAGACTCATCACTCAAAACTGGCTCAAGGAGGGTCTCAGACCACGTGCTATAACTCGTGATTTGAAATGGGGTGTTCCAGTCCCTCTTGAAAAGTACAAGGACAAGGTTTTCTATGTGTGGTTTGATGCATGCATAGGCTATGTGTCCATCACCGCTACGTATACCAAGGAATGGGAAAAGTGGTGGAAGGACCCAGAACGCGTCCAGCTCTACCAGTTTATGGGCAAGGACAATGTTCCTTTCCATACTGTCGTGTTCCCTGGTACCCAGTTTGGTACAAAAGAGAACTGGACTATGCTGCACCACCTCAGCACCACCGAGTACTTGCAGTACGAAGGAGGAAAGTTCTCCAAGTCAAGAAATCTAGGCGTTTTTGGAAATAATGCCCAGGAAATTGGCATTTCTCCTTCCGTATGGAGATACTACCTGGCCACTGCACGCCCCGAGACCTCGGACACTGCATTCTCTTGGCAGGACTTTGTCTCGCGTAATAACTCAGAACTGCTGGCCAACCTGGGTAACTATGTTAACCGTCTAATCAAGTTTGCCAACGCCAAGTACAATGGTGTTGTGGCCACCTACTCTGTTGATGCTCTGCCCAACTACAAGGAGTTTGCGTCCGACATCAATGCTCTGCTGACTAAGTACAACACTGCCATGGAGGCTGTTTCGCTGCGTCAGGGTCTGGAGATTGCCATGCAGCTTTCCGCGAGAGGAAACCAGTTCCTGCAGGAGAACAAGCTTGACAACTCGCTGTTTGACAGCTATCCTGATAAGTGCGCTGCGGTTATTGGTGCCGGCCTGAATCTTGCTTACCTCTTATCTGCAGTGTTCTCTCCGTTTATTCCTGAGTCGTCGTCTGACATCAACGAAATGCTGAACGCCCCAGCGCCTCGTATCCCTGATGAGTTTGAGCTGAGGCTGCTCGGAGGACATTGCATTGGCAAAGCCAAGTACCTGTTCAAGCGCATTGAAGAGTCGAAGATCGACGAGTGGAAAAAGAGATATGGCGGTCAGTAAATGATGATAAAGTGTATTGTATCTAGATTAGTTCCCCATTGAAAGTGTATTTTGTTCTTCTCTGTAACCATTACTGGTATTGCAGTATATCACGTGATGATAGCCACCTTGAGCATCTTCTCTGGGACATTTTCGGTGGAGGCGTTTGTAAGCCAGCGTCGATAAAGATACTGTCCAACCAACTACAGCTTCTTAATAAAGGGCTCACATCTCGCCCAGGTCTCGGGTACCGCCGAAGAGCCATTGGGGCGCTCTTCTGGCATCTGCGCCGTGTGTGCTTTATAGTCTCGCACATACCCGGGGGCCGACGAACCGGGCCGTGGGCGTGCTGGCATCTCTTTTGGGCTTATCTATGCATTAAGCTTTTTGATGGTGGGTTTGACCGGGGCCCGTTCCAAACGATGGGCGTTGGCTGGAAACTTTAGATAAGCTACAAATCGAGAATCTGGGGGTCAGCTGAGCGCGGTCCGCGGCCATCACTTTTTCACCTGCTTAACGCCCCATTTCCATAGCTTATCTACCTGTCCCATTGGTGGATTTCAGCAAAGCACGCATACGTGCGTTCCAACGTCTGAACCCCGGCACTGCACGCACAGAGAGGGGCATTGGCAGATGTTAGATGAAAAAAAATCAGACCTTGACGTTTGACGTAACGTTCTGTCAGCCGCAAAAGTACTTTGAAGTCGTTATAAGGAGTAGGCTATGTAAACACGTCGTTTTACCTGAGTGTGCTCTCCCTACCCCTCAGCGAACTCAGCGAACCCCTCGATCCCGTAATCTTCCCCTATCTCGACTTGCCTAAAACGGATCCACTTATCTGCGTGCAGCATTGAGGACATAGGCGGTACAGATATAAAGAGGCTAGTTCCCCGACGTCTGTCCACCAGCTGACTTGCTATTTATCTCATTAGTATGTATATTTCAGAGGAAAGCTCTCTCCGGATCAGACCAAAACTAACATAGTGCTTGGTTGGACCATTGATCAGTGGAAAAGTCACCAGGTCAAGGTTGGCGCTGACGAAGCGCTCAAAACGCTACAGCAACTTGTTTCACTTTGTGATCCGAAAGATCCCGCCTGGATCTCTATTGCTAACGCGCAACAGATTGACGCCCAATGGCAAGTGCTCAGTCAGAAGGAGGAGGCCGAGAAGCTGCCCCTGTACGGTGTCCCATTTGCTGTCAAGGACAACATTGACGTCGAAGGTTTTGCTACCACATGTGCATGCCCTGCATACAAATATTACCCAGACAAGGATGCGCTCGTTGTGCAATACCTAAAGCTGGCTGGTGCCATTGTCATTGGTAAGACTAACCTGGATCAGTTTGCCACAGGCCTTGTTGGTGTTCGATCTCCTTATGGTAAGCCATCTTCCACCTTTTCCGATAAGCACGTTTCAGGAGGCTCCTCATCGGGCTCGGCGTGGGCTGTCTCCAAGGGTCTGGCCCCCTTCTCGTTGGGAACTGACACTGCAGGCTCTGGTCGCGTTCCAGCCGCCCTCAACAACTTGGTTGGACTCAAGCCTACTGTTGGTGCATTTTCGGCACAGGGACTTGTGCCAGCTTGCAAGTCGCTCGATTGCATCTCTGTCTTTGCCCTCAACCTCAGAGACGCTCAGCTTGTTTTCAACATTGCTGCCCAATATGACCCAACTTATGGCTACTCAAGAAAACTCCCATTGAGACCACTTACTACATACGGAAAGCGTCCAGTCTTTGCGATTCCTTCCGTTCCAAAGTTCTTTGGTGATGAGCAGAATGCCAAGGTTTATGCTAGAGCAATTGAACACTTTAAGGACTGCGGTGTGGAAATTGTCACCAAGGATTTCACAATTTTGCACAAGCTGGCCGATCTGCTTTACGAAGGCCCATGGGTTGCTGAGCGGTACTGGGCCATCAAAGACCTGATTCTCAACACTCCTGAGGAGATCGATCCAACTGTTTTGAAGGTTGTCAAGAAAGCTGAAGAGTTCTCGGCCGACGATGTCTTTAAGTACGAGTACCAGAGAAAGGATATTGTTAAGGAAATTGAGGCACAGTTTGCCGATGTCGACGGTTTTATCGTTCCAACGTGCCCGCTCAACCCAACCTTCAAGGATCTTGAGGAAGAGCCAGTACTATGCAACTCCAAGCAGGGAACTTACACCAACTTTGTTAACCTTGCGGATTTGTCTGCACTCGCAATCCCAGCCGGTTTCCGTGAAGATGGCCTTCCACAGGGTGTTACTCTCATTGGGCGTGCATTTGAAGACTACGCTCTTCTTGACCTCGCCTCACGATTTTTGCGTTTTGCTGAGAAGGCTGACAAGTCAATGGCCCGTTCCAAAGGTGCCACTGGTCTTGCTGTTGAGGATGGCGACATTCTGCGCCCTTCTATTCCTGCCTTGGATGTTCCAAGATTCGTGAAGCTAGCCGTCGTTGGTGGTCATCTGTCCGGTATGGCCCTGAACTGGCAGCTTCAACAGGTTGGCTCTCATTTGATCTCCAGAACATTTACTTCGCCACATTATCGCCTGTATAAGCTGCCCAACACTGTTCCAGCGAAGCCGGGCTTGAAAAGAGTGATTAACCAGACTGATGACAAATCCCTTGCCGGTGTAAAGATTGCTGTGGAGGTCTGGGATGTACCAGCGGAGAACTTTGGTACTTTCATCTCCATGGTTCCTCATCCACTTGGTATTGGTTCTGTCGAGCTTGAGGATGGCTCTTGGGTAAAGGGCTTCATCTGCGAGGAAGTTGGATATGCTGACCATGAAGCTCTCGATATTACCAAGTACGGTGGCTGGAGAAAATACATCACTGAAACTTCTAATGGAAAGCCCTTTACTACTGTTCTTGTTGCCAACAGAGGTGAGATCGCTGTACGACTAATCAAGACAATTCAGAAACTTGGAATTAAGGCTGTCGCTGTTTTCTCTGAGCCCGACAGATATGCCCAACACGTCATCAATGCTGATGACTCTGTTGCTCTGGGTGGCGTCACGGCAGCAGAATCTTATCTCTCCATTTCCAAGATAATCAAGGCAGCCAAAGCTACAGGTGCTCAAGCCATTATTCCAGGTTACGGCTTCCTCTCTGAAAATGCCGACTTTGCTGACACTTGTGAGCAGGAAGGTATTGTTTTCGTTGGTCCTTCCGGTTCTGCTATCAGAAAGCTGGGTCTTAAGCACTCTGCCCGCGAGATTGCCGAAGCTGCCTCCGTTCCTCTTGTTCCGGGTACAGGCCTTATTGAGACTGTGGAAGAAGCTGTTGAAATTGCCAATAATAAGATTGGATATCCTCTCATGATCAAGTCCACTGCAGGCGGTGGTGGTATCGGTTTGCAGCGTGTTGACAATGACGAAGAACTCAAGCGCGCCTTTGTTTCTGTTAAGAGACAGGGTCTTGCTTATTTTAATGACTCCGGCGTGTTCCTTGAGCGCTTTGTCGAGAATGCTAGACATGTTGAGGTTCAGGTACTTGGCGACGGCTATGGTAAGGCCATATCTCTAGGAGAGCGTGATTGTTCTCTGCAGCGTCGTAACCAGAAAATCATTGAGGAGACACCTGCGCCTAATTTCCCAGCTGAGACTAGAGCCAAGATCAGAAAGGCAGCCGAGATGCTGGTTGCCTCAATGAACTACAAGAATGCTGGCACAGTCGAATTTATCTACGATGAAAGGCGAGATGAGTTTTACTTCCTCGAAGTCAACGCTCGTCTCCAGGTTGAGCACCCAATTACTGAACTGTGCACTGGACTTGATCTTGTTGAGTGGATGCTGTACATTGCAGCTGACAGAGCCCCGGACTTTTCACAACAGATTGTTCCAAAGGGTGCTGCCATGGAGGCTCGCCTGTATGCTGAAAATCCTGTTAAAGATTTCCTTCCTTCTCCCGGTCAGTTGAGCGAGGTCATTTTCCCCGAAGACGCCAGAATTGATACCTGGGTCACCAAGGGTACAAAGGTTTCTGCTGAATATGACCCTACTCTTGCTAAGATCATCGTTTATGGAAAGGATCGTGAAGAGGCTCTTGCTAAACTCAACAAGGCTCTCAATGAGACTGTTATCAGCGGTGTGATTACCAACTTGGACTATTTGAGAGCGATTGCCGGTTCCGAGATGTTTGCTAAGGCCCAGGTTGCAACAAAGGTTCTCGACTCTTTCAACTACCAACCGCATGCATTGGAGATTACTTCACCTGGCGCATACACTACAGTTCAGGATTATCCGGGTCGAACCTTGCTCTGGCATATTGGTGTTCCTCCTTCTGGTCCTATGGATGCCTACGCTTTCCAGATGGCAAACAGAATTGTTGGAAACCATTCAAAAGCTCCTGCTATTGAGTGCACTCTTGCTGGTCCTTCCATCCTGTTCCACCACGATACTGTCATCGCCTTGACAGGTGGTGATTCCCCTGCCAAGCTTGATAATGAGACGATTCCTCACTGGACTGCTATCCAGGTGAGTGCTGGACAAAAGCTCGTCGTCGGAAAGCTCACATCTGGCTGTAGAGCGTACATTGCCATCAGAAATGGTGTTGATGTTCCAGAGTACCTTGGTTCTCGTTCTACCTTTGCTCTTGGTAATCTTGGTGGCTACAATGGCCGTGTGCTCAAGTTCGGAGATGTTTTATTTACTGCAAGACCCGAGCTTGAATCATGCACGGTCCCTGCTCCAGTTAGCGAGCCAGTGTTTGAGACTGTCCCCAAGTCCTTGATTCCAGACTACCCAGCTAAACACTGGGAAGTTAACGTCACTATTGGTCCACACGGGTTCCCTGACTTTTTCACTAAGTCCTCAATTGAAACCTTCTTCACTTCTGACTGGAAGGTGCATTACAACTCGAACAGGTTCGGTGTCCGTCTTATTGGTCCAAAACCTGAATGGGCCAGAGCTGATGGTGGTGAAGCAGGTCTGCATCCTTCTAATGCTCATGATTATGTCTACTCCCTTGGTGCTATCAACTTTACTGGTGATGAGCCAGTAATTTTGACTTGTGATGGACCCTCTCTCGGTGGTTTTGTGTGTGCTGCTGTTGTCATTGAGTCCGAGATGTGGAAGATTGGCCAGGTTAAGCCAGGTGATACTATTAGATTTGTTCCTGTGACATTTGAGACTGCTGTTGAGTTGAAGGCAATTCAGGATAAAGCAATTGCTACCCTGGATGGCTCTGTCTTAGTTGGAAAGAGCGATAAGGTAACTGAGATTGGTTCCCCTGTGATTTACTATAACGAGGCTACAACTTCTTTGCCAAAGGTTGTCTACCGCCAAGCTGGTGATAGATACGTACTGGTAGAGTACGGTGAGAACGTCATGGATCTTAACCTTGCCTACAGAATTCACAAGCTGACAGAGAAAGTATTTGCTACCGAATCTTTGAAGGGTCGTGTCTTGGAAATGTCGAGAGGCGTGAGATCAGTTCTCATTGAGTTTGACGGTTCGAAGATTTCACAGACAGAGCTCACTGAAACTCTTGTCTCATTTGAGAAAGAGTTGCAATATGTTAACAAGTGGCAGGTTCCATCTCGTATTATCAAGCTTCCACTAGCATTTGAGGATAAAAAGACGCTTGCCGCAGTCGAGAGATACAAGGAGACTATCAGATCGACCGCTCCCTGGCTCCCAAATAATGTTGATTTCATAAAGGAAGTTAACCATATGGAAGACAGAAATGAGGTCAGGGACGTACTATATCAGGCTAAGTTCTTGGTTCTTGGCCTTGGTGATGTCTTCCTTGGCGCTCCTTGTGCTGTACCACTTGATCCTCGCCACCGCCTGCTAGGCACCAAGTACAATCCATCCAGGACCTACACCCCTAACGGTACTGTAGGTATTGGTGGTATGTACATGTGCATCTACACCATGGAATCTCCAGGTGGTTATCAACTGGTTGGAAGAACCATTCCTATCTGGGATAAGTTGACCCTTGGACAACAAGGTAGACCTTGGCTGCTGAGTCCCTTCGATCAGATTGAGTACTATCCGGTCTCTGAAGAAGAGCTCAACAGAACGTGCGAAGACGTTGAGCATGGCCGCTATGCCATTGAGATTGAGGATTCCATCTTTGACCATGGGGAATACTCTGTTTGGTTAGACAAAAACAAGGAATCTATCAACAATTTTGTCCAGGCCCAGTCTCAGGGTAACGAGGAAATCTCGAGACTCATTCAGATCTCCAATGCCGAACTGCAAGCCGAAGAGGAGCAGAAGGAAGATGTGTCCGCCGATCAGTTTTCAGAAAACGCTGAGATGGTGTACGCCGAAGTGGCTGGTAGATTTTGGAAGAGTTGTGTTGTTGTTGGTGACAAGGTTAATTCAGGCGAAGGTGTTGTCATTCTCGAGGCCATGAAAACCGAGATGGTTGTCAATGCTCCAGCTGGCGGTAAAGTTGTGAAGATTATTCACAAGAACGGTGATATGGTTGAGAGTGGCGATTTGGTTGCTGTAATTGAGCCATAGATGGCTAATTAGCAAGACAGGAACTTGTATATGAATAATGAAGGTAACATGAATATCTTTTAGTTTGAGCACTGCAGGAACAAGGTTCAAGTAACCAAACTCGTTCTCGCTTGCGGATTTGAGACAAAACAGGCCACTTCTATATGGGGATACGAAGATGTTATATTCAGTTTCTAATAGCAGTATTTCCTTGTACCATAGTATTTCTTGTAGTTGTAAAGAATTTACCCAATTGAGCCAACATTTCACGCCTGTCCACAAAAAATCCAGGAGACAAGTCTTCGACGACACCACACTTCAAGCGCATTAAGCGAGATCTGATTCGCAAAGTATCGCTTCATGCTAGCGTATTTGAAGTCATGGATCTTCCCTACTGTTGCGCAACCCGCAACAGTGGTCCCTGCGGCGACTGCAGCGAATGTTAAAAGACGCAAATCTCAATCAGAAGAGGAATACACGCAGCAGGCTGCTCAGTTTGCTGCTAGTGGACCTGTCACACAGGAAGATGATTCTTTCTTGCTCAATAGTGGCCGTCGAGACCCTTCCAAGAAAATTGATCGACAGAGAGTGAAGTCGGCCGCTGAACGTGCATACTATAAGAAAGATTATCAGCTAGCGCTGGAATACATCAAGGTGACAGAAACCTGGGATGTTGTAGACAGAGAAAGAAAGGAGTATGAAGACATCAAACGGCGGTGTGAGAGCAAATTACAAAAATGATGGTTCTTGTATCACCTGTATTGGTAACATGCAGTGTAACGAATTATAAATAATGCAGAGTATTTCTGAATCTAGCTAGTCAGTCGTCTTTGGCATTAGAGCTGCTGGACTCCTCTTGGCGGTCCCATACTTTGACGGTGACACAGGACGCGTTTCTGTTCTCTAGTCGTGGAGTCTGCTCGTACCCTTCATCGTCAACGTCGACAAACTCATCCAATACCTTTACTGTGCTTGTGATTACCTCCACCTTGTGACCGTCCTTGAGAAGCTTGCCAGCTACTGCCAATGCCCTGTCAATCGCTTTACCCATTGCGATGAGATCTACATACGCTGTAGATTTCTTGTTCTTCTTTGCTTGCTGCTTGAGGAGCTTTGTTGTGTGTTTGAGAGCACTTACAAACGGTGTAGAAGTACTAATTAAAAGTACATGAGGTTTTAGCGATTTCAGTGAGCGCGAAGGAGGATGTTTGATGAAATTTGTCTGAGCGTATTGTCGAGAAGAAGAGCTAGCGAAACTAGCTTCAGAACCAATTTTCTTGGCGCTTCTTTTAACAGCCATGATGAGACCGCTTGAATAAATAAGAGATGATAATAGGGATCCGAGATGGAGAAGGAAACTGCCAGTTGATCTTCGACATAGGCGAAAACATGGAGCACGTGTCACGTGAACGGACGAGTGGAAAAGAAACAAGGGCAACCTCTGCCAAATACTGTTGATTAGAACTAGTTTTACGTAAAACAACCAATCAATCACTAGGTTTTTGTAATTGTCTTGTGTAATTATCTTTTAGTGTCGCTAGAAATGATTCGTGCACTTCGTTTAGCCACCGCCTACGAATTCTATTCACAACCCTCCCTCACCCACACTACAGAGATTAGCCACATTGCATCTCATGTCTTGGGCAAATAATCTGACAGAGCCGTGGGTTCCTAGCCTCACAGCAAAGAGCGTTAAAGAACCTCCAGCTTTCAGTGCGTCTGCCGGTGGGCCCAAAAGAATTACTTCTCAGAAGGCGGACGATGCCAGCCAACTCAAAATCAAAAGAGCCTGGGAACTGGCAATTTCTCCTGGTAAGAGTCTTCCAATGAATCTTATTATGTCTTATATGACTGGTAATTCACTTCAAATTGTACCTCTTACTATGACATTTATGTCGTTTTTCATGAATCCTCTTAAGCAGATTGCTGGCGTCAATGCACAGTTTCGCAATCTCTTCACATCTTCCAACGTGTCAGAAATTAACACTGCAAAGGTCATCTTTGTGTTGTTGCAGCTGGTGACCATGGGAGCCGGCATTTACAAGTTGAGCTTGATGGGTCTGTTGCCTAACACAAAGAGCGACTTTCTTGCGTGGGAAGTGCCTGCATCTGTAGAGGAAGTTGTTTACTAAGTTTTTGACTAGGGTGCTCTAGATCTGTCGTTAACGAGACCTCGATATCACGATGAAAACTGTGTAAGAGTTGCCTGGCAAATGGACTTGAACTACCCACTGTCTGCTGACGTACATAATCACTTCATTCCTATAATATTTATGACTACAATGGATCAACCCATTTCAGATATTCTGGATCTTCACCCGCAACCCAGTTAATGAATCCACCCTGCACCACCACAGGCTTAACAGTCTTTCTCTCCAGGTATAAATCGTTGAGCCAGCCCCAAGTACGCACTGCTCGTTGTTTGGATGACACACAGTGCAGATAAACAGTCTTCTTACCAGCCTTCTCGAGAAGATTATAGAGATCAGCAGTTGAATAATAGATTGAAAATGCAGGGATATTCAGCGAAGTCTTGATCTTGCCAGTCACAAAGTCGTCTTTGCGTAAATCAATAATTGCAATTGCATCGATATCGCTCTCCAGATCCTTCAACAACACACTTTTGTCCACATAAACGACATCGTCTTCTGATTTACCAGCGGGATACTTGGCTAGCCATTCGGCAATCTCCGGACGCACACCAACAGTAGACATCTCTCACGTGCTATTAATTAGAGTTTTACTTGAGAAAGTATATGTGATAGTAAGGTTCGGGGAGGGAGGGAGTAGATATATGTACGTTGTGCGCTAAATGGCATCATCAGGCAGTTAGTCTGCTTACGGAACGTCGGCACTAATGAAATTATCTCATACTGGCTCCAGGTATGAAAAATTACAATTGTCAGGAGATACGGGCAGAGAAACAAATACAAGCAGAGAAATACATACAAGCAAACTATTGAGCTAGAGAATTCTTTTTACTGAACGCGGCGTTTGAACTTGCAGCTTAAGTGGCGTCTGAACTTGCAGCTTCTCCATGGAGCCGTATCAAACCCCGTGACCAATGGTGGGTCTTCGCCGCCAGTCGCCGTCGCCTATGCCTCCGACGGTCAGCCACAAACGTCCCAGTTGCCCTGACCTCCCACTGGCTCCTTGCACCACAGCGCATCGCTGTGAGAAACACCTTTCCCAAAACCAGTTTCACAAAGACTCTAAATAAATCCAACCATCACTGGCTTCACATTACTCATCCAGAAAAAAGGGAATTGCTCTAGAAAGCCCCTTCGATATCACATTTCTTTGCTAGAATATCCTATACCTACTGCATAAGAAGAACTTGCATTTCATTCTACTTCATATCGCTCTACAAACATGCCAAATCCTCAGCAATGGTTGGAGCATGTTCTCAAGTGTCAGTACTTGCCAGAAAATGACATGAAGCTGCTCTGCGAAATGGTCAAAGACTTGCTAATGGAAGAGTCCAACGTCCAGCCTGTGCATTCTCCCGTCACCGTCTGCGGAGATATCCACGGTCAGTTTCACGATCTATTAGAACTCTTTAGAGTGGCTGGTGGAATGCCCGGTGACGGCACAAACTACGTTTTCCTTGGTGACTTTGTAGATCGAGGTTACTTTTCTCTAGAGACATTTACTCTCCTCATGTGCCTCAAGCTCTTACATCCTTCTCGAATTACACTAGTGCGTGGTAATCATGAGTCGCGCCAAATTACTCAAGTCTATGGTTTTTATGAAGAATGTCTCAGCAAGTACGGCTCTACAACAGTTTGGAAGGCATGTTGCCATGTGTTTGATTTTCTTACACTAACGGCCATTATCGATGGTCAAATTCTCTGTGTGCATGGCGGTTTGTCTCCAGAGATTAGAATGTTGGACCAGGTCCGTGTACTGTCTCGTGCGCAGGAAATTCCACATGAAGGCGGATTCTCTGATCTCGTCTGGTCTGACCCCGATGACGTCAATGCCTGGGCTGTATCACCTCGTGGAGCTGGTTGGATCTTTGGCTCCAGAGTTGCCCGCGAGTTCAACCATGTAAACAGACTCGGCCTTATTGCCAGAGCCCACCAGCTGGTCATGGAGGGCTTCAAGTATCATTTCAGGGAGAAGGACGTCGTCACAGTGTGGTCGGCGCCTAATTATTGCTATAGGTGTGGCAACGTTGCATCTGTGATGAAGGTGGATGAGAATCTGACTCCGTCCTTTAGCATTTTCCGGGAAGTTCCAGACGACCGTTTGAAAATACTTCCACAGAAGCAGCAGAGAAGTGAGTACTTCCTGTAGACGTTGGTACCTAAACACCAAATTCTGCTACTGTCCACGGGATTGCTCGTAAGCATAACCATATAATATATCAGTAAGGTTTTACCTTGGACAACTAACGAGATTAATAATTGATGTTCCCATAATGATTTATATCTAAGTCTGAATAGCGGTTTGTCTTCCACCAACAAAACCGGAGGAGTTGTATGCCAGAACAATAGTACGTTTATAATCCATAGTCTCTAAGCTGATCCATTCCCCTCCACTCTTGGCCCCTACCTGGTTGACACCATAGCTCTATCACTCCCTGGCACGTACTAGACCTGAACCCTGAACTTGGGTGGAATATTGGCAAACTTTGCCAAGGAACCTGGAGATGCGTGGTGATCGTCCTGATGATGGCCATCATCCTCACCATGCTCATGGGCATGATATAGACGCTCGTGTTCCAGATCCTCTGGATGCATAATCTTCATGTCTGGATCATCCTGGGCGTGAAATTGCTGCCAGTGGTGCAGTTCATACTCCTCTTCATAGTCTCCATGGTGACCAGGGCCATATCCAAAATCCGGAAGCTCACCCCCACTCTTAATAAACTGTTGCCAATCTTGCAGCGAGATAGACCCCTTGCCGTCTGTGTCAATAAGTCCGAGGACCGTCTTGACGACATTCTGCTTCTCTTTCGCTGTCACGTCCCTTGATTCGCTGTGAATGCCACCGCCTGATCCGTCACCAACAATATGCTCTTTTAGTAATCCATAAAGGTACAAAATATTGTCCGCACTCCATGTGCCGTCTTGTTCTTGGTCGTGTAACGAGAAAAAGTAGCCTGGATCAAAGTTGTCGATATTGTGTTCAGACTTTAAGTGGACTTCCTGCCAAGACTCTGCCGATGCCAAGAAGGCACCAGCACTCAACATTAGTAGTGTTTGTAGCTGCATTTGGTCGATGAAAGGTTCAGAACTGTCAAGGAACAAGTCTGGGGGGTTTCCTATGGATTTTTTGGGTGTGGGTCTGTGCCTGCGCTGGCTATTTCGGGTGCAATTTCGTCATGACCCATTTAACTGAGTCTGGAGATGGCCAGAGTCCCTCACAGCTACAGAGTAACAAACGAGAAACTGATCAGACGCCATCCGTAAATGGGTAACTGTTAATGTTCCTGTTTGTCCTCACACCTGCCGCCTCTGTATTTCAGTCTTACCCCTGGGCTCGTCTCGATTCTGCGCTCTTGACACGTGATTCGCGATCCTTTAGAGGTCTTAGAGTTGCTAAGGAAACACTACAATATCACTGTGTTTCGACAAAGTAATGTCTACATCATGCAGAACTGGAATGTAACGGCGTGTGCTGGATATAACTGCTCTTAAATAGCCCTACAATGCTTTGCATTCTCGACAGTCTCGTCAGGCGGCATGTTTTCACTTGTGTCAAAGCTTCTCCTAGGGGCTTCAAGAGATATGCATCACTGCCGCAAATTTGATAGTTGCAAGTGCATATGGGCAAATGGTTTCATCTTTCAGAAATATACAGCATATCATTAATCACCGCGGTCATATTTTTTACTGAGTCAGCATGCCAAGTATATTTACCCCATGAACACCCTATGCAGTGGCTAGGCGCAGCCGTTCTGTCATCCCTGCTGGACAGGTATAGTCATTCAAAAATCTTACAAATAACGCAGAAAAGTGTATTCATAACTGTAAACGGAAGGCTCCTCCTTACAATATATAATCTGACTCAGTTTGGAGCATTAGAAAAAGTTCTCGCCCCTCTGAAAATGGCAAAGCTTGACTTTGTCAACAGATGGTTGACAGTATGGATCTTTTTGTGCATGTTAGCGGGAGTTCTCATTGGCAATTACGTGCCTGGGGTTAAAGAAAAGCTCGGTTCGGCAAAGTTCGCGGACGTTAATGTCCCTCTGGCGGTTGGCCTCATATGGATGATGTACCCGATTCTGTGTAAAGTTCGATTGGAAGTGCTTCACAAGACCCTCAACAATGCCAGTATCTGGAAACAAGTTGGATTTTCAATGGCCATCAACTGGGTTATTGCGCCGCTAGTTATGGTGGCGTTAGGATGGGCCACACTGCCTGATCTTGTTGAGTATCGCAGTGGTCTGGTCCTTGTTGGAACCGCTAGATGCATTGCGATGGTTCTTGTATGGAACAAATTGGCTGGTGGAGATGAAGAATTTTGCGCTATTATCGTGGCTATCAATTCGATTTTGCAAGTTGGCCTTTACGGCCCACTTTCATACGTTTTTGTTGTCATCTTTTCGAAGGGCACTCCAATGGGAATCAATATGTGGCCGGTTGTTCAAAGCGTCTTGGTATTTCTGGGTATTCCTCTTGCTGCAGCTGCTCTCACCAGACTGGTTCTTTACAGGGTGTCTCCCGCGTTTTACAACGAAAAGTTCATCCCCATCGTTGCACCTACATCATTGATCGCCTTGTTGTTTGTCATTATTATAATGTTTGCCAGCGCAGGACACGAAATCGTCAACAACATAAAGACTGTTGCTAGGGTAATAGTTCCCTTGGTGGCATACTTTTTGGTGATGTTCTTCTCGGTGCTGGCCATCTGCTATTATGTTTGCGTTCCCTATAAACTAACTGCTGTACAATGCTTCACAGCGGCTTCTAACAACTTTGAGCTTGCAATCGCAGTTGCTGCTGGTGTTTATGGAGCTACGAGTAAGGAGGCGCTTGCAGCGACTATTGGACCGCTAGTCGAAGTTCCAGTGCTACTTGCATTTGTCCACGCATTGCTGTTTGTCAAGGCAAAGTGGTATGACACCAAAACTGAAAAATGTGGGTGCAAAGATGATTAATGATAGTCGTTCTCACCATCTTTCCATGCCCGCCAACCGGCTAAGCACAGCGCAGTTCATGCTGCAGAGTTGCAACTTTATTACTCGCCACCCTCAAAACTTTGCTATTTGTAGCATTGCCAATTGCTTAGTTATTGAAGCATTACTGTACTGGGATGTCTCTCTCATCTCTGCTGTCGTCATCTCAATTTCTAGATAGGTCGATGGGCTCCTAGTTCTCGGTGGTAGACTTCCTGCAAAAGAACTTGTCACTAAAACGAAATTAATTTAAGCAGAAATAGATAAGAGGTACCATCTAGAAACATTTAATTTAAGCTATTTTTCTATCTCGTCCCTGTTCATGTTATGACATTTCATGACCATTGGGCCACCAAACTCCCACAGCCAGAAATATACCAGATCTCCGGCTCTTGAATTTCAACACTCACCAAATATTCTAAGTATTGACAGCATGGCGACGACGAAAATAGGCCAGGGAATGCTGATATCGCAAACAGAGAATCGGTTAATTCTGCCGTGGTACACATGCGACCCGGAAGACTATCCACCACGATGCATAGTGCGTAAGGGCAAAATCTACAGAGGCACAAAACGTTTAGGAACAACAAGCATAGATGAATCGCATGACGGAAAGGAATCGCATGAACCTCAGCAGGTGGATGAGCCGCTAGAGTCACAAGAATCTGTGGGACCAAAGAGCTGGGCGCAATTAGCCCGTGGCCATAAAGCTGGTTCCGATGCATCTGCCACAAGTTCCCAAAATGGCAGCTCCAAGACACAAAGTCTAGAAGCACTGCTTCAATCTCTACCTGACTTTTCAAAACCTGAAAATCAAAAGCAGGCGGCTATTTATAGAGGGCTGATTAATTACAACAACATTTGTTTTATGAACTCAATTCTACAGGTGCTTGTGCATTGCGATCCCTTTAATGCTCTACTTCGATACATTATGCAGAACACTCATAGAAGCATTGCATCTAAAACGCCAATCCTGGACGGCCTGATTGAGTTTTTACAGGACTATGAGACTTTTGACGTTCAACGGGATCTTTCAGAACCTCTGAAACAATCGGACATCCCAGCCCTCTCTGTTGCATCATTGTACACTGTTATTCACAAGCATCCACGGTTCAGTCATCTAGAACTAGGTCGCCAGGAAGATGCTGAGGAGTTTCTTGGTTATCTGCTAGATGTTCTTAGTGAAGAACTTGGTACCGAAGTTAAGAGCGCACCGGCTGTGGATGACAGTTGGCAAGAAATTGGCAAAAACTCAAAGCCGATCAGAGCTCAATACTCTGGTTTCAATTCTGTCAAGAGTCCTCTTACGGACATGTTTTGTGGACAGCTCAAATCAACTCTAAAAGTTGCCAACAAACAACCCTCCGTTACTTACGACCCGTTCCAGCATATCCCGGTAGACATTGCGGATCCTTCTGTGAATTCGGTTGAGGATGCCATTAAAATGCTGTGCGCTCCGGAAAAACTACAGTACTCTACTGCAAAAGGTGAAGTGACTGCTCAGAAGCGACTACTGTTCAACTCTCTGCCTCCTATTCTCATTGTGCATTTAAAACGATTTACATTTGCTGCAGAGGCAGGCAAGATCTCCAAACCAATTGCATTTAGCAATGAACTAGAGATTCCTGCTGAGACGACAGCGTTTGGACAGGCTGTACAGTACGATTTATTCGCTGTGGTGTATCACCATGGGCACTCGGCATCTGCAGGTCACTACACGGTCGATATTTACAGTGACGATAAATGGACCAACATTGACGATGTAATTGTGAAGGGAGATTCAAAGGAAGCTCACGATGCAGCGGCATACATTTTGTTTTACAAAAAGAGACAGTAGCTGAGCTATGAGGGTGATACGAGCGGTCAATGAATGGCCAGTTCCCAGATTCACAGCGTAACTGCGACGGTGTCGTGCCACGACTCTTTACAACACACGGGATACACCCTTAGAGGGTGCGGTAACTGCACTTCGCACCCAACTGAGAAGTACCATCTGAGGTACGCCGCGCTTACCTCATCGCAAACTATAATTCGAGTGCGCTAATAGTCTCAAGTGAGTGCCCAAAACGGCATGGAGCTACGGTATTCCTGCCAGAGATGCCCAACCAAAATTGTGCAGGTGATACGTTTGTGCGCTAAGTAGATAAGCTCCTTTGTACAACATGGCTGCACAATTGCACTCTGCCAATTTAGCTGTGAGCGAACGTTCCACTATCTAAGATAACTGAATGTTCTGGATTACTGCATCACTGGTGGTCACGTAGCACTTTTTTAAATTATGTAGTGTACATCTATTGATTTGAATCTGTTTTTAGTTTCCACAATAGTGATTATTGATTGCTATATGTGTGATAAAGTTAGTGCGATAGCTACTCCGCAAAAAGGCTCATAATTGGCCTAAAAGGCTCTGCACCGCGATTCACCGCTGTTTCAGCGGGTAGGAGCAAATCGCACCGCAGCGTGTTTCACATTTTGCTTGTTCCATCAAATTTGTATCACCCATTGATAGCGGAACAATTATTGCGGCAGCAGCACTGATGTAGTGATCTCCCAAATACAGCGCGTCAGGACCAGAGGGCTACAGTGAAAGCAATTAAACAAGCAGGGTATCTTTACGCAAATAAACTACTGGGGCTGCTCACTCCTTGAGCTCTGTGCGCCTGAGACCCACTCACAATGGGGCGCGCCAGTCCATTACGATGAGGTATAAGTCCCAGAGTGTCTTCAATAAAGCGCCAATTTAGGGTGTGTCTTACGGGCAAGCACTTCCCAATTCTGGCCAGCTCTGCGGATAGATGCCGGACATATGGCGGACATTCTTGTGGGTGCAGTTGCAGCATAGACCCACTACGTTGGACGCCCAGCCTCCCCAAAGGACACAAGGAAGAGAGTGAGTGTGGAACGCTGTGGGTCCATTGAGTCGATTGCAGCGCCGGAAGGTGGGACAAACACACCCAACAGAGCGTGCGTGGGGGTGGGGGAGCTTCCTGGGACCTGGAAACGACTTACGAAGGGTTCGCTGACAAAACAGGGATGGGAATGCAGGCAGTCTCTAGGCAGTTGTCGAGGCATTTTCGCGTCTACATGGGTGGACACCCAAATGCAAACGAATCATCAACGGATTATTCTCAACGGGCTCCAGTGGCAGAAGCAAAATATATTCGTTGCCACACTGGCCTATAGTGGCTGGTCAAAGATCTACGGCAGCCAGCCTTGCAATTCGTTGCCACTCAGGTGATATCATGTTTATGCCAGCCAGCTCATTTGGAGCTAACGCGGCCAAGAGTCCCTGCGCGGCCAAGTGCGATCCAAGGCGGCAACGAGTGATACCCTATTTAGCGTCGCCCAAAACAGGTATACATTAAAAATGACGGAACATTTTTATTTTTAACATTCCAAAGCAAGCAAGGGGAGAAACCATAGAACTCTCTGGAACAAGGGGCAAAAACAAGACAAATTTTACAATCTCAACTCAGAGGAAAACGCGTTGCCTTCGAACTACGCTACAAATGATAAAAGATAAAGGTATGAAATTGTATTGCGTGCTACAATACTATTAAAATGCGATAAACGCCAATAGAGAAATAAAAAGGTTTTGAATCATTAGGCTGTCGTTACGGTTTCTATGCATGCAATTGCGCCAGCTTAAAGGAGGTAGGCAGCAACGGCAACAAGACCGGCGAGAGCACCAGAGGCAACACCGGCAACACCGGCACCACCCTCAATGACAGAGGTACCTGGAGCTGGGGAGGTCTTCTCTGGGGCAGTGGTCTCAGCTGGAGTAGACTCAGTCTCAACTGGGACGGTCTCAGCTGGGGTGGTGGACTCAACTGGGCAGACAGTGGTGGTGGAGGTGGTGTAGGTGGTGGTTCTGGTGCATGGGCAGTCGGTGATGGTCAGAACGGTGGCCTCAGTGACAGTGTAAGTAACATTGTTCTCAGTGAAAGTAGTGGCCAATGGGCAGTAGGTGGTGTAAGAGGTAACAACGTTGGTCTCAGTGACAGCAACATCAGTGGTGATGGTGGTGTAGTTACCAGAGGCAGAAACACCAGCGGCGATGGCAGCAATAGCAGCAGAGGTAGAGAACTTCATTATTAAGAATTAGTAGAAAAGCGAGTGACTGACTTTTGGGGTACCGATACTAGCAGGGAAATGGCCCTCCTTTTATACTTTTCGCGGCAACGCCGGCCATGCAAATTTAGCATACCAGTATATTTTTGGCTGAAACATGGCCCAAACGGGCAAATAAAAAGGAATGTATGAGAAGGCCTTTTTGGCGGCTGGCATTTTTTCCCAGGGAGTGCAGCATCAAGGAAAGATCGTGCAGGGTGGAGCCTGCCGCGCGAGCGCCGCCATATTGCAATCGAGCTGCTTGGCCAGGTGTCTCGTGCAAGACAGAGTCCGATCGATGGGTGCCGAGCGAAAACCATATCGACATCAGTAGAAGCTTCCTATTGTCTCTGCTCGGTATCTGGTGTTAGAGTGGAGTGCCTTCTTTGTACCCGCCTTTGTCACTCTGACTGTTGGCAAATGCATGGAAGGAAAAAGAAACGTTGCTTTATTAATAACATGTTTGTTATGATATCAGCGGTCTCGGGGCAGATAGGCCGTCAAGCTACTGGATTTGACGTGGCGGGTACTGGAGCCGCGAACAAATGTTTTGAGAAGCATAACCAATTTCCGTGGCCCTTAGCCCTCGACTCGCTTCGCGAGAATCCGTCAAGACATAGCTTGGCTAGTCCCAGTCAGCATCGCAATGTTGAGGATTTTTCCGCGCGCTAGGCTCCGTCACTTTCCCAATTGAGCCATATATGAGAAAGCGCCTGTTGCCAAACACAACAAGTGAGGTATGAAAATAGGTTGCCGCCGTACAGCAGTTTACGAGCTTGCTTTGGGGCACAGGGACGAGAGGAAAAGTGGTCCAACTCTGGGCCAGGTTTGGGCCAGGTTTGGGCCATCTTTGGTATAACAACCTGGTTCGCGTCGAGCCACTCAGATGGCAGTACTTGACTCAATTGTTGGCTTTGACGTGTATCGGCCATGTCCCTGTCCGAACATCGAACATCAGGCCCACATTTGTCCCCTGATACGCTCTCACCTGCTCAGCCAGTGCCAAGTCCTGGCCAGGTGCCAAATGATGCCAAACGGACCGGGAACTTGCTTGGCACTGCTTCAGGCAGCTGAGGTTACATACCCGTTCCAGGCACATTCCTCAAACCAATTTGACTCGCCCGTGTTGTGCATGCCGCACCCAGTTGTCCTGCTGGACGACGTGCCCCCCTGGAACTAACAGCGAGCCACTGAACACACGCACCCCCCTGTCTGGCCCCTGTGTTTGCCTAGACCTGCCGTATACTCGACATTAGGCTAAGGTGCATGCCTAAACACCCAAAAAGCTAAAATAGTGAAAATAGGCCCCTTGTTTTTAAGCTCGCGTTTCTAAACTAGCCGGCCGGCATCTCGCCGTTTCTACCCCTTCGCCGTTTACGGCACTATTTTCGTTGGATGATTATTTTGGCCAGTCACTCGTCTTGGCCTGCATTCTTTGCTCTCACTCTTGCCAAACAAACCGTAACGCAGCGGCATGTTACCGATGCGGTAAGCTACTCTTGTTGTGCCCTCATAACTCACATTCCACACAATCACAATGCACACTGCAACATTCCAACAATCGGGCATGCCCACACACCCTCCCCCAAAGCCGGGAATCGTTTCAGGCTATAATCCGCTCTTGTCAGGAATGGCGCCTTGACGCTACAACGGCGCCTCGTCCCACTGTGACGACGCAACGGTAGTCAACCTGCTTCTTAGTGGGAGAATAGCGCTGGAGTTGCCTAAACAGACGTCTGGTGTGGCCTTGTCTGCGTTGCTAGCATGTTCTGCATCATTTGCGTTGCCTGACTCAGCATCAGCACCAGCAGTTCTAGATGGAGCAACAAAAGGAACGCTGGAGTTTGTTTCCAGTCTACCGGCCACCGAGTCTATTGCGGCGTGTTTCATTTGCTCCACGGCTGACGGCACAACTTGTGCTGGCTGCACCAGCCGCTCGTCACGGTCCTCGAGACTCCCAGCTGAGATAACCACTTCCTGAAATGGCCTAATCCGCTTCCCCATTGGACTCAAACTAAGTCTGTCCACTTCGGTGTGCTTTCGTCTCCCATTGGGTCTCTCCGACGCACCAGGACTGCAGGGCACCGTACCCTTGTTCGTTACCACGCTCGATAGGGGAGGCGTGGCAGGGAATGTGTCTGTTTCTACCCCATCTTGAGAACTATGCTTCGGCGTCGTGTCACAAACAATTCCTGTCTCTGGTCGATTCAATGCATCTGTTGCGCCTGACAGCGTCATGGACGTTTCGCCCGCGAACACCTCTGCGTCCGTGGATTCCGGGCGCTCGAAAGACTCCGCATAACCTTCGTATTCCATTCCGTAGCGTGCGTCTTGCAACTGGGCCTCCTCATCTGTGCGTTTGACAGTGAAAGTGGCTGCCGTACGGGAACTCAACAGCGTATAATCCCTCCGTCGGTGAAACCGCATGTCTGTGTCGTGCTGCATTCCACCCTTGCCAATTCGGAATGCCACTTGCTCTCGTCCATTGCTTCGCCCGATAGTCGTTTCTTGGCTCGTCCTGTAGAGCATAACTCGGTTCACTAGGCGACTCCAGCGGCCATAGCCAATCTCTGGTGCCAGGATATGAAGGTCTCGAGAATCAATGGTTCGAGGAATCATGTTGCTCGTATAAACAATGGCAATCTCTAGTTTCTTGGCTATACAGTCCAGGTATTCAATTAGCCATTCCATTGTGTGTAGAATCTCTTCGTCTCGCTCGTTGATGCCATCGACTTCCGTCATGACGAGACTGGACAATGAATCAACCACGATTAGACCCGTATTGGGTGCTATTCCGGTAATTGCAGTCAGTGCATGCGTCAGCGTTGTTGCGGCGATGTTCTGGATATTTGCCAAGTCAGTTTCTTCGGTATCTGACAGTTGCAGGTACCGATCAGGTGCAAATGGATTGTTAGTAGCCACAGACGAGATCCAGAGCGCTTGCTGGCCCATGCGACACGTTGATCTTGTAGCAGATAAACACGCTATGGTTTTCCCGGCTCCAGGTGGTCCAGATATTTCGTTTACTTTTGATTTTTCTATCTCAAACAACCTGTTAATTTCGTCGTCGTTCGACACGCGCAAAACCCCGCCGTCGGGGTCCCATTTGACCTGGCGAATCAGCTCTGCTACGTCTAGTGTGTGCATATTTCGTGATCCTTTCGTTTATCTATTGTTGTTCTTCATTACTCCGTTTATGCCTTTCCAAGAAAGTAGTCCGCGTCGAGAGAGATATAAGTATTAAATAGGGGGCGCAGAGACACATGCACCAGGAGCAAAACGTGACGAGGGTTATACAACGAGAACTAGATAGAATATCAAGTAAAAAAAAGAAGGATGCAAGTCAAGTAGAGGGCGCAAGAGCAAAGTCAACGGCTCCCCAGTACCCAGAATACGCGCTGATGGTTGCTAGAATATGCTCACGTGATATCGCCATTGCAAGCGGTTGTGCGGAACAACCTGCGACAACTACACATGGGCTAGGAGGATAGTAGGCAGAGCCGATGACAGAGGTAGAGGCAGTCAGGACGCAGTATTAAATGCAGTGTGCAAAACTCCCCACAGATGTGGCAACGCATTTTCTGTAACCACGGCACGTTCAAATTCAGGCCGATTCGTAGACTCATCACCTTGTCCCTTTGTCACCTTGGTCTTCTGCGCCAGCCCGCCAGGGGAGTCAAGCACCAGGAGAGTCGAAAATTGGACAGACGTTCTACAATGACACGACTATTAAACGGTATATTAAGCATAGCACATAACATGAAACATGAATATATAAGTTGGAGCAACCATAGACTCGCCTGCCAAAATCGCGACTAGCGCACGCGATAGGTATATAATAGATTCTCAATCTTGAGACTAAGACGGTCCAGCCGCTCCTCAGAATCTTTGAAAACAGCCTCAATCTCTGGATGAATTTCTCCACCCCTCAACGACAATTGCGACGTGTTCACAGTATTAATAATGCGAGACTGATCTATGTGAGGAGGCGTTCTTGACTCTTCACGATCGCTTGGGGACTCCTCTCCTCTGTCATCCAGCTGCGGAGGCGACGAGGAGGCTGCCTTGACATGCTGCTCTCGGGCAACGAGGCGTTCTACTTGAGAAAAGACTGGCTGATCCGAATGGACTGCGCTGATGGACTTCGCACTCAGCTCAGATCCAAACAAAGGTCCAACAGAAGACAGAGTTTGGACACGCGCAAAGCTAGCTGTAGCAATGAGCGGTGGCGTACTCGCCTGGCGAACCATCGGGACGGATTCAATTGGCTCTGGCAGAGCGTATTTTTCGCCCACCTGGCCCATAGTCTTCTCACAGACGTCAGACTCTTTCCGGCCATCCGAGCTATCAATAGGATAACGGCGCATGGCACTTTGAGTCTCCTCATCATTGGGAGACATTGGTGAGGTGTCCGGCGAACTGGCCTGCGAGCCAGTGGGAGTGCGATCTAGACTTCTGGTAGTAGACATATCTGGAACGCTACTGTCAACTGTTGATAGATGTGTTGCCTGCCCATTGGACAGTGTCCTTCTAACAACAGTACCCGTGCTATGATCATCGGAACGTGGTAGAGTTCTGAGAGGCTCAACGGACTCACGAGAAGTCTCTACAACGGGCTCAAGCGATAAATCTTCAGTCGACAACACGCCGGATTTTGAATGCAACGTACTCCTGGGTTGGTTACGTCGGGTATTAGAGGGTTGTTGTTCATGCGTTGGTGATTTGTTTGCAGGCTGCCGCAGGTCGCTACGAGACTGGTAGCTGGGAGCGTTTTTGATGCTTGAAGAGTTCGATTTGACAGATGCGCTGTCATCAGATTTGTAAGAATTGACTGAATTAGAGCGCTGAGACTCCACCGTGAGTGAGGAAGAATTAGATTCTCGCGACTGAGACGATTTGTGCGAACGCCTCCGCTTGAACAAATTGCCAAGAAACGAGGTGCGATCCCCACCACCGCCGTTTGCTTCTCGCTCTCGCTGCTGTGAATTAAGCATCTCGACTGAAGATTTGGCCTTAAGGAAGGATCGCCTCTTCGGTTGCGGCAGAGGCTCTGGCTGAGCAGGCGGCTGCAACTCCTGGGGCAGTATTTGTGACTGAATGGTCTTACTTTGTTGTTGTTGCTGTTGTTGCTGCTGTTGTTGTTGTTGCTGCTGTTGTTGTTGCTGCTGCTGCTGCGGTTGCTGTTGTGCTTGCTGCTCTACTTTTCTGGAGAAAATGGATTTCGGTGCCATGATTGCCGATTCCTTCGCGGCCACTCTTCCACTCTCCCGAGTCTCGGATTCATGCTCAACGGGACTCACAGCAGGTAGTGGCTTATTAATATCCACAGGAGTGACTGTCCTGTTCTCTTCGTAATCGCCCTCATCGTCGGCATCTGAGTCCGACGAAAGACTGTGACGCTCACCGCCTGTCAAAGATTTGTCTCGTTGAATCATCTGTTTGTCTGCAGATGTATGCTCATAGTCTCCGTCTCCCTCCGGCAGAGAGTGTGCAGAATCAGCGTCAGACCATTCGTATTCACTGGCGCTGATATAGGTGCTGTGTGCTTTGAACGAGACCATACGACCGTCCTTTCGTTTGGCGGATTTGTTGAAGATTTTGGAAAACGTGGACTTTGAGTTTGTGTTAAGGTCGATATTCATCGAGGGGTCACCGTTTCTATGCTTGTTCAGTCTTGCTAGACGCTCGAGCGGCAGCTCAATGATTTCTGCCGGTAGAAAGCCTACAGTTGAGTCTTTGACGTGACGGACGAGCCACCAATAGCTATTCGAATCGTTAATGAGAATCATGGCATCTCCTTTGTGGGCGTGCACCTGGCCAGGTTCTGTTGCTGAGAAGTTCTTCATTGCATATACGTAGCCAAAATCGACTTCATCCTCGTGGATGGAGGGAGATGACGAGAGGTAGGGATCATCCTCAAAGTCCTGCTCGTCAGCATCCAGCGACATGTTTGGCGGCCTTCTGTTTGCTGGTTATTTGTTGGCACTGTAAATGGCTCTGGGGTTGCAGAATGCGAAATGCGTTGCGAAATGAGTGCACGACTAGGCTGGGAACAGGGTTGATGCAATCCTAGAGGAACAGTATAAGCTCTGGTTGTGACGAGCAAAGTCGCTTGAATTGGATTGTTGCGAGATTCAACAAGCGTCAAAATCTAGTCGCAAGGAAGCCCTTGAAATCCTAGTACAGGGGTGAGTTGATGCTGAAAAAAGGGGACAGGGGGAGAGCCTGCGGGTTGAATGCACGCGATTAACGAGACAACGGGCCAAAAAGCTATAGCCTGTCTTTCTTTCTGCACGCGGCGTATGGCAAGAGGATTGGAATGACAAGCAGGGTGTGCGACCTTTGAAACAACCACAAGAAAAAAATTGGATACTTGGTGCCCAAGTGCGATGCTGTAGGTGTGGGTGGGTCCAGTTCAAGGAGAGTGTCCGTTTTCGGTTAAATATGGCATGGAGGAAGCCAGGTACAATTTTAATTCGGGTGGCTAGCGTTACGTGGGAGAGTGGAAAAATGTAGCGATCGGCCGAAGAGAGCGCCGTGGTACCATTGTAGGCGTGTCTCCGGGGAAGCAGATCGACAGTGGCTGGCCTGCGGAGGTTTCAGAGCTGTGGTTGAAATGCGATCCATGAAATCTCCACAGCAAACGCGCGTCCCTGCTCTTGAGCCAGGTTGGAATGTATCAAATGTGTCTTATGCAGACCCACATGGGGGGTCCTAGCATGAAACAAGTTGTTGGGCTGTTCGGAGGGAGTTTTAGTGCTCCACAGCGCGGATCTTTCGACAAAAGAGAATAGTCTCTATTGTGGACCGTGTTTTTGCCTACTATCGTCGCGTCAAATTTTTTTTCTTTTCAGATTTTTTTTAATCTGACGCTCTTTGCAACGCTTAATTTTCTGCTTGAAGCTGTAAGGTCCTTTTTAGCTGCGCGGTCCCAGTCACACAAACTCTGTTCCTGAATTCAAGTTGGCTATCACTATGCTGTTATTGGGAACAAGTTCCCCTGAGGTGAGAGGGATGGCGTTTCAGGAGCTGTCCCCGCGCTACCAGGAACTATTTCAAGGGCCAAAACACGCAACTGGAGTGCACAAGAAGTCCAGACCCCCGGGGCGAAGATACAGCAGGGTACATCTTTACATGTGAGAGCAGAGCCCCGAACGTGAACTGAGCATACATTTCACATGCTCGCATCATACTGCGCTGACCAACCCCCTGCTTGCTCTAAATTAATTCGCTTTGTGCAGGGCTCGTGGCGCAGAGCACAGTGACGTCAAGAACAAAGGCATTCTTCAGGGCGACAGTACTGTAGTCAGGCGCCCGCCTGTCTTGGTACGCCTTGAGCTTGGTGACTGGTTTGGCCATTACGACAGGAGACGTCATCTGATCATTCAATTACCAACTTAATACTACGTAATCGCCCCCCTGCCCAAAATCTGCCCGTGGCCTGTCAGTCACCCATTCCCACCAACTGCGTCATAGGTTCGATCTCACGTGGTAGCCAAATATTTTTCTCCTCTTCCCCATATTTTAGTCTCAAACCCACCCAGGCATTGTTCGTCTATACTATGTAGCATGTCCTCGACACCGACTCTTTCGATCCCCAGGGCTCGAAACTATAAAAAGGGTGGCCAGGACTTTGTAGCGCAATTCTCAAGCCCGTACGGAAGCCCAGGAAGGACCTTCTCGGAATCGGAAACCGATTTCTTTGATGTAAATGGCCACCATACCCAGACCCCCTCTTCCACCTCTTCTCTCTATAAGTTGAGAGTGCTTGACTCATCTGCATGTGATGAGTATGTACCGGATATTCCTTCTAATGTACCACAACAGGCCCCTCCCAGCCAGTATTCTCCGCCCCAGCTGCATCAGCAGATTGTTCCTCAGTCAATTCCAAGGACATCATCAGCTCTTGCCACCACCCTGGCTGAGTCTCGAAGAGGAAATGTAACTCGCTCAAACACCCTGCCCTCTAGTGGATCGTCGAGCGTTGACCTTGAGGGCGATATTGACTGGAAAAGCCTGCCCTTCTCCGTGCGCCGTAAACTCAAAGTCTCGCTCAGTCCCGACCAGAACCAAAATCTCCCGCCGCAATATGGCTCATTCTCTGCTCGTAAGTCGAGGGAATCCTCCGCGTTTCCGTCTCGACACGCATCCATTTCTGGAATGTCTCCGAATTCGCCGGCGGCGATGTTCCTCAGCAGGTTCTCCAGTAATAATGACGGTCAGAGCCAGAGCCTGCCATCGAATGCAGATTCTGATAGAAGTAATAATGAGCCAGAAGAAATCGGTGGATATGTGCTTGGTAGATTAATTGGCTATGGATCCTTTTCGCAGGTTCGTGAAGCGACAAAAATTGATGAACAGGGTCAGAGAATAGTCAGGGCGGTCAAGATTGTGACAAAAAACGCCGGTTCGTCTACGGATCAAGCCGAGCGTATTCAAACAGACTTTGATCATGAAATATCTATTTGGAGGCAGCTAAACCACCCTCATTTATTGCGCTTGCTGAGTATCGAAGAAAATTCAAAAGCGACATATTGTATAACAGACCAAATTACTGGCGGCACCCTCCTTAATGTCATCAAGAAAGGACCCTTGGACGTTGAGACAGCTGGGCGCTACGTCGCTCAACTGACCTCAGCTCTAAAATACCTGCACCGTGTTGTCAAGATTGTGCATCGCGATTTGAAACCAGAGAACTGCTTGGTAGACAATTCAGGGCTAGAAAGCAACTTGGTTTTGTGCGACTTTGGAATGAGTGATTTTTATGACGGACTACCTCCGTCGCTCTCGCGCACCTCTTCGTCGTCTTCTGTGAGCAGTCGGGGTTCCTTCAACACACTAATAATTGGACCGTCAGAGGTTTCGTCCAATATGTTTAGGAACACTGACGACAACAGTGAATCTCAATTGCAGTCAGCCAGCAGCTCTGCATCCCCAACACAAAACTTTGGATCTCTTCCATATGCCAGTCCACAGCTGCTGACGTCAGCAACGCCAATTATCGATCCATCTGTCGATATGTGGGCTTTCGGTGTCGTGCTCTACGCTATATTCATGGGGAAACTGCCCTGGCATCATGCGTTCATGCCACGTCTCAGAATGATGATTATCCAAGGCCATTTTGACTTGGAAGGGTTTAGAGAGCGCGCACCTACCAGATACTGTTCCATTCTGCAGGGATGCTTGCAGAAAGAAGTGATAGACCGCTGGACTATAATGGACGTTGACGGGGCACTTGAAGTGCAACAGTAAAATAGCTGACGCTACGTCGTCATTATGTATTATAATAGGGGTAATGGACATTGCATAAATATCGTAGTAACAGTGTTTAGCATTAAATGCATTGCTATATACTCCCATATAAAACCAAAAATATCGTAAAGTCTAGTTGCACGTCTAGTTGTACGCCTAGCTGTACAGTTACTCCTTCTTGAGATCGCGGTTGGCTGCTCTCTTGGCCTTCTTGACAGTAACATTGTTATAGACACTGAGCACAAAGCCAAAGAGAGAAAAGACTGGAACCCAGAGAAGCTCTGGGACGAAGGCCTGGCACAGGGCCAGGACGAATGGCGAGGAAACCCACGATGCCTTGACAGTGGGCCAGAGAGCCTTGGACAGAGTAGCCCTGATCTGCTGGCACGTTCTAGCACCCGAAACAACGGCCATGGAAGCAATGAAGACAGCACAGTGGATAGGAGTAACAGTCAGCATGGAAGTGAGGATCTGGGCAAGTTTCCACTTGAGGCCATTCTTGCCCTTGAAAGCACGCTGTAAGGCACCGGTCAGGACATGGGAGAGAGGGCCTGAGATGAGGAACCCGTAAAGGGCCATCTTGGGAATACGCGGCGAGTAGTAGGAGTTCGTTTTCGGGTCCTTGTCACCAGCCAAGTATGAGGCCAGAAGCTCTGCAACGGCATTGAGAGCACCAGAAGTAAGTGCCTTGGTCTGGACAGGCTTGGTAGACAAACTGATGAGGTACTTAGTGAGTAGTTGCTTCGAGATGTCGGACATGATGGGCTGTAATTCTAGTAGATGCTGAATGAACTATTTCAGTTGCGGGGGAGACCGCCGCTATTTATACGGAGAGGGGATCTGTGCGTAGGAGGGGCATCACACCTAATGCTCCACGCCAAGGCAGTGGCAATGAGGAGTGAGGGCGAGTGAACTTGGATCAGCAATAATTAGAAGCCACTCAATCTCTTAAAAGTTCAATTTTCCTATATCATACCCCAAATACTTCATATCTTGGACGATAAAAGGCTCGGTGGTAGACCGGCCCGTTGCCAACCAAGTGCAATTGTGGGGGTATCTCGCGAGGAGGCGTGCCGAGCTCTAGAGGGCGAGCGTCGTAGAGAAAGGCAAACAAATGATTTGCCTTGCGATACAGCAGTTTGCAATTGTCCTCTGAGCACTTAAGAGCTGGTTATACGTGATTTCTTTTCCATTTTACTGTCAATTGTTCAATTGCAGTTGCACCGATAGGTACTCTCGGCACGGGCTTATCCCCAACGCGCTGTAGCACAACGGGGTAGCGACTTGTCGGAGTTTCCAAGTCCCACGGGCCAACAGGGCCTATGTCACGTGCTAGTCTCACTGTTTTCCCGGTTTGTCCCCAATACCGCCCGCCTACGGCCAGCCACCTCTCTCGAACACACAGCCAGTTGGGACTTGTCACACTTGGAGCGCGAAATGTGATATATTGAACCAACCCTTCCTCACTACAACCAGAAAAAACACAGGCTAGCAAGTGTGTTCCCCAATGGATGAACTAAATATTGCCGGCGAAGGACACGAGCACGATGATGCCGTTGAGGGCATGCTAGACTTTGGAGATGACGAACAGCTTATTGACGATGAAGACGTGCAGCAGGATCTGCGTCCTGAAGAACTACAACATGACAATCAGCTCGTTCATGAAGACGTCGACGAACAGGATTTTGACCACGATATATTGACACAAGTACCCGATAATGCCGACGCCTCGGATGTTGCTGACGTCACTGAAAATCCACTTGAGGAGGCACCTATCGATGACAATGACGACGCTCTTGTTAGAGACGCGGATTTTCAGCAACCTCAAGAGGAAATTGGAGAACCGGTTGAGAGTTCCGAGCCTGAAAACCTAGATCCTGTTAATGAAGATGGGGAAGAGGACCTAGAAAGGAGCAATGATGAGAATACCGACAATAGTGCTGAAGAGAGCGCCGAAGAAAGTGCGGAGCAAAGTGTGTCCGCTGATGAACAGCCAGAGGATGTTGTAGCTGTGGAGGCTGCTGAAGATGCAATGGATATTGACGATGCTGTCTTGTCCGCTGAGAATGAAGTTGGACAGGAGGAGGCAGCCCAAGTACCAGAAGAAGATGTCAACCCTGCTGAGGTATTCCAGGCTGGACAGGATATTGATCCAACTACTGAAGATGGCGAAGCCAAGGAGGAAATTCAGGATGATCTGAATGAGGTTTCCATGATAGAGGATGACGACACTGTTACAAACCCACCAGTTGATGCTCCACAGGACACGAATGAAATATCCACCGATAATGTCAAACTTGAAGCTGAAGAGGACGAAAACAACGAGAATGTGGCCACCAAAATAATCGCAGCACCACCGGAATCTCCAAAGCAGGCCATCCGTATCGCTAAAAGGGCTCCAAAGCCCGTGGAAGAAGTCTTTGCGCCTCAACGACACAATATTGTAATCCCGTCCTATGCCCTTTGGTTTGAAGTTGCTAACATTAACGAAATTGAGCGTAAATCTTTGCCAGAATTCTTTTCTAAGCGCAACAAGTCAAAGACCCCAGCTGTCTACCGAAAGTACCGTGACTTTATGGTCAACACATACCGCTTGAACCCAAGAGAATATCTAACACACACAGCCTGTCGAAGAAACCTTGTGGGCGATGTTTGTGCAATTCTTCGTGTTCACCAGTTTTTGGAAAAATGGGGCATTATTAATTATCAAGTTGCTCCTGAAGGCCGACCATACGACGTTGCCCCGCCACATACCGGCAAGTGGAAGGTAACTGCGGATACTCCTAGAGGACTCTTCCCCTTCCAATTTTACAAGGGTGTCAGGGAGACTGTGGGCGTCGATAAGCCTAGCTTTGCGGATGCTACCGGTGGTGGTTCTACTACCAGTGAAACCAACGGGTCGGCGCCTAAAAACTTGACCAAGCCAAGAGCGGACTGGTCACAAGAGGATACATTGAAGCTTCTGGAAGCTGTTGAGAGTACTCCAGATGACTGGGAGGAGGTCTCACATGCTGTTGGAAAGTCCAAGGAGGAGTGCGTCATGAGGTTCGTCACACTGGCTGTGGAAGATCCTTATCTGGAGGGTAGCATTCCTGGTTTAAACTATGATGCTGCGAAGCTGCCTTTTACTGCAACCGATAACCCAGTAATGTCTGTATTGGCTTTTTTGGTAGGTCAAGTTGACGCTGGTACTGTTGCGGCAGCTGCTGGTAGAAGTATCAAGTCTCTACGTGAAAAACTGTACACAAAACGTAATGGAGAGCTGAAAACGGAGGAGAATGGCACCAATAGCGAAGGTGCTGAAGCCGGAACTGTCGGACTCGCTCTCCTTGGAGCTCGTTCGGATGCTCTGGCATCGCAATCTGAACGGGAAAGTTACTTTCAGTTGTCACAGCTGGTCAAGTATCAGCTTGAAAAGATTGAACTCAAGATGGCTAGATTTGCCGATCTCGAAAAGCAGCTTGATATGCGCCAGCGTGAACAGGATAGGGAGCGTGAAGAGCTATTCCTGGACCGCTTGGGCTTGCAGGGTAAGCTCAAGAATGTGACTAGACTTCTAAACCAAGCAGTTGAAGAAGCTAAGACCGGAAACGAGGGGTCGCTTAGAAACACAATTGAAGAGGCTCAGAGAGCTATTTATGACGAGACTAAGTTAGCCATGCCCACAGCACAGGTGAATGATGAGGAAGCTTCCGAAGAGAGCAAGGTCAAGCCTGTGAGTGTTGCCTTGCCGCAGACCTACAAATACTGGTTGGCGTGAAGGGCTGCCGAGGAGGTATGTTTGATGAGTTTTTAATTACGTAGCTATACTACAGTGTAATATATCCAAATGATATGATCAGTCTGGCTAGTGAGAGAGCAAGTTATTTTGAAATTATACATGTTATAGTTTTGTTTTGGTTGTCTAGACCAAGTGTTTTCTGGAACCGCTAAAGAAGAGCTGGACAACGGCAACCTGGAGAACGCCCATTCCAATCATAAGAACAACCTCAAAGAAGGAAAACCAAAAGATACGAGACTCAGTGGACTTGACGGTGGATTCGTTTCTGTTGTTTCTCGTTCTGTAGTACTTGAGGGATCTGAGCATGTCGGCGGCACGCGACTCAACGCCAGAAACAGATTTTTCAAGGAAATCAGCAGAATCAGAGCTGCTGACCTCTGGAAGAGTGGCACGCACGTCAGAGTCAATCGAGATCTCGAACTGAACGACCTTGTCAGTGTAAGTTGACATGTCATTTGCCATGCAAAACTCGTATTCGCCGGTACGTCTGACGGACAGAGAAACCTCGCCCTGAGACTGCTTGGCCTCAGAGTATTCGATCTGACCATCCGGTCCCTTTACGTAAACATTAATATCGAAAGAGCCGCCTGACTGAACAGCGAAGTTGAAGCCAACTTTGGAGTTGGCATCGTTAACAGTGCCATAGTAACACTCGGTTTCACCGGCTGGAATTCTAACAGTCAGTGGGATCATACAAGACACCGTAGAGGCAAAGGCAGCGATGCCAGCGAGGAACATAGAACTGCTAAACTTCATGCTGTGCAAGGTATAAAAATATCTAAGTGATAGTTTTGAGATTGACGTGTTCTGTGCTCACGTGAAGCATCTTTGAAAAATGGGACTTCGACGCGTGGGGCTGTCAAGAGTATACGGAGAGAAGGACTGTCCGATGGACAGGGGAGAATGTGAGAAAGATTTCAGATTCTTGAGTAGGTGTATAAATTAGCTCCTTCTGAAAGATATTTTATTCCTTTTAACTACCAATCAATGACTATCCGACCGTACGTCACTAAACATAATTCCCGAAATGGCAACACCGAGTCCTGATGGGTAGCCGATGCCAGGCACTCTGTAGTTGTCGCCTTGAGCATATCTGACTTTGAACAACAAATGTCCACTTTGTCTACCCTCGCGAAACTGTGGAGAAAACGTCATTGATGGCCACCTGGGCATCAGTGATAAGAAAGTTTCCAACCTGCTTCAGCTCTTGTAGTTTCTCATACCCAGACTGTTTTGTGGGATCTTATCTCTGAGGCAGAAACTTGATGAACGAAGTCAAGTCCAGCGCTGCGTCCGTCGTGAACAATCTGATGAATTCGCATGCCACGATGGGGCTATTTCAAGGCTATTCTCCGTCAAGGTATTCGCTCTGAAAAGGGGAACAGCATAACCATGTCCAGTGAAGTCATCTATTGCAGGACACCAACATTAATCCCATGTTGCGGGTCATCAAAGATGATACGCCTATCACGCTCGTCCAATTTCGGAGCTAGCAGGCAGGTGTCATACCTTTAGAGTCCTTTCTTCTTCAACAGTGTTTTGTATGATTGCAGTACGCTGTGGCCGTTTGCTTCCAGAATGACCTGGAGTCCTTGCTCCTTCGTCTCTCCATAGGACATGATTTCGACAGGGATCAAGACCCAGAGTATGTTAAGGGCAATCACTAGTAACCAGGTACACACAATTATAGCAACCATGTGAGTCACGTCATATATGAATGAATTGTCTGCCTGAAAATCCCAGAGCATTGTCAATGGTGCATCATCTAAGACTTGCGTGATGTTCCTAAGAAGATCAGGCAGTGTCTGAGGCAGGTCCGTCGATGGCTGTGCTTCCATGACAAATGATGACGGGATGGTGGTATCGTTTCCAAGCTGTGCGATTTCCGCACTCACAATATTGATCTCTAGCATTGACAGCGGAAGATAAGTTTCATAATCGGGGTCTTGGTACTGGGCAGTTGATAACACTGACAATGTAGTTGCATTGTACTTATTTTCAAAGCTGATCCACGAGGTCAAAGTTTGATTGGTACCATTGGGTAAAAGGGAGAACCCTCCCTGCCCATCCACGTTTTCAAGAGTGTCCGTCCACTGGTCTATAGCAGACTTTGAGTCTGTCCAGGAGACAGCAGAAACTAGTGTATCAGACCAAGAAATAGCCGCATTGATAGTGTCATACCCTTCATAGAAAATCTGGTCAACGGCTGTCACACAAAGACGACGTGTGTCTGGATTCACCGATACAACGCTTGTTGCTTTAGTGAAAACCACATTGCCACTATCCCATAGATTGTCAGTCACCATTGGACTAAATCTCAAAACTATTCCGGATACCATGTCAAAATCAACCGTTATCGTATTAGGAAGCAAAGTATTATTACCATCACCAGCAAAACCTTCTGGTGTAATAGTAACGGTGAAATTGGCTAAATCACCATTACCGGCACCATCAAAGGCATACGTCGAGTTGACCGCATCCCGAATCGAAGGACCTGTAAAAGAATTGCTCGTAATGAAACCGCTACTGAATTTGACAGCCGATTTGTCAAAAAGAGTGAGTTGGTTGAGGTTATCAAAGTACTTTTCAGCCATGTTTGCAATGTCATTCCCTGATATGGGCCTGTCATAGTTCCTGTAAATATCCGAGAGGTAGATAGCATTCAGTTCTGGTTGTCCACCTTCAATGAAAATGTGTGTCAGTACAAAGACTGCGATTGTAAGCGCACACGCGATAACGCAAACCAGCGAATTCTCTCGAATTGTCTTGCGGTCAGCTGTGCCAGCACCTCTGAACGCCTTGCGTTCTTTGATATGCAAAAAAGCAGTGCCAAGCACTTCATTGATCATATTGTAGTGTTCCAGGAAGAAAGCATGTCGCGAATTAAACAGTAACGGGATCAGATAGAGATTCGACGCCGCCATAATGCACGAGGTGATTGCAACTGCAACCATCACGCCGTTGACTTTATAATTGGACGTCACAATGCGGTGCGCCCATTGAGAGCCATCGTCTCCAACGCAAAGTGTGCAATTTCTCATCTGACGCGGGTGAGTTGAGTGTCATGTTCGCTGATCAATGCGTATCTTTTTATACAGAAGTTCCAGGTCGTGGCATCACACGGTGGGCGATGTGCGCATCCCCATCTCGGATATGGGAGTGGTGGTGCGCGATGACCTAGGTAGCGAGATACGTTCGGTGATTTCTGGTGAACCTGGTAAGCCAGACAACAAACAGAACGATTCAACAGTGAGATCCGTCACTTCATGGTGCTAGTTTGCATTTTCATCATTGTTGGATTCCGCTGATGACCAGAGTTTGAAATAGAACACACGCTAGAAGCTACAGGCCACTTAATCATGTTCAAGTATCCCATCTGACTCCTTGACTATCATATTGCAAGCGTTCTTGCCTTATCGCAGGTCTCTCCCAATAGCACCGTTGTCCAGTCGCAGGCGTCATTACTGGCATTCTTGATCGTTGAGCATCATTCCCGATCATGCAAGTCACATGATCAAGATAAGTAAACAGTACAGCAGACGAGAAAGCTGAGAGATTGCCGAAACAGGGTAAACGCTCCCATAGTTTCTTCTTTATCTCTCGCACTAATTTTATCTGGACCGCTCTCTTTCTTACGACTGATAGACTGTCTATCGGACTCCAGACTTCCGATCTGTTTATTCATCCTGGCGCGTCCACCAAAATTTCACGGTCCTACACGTCCCACATGTCGACACCAGTCAAAACAAATGACGGTATAGATGCCTTGTACGACCAAATACCTGAAGTTGCAGCCAATTATCGTGTTCTAGAGCGCTTAGGAGAAGGTACTTTTTCTTCTGTCTTTCTTGCTGAAGACCTGCATTACTCAAAGTACTCCAACAACTGGGATGAACATAATGACAACGACCAGTCAGAACCAAAGGAAGAAAGGAAACGTCTCGTTGCTCTGAAGAGACTGTACTTTACGTCTTCTCCCCAGCGAATAGCCAACGAGCTGAATCTCATGAGGAGATTGCAGGGCCAGTCTCCTTCTCCACATGTTGCTTACTTAATAACGGCGATCAGACATGAAGATCTCGTGGTCATGGTCCTGCCGTACATTCAGCATAATGAGTTTCCATATTTCTATCAGGACATGCCAATGGATGATGTCCGGGATTACATGAGAGACTTGTTCTCGGCATTGGACTTTATTCACCGCCTGAAGATCATTCATAGAGATATCAAACCGGCAAACTTCTTGTTCAACATGAGAACAAAGCGAGGAATCTTGTGCGATTTTGGTCTAGCTGAAATGGAATCTCAGCACCGCTCTTCTTCACCCGGTGCTTCATGCAAATGCTGCGAGGGCGGCTACCTGCCTGCCAACGGCAAAGAATTGATGCCTCAGAAGGGTGTTCTTAGAAATGACACCAGGCGCTCGAAGAGAGCTAATCGTGCTGGAACGAGAGGCTTCCGTGCCCCAGAGGTATTGTTTAAGTGCGTTGAGCAAACCACCAAGGTGGACATCTGGGCTGCTGGAGTTACATTTTTGTCTATTCTCTCCAAAAAGTATCCTTTCTTTAGTAGTATGGATGATGCCGACGCCTTGGTTGAGCTCACGACCATTTGTGGAAAAGCGAAAATGAGGCAGACAGCACTTTTTCACGGGGCAGTGTTTGAGACGAATGTACCTTCTCTCAGGGAAAAGAATATACCCTGGGAAACAATTATTGATCAGTGTTTGAGATCCCATTACAAAATCAAAGAACCGGCGGCACCTGGCCCTCTCTTTGACAAAGATTATGAATCTGCCATCGCATTATTGAAGGATTGCTTGGAACTGAGCTCTGTTCACAGAACGTCCGCCAGACGAGCACTTCATCACCAGTTTTTCCAGAAGCGAGGTGAAAAGCCCGAGGATCTTTCAAGCACTGGTGCTGACGTGCCAGAGAGTCAAAGCACTATGAGTGTTAAGCCCAGCAGTACCTACCGAAATCATGAACGAGCCAACGACGAGTATGAGGCTATGCAGAAACTGGAGCAGGAGAATGAGAACGCAATGATAGAAGAGTACATCAAGTACAAGGAGGAGAACGGAGAGGCGGTGGGAGAGTTTCGCTCTGCAGATTGGAAACACGAGGAGGAAGAGGCAGATACACCTCGACTATCTCCTGGCAAAGATGAAGAGGAAATCCCGCCCGTTACCGAAAAGAATGTTGCTATCAAAGAAAGCGCTGTCAATGAGTCTAACGTGTTTCATGACGCACCCCAACCTCAATCTACTGATAAGCGCTCCGTTTCTCTATCCCAGTGGAACCCTTACGAAATGTATTCACAGCCTACTCCAACCAAGAAGATCCGGTCAAACTGAGTAGTATTGCACGCCTCACATATGAGCTTTTTCGAAGTTCTACTATTTATCATACAAGCATTGGTCAAGTCACCTGAGAATTATATAGGAAATGACGAAGAATACAATTTTTATATCATAAGTGGCTGGGTGTATATAGTTCCAAATACCTCTGGTAGTGCCAGAACAGGAATTAACAAAGTTGTTGGATTTGTTGCACCTTCCTGAGATTGACCCAATTTAATAATTCTGGGCGTCCCCACAACTATTTCATTTGTCGTCAGCGCATCATGTCATACAATGGAATTGGTCTGAGTACACCACGCGGATCGTCTACCAGTGGATATGTCCAAAGTAACTCGGCTGCACTCCGATCACAGCGCACGGGGCAATATGAAAAGAGACGCAGAGAAGAAGAGACGAGAGAACGTGATTTGAGCAAGTTCGAAAAGAGCCAACAGAAGAGATACAAAACTGAGTTCATGAGTGAACGTGAGAAGCTGCGTGAAATAGAACTCAAATGCGAAGAACTGCATGTTGAGCTGGAAGACGACGAAGTAGACGAATCAGAGATTGAAGACAGAGTGGATAAGCTGAGACAAGAGTTGATAAAGCAAGATGAGGAAAGGAGAAGGCTGCAAGAACAACGAGAAAGAGAAGACAGAGAATTTAGGGAGAGAGAAAGGAGGCGAAAAGAAGATTCTGATAGGCGGCGAAAGGAAGAATACGAAGAGAGGAAGCGACGAAGAGAAGTGAAGGAGAGAGAAGAGGAGAGAGAAGAGAGGGAGAGAAAAGAGACACAAACTGAGGAGCAACGGCCGGTTAACAGGATGGAAGGCGGAACAGAAGAAACCAGTACTGCATTGAATATGGATCAAACGGATAAATCCGTTCTTGCATATGATACCACGGGCGACCCTGAAGAACAGGTCCTGGATACAGCGATTGAGGCCATCCAGAGTGAAGATCGTAATGATTCACAGGAAGCCGCAAAAGAAACACTCACCGAAAGTTCCAAATCAAATCACAGTGCTCGAAGAAGATACTATAAAGAAAAGACGGAACAATAACTTGTGATGATATTGCTGGCAACTTCGCTATACTATTTACAATCTAATAATTTAAATGGAAAACTCTGGGATCTCACTCTCTGGAACTTTAGAGGCACCAGAACGTGAGATGAACTCTTCCAGAATGTCCCTCGAATGCTTGTGCTTGACATCAAGCTTCACTTCCTTGCCGTCCTCAAAAACGATCGTTAGAACCGCTGGCGCCCCATCTTCTTCCGCATACCTTGTAACGGAGATTGGAATATCAGGATTGTGGAACTGGACCTGGGGCAGGTTCTCTCTCCAGAACTTTCTCGGACCCATATGGCCATTTTTGTTGCTTGTCTGGAAGTGAAGGTCGATAGAGACAACAGATGCGGGAAGCTTAACAGCCCCTGGACCGCTACAAATGTTCTTTAGGCGGGTTATTTGACGGGTCAACCGGCCCTTTGGCAATGCAGACATTTTGTATTAGGTCCTTTCGGATGAAATGAAATCTTTGGGTGTGAAATATAGTTGAAATCGTGGCCAGTTTTTCAGTCATGTGATTAGTCGATTTCATGGTGTGAGAGGGAGGTAGGCAGAAGCGCGAAATTTGAGGCATAGTGAGAAAAAAGACGATGTTTGGATAAGGAATTTAAGATCTTTTAATATGGTAGCTGCCATTTAGTGCTCATCCCTTTGCTGGCTGGAGGCCACTCACTGTTACCGCCGTCGCTCCAAATGCAGCGCAAATCCTTGACTGGTAATTATGCCAGGAACAATACAATTAAGGTGCAGTGACCGTTTAGTGACCCTTTTTTCGTTCCAGGGGATAGGGCAGGCAACAACCACATGAACGCGAAAGGGCAGGCATTTTATTTAGTAACATAGCGAGCTGTTTTCAGAGATATTGGCAATTCTACTAGCACTTTCTAACCAACTAAGCTACTGGCCTTGGGGCGGACCCACTATCGGCACAGCCAAAACCCCTTCTGCTGCAGCACGGCTAAAGGCTAAAAACGCTCCAACCATAAATCCACAAACGGTGTGTTGACTAGAACTCAACGGCTTTGAAGCGGGAGTTCAGTGTTGACATTCCGCAGCCAAACAACATAATCTTGCATTGAATTGGAAGCACTTGCAGAAGCTCGTTCTCGAGTCAGTGGTTACTGGAGTTGACTGTAACACGGTCACGTCTTAGGTTACAACATCTGTCCACCCTGCATTACATTTTGGAACAGAGCGCATAGGCGGGGCACACGTAGCATTGCTTTCATCAGTTTCCCCGCGTTGTCATATCCTTATTACCTTTCCCTCATAATACTTGCGAGATAAGTTTTGAAGTTTTAGGAGGACACAATTTGGGTCAGACCCAAAACAGTATCAGCAGTTCAAACACACACAGCAGCTTCACAATGGAAGGCTCTTCAGATGACGCGGACGGAATCCTTGATTTTTACCATTCGCAGCCGTCCCCAAAATGGACGCCGGGGACCTCATCTGAATCAAAACCTCTCAGGAGAACGTTTCGTCTCAGACCATTAAGTTTGTCCAGTGGCTTGGAAAATGACCTCGACATGGATAAGCTCGACACTCCCATCAACAAACGCTCATCGCTGATGCTTTCTTCCAGATATCAGAACAGTTCGCATAGCGAACACAGTGCGAGTAGCCATTCTCCATTTGACAGAAGTATCGACAGAGCCATTGACAGAAGCATTGACAGAAGCATTGACAGAAACTCGCCGTCACTGGATCGGACCAGCAACAGCTTTGATAGGTCAAGTACCAGCATGTCGAGATCGAGAATTTCACCAAGAAACCAACTCAGGACGCCAAGTGCGCAGCCTTTAAGGACGTCGACACCAAGAGCACATTCCTCTACCTCGTCTCGCTCACGCGATTCTGGTGTCTGGGACGAAATTGACTCTGTCAAGCAGCGACTCAAGAGACTCAACATAACTGCAGAACAAGGTGGTGAGCATTTGGATCGCTATGAATCGCCCAGAAATGGAATGACAGAGTCAAACAGTGGATGGCAAGGTGAAGAATATGCTGACCGTTCAGTATCTCCGTCGTTGCGTTCAGAGGCGAGAGCTCCATTGGATCTGCATCCTAACTTGAATCACATGCTCAGTGACATTTCGCTTGACGAGAATAACGAAGGATCTGAACTGGGAACATCACCAGAAAAGACTCCTAGAGGCTCGCCTGCTATGCATCAAAATGAACACAAGTACACGTCCGTAAATGCCGGACATCATCGCACCTATTCAATTACATCTGCAACGTCTACTGCTACAGGTGGCGGCGGTCAAGAGTTGAATAATCTATCCCATCTTACAAGACAATCTGCTGCCGAACGACATTTGATGCAGGTAATTACTCGTGCGCGTAATAAACGACACGACTACTCAGTGGTACTTTTGGAACGGGCAGGCGCAGACCTCACTGCCCTTTATAACCAAGTCGAAGGAAACCAACAACGGGATGCTGTGGACCGTGCATGTTTATCACTGGCTGACTTTGTACTGCATCACATGGACTCTGAGCCTTCGCAGCAATCGCAGATGCCAGCAGTGCGACCCCGAAACAACCGGGCTTTTGGCACTGCTAGCCAGCGTTCGTACGGCGAACACAACTCATTTCATGGTCACACAAATGCTAAGAATTCGTTTAATAGCTCTTTTGGTGGAAACTCTTCGTTCAATGGCTCGTCTGGAGGAATGCTGCGATCAACCTCCGTTCGCAGCGATTTAGGAAGTGCTCGTGCTGGAAATCGATTCTCCATGTCATCATTTGGCAGACGCCGAACGGATGACCGAGGATTTTAGATGCACTATATATTTATTTAGTAATTGATCCGGTAAGGCAGAATCACTTTCTTCTACCCCTCTCATACATATGCTCTATTGCTATATACAAAACATATCCAACTGGATGAGCTCGCCCAGATGGTGCCCACTACCAAAGTACTGCCACTAGTCCATAGTGACCTTGGCACCGGCCTTTTCCAGAGCTTCCACAATCTTGTCGGCATCCTCCTTTGTAACACCCTCCTTTAGAGTCTTGGGAGCAGACTCGACAAACTTCTTGGACTCAACAAGCGACAGTCCCAACAGACCCTTGACCTCCTTAATGACCTTTGGCTTGGACTTGGCGTCAAAGGACTCGAGCTTGAGGGTGAAAATAGTCTTTTCTTCGACTGGGGCAGCCTCTTCCGCAGCGGCCTCCACAGGAGCAGCAGCTGGAGCGGCACCAGCGGCTGGGAATGAAATGTCTGGAATGTTGAGCTTGGCCTTGAGTTCAGTGATGAGAGACGAAGTTTCAAGGATTGTGAGTTTTGAGATCTGATCAACAATGACCGAGATTTTGGGGTCGACAGGGGCTGTCTCAGCGGCCGTGGAGTTGAGTCTCACAGAGGAGGCAACTCTAAGCGTGTTTCTAGCTAGTGGCAGAGCTCTTCTAACAGCCAACATTTGTAGATTATAAGGAGTTTGGTTGGTTCTATTGGGCTTCTCGAGATTTTTCAGTTTCTGGCGTGGAATGGTGGATGACCAGAGTTTTGGATTTTGGGATTTCAAGCGGTATGGGGCACTGGCCCAGATAACAGAAGAATTAGCGAGGAGTACGAGTTGAATATCAGTTTATTAATCAAGTTCTTTCAAAATTGTTCCTAGAAGGATTCCAGAGGCCTAAGAATATGGCATGTTCTACGCCTCACGACAATCACTACTCGATCAGCTTCGTAAACGAAATCTCTTATTAAGTATCAGAAAAATACAAAATCATTACATGGGCGTCTGCTCACTTGCTAGGAGTAACATGGATCTTCTCCACATCCTCCTCATATTCAACTTCAGCGCCCTTGCCGCCTGCATCAGCGATTGCATGAGCCTGGGCAGTGTCAATCGCCTTGCTTGAGCCAAATAGCTCCTCCATCTCCTCGAGAGATAGACCTGTAGTGTCCTTGACAAAAAAGATGGTAAAGACAAGCGTGGCAGCATTGAAAATGGCAAACATGAGGAAGACCTTCCAGCCGAGATTAGTGATGGCATAGGGAATGACCTTTGAAAAGAGATAGTTAAAGGCCCACTGGGTAGAAGCTGCCAGAGTGATGCCGTACTCTCTGAGACGATTAGGGAAGATCTCTGAACAATAAGTCCATGGAATAGGACCCCAGGAACAAGCATAGCCAACACAGAAGAGGTAAATCATCACAATCATACCATATGAATAACCTGAAATTTCAGTAGAGTTGGGCTTTGGCGCATGCGTGGCATAAATGCAAGCAATGATGAGCATGGATGCACCCATAAGACAGCTACCCCAAATGAGAGAATTCTTACGACCAATTCTCTCGATAAAAAAGATAAGGTAGAGCATGGTAGCAACAGACTTGACAATACCGTAAACACCAGTTGCAAATAGACCTGAAGAAGCAGAAGAAAGTCCAACAGCCTCAAAGAAGATAGGGGCATAGTACGTAAAGGACAGAGTGCCGGTGAGCTGCTGACAGATCATGATGATAAAAGTAAGGAGAAAACGGTTTCTGTTGCCCGGCTTGAACACCTCCTTGAAAGATCGACCAGCTTGTTCAGCCTTTTCCTTCTCCTCCATCAACACCATCTCTGCCCATTCTTCTTCGATTTCATTTGACGAGCAGTCTTTCTCACGGATATGCACAAGGTTTTTGTACGCTTCCTCGGCTCTTCCCTTCTTAATGAGCCATCTAGGAGACTCCTTGAGTGGCACTGTACCAAAAATGAGTGCAGAACCTGGGACCAGCTGAAGAGCTACTGGAACGAGCCACTGCTTAGAACCAGTCAGACGCTCGTTACAGGCGTAGACAACCCAGTAAGCAATGCAAATACCAAAGAAAATAGCAAAACCATAACAGGTAAGAAGAGAGCCTCTGACCTTCTTTGGGGACATTTCAGCAATAAAAGTAGGAGCAGTCATGGATGCAGCACCAACACCAAGACCGGAGAGCACTCTGCCACCGTAGAGGGTATTTAGATTACCGTTGGAGACTGTTTGGACGATAGCACCTATATTGAAAAAGAGACCGCAGATGATGAGCGCTTTTCGGCGTCCGATCTTGGCGGTAATATAAGCCATGAAGATAGCACCAAAGAAACAACCAGCTTGCAGTGTAGAGACAACATTGCCCGAGATTGCTGTCTTGTTCTCGGGGGTAAGCTTAAAGTCTTCCTTGAAATAGGGCATTACAAGCATGGATCCAATGAAGCCAGTGTCATAACCAAAGAGAATACCACCGAGTGCCGCAGTAGCGGTCACTAGCATAAGTCGCCAAGAGATCATTGTTTAGTGTGTAGATCCGGCGATGGGTAGATTGAGAGAAACCTTGGCCATTATATATGCAGTGCTACCGGTGATAGAATGACTGTCAGCGGCTGCGCGCGAGTGAATTAGGAGCTCCTCCGCTCATTCGGCTATTGCTTGGCACATAACTCTGCAATTCTACTCGGGAGCTAGCCGCTGGTAGACAACGAGAATGCCCCCACCAAACTGGTGCCCCACATTATCCTGGGTAACTCCGCGTTGTCCCCGCAATTTGTCGCGCGGCAGGTACGCGCTCACGTTAAGTGTGCATAATCCCCCACTATTTTGGGAGGTACTTTCCGCGACTAGCACCCTTGCGGATCACAATAGCCACCTTAGCGCTGCATTGCCCCCACATCGGAGCCCGCAGGTTATACCGATGTGTCTAGCAATGGGAGCGGAAAGGCCGTCGGTGGGCGGCGCTGACAGTGGAACAGTTCAAAATGTGCATGAGTGATGGCTGATCTATTAGATATCTGGATACCTTTCCGCGTCGTCTAGACTGCGATTCGATTCGCCCGGGCCGCCTAATGTAGAACAGTCAGGCAGACGAGGGCAGCATACAACATTGTCACTTGACTGGGATAGAACAAGGCCCTTTAGGCGGTGACGTCTGAGACAACCTTGTAGGGATTTAGAATGCCGTGAGGATCATATGCTGATTTGAGTGCCGCCATCATACGTAATGCAGCCGCAGATTTACTGTAGTGGAGATACGGTGGTTTTGAGCGACCTACGCCGTGTTCAGCTGAGATAGAACCTCCGACACTGCCTGTCCACTCAAACAACCAGGGCTCCAGAGCTGACTCCACTGCTGCTGTCTTTTCCCTCACCATCACGTTGAGGTGCAAGTTGCCATCCCCAATATGGCCATAGGCCGCAATTGCAGCGACTGGATAAGTTTCGTTGGGGCCGTAGAGACCGTCCTCACGCAGTTTAGCTTTCAAGTCTCCAACAATGTCATATAGTTTAGCCAGCGGGATTGATAGGTCATACTTGTACACTGATCCGTAGGCGTTGACTGTATGGGTCACAGACTCTCTGATTTTCCAAATACCCCGGAACTCAGATTCGTTTGAGGAAATGGTACCGTCACCAACGATGCCCGCCTGCATCATGTCTGCGAGATAAACTTGCAGCTTCTCGGAATCGTGATCGGCATTAGAGCCAGATGTTTCGATAAGAATATAGAAAGGAGACTCAGTGTCGCCAAGAGGATTTCTAACATCGGTGAATTTTGTAACGGAACCAATAGCAGTGCTGTCCATCATTTCAAATGCTGACAGAATCTCACCCAATTGAGACTTCGCTGCAACAAAGGCCTGCTGTACTGCGGAGAAGGAGGGGGCTGTCAAAATAGCCACGTTTTTAGACTTGCTCCGCGGGGGACAGATGATGGAGACACCAGTGATAACGCCTAGCGTACCTTCAGAGCCGATAAATAGCTGCTTCACGTCATAACCGGTGTTATCCTTGCGCATAGTCGAGAGTACGTCAACCACTTCCCCGCTCGCTAGCACCACCTCGAGTCCCACGAGTGATCCATGGAGATTGCCGTAGCGAAGTAGACGAAGCCCTCCAGCGTTTGTAGCTACGTTTCCTCCAATACAACACGAGCCCTTAGCGCCAAGATCAAGAGGAAATGTGTAACCGTGCTCTCCTACGTAATTGTCCGCCTCTTCCAGAATGACACCGGCGTCGGCGACAAGAATGCCACTTACGCTATCAAACGATCGTACCGAATTGAGCTTTTTTAGGGACAAAATCACCTCGTCAAAAACAGGAATTGAACCTCCTACAAGACCAGTGTTACCTCCCTGTGGAACAACTGCAATCTTGTTCTTGTTGCAATACTCCAAAATGCTTGAAACCTCTTTTGTGCTAGTTGGTTGAAGCACAACCTTTCCCTCTCCTTTGTAAGACTTGATCCAGTCGGAATTGAACCCGGTCAGAAGCTCCGGGTCGGTCACGACACTGGTAATGCTCCTGAAATGTGATATATCGGTCTCATCAACGACCTTGTAGTTGCCTCTAGTGAAGCTGGCGTATAGTCTAGTACCGGGTACATCTCTAGGAACATGACTAAGCGCTCTGCGAATCATAGTGTTCAATCGTTATGGTCACAATAAGAATGCCAATCACAGTTTCCGCCAATCAACAGCCTATTTACCCCCAGGATTAGTCTTCCCCTGATACCTTGTCACGTGCGGTGTGTGGTGGTAACCACAGAGATGGGATGGCGAATCGCTAGTTGATAACCCACGAGTTTCATAGGGACGGGTCATTTATGAACAATGTAAAATGGAGATTAAATCCTGATGACTACCGCGGCAGGTTTGAGGCTTCTAGAGAACTCTACGACTACATAGAATGGACAAACTCGTACCCGGCAAACACACCGGTAAATGCATTATCTGTAGATACTGTCGAACATGGCTTTTTGCTGGCTGGTTATGGTGACTCCAGCATCAAAATATGGGACCTTGACGAGGGTAAATCTGTGGGAGAAATCAGACGCAAGTCGGGACATGCATTTGGCGTTTCCTCAATCAAGTGGTGGCCTCACGATAATGGGTTATTTGTGTCGGCATCATTTGACATGAGCGTGAAGGTTTGGGACGCGGCATCGTTGGAGGAAGCTTATTCTTTTGACATGGGGTCGAGGGTGTATTGCATAGATCTTTCTAGGACAGCGGAGCATTCTCTTGTTGCCTGTGCCTCAGATCACCAGTTTGTTAGGCTTATTGATTTGAGAACTACAGACTCTACGCATACGCTTTACGGACATACTGGCAAAATATTGTCAGTAAAATGGTCACCGAAGGATTCCTATCTCCTGGCAACCGCCGGGTCTGACGGTACGGTGCGTGTGTGGGATACGAGGCGTAGTTCCAGTTGTCTGACATCTTTGGATATGCAGCAGACAGGCGATCATGTTACAAGGACTCCAATGGAGTACCGAAGGGCTCACAGGGCGGCTGTGAATGGATTGTGTTGGTTTGATTCTGGAGATCACTTGCTGACGCTTGGTAACGACGAGAAGATGAGGCTATGGGATCTCAACTATCAAGGGGGGAAGAACACGCTAGTGAATTACGGTCCGAGATTACGCAATAAGCATTTGCAGACCCTTGATCCTTGCTTGTCAGACTCCAACGACTTACTTGAACCATATGTTTTTTTCCCCAGTGACGCTGGTCACATCTCCATGATGATTGCTATGGATGGCAAGGAGGTAAAGACATTTGAAAGAGAAAGAAAGCACGAGTATGGTGGGCGTGGGAAAGTGAATTTGGAGAGAACGGCTTGCTTTGTTAGTCGCGGTAATGGTAGTATGCAGTACTTTGGAGGCTCTCTGGACGGCACAATTTCAAAGTACCAGCCCTTACTGTACGACCAGAACGATGAGGATGTGGAAAAGAAGGATCCGACTGTTCTGGATAAGATCTGGGAATCCATGCAATTTGGTGACGTGAGAGTTGAGGATCTAGGAAGATGAGGGAGTGTGTGGCAGCAAGGCAAGCGAGCTCTCGGAGCACAACCATGTTGCTTGGGTTTCGGAGAATCATTGTCAATTGACATTATTTATCGTATTTATTCTTATCGTGTGCTGCAATGATATTTCACTGCCGGTTATTTCGGACAGTCACGTTAAAACGAGCACTGATGCAGTGGGTCTGCAGACCAGGCGGACGACACTCCAGAATGCGTAAGTAGTGCGCAAAGATGCCGTAATCGAAGCAAAATGAGACTGAAAAGGCCTAATAGTGCCTATCGTCGCTACACGTAACTACTCACATTGACAAACCGCTATCCATGAAACGGCGCTAGGACTAGCTCCAGGGTCCAGTGGTGGTCAGGTCCAGGTTCAGGCACCGGGATGCCCCGGTATACACACTAATGGCTGCCTCAACAACGTTATCCGCCGTAGCGAGAGGTTCATACGAGAAATGGTCGGCAAGGAGAGAAGAAATTCTGCTTCTGAAATTTCCAGAACCTAAGAACTGAACGAAGATCCGAAAGCTGCCAATTGCGCTCGTAATCACAGTTCTTGCTAAGGAGGCTTTGTGGTCCGGTCGATGCACAGGCGCCCCCAATAGAAGCTCCGGGGGCTAAGGCACCGATAGGACAGGCAGCAACCAATTGGAGCTAGAGGAAGTTTTGTAATCAGTAGAATGATTTAATTACAGAATGGCATTACACGGCACTATATATGTCCACCGGTTGTACTTGTCCGAATGACTCGCTCTCTTGAAACCCATCAGCAACCAACTCCCGTGCCCTGCCCAGACCTCATCCCTCCTAACCCTCACTCAATTTCTTGTCACCCACCATTGCCCCCTTTGAGGCGAACAGACAATCCGCACCACAACTGTTCAGCAGCCCCATTAAAAAAGCCCTCATCCTTCGTTTTTCCCCCCGCGCGCCGGAGAGAAAGCACAAGAAGGCCGCATTATTACTTTACACATCGTCCCTCTTGCAGCATTCACACATTTAGCACACCATGGCATTCTGGCGCATGGGTTCGGGCTTTACCACCCAGTCAAACATTGACAAACTGCTCAACACGCCAGACCACACTTTAGCAGACCTGCTGGATGAACCTGACCTACTGCAGGAGCTCATGGTGCCAAATACCAAACTTACTGAGTACCTACGGGAGCCCGATACTCTGTCAGAGCTCGTAAAATACGTGCTGCGTTTGGACAACAAGCCTGAGGAATCTCCGGAGTCTTCCTCGTCGTCGGACGACGAGGACGAAAAAGCTGAGCCTGATGACGAGAAGCCACAGTCAGTTAACGAGTCGCAAAGTTCCGCAGATGTGCAGATTAACGGCCAAACCATTCCTGCCGGCACGACAGAAACGACAGAGGTGGTAGTCAACGCTGATGCAGCCGAAGACGATCCTGACACGCCGCTCGTTGTCACTAGGGAAGTCTCGGACGAGCCAACGACTGCTTCGTCTCTGATAGAGGAGGTTGACAACATTCATATTCATGATGAAGAGGGCCATCGCGGTCTGGGTGACCAGTCGGACGGTTCCGATGACGGTGACGAGACTGAGCTCGAGGACGATGAGGAAAAGGCGATCCAGCGTTTGGGTCTGGCTGCCACAGAAGTCCTGTCTGCTGACGTCTGGTCGATCACCGAAGCATTCATCGAGTCATTTGAGCTTCTGGACGAGCTATGGAAGGTTCTGGATAAGGAAGAGGAGCTGGACGTGAACTTTTCTTCGTGCTTTGCCAAAATAAATGAGCATTTCCTGGACAAGAAGACGGGCGACATGATTGACTTCATTAAGAGCCAGTCTCGTCTCGTCGATCGCTTCCTCAACCACATGGATAATACTCCTCTTATTGACTTTCTCCTCAAAGTCATTTCAACCGATAAGCCAAACAGCAGCACAGGAATTATCGATCTGCTACAACAGCAGAAATTAATTCCTCGTATCCTAGAATTTCTGGCCCCTGATGTACCAAACTCTGTTCAGTCAGCTGCCGCTGAGTTTGTCAAAGCCTTCATCACTCTGTCGGCCAATTCAAACACCGATAACTCGACTATCGGGCCGAATGAACTGTCTCGTGAGCTTGTTAGCGAACCATGTGTTCGTCGCCTTGTCGAGCTGATGCTGAAGGGCGGCTCAGGTTTGGCAAACGGAGTCAACATTGTGATCGAAATCATTCGGAAAAACAACTCAGACTATGACTACATGCCAGTATTGTACATGACCATTGAATCCCACCCACCGTCGGACAGAGATACCATTTACCTTGGTACTCTTGTCAAGGTGTTTGCTGAGAACATTCCCAAGTTTGACGAGATTCTATCAGCAAAGCATACAGAGCGCCTGCAGACGTCTTTCGGAGACATTGAGCCGCTTGGATTTGAGCGATTTAGAGTGTGCGAGCTTATCGCCGAGCTGTTACACTGTTCCAATATGGGCCTCCTCAATGATAAGCGTGGAGAGGCCATTGTCCATGAGCGCGACATTGAAAGAGAGAAATCCAGAAAGCAGTCGGAAAAAGGTGAGACTTCGCAGGTGACCCAGGTTGAGGAAAAGGACGAAGATGCCATGGATGTCAACTCTGATAAAGACGACAAGGCAGACGAAGTAGAACTGCCAGATGCTTCAACAGCAAACGATGAAGAGCGTGAGGAGAACAAGCCAGACTGGGATGACTCTCAGTCTAGCGTTATTCATTCAACAGATAATGGTGACAATGGAGAGAATGGTGATAACAGCGATGTTCCGAACGCTGCTGCATTACGGGAGAACTCCGTAGTGGGCGATCAGCTCAAGATTGCACTGGCTGACAACAATGTAATCACGACGATTTTGCAAATGTTCTTCACATTTCCGTGGAACAACTTTCTTCATAATGTTGTGTTTGACTTGGTTCAGCAGGTGCTAAATGGCTCAATGGATGTTGGCTACAACCGCTTCCTTGCTATTGACCTATTTGGCAAGGGCAGGCTCTGTGACATCATTTGCGAGCAGACTGCTCGCTGTGAAGAGTATGAGAAAGAGCACCACACGCGGCTGGGCTGCATGGGCCATCTCACCCTTATCTCAGAGGAGGTTGTCAAGTTTACTGCGGTTCATTCCCCTGAGACCATTTCACCTATTGTTATGGATGCTGTGTCAAAGCCTGAGTGGAATGATTATGTCAACCAGACTCTTGTCAGAACTAGAGAGCAGTATAATGCTGTTCTCGGTGGTCACCGCCCAGAAGATTTGGAGATAGAGAGAAATCCAAATGTTATCACTCTTGGCCAAAGCGATGAGGCAACCGACAACTTTGAAGAAGATAACTTTGAAGAGGTAGAAGAGGATGAAGCTTTAGCCATTGCGCTCGGCGTGAGGTCACCCCCAAGGGAAGATCGTGAGGAGAGCGATGTGAGATTGGACCTGGATCATAATAGCAGTGATGATGAGGACGGGTCGAGAAAGATGGATTTGGATAGTACATCCGGGCAGTTTGCACGTTATATGTCACAGCAGATTGCAGGTTCCGGCCACTTTGGATCCAGTGACGAAGATGAAGATGAAGACGACTGGGAAGGAGATAAATCTCTTGCATCAAGCAATAGAAGCTATCAAATCAACTATGACCCAGGTTCTCTGCGCTTCGGACCTGGTCAATCGAGCGGCAGCGCAGCGAATGACGATGATGAGGATAACGACGACGAAGACCTGGGTCTCGTTCGTTCCAAGAGTCATGAGCACTAATTATTATTAACACTTATGAGCAGTGATGATTTTATGACTACTTGCACACACCAATGATTGAAAAAGAACCGGTCTGAGGACCCATTTATAAAACGATACAGCTCACATATTCATAATGGTAATTATATCTGAGCATCTACGCTACTTGCGTCTCCTCACGTTTCCGACTTTTGCGGCCGGCTTTGGAGTCTTCTTTTTATTTTGAGTCTCTTCATCAGATGCGTCCCCAAGTCGGTTACCTGTCTCTGGCGCAGCGGGTTCCAGAGACTTGCCGGTCACTTTTTTATAGACAAAGTTTGGGGCTCTGAAGAGCACTGTATTGTACCACGTTGGTGTAGGAATGTCCTCCTCCACAAGTGGATACTCGGCGCCATCATCAAACAATGCAACTTCCTTCGTAGGATACACCATGAATACCTTACCATTGGGAAGAGTGACCTTTCTCTTGCTCGATGGGAAACCTCCTGACCATGCTAAATGTCGTGCTTCAGCAACCACTGCACGCATGTGCTTGACATGCGAACTGTACGTGATCTGGGCAGCGAGACGCTGGAAACAACCGACTAGGAGGAACAAAAACACAAAAACCGAAATAATACCAGGTCTATATCGTGAATAGTAGTAGTCTGTACCTTTCCACTTGGGGAATCCATGAGACAGAAAGAAGTCGTAACGTTCTCTGCCAGGTCCAAGTAGAACCTTGTTTGCTAGTGACAAGCGTGTGAACTTCTCACGGGCGCGTTTGGAAGGGTTCTTGTCGGGATGCAGAGCTCTCGACAGCTTACGAAAAGACTTTGTAATTGTCTTGTCGTCGGCCTTCGGGTCAACTTCAAACCAGTCATACAACGTGGTATCTTTTCCCAGGTCTTTTTCGACTGCCGCCTGGAGTGTAAAGATCTCGCGGTCGGTTGCGCTCCAGCAAAGAGCCAGTCCAATGACGCTAAGCAAAGTAATAAGACCGCAGAGACGCATGTTTCACACAAGCTGTTTCCGAGCTCTGCTTTCGTGTCAAAAGTGAAATCACATTGTAATCGGATATGCTCGTGTTGCTTATATAAGCAAATCATCGCAAGTTTGAACGTTCATGCAGATGCACTGCCTACGGCGCGAAGACAGAGTTTATAGATACATGAGACCATTAGTAATCGTACTGCCAAGAAAGCAAGTTGTTTTATGAAATGTGGTATAGCGCCAATAGTGCTGGCTTTTGCACCATACTAGCAATGTCGCCTGCCTTTGTCAGCCGACACTGTTCAACAAATGCAGGCAGCTGGCTCCGGAATATCTGAGTGTTCGGTAAAAATTGAGACTAAGCACTGAAGGTGGAGTCAACCCCACTAGGAGGTTCCGCAAGAATTTTTACCGAATGTTTACGCAACAGGAAAGTGAGATCCCTGGAGCGAAGTCGGCATAGGCGGTGGGGTTCCTGGATACTTGGCTTTTTCACTAAAAAATGCACACGACATCTGCGCTGAGGTATTTGACTGAGATGCTGTACAGGCGCGCCACGTAAAAAAGCAGCATAATTGGGCGTTCATCTGGATGAGCAGAGTTTGTTCGTTAACCTCATCGGCAAGCGTGATCTGACGCCATGGAACGCCATGGTTCGTGCGCAGGGCACTCGGTGCAAGGCGGACACACTTGATGTGGGGCTTGCAGGCTGTCAAAGCTAAAAAAGCGTAATCCGGAGTTTCACGACGAAGACTAGCAGAACGAAGAGTGCCTGAGAATGGTAAAAGTACATAACAGGACAAGAGATTTGCAACCATGTTAAATGAACAATGCCCCTTCCCATGTCGATTCCTCTGTCGATCAGGCTCTTAGGTTTATGACAATATTATGCACCAAAGTGTGTCTGCTGAGATGACGGGATTCCACCTGACTGGCCATTTATGGACAACGGGGAACAGCACTCGCCATCTAAGACAGCTGCCGTACATAAGATTTTGCATGCATGGAAACCGCCCAGGAACTTGCTGACATCTTATATAAGTTGCTGGTGGTGTCCCTTGATGTTTTCATCTTCTAGCTCCCCTAACAGCTCATCTGCTCTGATGGGTTATGAACGACACTCCCCTCCTATGGGCTACAACACTACAAAAGATGATTCACAGCCTGTCATCTCTGAGGTTCCCAGCTCTGACCGCGATGTCATCATCATTAAGTCTGAAGATCATCTCAATAGAAGTCTGACTGGCCGTCAGATCCAAATGATAGCCATCGCTGGCGTTATTGGCACTGGACTGTTTCTGGGTACGGGCAAGTCCCTAGCTACTGGCGGTCCGGCTTCCATGCTCATTTGCTATACCATAATCGGCGGAATTGTCTTTCTGACGATGCTTGCTCTGGGTGAAATGACTACTTTTATCCCCGTCGCGGGTTCCTTTTGTGTGTATGCTTCCAGATTTGTCGGAGAACCATTGGGATTTGCTCTCACATGGAATTACTGGTTCAACGATGCCGTTTCTACCGCGTCAGACTTGACTGCTCTTCAGCTTGTCTTCTCTTACTGGTCCACATTCCCTTCATGGATTATTTCTCTCATTTTCTGGCTCTTCCTGATTGGAATTAACGCCATCAATGTGCGTGCTTATGGTGAATTGGAATACTGGCTGGCATTGCTCAAGGTTATCACGATTATCATTTTCATTATTCTTGGTATTGTTGTCAACTGTGGTGCAAACACCTCAGGAGAGTACATTGGATTCAAGTACTGGCACCTTGAGGGTGCACCATTTGTCAATGGTTTCCGTGGTTTTGCCTCAGTGTTTGTTACTGCCGCTTTCGCCTATGGCGGTACTGAGTCTATTGGTGTCACTGCTGGCGAAACAAAGAACCCCTCTAGAACTATGCCCAAGGTTGTCAAGACTGTCTTCTGGAGAATCCTCCTCTTTTATGTGCTGGCAGTTCTCATTATCGGCATTAATGTTCCATACAACTACCCCAATCTGTCCAACAAGACATCGACTACATCACCATTCACCATTACCTTTCAGCTGGCGGGGTCGCATATTGCTGGGTCCTTTATGAATGCTGTTATCATGACCTCTGTGGTGTCTGCTGGTAACCACGCTCTGTTTGCTGGTACAAGACTAATGTACTCACTCGCTGCTCAAGGGTTCGCGCCTAGGTTCTTTGGAAAGCTTTCTCCGCAAAAGGTACCATATTTTGCGCTTGCAATCACCGCCGCTATTTCTGGTCTTTGCTTTGGATCTTCCTTCATTGGAGCAGGTACCCTTTGGAACTGGCTACAGAACTTGGTTGGCGTGTCTAACCAGATCTGCTGGCTCTGCATCTGTATCAGTAGTATTCGCTTCAGAAAGGCGGTCAAAGCTCAGGGCAAAGAGCATTTGCTCCAGTACAAGAACTGGACTTACCCATGGGGACCATATATTGCCGCTATCCTTTGTTTTGCTATTCTCCTGATTCAAGGATGGAGTTCATTTAGCCCCTGGAATGTGTCCGATTTCTTCTCTTACTATGTCGAACTCCTCATCATGCCTGTCATGATTTTCAGCTGGTGGGCTTGGAAGCGCTTCCCTGGAGTTACCCCACTGGAGCTGATCGATCTGGAGACAGACCGACACATTGAAACTGACGAGGAGAGATTGGAGAACGAACACTACGATAGTTTGAAGGGCTGGCCACGTGCTAGACAGAGAATTCTGGAATTCTTTGTTTAGAAACACTCTCTATTTATGTATCATTGACATGTCCCTGTAATTTTTAGTATTATGCATGCTTTTATGATTTTATTATTAGTCACCTGACCGATGTGAGATTGGTTGTCCAAAGCGGCAACTGCTAGATCGACTTCTACACACCCATGTCATACTATATGGCCATAATTGGCACCAAAGACTGTCTATTATACGAAGTAGAATTCGGTACGTATAGGCAGGGCGGTAATGGTGTCAGCAAGTTCCCCTCTGAGAACAAAGAGCTTAACTCGTTCATTTTGCACGCATCACAAGATATGGTTGAAGATATCCAATGGCAAACGCCAGGTATGTATCTCAAGGTTGTAGACACATTCTACTCATATCTGATATCTGCATTTGTGACGAGTGGAAACGTGAAAGTCCTACTGCTGCATGAGACCAAGAACGAAGACGCGATCCGGTCGTTCTTTACCGACGTTTACGACCTCTATGTCAAGACTTTGCTGAGTCCCTTTTACTTTGTTAACCAGCCTATTACCAGTAGTGTTTTTGACTCAAAGGTAAAGGCCCTGGCAAGGCGTTATTTATGAGTGGTGTTACCCCCAAGAGCGGGCAACTCCATGGCAACAGACAAGACGGGACATGTCTGCAGTGGAACGCTCCGCGGGGAGCAGCGAAGTTATCTCGTTCAAGGTAACTAGTTAATATCCCAATTCCCTAACTGCATAGAATAAATAGTGACATTATGATCTACAATGCGACGTCAATGGTACCTGCCTACTTGACGCTCCTGGTCAGGGCTCTCAGGACTGGACGAATATCTTCGCCACCAGTCATGAGATTAGATGCATATACTCTACTTTCAAACATCTTACCTGCCTGTACAATGCCGTCCACCCGGTCCAGCACGTCGTATAGACGATCAACCTGAGCGTCGCCGGACTTGAAGTTTTCGTATGCAGTTTCCAAAGCGTTTCTGCAAACATCCACTTTTTCAGTGGAAATTTTGATTGGAATCTGAGCCACGGGGCCCGAAGGCAATGACGCTCTAACCTTTTTCAATTCTCTATCCCAGTCGTTGACTTCGGTTTCGAGTTTCTTTATTTTCGCACTCAATTCCTTGACCTTATGCGTATTCTTCACATTTGTTGGATTCACCTTCTTGATTAAGGACATGGAAGGCATCTTGTCAGAAGTGTTGCCCCACCAATTGACGTCAATCTCACCGTTGCTTAACTTTGTTATGATCTCTTCTTCAATGACCTTTGCAATATTCTTGGCAGTGATTTCGTTAGTGTCTTGGGAATCACGTTGAGAATGAGATCTGGTATTAACCACTCTTTTAAGGCAGTTGCTGATAACTGTCCTCATTCGTATTGGGTCTGGTAGGGTTGGATCGGTGTGACGATAAAACTCTGATGGATCTACATCGAATCCCGGGCCTGGCCGTCTTAATGCTCGTCTTTTGTTGGAGTCATTTAGATCACTTCCGGACCGTTGTCTTTTTTTCATGTAATGCGTGATATTATGCTGACTGTCTGACATTGTTCCGTGGAGTCCAATTTCGTGTTGTTGACATTCGTGTCGTCGAGTAGGAGTTGACCAGCATAAACCGCACAGCCGCGCGCGGCTGTGACATAGGGGATCTAAAGTTCACATAGCATGCCAAAGGAAACGTTGTAATCGAGTGACATTGTTAATTCTCCTTTGAAGGGCATCGTCTCCTACCTGTATTCGTGTAAAAGCTACCAAATAATCCAAATTATCCAAGGCGTTGATCCCAAGAACCCTGGCTAGTGTGATGAGGTCCACTCTGATCAAGTGCATCGGCAGCATTACTAAACACACCGTGGTAGCCAAGGGTTTAAACTAGGAATGCTTATTAAAACAGAATGCATGCCAATCCCCAGATTCTCGCCTTGTTCAGCCAATATGACAGTTGGGCGGTTGGGGACAACGGTTGAGCGTTGGGCTGGCACATGCAGCTCGCCGGAGGTGGCACGTGGTGGGGCATGACGTCTGAATGTCTGGGCTCTGACTCGGCGCACAACTGAGACACGAGCAATAGTAAGTAAAGAGCGAACCCATTGCCAGCAATTTAAGAGTACCCTTTGCAAGTGTAGAAACGAGCGCTCAAAATGACGATCGCCTAGCGCTACGACTTCCGATTACGTCCAACCTGTTTTCGGACAGAGCCCCATCACATGTGACGAAACGCCCAAACTGCTGGATTGCTGCCCCAGCCATCCATTCCGAGAGCCAGCGCTGGATGCAACGGCTTTGTCTTTTTCAACTCCCTCCGTATCACATTTAGCCGTCCAGTTGATCCTTTAAACATTGTTAGTTCTTGTAATTTAAGCTTTCGAGACACAGAGGACACGACCCCGCACGTTAACAAGAACACCATAGCAAACAACCTGTACACTTGTACATGCTATTCGTACTAAAATGCTCAAGTTTGCCTGGTCGTCAATAAAGTCCTCTGAGGCTACAAAATACGTCCAGGAGTCTATCGACAAGGACCCCGAAAAGAGTCGGTTCCTGGCCGGCCCTGTAATGGTCAAGGACTGTTCCGTTGGCCAAATATCTCCTGTCATTCAAATCAAGGAAATCAGCCAAATGACAGACAAGCGCATTGAGATGTCATTTGCCGTAGAATATTCTGGTGATGCTCACATTCTGCTACAGAGTACAGTCCAGGCTAATCCAGCAACTTTGCTTGAATCGGAATGGCCGACTAGTCTCAGTTTTGCAAAACCGAAGATGGCAAGTCTTACAACCAAATCATTTGTGATGCCGCTGGAAATTCTGATATCAAAAATAATGCTACAGGCAGAGTTTCATTGTGCTGCAGATATAAACAAAGGCGTCGTGCTAGTGACTAAACCTGATCCTCTAATTGAGGTGGAGGCTTCTTCGTCCTTGGATGGTATTCCGGGAGTTGCAGCTGTCCTATGCGAGGAAATTCTTTACAAAATACGGTTGTCTGTATTGCAGGATATTCCACGTGCGGTGCGTGAGATGACCCAGAAAGATGACTACGAAGTTTTGAACGAAAAGTTGCATAAGCTATGTGAGAAAGAGGCAAAGGACTCTCTGGTAGGCACATCTGCGTCGACAACTATTACACCTATTCAGAGTCCTGCGTCCAGTCATTTCAGTCCCTCAGAGAGCTCGTCAGGATACACATCTGTTGATGGAAGCCCGCACGGGGACAGTGACTACTACAACTCCACTCACAGCTCGGACATCCCACCCCTAGAATCACAGCCGCCACCACCGTACAAACAGTTAGCTAAGTCTGACTCTACCCTGAACAGACAGACACTGAGTCTCAACGTCGCAGATATGGATTCCGTGGTGCTGCAGCATCTGCTGGTAGACAATTTGGCAGAACCAGCTTTCAAAGAACCTGTCTATGTGCACCAACCCCGTAGAAGAGTCATTCGCCTTAGCAAAGGCAGTACCGAGTCGCCTCCGCCCGACTTCACAGCACGTCAAAGAGCTTTACCAAAAAGCCCCAGAAAACTACATCTCAAGTGCGCAACATAACCATCAGGACAAGGACAATTGTCCGCTATTTATTTATACTAGGCCTGGCCTTATATTATTTTTCACTAATTAGCAGGTTGTATTCTACAACCCCAATAAATAACAGTTTTTGCATCAACAACTACTCTCCACATTAATTTACTATTTTGTCCAGCATTTCATTTGAGAGCGAATCAACACGCAACTCATCATCATCGCCAATCGGCCGCAACTGGCCAAGAATCCACGCTTCTTTCAACGAGCGAGTGACAAAAAGTAAGTCTTCAGCAGCCTTTGTCATGTCTGCAGAGGCAACGGCAATTTTGACCGGATCGGTAGCGGTAACCGACTTTTCTTTGGACGCACTTTCCGATTGGTCAATAATTTCACTAAACTTGGTGACAAGAGTTTCAGTGGCCCTGTCGACACGTTCTGAAAGTTAGCAATGCGCTTATTTTTCTATTAAGTCTACCTACCTAGAAGCGTCGTAGTTCTGGAACTGGTACTCATTGCTCAGTGGTGGTCAATTGGGGAAAAGAGCACTGCTATTTGAACTTTCGACTCTAGGGCCCTATTCACTTTCCGCGCAGGATAGCAGAGCTGCTAAGAAATACGGAAATGGGGTACGGCTACATTACGCAATGGCTCTTAAATTTTTGTCCACTCTCTCTTCACGGAATAGATTAATTGCAAACCTACGGCGGCAAATGCACGGGTTATCTTCAACCTTCCTGTTCAAGGAAAATACACGTGACCAAGATCGATGGTAGACCTTATCGAGCTTGGTAATTTAGCGGTACAGCTACCAGGTCGCCAATCACGGAGCCTCCAGTTATGGTGGTGTACTACACCTTCAAATCCTCCACATTAAGTTTAATTGGCGGCCAATTCGCTCACTCTTCGTCTAGATCCACCAGCGGTGCTAATATATATAATAGACGAGATGTCCATACAGACAACCACTCAAAGCAATGAGAACCGTATTCCTTTCCCTGATAACAGCGCTCACAGTTGATGCCGCCCAGTTCTATGGCCGCGACTATGCTCCTGAGCTGGCAACTGAGAACGTTCTTGTCAGCAGAGATCTCAACCTTATGAATGGTGCTGCTTCCGGTCTTCATAATGCACAACAGCATATTGATGAGTTTGCAAACTCGGTGAAGAAGAACGATCGTCCTACCTCTGCAGCCTTGGTCAAACTTTTGACAGGCCTTGACGGTCAGATTGATAACGTGTTAGGTATTACCGCCAGCACCCTTGGAAAGGTGTCGTTCGGTTTGACCAATCCAGTCTTCAACGCTATCTTGGGTCCCACTTTCCAGTCGCTTACCGATGGAGCAGAGGTTGCCATTGGAAACATCGTAGGTGCACCCATTGATGCTGTCGTTACCCCCATCACGAAGTTGCTCTCTGGCTCATTTAAGCAAATGAAGCACACCGCTAAGCAGTTCAACATGAAGCAGTATGAAGAGAAATTTGAAGAGATTGCAAATAAGTTTGAGAGCATTTCTGCTCATACTGATACCGGCAAGCACGATAGCGAACTTCTTGCCCAGCGTGATGTTGCTCTTTTGAGCGGCCTCACATCTGGCTTGAACAATGCCAAGGTGAAAACTGATGATGTACAGAAGTGCGTCAAGGAAGATAAATCTGGTGGTACTTACCTTGCCCCTATCATGCTTAACCTTGTTGGACAAATTGACACTGTAGACGGAATAATCACCAACAGTGCATCCCACCTCAATGGTGCTGTTTCGGATAATATCATGAAGAGCGTCATGAACCCTGCGATTCAGTCGATTCAGGAAGGCTTGGAGTTGATTTCCACCAACTCAGGCACAGTCAGCGGGTCAGCCCTTCCAATTATCCACCAGCTTGGCACATCTGCTAAGAAGTTGGCTAGCACTATCCAAAAGACTCCATCTGCCCCACTCGCGATTAAGCTCAACGATATTGGTTCAAGGCTTCTCGCTGTAGGTGGACAGGTCCACCACGACCATCACTGAAATTTTAGTCTTTCTTCAATAAATTAACATGACTATTGTATGTCGTTGCGTAGCTTACATGCTCCATTATCCCCTATTTTGCAGCTGTGAGCCAATGAGATAGGCATCATCGCGCGCCCTTTGGGCGATCACTCGAATTTTGTATGCGGCCCAGTATATTGAACCCATAAATAGTGTCTCAACGGTCACAAGGAGAGAAAAATAGTACCGAACGCCCTCGTAGTATTCGTTGGCAAAGTAGCCTTTACGGATAACAAACTCGGCCCCGATGAATGGAATAACAATAAATAGAATCATTGCACCAGCAAATGCTGGTATGGCTGGAACAATGTCCCATACAATGTGGTTAGGCTCAAAGAAGAGCACAAATATGTTATTTTGATCGTGTCCCAGTCTGATCAGTAGCAGTCGGGTAGGGATCAGAAGGAATAAGCCCATACCCCATGTTTCCTCTATAGGATTGTTGTCAGACGAGGAGAACTTCATCACGTCAGTAACATAATGAATCGTAGTTGATGGATGTCTGAGAAAGTCGACAACTCTGGAGAGAGAAATACTCCAAGGGGCAACGGCAGTATTGCCTGAGACATCGTGAGCAAGAACACGACAATGAATAGTGACAGTCCAATATTCCAGAAGACCCAAACAGTAAGGCATGATCCCAAACTCCAATGCGAGATAAAAACAGGCTTCTGCCACCAAGTAGAAAAACTTCCCGACGCCCTTTGCAGAGACTGTAATTTGAGATTTCAAGAGTTTGTCGCATCCGTACAGTAGTCCAAACGACGGAAATACTCCAATCAAAAAATAGGACAAATCGTTTGTGATTTCTGAAGAGAGGAAACGGTTTGCAATAAACCGCCCTGAGAAGAATGGCAGGGCAAAGAGAGACCCAACAACGATTGTACTCACAATCCATACAAATACAAGGAACAATGCAACACGGTACCAGAATTGTGGTGGTCTGTACACAATTGTGTACTCTTTGTTTTGGAGGTCCGCGTCGTCCTCCTTATCATCAATGCGGTTGTCATCACCATCCACTGGAATAAACAGCTTCATGTCTTTTTTGACGACGAAAAAGTCTCTACTTGGTGCCCTCACAAAGTTACCATTTTTTACGTGAGGAATGCTTTCTAATGCCTCTTCTGTGGGTCCATCATTGAAACAGCTGGCAAACGCCGCGAGGATTGCGCTTACCGATGTGTACTTAATGCTCACCTCTTCGTCAGCATGCCTGCTATTCAAGACAAACGATGACAGCCTCGTGACTCGGCAACTCCAAAAGATGACATGGTCCCAGATATCCAACAGCAGTTTGATCCGTAGAACTATTCCTATCAGGAAGGGCACGCAGCATGCAACCAAGGTGCTCAAGGAGAAACTTAGAAAGTAGTCAGGAGACGGTATATTAAGGGGAATATAAGACACTGCCATCCTGGTACTCGTCCAATTTATATAATTTCTTGAGGTAAATTGTGAGTTGAATATTTCCTACCTGCAATTTGGCTACGGCCGAGAACTTTAAATCCCAATCCACTACACATGTACGTACAGGTCTCTGTAAATACATTTGGCTATAGCAAAGAGTTATGCGACAAGAGATGCTGACTTCTAAACAAGAAGCCCCTGGTAATCCTTCTCGAATTTGAAAGGAACGCTCTTCCAGACCTAAGCACTTTTATTTAATGTACTTTTATATGCAGTTTGTAGGGAATAGTCGAAGTTCACAACATGATCAACAAATAGGCTACACCTCCGATACAGAACAGAATCATGATGGAGTAGATCACAATTGAAATTCCAATCTTTCCGAGCTGCGATGTAAAGGGGCGTGTCAGAATATCCTCAATTGGATGAAAATTGGGATCCTTAGGGTCTCTGACGAAATAAAGCAATCCGGGACGCATAATCTTGCGCGACATGGCAATAAACTTGGCAAAGTAGAACATGTACATTGTTCCAACACACCAATAGCAAAAGATGACATATCCTGGCCTTCTCACAACATAGTTCAAGACATTTTCAACCGTCATGTCTTGGATTAGAGGACCAAAGGCAGCGTTCAGCATAAGACCGCAGCAGATAGGAAAGACCACAAGCTCAATGGAGATAAGTACAATGACTTTAAGATTTGCCTCAAATTGCACGATATTCTGTAGCACCAGAACCTCAATTGCGGCACCAGACTTAGTTCTTGAAAATCTTACTCGCGATCGTGCGTAAAGCATGCATTGGACAAAAAATACCGCATAGCCAATCATCACACAAGTAAACCGATCAATGAAAGCTGAATCTGAAACCAAAGGTTGCCATTCCTGGATAAAATGACCATCTCTCCAGTTGCTGTAGAGTCCTTCCAGGACACTCTCGAAATAGGCCACAACCTGCAGGTTTCTTGCGGTGAATTCGCCCTTATATTTGACACTCAACGATTTTGCTCCAATCACACCAGTTAAAGTGCTTGCCGTTATATCGACAAGCTGATTAATAAGAAATTTTGGAACCTTTGTGGTGATGGGCACAGCGTAGTAGCACAATGTCCTACCTATCGAGTAAGGAAGCAAGTAGATTACAAGCGATAGCAGTAGCATCAGCAGTGCAACAACAAATGAGTTTGTTACAACATTGACGAATGGTCCACCAAGGCCAACCATATCGAGAATTCCCTCAAACTCGTCGAGTGGCATATCGTCATCCATCAAATCTGGGATATCAACAATAGCTGCAACATCATGCTGGTCTGCCACAAGCCCCTCTCGACGGCCGTTCAATGCTTCCTCAATATCATCATCGTCATCGCTACTGTGGTCGTCGGCGATATCATCCGTTCGATCTCCGGCAACGAGGAGATCATCTATCTGATCTATCTCAGCGTCCCACACTCCTGGGCCCGCAATATCGTTGGAGCCATCATTAATATTACCCTGGTTAAATCCTTCATCCCCCATACGCACCGCTTGTCTTCTACGACGAAGCTGCTGTCGTTCCGCGCGAGTTTCCCCACGGACTACGTAAGGACTTTCAGGACGAATTACTGGGTCAGGTATTAGGGGAGTGCCATCTGGAATTGCTCTTAGGCCCTCATGAATTGTCTGGATCAGTCTCTCTCGTCCTCCTGGTTGTCCATCATACAGAGCATTCCCAATATGGGTAGCCAAATATTCACGATTGTCTGCTCTAAGTGGTATTCCATCCATTTTGGCCAAGGCCTCCGCTGTACGTTTCTCCTTTTCCCTTCTCTCCCTGCGAAGTTTCTTTCTCTCCAGTTTGGCCACTCTGTTCATTTCAGTGGTGTACACCTCTTGAAGGCATTCTAGATGTTTTTCATTTTGCAGGACCCATTCCCGTACCATCATCACCAGAAACGATAGCCCACCAATAGCCAACATGAGGCAAATTCCTTCGTCTACGCTTTCCCAGAATTGTGTGAACTCTGCCTCGATAAGAGAGAACAGAGAGAGTATAGGCGCCGGCTTCTTCCCCAAAACATGCGCTGTTAGTTGGATAGGTAGCGAAAACCATACCAGCGGATTCTGTGGGAGGTTGTCTCCAATCACTGTACATGAGCGCACAGTAATTGCCACAAAGAGAGGTAGAACGCAGAGCCATATAAACGTAAACGCAATTATTCTAAGCGTGCGCAGCACCCACTTCCCAGTATCAATAACTACACGCCTCAGAAAAGCAACTGCCGGCAGGACTTCTGGCATGTTTGCCTTGTACTGTTTCGCAAAGGCGAACGGTGTATGGCATAGTTCACACTCTGGTTTGTTGTTAGAATGGCCGAGCCACTCCATAAGGCACTCTTGATGCACATATTTGATGGACCCTGAGCATTTGCAAGGGTGGAAAAGAGGCTCCTCAGGAGTCGATTCACCACGACATATTCGACAACTTGGTGCTTCGTCTGCCATGGGCCCTGGTTGATTCGCAACAGTGGAAACTAATGGATCTAGGAACTTGTGAGGAACAGTGGTCAAAGGACTTCGGTAGTTGATACGGCCCCTTGTCCTGTAATAAATAAGTTAAATAGTGGTCAGTCGGGCAGCTGTGTTAGTCCAGTTGAGATTTTTTAGTCCCAGACGGGAAGTGTGAGGAAGTCAAGATGTAGGGTGATCAGTGAAGGGAAGAGTGAGGAGTCAAGAGGTAGGGTGATCAGTGAAGAGGAGCATAGAGCAGTGACGTGGGAGACTATTTCAATTCGTGAATCTTTTAATTAAACTTCTTCAACAGGTATGACTGTCTTACTAAGAAACATCCGGAAAGCCTATCTAGTTAACTACTCAAAACTACAATGCTACCCACACTTCCTCCGGAATCAGTTATGGTGACAGATCAGTGAGTGAAAGAGGGAGGTACGAAAGGAAACGAGCAGTGGAAAGACAGAATGGAAAAATTTCTAAATGAGGTCGCTGAAACATTTCATTGATTTTTCTTTACTCGTCCTCGGACTGTAGACGCTGCTGAATCGCCGTCATTAGTCCTATAGCTATTCTGCCTGCACCTGCGCCCACGTCAATTCACACTCCAAATTGCCGAGCTTTATACAACACTATGCTACGGCGAGCACCAACCACTATCAAAGTGACTGCAGAAGATGTTCATGCCTACGACGATTTCAAGCTAACGCAAGAAGAGAACAAAAGCGCAGATATCAGGAAGGAACAACTCACGCGCGACGAGCGTATAGGTCTCAAGAAGAAGTAATTGCTGACCTACCATAACTAAACTTGCCCAAATATATTAAATAATGCTACTTCATACCCTCGATAACTTTTCTCAATGCGATAACCCACTGCGACACGCCTGTGTGCACCAGCGAGTGGTCAACAACAATCTGTTTGGCCTGCTCTGGCTGGTTGCCAATTGCAAGCTTCAGCGACTTATGGATTGCATCCAAATGGTGCTGCTCAGCGCTAGGCAGAAAGCTCATCAGGCGAGTTTTATAATGACTAAACTCTCGTGCTGGCAATGAGGACGGACGGCCCAGCACTTCAGACATTTGGCTCTGAACGGATTCCGCTGACACCCCGGTATCGGACTCTTCTAAGTTGCCTTTGCCGTCTACAAGGGCATACTCATCATCTATAGGCTCCGGAGTCTTCCCTTGCACATTGTCCAACGGACTTTCCGGCATTTGGGGCACCATCGTTGCTGTGGTAGTTCTGCTAAGCGTCCTACTACCAGTACGTGAAGCAGTGCGCGATGGAACTCGGCTGGAAGGCTGTGATCCAAAGTTCACTGGAAGACAATCATTCCAGCCTGTTCCATCATAAGTGTTTTGGGTTGAGGTCGTGCGTCTAGTCTTCGGAAAGTCCAGGGGAATGCTATTCTGAGACGTGTTTGAGACAGTTCTGCTAATGACCGAGCCCGGGGTCGTTGATCGTGGCGGCGGTGGGAGAGCTGTGGATGAGGTTGGGGGCGGTGCTGGTGGCAGTGGATTTGTACTTCCGAGGGTAGTCATTGTAACAATCAAACGTCTTGTTCGGTCTCTAGCAGGAAGTGCCAGGGTGTAATTTATAAATGTGCTGGAGAAAACGCATTTAGAGTACTACCGCTTTTGGCAATTGTCAACGTCGTTTCATATTTTAGTGTGCGCCTGGAAACACACCTCATCTGCGGCGCATGAGCGTCTAGCGTACATAGCAAATACCTCGTCAGCGAAATGAAGATATCGCTGTTATATGATTTCATTATATACCATCCGTGAACATTTCAGCCTCCATTGTTAACGGCCTGGGAATTGTCTCGCCCTACCTGATGGACATAGTGCATGCTCACTTGCATCGCAATTCATACCGTGCAGGTGGAGATCCGAATGTCGCTCTACGCATCCCTATGGGTTTTATCTCCACTCTCCACTATCTGCATCTTGCGGATGCTCGAATTATTCTGGAGATGCGAACGGTTGTGTTACAGTCAGTGAGTCTCACTACTGACTCATCTCCATTAGCTGCTCAACGGTGGGGCGGTCGGCAGGGCTCAATTGCAAGCACGCCTTGACAATATCCTTCAGTTTGTCACTGTAAGCAGGGGTGTCTGGAAATTTGTACTTGGCAGACTGAATAGCCAAGTTGAGTGACGCACCAGACTCTGCCGTGATTAACTCGAACGGAGATGCGTTGTACATTAGAGCAAATAACGTGCATCCCAAACTCCAAATATCGACTTTTTCGTCAATCGTACTGTCAGTCTTGACATCAAATAGCTCCGGAGCTCTGTAGGGGAGTGTGCAATGCTCTGACGCCATGTCTTGCAGTTCCAGAGCTTCGTGGCGCGTTCGTAGCGTAATTCGAGCTCGCGCCGTAGAACCCAAGTCCATCAGCACTGATCGATTGTGATCATCAATCATAATGTTCGCAGGTTTGATATCGCGATGTGCATATGCCACAATCTCACCTAATGCTGTCCCCCCGCCACCGCCTGCTAACTCATCCGACTCATCATCTCCGTGTGCACCTTCGGTGACAAGCAAGTCGTCATCATCAGAGAGTCCCTCATTTGGCCGACTCGTCGGCCCGTGAACAGTATGCCTGTGCATAGCATGTACACCCTTGCAAATTTCATGGAACAGGTCCAACAGCTTGTCCTCCTCGTAGTGAGTGCCCTCAATCATATGCTGGTTAATCTGATCCTGAAGATTTCCTCGCGAATAAAACGGCAGTACGATATACACCGTCCTGGAACCATCTTTCTCTTGTACCACGTCCGACGCAATGGGCTTGATAATATACTCTGAATTGAATAGCTTGTATGCCTCGACCTCGCGCATTGCATTTCCCATGGACTCGGCACCAAACATGCATCTGATCTTTTTGAGTGCATACCTCCGTCCATTAGAGGCTTCGACCAGATATACGTAAGAGAATCCACCCTCTCCCAGTAATTTGATAATTGAGAACGTGTACTTGCCGACACGCAGTCGTGGAGACTGAAAGCAAGTTACGCAGTTAAGCAGCGAGTAAACGATGTCCATGCCAAATGACGACATTGCAAGACTGTATAAGAGGACGATCTCAGAGCTATTAGGTATAGATGCTATTTCAAGCAGTTATAGAATGTTTACTGAGATTGCCCCGGTAAAACAAGATGCTGTGACTTAAGAGGGAGAGCCCGCGGTGCGTACAGGCTTACTAGTGGAGATTAGTGGGAGATATCTCACGACAAAAGTCAACTAAGCCAGTCAGTGAAGGATATTTGAAACGTGAAAAGTCACGGGCGAGGCGTGACAATAGAAACGAATATCGACATTGGAGGAGAAGGAGTTGGGTTTTTGTTATTTCCTCTCTTTTACCATTAATCTGGTTGCTCTCCTTTCTGTACTTTACTTCATTCCCTCGAACGGCTAGTTGCGTCCAGTTGGGTCTGGGCTCTGAGCCCTTCTCCCAAGATTTCATAAATTTCACCACCTCGAAACCTGATACTTTGCACTTCATAAAAATGATCTCCAGTATAGCTCAGGCAAAAGAACTGCGCGGCCTTAATCTCATCTCGGCGCATTCCCACATCTCGGGATTGGGCCTTGAACAGGATGGACTCACCCCCAGAGAAACCGCTCAGGGAATGGTTGGCCAACTCAAAGCGCGAAGAGCTGCCGCCGTTGTACTGCAAATGATTAAAGAAGGCAAAATTGCTGGCCGTGCCATGCTTGTGGCCGGTCCCCCGTCCACTGGAAAGACCGCTATTGCCATGGGTATCGCCCAGTCGCTTGGCAGTGACGTTCCCTTTACAACCGTTGGCGCTTCCGAAATCTTTTCTCTTGAGATTTCAAAGACTGAGGCTCTGACTCAAGCTTTTAGAAAGTCTATTGGTGTTCGTATCAAAGAAACTACTGAGATTATTGAAGGTGAAGTTGTCGAGATTCAGATCGATCGATCTTTGACTGGCGGACATAAGCAGGGAAAGCTGACAATCAAAACTACAGATATGGAGACAGTCTACGACCTGGGAAACAAGCTTATCGATTCTCTGTCCAAAGAAAAGGTGACAGCAGGTGATGTAATTCAGATTGACAAGTCATCTGGCAAAGTTACAAAGCTTGGTAGATCCTACACTCGTTCTCGTGACTATGATGCTATGGGTGCAGACACAAAGTTTGTACAGTGCCCTGACGGAGAGCTTCAGCAACGTAACGAAGTTGTTCACACCGTGTCTCTTCACGAGATTGACGTAATTAACTCGCGTACTCAGGGATTTTTGGCGCTCTTCTCTGGTGACACTGGTGAGATCCGCTCAGAGGTCAGAGACCAAATCAATTACAAGGTTGCTGAATGGAAAGAGGAAGGCAAAGCCGAAATCATTCCTGGCGTTTTATTTATTGACGAGGTCCATATGCTGGACATTGAATGCTTCTCCTTTATTAACCGTGCGCTGGAGACTGACCTTGCCCCAATTGTCATCATGGCTACGAATAGAGGTATTTCGCGAACTAGAGGTACCAACTATAAATCTACCCACGGCCTTCCCGTAGATTTGCTTGACCGTACTATCATCATCTCCACACAGCCCTACTCTGCCGAAGAAGTTGGTCAAATTTTGTCCATCAGAGCCAAAGAGGAGGAGGTTGAGTTTGAGGACGATGCCCTGGCTCTACTGACCAAAATTGGCGAGGAGACTTCTCTCAGATATGCGGCCAACCTCATCTCCGTGTCCTACTCCTTGTCCCTGAAGAGAAAGGCTCCAAAGGTGGAGTTGAAGGATATTCAGCGTTCGTATGAGCTCTTTTTGGACTCGAAGCGATCTGTCGAGACTCTCAATGATGAGAGCTCCTCTAACCTGATTGGGGAAGATGGCTCTGCCATTTTATCTAATGGAGGTCCTGTGACAAGCGCTGCTGTAGATGCCATGGACACGAGAGCTTAGTGTACTTGTAATATGTCCGTAGAGATGAGATTCTCATGTACCTATTAACCACGTGTATGAACGTTCTATTAGAGTCAATATATAATTACACAGGGCGAGCGCTGCAGGTTTTTCTGCCTTCGCCTAACCGGAGCCCTTCGTGTTGAGAATGAGAGCAATGATCATTCCGTACAGGCCTAAAACTTCTGCAAAAATGAGGATGAGAACAATGCCGACAAACAAACGTGGTTGGTGCATAAGTTGTCGGACGCCTTCGTCGCCTACAATGCCAATAGCGTAGCCAGCGGCCAGGGCAGAGAAGCCGACACACAAGCCACAGGCTAGATGCATGAAGCCATTGAAAAGAGAGTAGGTGGCAGTTGGAGACATGCCACCAGCAATGAGGACGGCAACAACAAGGCCGTAAACTGCCAAAATACCCGACATGATTACGGGAATGAGAGCTCTCATGATGAGTTCAGGTTTGAAAGTACCTACACCTGCGATACCAATGCCGGATTTAGCAGTACCGATACCTGCGCCTGCCGCGCTAAGGACCAGAGCAGCAGCGCAACCAGCAAAGCCAAAGAATGGCGCAAATGCGGGCGCGTAATCTATTTCAGACATGTGGATATTTCTTGTGTCTGAATGACAATGCTCAAGATGTGCAGAAAGTGTTTCTCGAGGCTATTTCAGTGGCTGCTTCTCTGGGAGTTCTGGGAGTTCAGCTGGCATCAGCCGTGTTGAGTGCTGTGAGTGAGATTGTAGCGGCAGGGCCTGGGGAACCAAATCAGAGTGCCCAAGTGTAGCCTGGTCGAACGTAACGGAGGATGCTCAAGTGTTAAATGTTTAGAAACACTAAAATCTATAAATGGCTTCCCATTAATTTAAGGTTCGGCCATGTAAATAATCTACCTCAAGTTCTCCTGAACGTCCCCTCTCCCTAAAAACATCTGTCTCAAAATGCCAGCTGTCGAGCTTGAGGAATCTCTAAGTGTTGAACATATTGTTCCGTAACAGCACGGTAATATGGATCGGCCTTCTCCTTGCCAGTTTCCAAAGTCCCTAGACCCTGACTCACGTCACCACGCACGGCACAGGTGGGGTCTTCACAGGGTAAGAGTAAGGGATCTTGTAGGGGGTGAGACACCAGTGAAATAACTCAATTACCATCCAAGCGAAAGCATTAACTGCGTACCCTAGAATATACTCTAAGTCTCCTCAGCTCCGATAGGTGAAGTCTAGTTTACTTCCTGTCTCAGAAGGGCGGCTTGGCATACGGCTTTCCCCACACCTTGGTGATGATATCACTTCGCCACAGCACGTCAGATCGATTCTATGTTCAGCGTAAACTTGAGTTTGTGAAACCCTAGAACTTTAAAACAATTGCCAATATTGTTTAACTTTAGGCATTTATCATCACCTTGCTTTTCTCGAAAACTCATCCTTTCCTTCGCATCGCGGTTCCTTATCTTCAGTCCCCACCCTCGCCCCTTATCTTTCCATGTGAGAGGTGCCGTATATAAGTACCTCAGATCCCGCCAAGTTAGGGCTCCGTAAACCATGGGCGCCAACACTTCGAAGATTTCTACAAATGAGCAGGTGAGCAAGAAGCCGATGAGCGAGAAGTCTGGCGATGACATCTACGCTCGTCTTGAAGAACTCTCTCTGGCAGATTCAGTCGACTCATCTTCAAATCCTCTCTCTTTCAGCAACATCAAGTCCTGGGAACGGAAATTGCTTTCTTCGCCAAAGAACAAGTTAGCTCAGGCTGCACTAACTACTCACGGAATCGTAGACTTGATCAAGGATAACTCGAGAACTACATCATCTAGTAATCATGTGTACTCAGATCAGGTCCAGACTGAGGGTACTCCTGTTACGAACCAGAGATCCTCTGGTCGTTGCTGGATCTTTGCTACTACCAATGTTTTGCGCGTTGGAATTGCCAAGAACTACAAATTGGAGGAGTTTCAACTGTCCCAGTCTTATCTCTACTTCTGGGATCAGCTGGAAAAGGCAAACTACTTCTTGCAGAATGTCATTGACACTGCGGATATGGATCTGGAATCTCGTCTTGTCTCTAGAATCTTCTCTGATGGCACCTCTGATGGTGGCCAGTGGGACATGATTGTCAATGTCATTAATAAGTATGGTATTGTTCCTCAGGCTATTTTCCCTGATAGCTATCATGCCAAGTCATCTGCTGCATTGGGTGCCTTTACCAACAACAAACTTAGAGAATATGGTTTAATCTTGAGAAAGGCTGTTGAAGATGGCAAACCAATTGAGCCGCTGCGTCGCGAATTCATGGAGGAGATTTATGGATTCCTTTGCCTTACACTTGGCACACCACCGAAGCCTGACGAGAACTTCACTTGGGACTACAAGTCCAAGAACGGTGTTGTCGGTTCGGTGACTGCTTCTCCAGTTGAATTTTACAAAACAAACTCTCCAATTAAGGTCAACGAGTACTTCTCCCTTATTCATGATCCCAGACATGAGTACGGCAAACTGTACACTGTTGATAAGCTGTCCAATGTTGTTGGAGGCAAGCCAATTGAGTACGTCAACTGTGAAATCTCTGATCTGAAGAAAGCTGCAATTAAGGCTATTCAGAATAATGAGCTGGTCTTTTTCGGATCTGACGTGGGCAAGTTTTCAGACTCTGCTGCTGGTGGTTACATGGATACTAAGGTTTTCCAGTATGATCTCGCCCTTAACTCTAATCTCAATATGGACAAGGCACAGAGGCTTAGGACTGGCTCTTCTCAAATGACTCACGCTATGGTTCTTACTGCCGTCCATCTAGTAGATGGCAAGCCTGTTAGATGGAGAGTTGAGAACTCTTGGGGTGATGAGATCGCTGATAAAGGATACGAGCTCATGACTGACGAATGGTTTGATGAGTACGTCTACCAGGTAGTTACAACCGCCAAGTATACTTCCAAGAAGAATGTAGACATTCTAAAGGGCAAGGATTACGTTGTGCTGCCATTCTGGGATCCAATGGGTGCTTTGGCATAAGGCTTCTGTAGGGTATTGTGAATGAACTTATGGTTATCTTATTTACATTCTTTTGACTCGTCTTGTAGTTATTTGATATTACAATATACCGATGTATTCTTACCCAGCAATTCCCATAAAGGATGGTGTAAAAGGAATTACAAATATATATCAAGACCTCGCATGCCAACTTAGAGCCCGCGCCAGACCTGGGACAAGCCAAGCAGAGAGGTGACAGTACCAGCAAGACCAACAACGCCATCGTCAAAAGAAGCATACTGAAGACCAGTCAATGGGACGGAAGTATCCAAGACATCCCAGATAAACTGGCGTCTAGCAGCTGCAAATTCGGTCTTAACCTGCTTAGCATAAGCAAGATCCTTTTCCTTCTCGGCCCTCAGAGCCGTCAATTGAGCATTGGCGACATACAACTTTCTGAGAGAGTTAATGATACCAAATGTAAGAGAAGTGAGCCAAAACTTGTAAGCCCAACGCTGGATCTGTGCAGCGTTAGCAAATACGTGAACCTTGGAAGCTGACAGCCAGGCCAATGTGTCAAGGGTGAGGTAAGCAGCCATTGCAGCATTTCTACCAACAGTCGTGGCTCTCAAGACACCATCCTGAGTCTTGTTAACGTACGCAGTGGAGGCAGCCTTAGCAAGACCAATGGGCTTGCCAGCTCTGAAGAGTTTTCTGGACAAGGCTACTTGAACCTGCAGAGTCTTCCAGGCTTGGATAGCGGATCTTGAGTAGCCCTGACGGAAAGCCACATAAGACAGGAATCTGGCCAGGTACTGGATAAGACGTAGAATCTTATCGCGACCGACTGTGAGCTCCAAGAGCTTGATAACCTTAACAATGGTTGGATGATTAAGAGCGATATTCACGTTCATTGTGGTGAGGAGGGACGGTAAAACTATATTCCGCTTTACCGCTTTATATGCACCTACGCGCTATCGTGGGGGAGGGTGAGAGGGTAACCTCGGTTTTTCTTTGGCCACAATTAACTGAGCCTAGGCTTTGTATCCTCTAAGCCCAACAGCGTATAGGCTGTAGTGGTGACAACAAGTCACGTGAGGATGTAGCCGGGTGCGCCGAGGATGATGGTACCAGGCGATTAAGATGAGAGATGACTATGGACAAGTGAGAATAAACAAAAATGCAATTAGAAACAAAATATTAAATAATTAACAAAGCATTGATCACTTATTTTCCTTGCTTGAGCTGGCCTTACTGCTTTTGCTGGCAGCGTCATCGCTAATCTGCCATCCGCCTGCTACCGCACCGCCAACCAAAGCAGGAACCATGATCGCACTACCCAAGCTGGAAATAGAGGAGTTAGAGTGCTGTCTGCGGGCGGTTGGACTAGGTACACTCAAAAATCCACCTTCAGTAGTTGGTACAGTTGGCGAGGGGTCAATCGCAGTTGCAGATGATCCAGTGCCTGCCAGGGATGGAGGAGAGTTAGGAGTCATAGGGGTAAGCACCTCCATGACCTTCTTAATGGTAGGGCCAAACTTGAGTTGATTAAGACGACCACCTTTGACAGTCTTAATGAATCTGAGCTGATTCCTGGCCTCCTCAATAGCTGGGTTCCAGTGATACTGTTGCTTCTCAACATCGTCGACATAAATCTGGGCAGCTGGTTTCTTCTTCCAGAAGAAGAGCAGTCCGATAATCCAGTTGACCAGACGCGAGGGAAAGAATTTGACACACCAAGCATCAGGTATGAGTCTGAGGATAATTCCCGCGGGTAGGGAGACCAGGCCGCAAACGATGGCAACAGCCCATTGGGGACCGTCGTTGCGAGAGATAGAAAACGCAGCTCCACCTACAAACATGATCAGAACTTGGATACCAGCAATGATGAGAACAATGACAATAAAATACCAATTCTTGTGGACGCCCTCCAAAAAGTTCATACCATTGTCCAATCGCCTATTCACAAACATATTGAAAAGCTGTAACCACACAAATGTGTTGAAAACCATGGTATCTAGCTGACCATCAAGTCCAATATCTCCATCCTGCTCATGCCAGATCTTGGGGGCACCAAAATGCAGCACAAAGGTGACTACTAACTGAAACACAGCTTGGCCAAGAATCATTTTCCACATTGTGACCGTAATTAAGCTAGTACCTCGTCCATCAGGTGCACGCTTGAGAGCCGACGGAGCGGGAGGATCAGTAGCCAGTGCAAGGGCAGCCATCGTATCCATAATAAGATTAACCCATAGAAGTTGAACAGCGGTTAATACAGAAGAGTTATCCGAAGATGCAACAGCAGAAACGAATGTCAACAGGACTGCAGTGACGTTGACCGTCAACTGGAATTGCAAAAATTTTTTGACAGCGTCGTTAACGTTACGACCCCAGAGAATAGCCTTGACAATAGATGTAAAGTTGTCATCCATCAGAATGATATCTGAGGCCTCTTTAGCAACTTCTGTACCTGCAATACCCATCGAGAATCCAACGTCTGCCGCCTTCAAAGCCATAGCATCATTAGTACCGTCACCAGTGACAGCAACAGTCTCCCCCAGAGATCTTAAAAATTTAACGAGCTTCTTCTTATCATCTGGGGACGATCTTGCGAGAACTCTAAGTCGGGGTGCAATATCGTTAAGTTCAAACGTGCTGAGCTTTCTAAACACAGGTCCTTCCATGACAACATCATCTGTGCCAGAGATAATACCACAGTCCAAAGCAATGGCACGGGCAGTATTGATATTATCACCGGTGACCATCCGCACAGTGACACCAGCGCCTCTGCAGTCCTCGACAGCTTTAGGCACTCCAGGTCGAAGTGGATCTTTAATGCCTACAATACCAATGAGAGTGGTCTTAAGGGCTAATGGATCGTCGCTAGCTGTTCCTTGATTGCTGAACGCCAGGGCAATGGTTCTAAGAGACTTGGAGGCAAATCTGTTGATGGCTTCGTTCAAATATTGGCGGTCTCCTTCCGTAATGTCTTTGATAGATTGAGACTCGTCATCCCATATGGTTGTACAGCTTCTGAGAACAACTTCCGAGGCGCCCTTGATGAGGGTAGTCTCACCAAAGGTGGGGATACCAACAACACAAGCCATATACTTCTTTGCAGAGTCAAAAGGGTACACATTTGTGGTAGGATTAGCCTTTCTGAAATCTTCAAGGCTTTCCTTAGACTTCATCACCTTATAAAGGTAGCCAAGCAATGCGGTTTCAGTTTTGGAACCAACATAGGGCTCAGTATCTTTATCTTCACCATGGTTTTCAAAAGCAGTAGAATTGATGGTAATGGAGTAAAGAAGAAGTTCGCGCAGCTTGTCGGAGCCATAAAACTCAGGATTTTCATCTTGCACATCAAATTCCTGTCTTCCCCAAATGCCCTTTGTTACTGTCATCTTATTCTGAGTAAGAGTACCAGTCTTATCTGAGCAAATTGTGGTAGCACCTCCCATCGTCTCACAAGCCTTGAGCACGCGCACAAGATTGTTGTCTTTGAGCATACGAGTAGTAGCAAAGGCAAGGGCAAGAGTGACGGCGAGAGGAAGACCTTCTGGCACGGCCACCACCACAATGGTAACGGCAACAATGAACAATTTCATGAACTTCTCTCCCTTTAGCCCAGGCGTCAACGTAGATGTGCGGAGACCAACCAGGAACTTGATTAAAAGTACAATGAACAGGATGAGGGCGGCAGCAATGCCAGCTACTGCAATGCCGTCGGCAATGTTGTTGAGCTTTTCTTGAAGTGGAGTGGCCTCGGGATCTGATTTGAGTGACATCATGATTCTACCATGCTGAGAATTGGGGCCAATAGCAGTCACAAGGTATACACCGGTGCCCTCCAAAACGCGAGCGCCAGAAATGAGAAAACAATCAGCCGTCTTAGCAGTCGGATCAACACTCGAGGATTTCATAAGCTCCTCTACCTGGGATGCAGGATGCTTTTTGAGAGCATCGGACTCACCAGTGGCCGAAGACTCATCACACTTAAGAGCATGACCTCTTACTAGAATACCGTCTGCGGCCAAGACATCGCCGGGCTCTGTCATTACCAAATCACCAACCTGCAAATCAAATACTGAAACACCCGTCGCCTGGCCGTTTCGAACAACATTAATTATACGCTCATCTTTCTTCTTGTTGAGTTTGACGAATTGGCGCTCTTTTTGGTAGTCGTTGAGGGAACCAACAAGAACGACAACGGTGATAGCCACAATGATGGCAACACCCTCCACCCAATCGACCTTAGGCATCTCCCTACCATATTCGTCTTTCTCCGCTGGCTGTCCAAACGTTTCGTAAAGGCCTAATGCCAACGAAATCACGGCAGCAACGATTAAAATAATCAATACCTTGTCCTGCAAGGCGATCAGCATGAGTTTAAAGAGAGACTTGGACTGTCGCTCTGGCAGTTTGTTCACGCCATATACAGCAGCGCGGGCTTTATCGCTTTCATTTGAGAGGCCCGTCTCCAGGTCTGTATGGAGAGACGTGGCTAAGCCTTTGATTCCTCCTAGATTCTTTAGCACATAGCAGTTCTTTGGATCGATTAGTGTGTCCAAAACGGCTGGCACTACTGGGAAAGTCGAGTCCGTACTGGGAGAGGACTTGGAAGCATCGTTGATGGTCGACTGGGCCTCAGCATCAAAGTCTGTACTTGGATCAGCGGGTCTTATTGGTTTCAAGTTTTCGTCTCCATTATCTGTGAGTGTTGTATTAAGTGTGATTGCAGGAGGATTAAGTGCCATTGTAGACACGATGCGAGATACGGGAGCAACAGAATGAAAGAGGATGGAGGAGGCCCTTTATGAGAAAATATGGAGCGAGATGGCAAGACAAGCCACGCACGTCACAGTAAAGCCAGGCTGCGATGACCCCTTGAACTAAGTTGCTTGATTGAGCGTGAAATGTTTGAGCCTTTTGCACTGCCACTGAGGCATGGCTCAATGGGGAAGGTATACAACTTTTTGCTGAGGTGGGGCGGGACGACGGGGGGCAGCCCTAGCAAGAAAAAATGCGCCAAAATGGCCACCAGGGGTGAGAAATGAGGAGCTGGAGAAGCGGGCTTTATTTTCATCGAGTATTGGTGCAGGTTGTGTTTTTGTGTTGGTTTGAATCCTGGCCGTCGCAAGCGCGTGTATGAATGAACACGGACCAGGCGCAGCTGTAAAGCCCCAGCACAAGGAGGCCAACCCAGTTTGGATAGTAGAGAAGCTTGGCATTCGTCTGATTATGGGGAGGGCAATAGTAAAGGCGGCGACTTGATAGGCGTGAATGGAGCAAAGCGCAACTCGCAGGAAAGGAGACAATGATACAGACGAGAGAAGGCTTAGACTACGGGCGCCCTTGCTTGGCAATTGCTACATACACTTGCTTGTTTTGCACCGCGATTGGCTAGTTAGGTATCTTTTGCGGAGAACCGGGGCGAGCGAGTACAGTGATCCGGCAAGGCGCACCATTCGAACATTGGATGGAGGCTTATTGACGTAACCGTGGATGCGGACAGTATCTCGTGTCACGCAACGACTCTAGCCACTTTCCCTCGGAGTGCGATAGTGATGGCCCTCTCGGTTAGATCACTTGAGGTAATCATCTGGGAAAATGAAAGTGAAAGTGCGGCAATGTCTGGCGTTGAGGCTATGTGATAAACGTCATAAAAACATGAGGCGCGAGGACAAGAGACCGCCAAGTTCTGCTGCCAAAATCTTGCTGCACCCCGTGCCGTTCGCACAGTGTGTCTTGGTGCAGGCTAACTCCGGACGCAGGTCCCCCAGTTTGGCAGCTCTCAGAGCAGACTATAGACGACCTCGGAGCGTTGCCGGATAAGAGAACCTTGAAGAGCATGAGGACTCATATGTACATTTCAGTATTCGCTTCCTTGAAGAAGAAGGTTTGCTCAAGGTTTGCTCTGCCGTCTTGCCAAGCATGTTGAGTACTGCCGAAGGCGAGCTCAGCCTTTGCCTTTGCCGCATACCCTACAGGATGGACGAAATCAGAAGGATATTGCTGCCCTGATTCTCATTGACAGTGGCGCTGATTCGCAGTGGCAGTAAACTGATGCACTAATGGTGACTTGTGAAAGACTCTCTTAGCTTCGAGCAAGTGACGCAATTTACGTCAGACTGCGGCACAGCCCCTGGCATTTGTTGTGGCACTTCTGCCATGCAATGTCAAAACCGCAGATCGGCTGACACCTGCAAGATTATCGGAACAGATTATTTTGACGAAAACTGTCTTGTCCAAGCTTCAACTCGAAAAAGAGAAAATGTCTAAAGGCAATATCATTAAATAAATACAGGTGAATTTTGGCGTCACAGACCCGCTGTAATCCGCCCACTCAGTGGCTCTCCATGGCTCTAACCAATCCATAAGCAGCGCCAGCAGCAACACCTCCCACAAGCGTCATCTTGACTCCGTTCCAAACAAGCTTGATCTTGGAACATTCCATGCCAATGGTAGCCAGCGTCTTCGCGACACCGAAAAGGAACAGAGTCACGCCCATAACAACCACAGAGACAATGAGGGCGTGAACAACATGTGACATGAAAAAGTAGGGAATAAGAGGAATAAAGCCACCAACAAAGTATGATAGTCCAATGGTCATGGCGGAAATGAATTGACGGTTGGTGGCAGGCTCCTCGGCCTCTCTGTATTGTTGAACAACAAATTCAACCATGCTCTCTGGGGCCTTTTGCATATCCTGTGAAAAATTGGCAATTGTCTCCGGAGAAAGGCATCCATATGATTTCAAAACCTCCTCCATGCACATAACTGTATTCATGCTGCTCTGCTCATAAGAACTTTGTTCCTTAGCAATCTGTGCGTGGTAGTATTCGAGTTCGGAAGTTGCGGCAAGATATCCTCCGAGACCCATGGAGATGGCACCGGAAACGAGCTCAGCCATACCGCCAGTAATGACAAGTTTGGTGTTTCCGAGAGATGAAAGGCCTGCGGTGAGTGCGAATGGAACGGTCAGACCATCCGACAGACCAATGATGATATCGGAAACAACACGAGGATGATTCCATGCAGAGCGTTTGGTGTCTTCGTCGCCGCTGTCATCAGTCAGCGTTGAAGAGGACTCTGCCGAGTGCACTCGGCGGTCAATGGAGTCGTAAGTGACGGCCTGGGGCAACAATGGGGGACCCTTGGGCTCTTGCTGCGTGGCCATATTGATGAGTTGCTTGATAAGTGTAAGCATGGTGGATATATATACGTAGGGGGAATAGAGGGAAACTCGTCCGTTAGGGTTTAATGAGGCAACAGAACTGCGTATTGAAAAACACAACGCAGGACAATCAGCCCTTTTAAACACAAGCGACAAGCATTCCAGGCGCAAGCGCCGTGACGTTTACGCTGTGCCTTGCTGACAATGAGATAAAATGTGCTAGCTGCTATTGGCTGGGGGCCGGCATGCCAAGGCGTGGAAGTGGAGAGGAAATTCAGAGTGGGATCCCTCTCTGCGTCGCTACCACAGCTGCAGAAACGTTAATATTAACTGCAAATTGGCAAGAGGTCAACGGCCCGAAGCAATTTCCTGTAGAGTCTTGTTCTATAAGCACCTATTTCTGACGCCTGTGAAAGCTTCGTGCTCTATACGGGGCTTTTTGCGGTTTTCTAAGCTATTCGTTGGCACCTGCCTCCACAGTCTGCGTCCACTGTCGAAAGATCGGTTGAGTGTTTTGCCTTCGGTGGGATTTTCTTTGGGCGGGCTGCGATGTGCCGAATTGTACGCATCCTCATTGGCTGGATAGTAGGGTGCTGTCGTGCGGCTCGTGATGGGCCTCACATTTTCGCACTAAAAGCAAAGCCTGAAGCACAAAAATACGAGAGAGCGCCGCACGGTATCGTGCTCGGGCAGCGAAAAATTCATATCCGCTCCGAGATTTCCGTTATGTTGTTTGGGCGTCACTCTGGGTGGTAATTCTTAATGATGCGCTCGCGACTTTGCCGCGTCGTCATTGCGTAAGCTCGCCTGCCACTTCAACCCCGCCTATCGCAGGCGATCACTTTTTCTGCAAGGAGTGAGAAATGTGCAAGAGTCTAGGCTCATCGCATTCATGTGGGCCATTGCATAGTCCAATTTGATTCCATTAGTCAACGGTGATCGCGTCTATGACCTTGGCATTTTCTATGACAGCTTTCAATCTTTTATCCATGGCCAGTTATTCCCAACTAGATAGATACATAGCTTGCGCTCTATTGAATTGCAGCTCTCTTACCATGAGGACGCTTTCGATCTACATGATCACTGCTGTATTATATGTTTTGAGACTTGCGTTCGGTCTTACTCCGCTTTGAGACTTGGCCCAGTCTTCTTCAGAGTAGGGCCACTCTTGTAATGTCGATCCAATCGTGGGATTCCCAAGTACCAATTGAGCTTGTAATCATCTTGATGGCCAAGCGTGAAGGTACGCAGACGTTGCAGCACAATGATATAGTAATAAACACCGAGACCGGTGAGCAAATGCCACCAGCCATGACCCTCCAGCAGAAATCCATATGGCATGCCTAGCGCACGGCGCCACTTGATCCACAAGTCGCAGTACTGGTTGTCCAGATGCCAGAGCAACAGACCGGAACCAAATGACAACGCAGCCAATGTCATCAATGTCCACTGCTTCTGGCGATCCTCCAGTCTAGGTACGTACTCTCTTGTAACACCAATGCACTCAAAGACAATGACCGCGTTGAGCAGTCCGTAAGCTGTTTGGTGGATCGCTGGCTCCCGCATGTACAAGTAAATCACAGTCAGGAGCAATGCGCCGACAGCTACTTGGACACCGACGATTGTCGACTGGAGTTTGCTCTTTTTAAATGAAAATAACGACCAACATGGCACACATGTGGCATAAATCATGGGCAACTCATCAAGCAACTGGTACTCGTACAGCAATGTCATGTGAAATAGCCACGAACCGACACCCACCAGCGTAAAGCCTGCACCAATAAGCCAAAAACGCTTTTCCTGGCCCTGGGTTATGGCGTGATAAGTGGAGAACAAAGCAAGGGCGATGAATCCTGCATTTGTCGTCGTGTTGATAATCTCAGCAACATAGGGTGTGGCCACATAGTTTTCTTCACACCAGTCAATGGTGGATGTGGGATCTCCCCAGTAACCCGTGGAGGGCTCAGGATAAGGAATTGCAAAGGGTAACATTTAGTGCAACGTTAACTCTTGAGGACTAGAAAAGATATACACAAGTTTCTTGGTTGTGATTCGGTGTATCTCCCATGAGCGCTATATATGTCGGAGATGGGGAGCCACGTGAAGCTGCAGAGCTAAGGGCCTCGCCTGCCGAGTCGGCGGAACAGGCGGCACGCACTATGGGCGGAAATCGAAAATATGGGTCACGGTGATCTCGCCAGTATAAATAGATAATGTGATCCGTGGTTTATCGGATGCACAAATTATATAGTTAGAACCTCTGATATATTAGAGTCTTATATATCAATTTTTGATCCTTTTCTGCTTATACTCGCTGGTTTGTCGAGTCTCAGTTGCTCTCCGCCATCATCCAAGGTCCATTTTGGGAGTCACCAGAAGCCCCAGCACATCGGTGACCGGCGCAAGCGTCAGACAACCATTACAACACTGCCTGCCCGGCCTAGTAAACTCCAAGCAGCTGGGAGAAGAGGAGCAGCGCTTTCCGCCTGGACGGCGCCTGATACCGTCCAATAGTTGGCTCAGTGTGGTAGCAGCTAACCTTGCTCAAATTAAGCGCGCTCTCTGACCAGGTCAACAACAGCGGAGAGAAGGATAACAGGTCGAGCCACAAATAACTATTTGCAATTCTCAGTCATCATCAGCGATTGCAGCAAATGTCTCATCTGTGGCTCACTGGCGACGCTCGATGGCTCACCACTACTAAAGCGGGCACACTGATACCCACAGTTTGTCCACTAATCACGCGCATTGGTCCCACTTCTACCAGAGGCCTCGGTAACATATAGAAATGACTCTGAAGTATTATGTGTGTGTCAAATGCGTTGTATCCTGGAGCTGTGATGGGAGTTCCCAGAGTCTCCCACAATAGGGGCGTTTGGTGTAGTTGGCTATCACGCTCGCTTAGCATGCGAGAGGTCCCCGGTTCAACTCCGGTATCGTCCAATTTTTTTGCTCTTATTACTTTTTGAAACGCTCTTTAACACTACATGTCTGTTCTGTCAGACGAAGTGGAGGCTATAGATGCCATCTATCCTGGAGCACTTGAAGAAATAGCCGAGCGCGAGTATGTTCTTAGCATTCCGGAGAGGGGCGTCTCAGTGAGACTGGAATTCCCTAAGGATTATCCAGAAACGGTTCCAAAATTGGTTTCGGTTGTAAAGGGCCATATCGACGTTGAATTGTTTAGAGGCACTCTTGAACACACTTTCAGCCAGGGCATGGAATGCATTTTTGATTATATTGAGAATTGCCAGCAGCTGATTCCTGAAAAGGAAGAACCAGAACAGCATGTCCCCGAAGAAGACCTTCAAATACCATTGATTGATCCATTTGAGGGATGGATAGCATGCGATCCAGTGATTGACCGCAAAAGTACATTCATTGGCTATGCTGCCAAAGCTGATACTATGGTTCAAGTGGAAACGCTCATCAGCAGACTCTTGCAGGACAAGAAGATTGCTCGAGCTACGCACAACATTATGGCATGGAGAGTCAAAGACGGCAAGGCAATGTATCAGGATTGCGATGACGATGGTGAGACGGCTGCTGGTGGGCGACTATTGCATCTGATGCAGGCCATTGACTGTCTCAATGTTGTAGTGGTAGTTTCCAGGTGGTACGGGGGAATTCAACTTGGCCCTGACCGCTTCAAGCATATCAACAACTGTGGACGAATGGCGTTAGAGAAAGGAGGCTACTGTTCTTAAAAGTAACCTCTGTCAAAACTTCCAATGCATTTACATTAATTATAGACATGAACTAGCATAAATAGGTGTAGTGACCAACTACGATTGATCCTTCGACCGCTTCTTACTTATTGGTTTGGACGGGGCGCTAGAAAGACCACCTCTGCTGACTGCCTTCTTTTTAGCTGAATCGTCGTCTTCTTGCACATTTTCGTCTCTTTTGCGCTTTTCTGTCTCCGGAGTCTGCGATTTCAATACTCCCCACGTCTGTCTACCACTGACCTCATCCTCTGAATCCGCTAGTAAGTCATTTATTTCGCTGAATGACAATGTCTTTGGTGCTGCTTTAGTCTTTGTTTTCGCAGAACTCCGTAGCGACCACTGAGACGCATCTCTGACCTGCCTGGCCACAACCTCAGCTTCGGCCCTATCCTCTTTAGCAACTGCTTGTCTCATGAATTTCATGTTCATGAGTGATCCTGAGAGACTCTTGTCTGACTTGCCATTCTCTTTACTCGTTGAACTCATGTTGGTGATATTTATTCAGCAGTAAGCCATAAGAGAGCGCATAGACAAACGTCCAATATACCCAAAGATTCAGGAAATGCAAATTCAATACCAAATTTGCGATATTGTCCTGTACTAAACAGCAATTAACGTCGGATCACCTTCGTAAAAGTATTGTGTTACGACTGCATAACAGAGCCCAAAAAAAATATTTCAGCCGTGCCGACATTTTTCACCCAAACTGGAGGCCTGAAGAACTGCACTCTCTGACACTACCTAGTAATCGGTACAGATCTTCCAATGAGCATTGATTACAAGTTCTCGAATTTACTGGGAACGGTCTATCGTGAAGGTAACCTTCTGTTCACCCCAGATGGATACTCTGTGCTTTCGCCTGTCGGAAACAGAGTCTCCGTCTATGACATTTACAACTCAAAGTCATATACCTTTGGCTACGAGCATCGCAAGAATATTGCAAGGATAGCGCTTAACCCAAAGGGAAATTTGCTCCTCTCAGTTGACGTAGACGGCAGAGCTATTCTGGTCAATTTTATCCGCCGCACAGTCCTTCATCACTTCAATTTCAAGGAACCTGTCACTGACATAAAGTTTTCTCCGTGTGGAAAGTATTTTGCAGTTGCCGCAGGAAAAAGGATACAACTGTGGTACACGCCTGATGACACTGCTGTCAAACAGTTTGCGCCGTTTGTTAGATACAGGGTTTATACCGGCCATTACTCACCGATTACACAGCTCGAGTGGTCCCCGGATTCGAGGTTCTTTCTCAGTGCCAGTAAGGATCTGACTGCAAAGTTACATTCAGTCGATTCAGACGAGTCATCTGCTGCCGTTTCTCTTGCTGGTCACAAAGACGCCGTTATTGGCGCTTTTTTCTCTGAGGATCAGACTACAATTTACACAGTTTCCAAAGACGGTGCTCTCTTTGTGTGGAAGTATGGAGCCCCTGACCAGGAATCTGATGCCGAAGAAGACGAAGAGGTTGAAGGTAGATGGTTCATTGCACATAAGCATTTCTTTTTCCAGGATAAAGCTAAATGCACAGCGTTCCACGCCAAGTCGTCAATGCTGGTAGTGGGTTTCTCAAACGGTGTCTTCGGCCAGTACGAGCTTGGTGGCGAGGAAAGCAATATTACAGTAAACGAAATTCAGAGGCTCAGTGCATCCCAGCGAGAGATTGACTTTGTCACAATCAACTCTACTGGCGAGTGGTTGGCAATGGGTGCTTCAAAGCTTGGTCAGCTACTAGTCTGGGAGTGGCAGTCAGAATCCTATGTGCTCAAGCAACAAAGTCATTATGATTCAATCAATACTTCCTGCTATTCATCCGACGGCTCAAAGCTCATCACGGGTTCTGACGATGGAAAAATTAAGGTCTGGGATGCTAACTCTGGCTTTTGCACTGTAACATTCAGCGAACACTCTTCTGCGGTGACCGGGCTAGCATTTTCCAACAAGGGTAACGTTCTATTTTCTTCATCTCTGGACGGATCTGTCAGAGCCTGGGATCTGGTGCGTTACAGAAACTTCAGAGTTTTCACTGCTCCTGAAAGAGTACAGTTCTCTAGCGTCACCATCGATCCATCAGGTGAGATCGTATGTGCTGGATCTCTGGATAATTTTGATATTTATTTATGGTCGGTGCAAACTGGTCAGCTCTTGGATACATTGTCTGGCCACAGCGGTCCTGTCTCCGGGTTGACATTTGCGGCAGGTAGCTCCATGCTGGCATCTTCTTCCTGGGACAGAACGGTTCGCATCTGGAACATTTTTGGAAGAGGAACTCAAGTTGAGCCTCTAGATCAGTCCGATGAAGTCCTGGATCTTTCATTTTCTCCTAATTCCAAGCAGCTTGCTGTCTCTACCCTTGACGGCCAAATCGCTATCTGGGACGTCGCTGACGGAAAGCAGATAGGTCTGATAGATGGTCGTCATGATATCGGCGGTGGCAGATTTGCGGCCGATAGATTTACGTCTGAGAATTCTAAGAGATCTAAATCTTTTTCGACTCTTACTTACTCGTCTGATGGTAGTTGCATTCTGGCTGGAGGAAATTCGCGTTTTATTTGTCTCTATGATGTTGTGAATGGTGTCCTTCTCGAAAAGTATACAATTTCTAGGAATATGGCCATTGATGGAACTCTGGATTTCCTAAATTCTAAGGACATGACGGAGGCAGGTCCAAAGGCTCTTATCGACCTGTCTGGAGACCATTCTGACGAAGAGGATAGGGTTGACAATGCGCTTCCTGGTGCCTCGAGGGGCGATGCGTCTGTTCGAAAGGTACGTCCTCAGATTAAGTGTTCTTCAGTACGTTTCTCTCCTACAAATAACTCTTTCTGCGCAGCATCTACCGAGGGTCTTCTTATTTATTCCTTGGACGAGACCAACGTGGAGTTTGATCCCTTTGATCTTGACATTGATGTGACTATTGACACTACTACAGAAGCGCTCAAACAAGGGGAGTACTTGAAAGCACTTGTCATGGCATTTCGACTTGGTCATCAGTCGCTGATAACAAGAGTCTATGAGTCTATACCGCTTTCTGATATTGATCTCATTGCAAGAGAGATTCCTGTCGTCTACATCCAAAGACTGTTTGAGTTCATTACCAGAGTTTGCGAGAACCACCATCTTGAGTTTCACCTTCTGTGGGTCAAGGCTGTTCTCAGTGCCCAAGGCCCCTACATTTCGAAGAACAAGAACAAGTTTGCGCCTGTACTGCGTGCATTGCTCAAGTTTATCAACAAGGCAAACAAGGACATGGTGCGTCTGGTTGCTGGGAATGGATTTTCGGTTGCATATTTGACTGGTGAGACGAGCGAGTCAAAGAACACCGTTGATGAGGAGAGTGAAGACGATGGTATGGAAGTGGAAGAAGACGATGAAAACGATGATGACGATGACGATGACGAGGGTTGGTTTGGACCCGAATCAAAGGGCGAGGCTCTTGCGGGGTCTGGAGAAGATGAATCTGAGATTGAAGATTAAAGCATACACACCTAGACATTGTACAGTAAATGCATAGTAATATTAGTGAGTTGATTAAGCGAGAAGAAAATAAATAAGAAGCTCCGAGATGTCATAAACTGGGCTCGTCTCGAGAACGTTCTTCGGTCCTGGTTTCTAATGCTTCGGGTTGTTCCATTAAGTCATAGCCTTCCTCTGAAGCGTCCACAGGCTCATCCTCAGAGTTATACTTCTTGCGTGCCCTAGACTTCTTCTTTCGTGATTTGTTACGATTATACTCGGCAATGACCGCTGCACGACATGTTTCTGGATTTAGCAGCTGATCCACCTTATCAGCCAGGATCTCTCTCGCCTTCGCCCTATTTTGCTCACGAGACCGTGTATGCTGAGAGGACACTACCACGCCCGTTGGAACATGTCGCAATTGCACTTTACTGTTGGTTTTGTTGATCTTCTGCCCTCCTTTTCCTCCTCCTTTGATGAAGACTTCCTCGATATCCTCTTCGGGGAGCTTCGGTCGTGGTGGAAATTGGTTTCGTTTAATAGGAGAGGAACGAGACGCTGAGAATAGTCGGATTTGAGTGTATAGGAGTCCTCTTGGTGATGCTAAACCCCTCAATTTAAACATTGTCGGCAAGACGCTAAGTATGCTTTAGTGGGGCACTCACTAGCCTACTGACAACCACCCAGTATGCTTTCTCGGCACCAGAAAAAATCAACTATTTCTGGTGAGCTTCAACTGAGCTTCCAACTGTATATATAATGGATCTTTCCTGCATTAAGTACAAGGGCCTCTTGGACGGGCTAGAAGAAGACTTTTTGCCACTAAACTTCAATGACCTGCTGCGGTCGTCTGTTGGTGAAGATGCCGCCGTCATTGCCTTGGACTCTGAGACCTGGCAACGGCTAGTCGATGAGTTGACATGGGATGGTCCAGGAATGGTGAAAGCGACGAGATACGTTAACGGGTTGGTGTTGCTAGCAAGGAATCTGGTTGCAGCCCCCGGTGCTGCTGTGTTAGCTGAACAGTTTGGTATGCCAAAACGTCTCGCTGAGCTCATTCCCGTAGTGATTTCCAAACATCTGGGCAGATTGATAACATCAATTGTGCAGTTTTTGTGCAACTTTCTCACTGGAAGCGAAAGCTCTAGTGAAGCTCTAATATCTCTTGCCATGGAGGGTATTCATAATGCTGACGCCAAGGATATTGAAGCCGTCATGTCGCTAGCATTAGTCGAGGCTCTGGTAAGATTGCATTCTATCGTTTTGAATGAAGGAGATTTATATCCTGAAGTGTTGCATACATTACTACTTGGAAAAAGTAAATTCCTGTTTCAACACTTAGTCAATATGGCTGATGAGCTGTCAGACCCCATTCTCGAATCGTTCACAGCGTTGTTTGCTAACCTATTGGCACAGAATACTGATGGTATTCTTCGGTTGGAATACACCTGCAATAAAGCAAATGTTGCGAGACTGGTTGACGCAGCAGTGCATGATACAACGAAGTTCACACCGCAACAGCTCAAGACAATCCTGATGTGGTTCGTGATGAACGTTATACAAGTTAAAGATGAGGCAATTGAGCTCATTTCCAGAACGAAAACCGCTACATCTGAAGAAACATTCTATTTATGGAGTATTCTACTGGTGAGCCTGCGGGGCATGCAAAATGTGATGATTGCAGAAGAGGTTTTGGAGACAAAATTCTTGGAGTATTCGATTGAGATTCTCCACTCGCTAGAGCATAATGTACCGAAACGTTCTAAGCTAAAGGATCTGAAAAACATGGACGATGTGAATGAGACTTGGAAACGACCTATGGAGTTCCCTGAAATCAAGAGTGAGATTATTGGAATCCTGGCAATGCTTGCGGAGAGACGTAAAACTGTACAAGACTATGCCAGAGAGAGTCACGCACTTGAGGTTGTTCTTTCAAACTGCATCATCGACAGGAACAACCCATATATCAGAGAGAGAAGTATCATGTGTATAAAACATCTTCTGGATGGTAACGCAGAGAACCAGTCGATTGTGTCCAGGCTTGAGGCAAAGGGAACTGCGAAAGAAGATGATATCATTGCTGCAGGATACGAGACTGAGCTCATCGATGGTAAGGTAGCACTCAAGAAGAAAGCCAAAATTGAGGAGTTATAGCTTATTTATACTAGAGACATAGTGTCATTGTTGATTACAATATATGCATGTACATTTTAGATCATTGCGTCTTAGGCTCCTGGCATGAGGCTTGGAATGGCATTCTCTGCTTCTTCCTGCAGCTTCTTCATTCTAATATCCTTCAATTGCTTGGAGACGTAGATGATAAGGGTGGTAGAAAATAGTGCCGTCAACCCGGTAAGCGTGATGTTAATTGGAGTGGGGTTGCCATCAAACGTCTCGTGAACAGTCTTGTCAAGGATAGACTGTGTAAGGTTGAACATGCCAGAGATGCAAATGATAAGACCATAAACGGTACCGAAAGTGTCAAACCCGAACACCTTGGCACAAAAGTCAGAGACAGTAGTGTAGTAGAATGGTCTGTAGACAACCATGATGGTAATGGTCGCGTATGCAGTCCAGGCATATGGGAACCAGCCAAATACGCCAATAGTAACTGAGGTGAAAGCCAAAACAATAAGAATCTTCACGGTGGAGAAGTTGTCTAAGAGAAGACCAATGAATGGAATGGCCAAGGCCCCACCAGCTGGTAAGGCAATGTCGAAAAATGAGTTGATGATCGTTGCCTCCTTGTAGCCGAGTAAGTACGTGTACTGAGAGAGCACAGTTGCGACAAAGTAGTTGATTCTTAGCATTTGAATCAGGGTGAAGAGTGCCATAAGATAAAACCATGGAGTGCGGATTTGGAAAGCAGCAGAGAATCCATGTAGAGCGCCAGCTACGCCAGATATGTCTTCAACTGACTTTGGTTTGGACTCGATAGTCTCGTAGGTAGTTGGCTCTGGAGCCACAGCGGTGCCAGGGACACTGGCGGCACCGTGGGCTAAGAGGCCGGTGTGCTCAGTGACCTCTTCTTCAAAGTGTTCAGTTGCTTCCTCGGCAATCTTAGCAAGGTCACCCATCTTGTAGGATGTAGACGGCATGAGAAAGATTTGGCAAAGCAGGATAAAGATAGGAACTGCCAAGTACCAGGTGAAGAACTTGGTGGGATAGAAGGCACCATTGGTCTTTTCGTATGCAATTCTGTAAAACAAAAACAGAGCAGAAGAAGCATCGAATGCACCAGTGATAAGTGCTAGAATTGTACCTGAATACTCAGGGAACGTATTGGAGAGCTGGAAGGACGATATGAATGTGTACGGTCCACCCAACGCCAGCAAGGCATAACCAACAATATAACCATCGAAGGAAGTGAAATAGAACGCGCTCCTGAGAATGAAGCAGGCAATAATGATGAAGATAGAACCCAAAATACCACATATCTTTGGTCCCCACCAGTCGAGCATAAAGCCAATTGGAACAGCGGCTACATTAGTGGTGGTGGCAGCAACCGTGAAGATGTAGTTGAGTTTGAGCTCTTGCTGAGAGCAAACGGGAACGCCCAGATCAATCTCCTCTGGGGTACAGTAGTGACGATATACACCCTCGGCGATGAGAATAGGCTTGAAGGCAGCGAAACCAAATGCAGGGCCGGCGGCGAGAAGACACCATATGATTGCGCAAGTGACCTGGGCGATCCTGATGGATTTGGAAACAGTATGATGGAGTGGCATTATACAGGACGGCTATGGGGGTCGGAAAGGACTACTCAGAGTTCGCCTGGCCTGAGTCTTTTTGGAAAGTGTGATTGGATCCGTGTGTTATCTGGCCGAGACAGAGGCAGCAGCTCAGATAAGGCAAGAGATGGGAGGTGCGGAGGGTTACAAAAATGAGTTCGTTCCCACTGTCTTGAATTCAAAAGTGCCAGGTACGGATGTGAGCGAGCTGGGGTTCAATAGCGGGAGAAACACTGGGGAATCTCAGGAAATTTATACACTTCGCTAATGTGATATTGGTTGCGAACGAAAAAGCAATTAGCGGCCCATAGGGAAAAAAAATTACACGCACATGAGCGAGGCCACCCACCCCAAGTTCCCAAGTGCGCGGCTAGTTCAGACGTTTGTTATCACTGAAGTGGCTCAATTAGGAAGGAAAAAGAAGGAAAAGGAGATGTCCGAAGCACACGGAAGAGTTGCGTGCATCGAGGAGCATGATCACCAGCGATTGAGACGACGCAGAATATCTAACTTGTGAATGGTTTTGGACGCGAACTATTTTGCAAGACACCCTTCGTTGAGCTGTAATTGCTTCTAGTACTGAACTTGAAGTGTCTCATTTCTGTTAAGGTTATCTGGACTTCAATGCAGCGCTCCGGCCCCACATGAGCAGCTGCAAAAAAAAAATGATCCGGCACCGTGGGCCCTGGCACGGACCCAGCGGGGATGGCCGAAGCAGCAGCAGCAGCAGGCAGACTTCAGCAGGCGTTTGTCGAATAACGAACTGGAAGACGTGCTAAACCTCTCTCAAATCCTATGCTATTATTTTCCCAGTTCTCGCAGCAGGATCATCTATCGTGCGGCCATGGCGCTGGTGAGACTCAATTCCGCCAGGTAATCACAACTAAGCGGTAGGCAGCTCGACGGCGCAAGGTCCTATTAGAACTGGTTACGCCCATGCTAAGCAGATAGGTGCGCAAGCCTTCTTATGCAGACTTCATCGCAGGCCAGAACCATCAAGTAGATCGGAATCGCCCATTAACATGTTCTCCTGCAGGATCTGAGATCGGAAAGATCAACACCATCAATTGTATTTTTTTCATGCTAAACTAATTACAGGAGAAGCTGGCGACTTTATCTGGTTCTGATAATACCGGCAGCAATCAGCAAATTGACCTTTCTTCTGACTTCTGGGTTCTTCATGTGGTCCTGGAGAGCAGCTGGGTTGGCCTGCGCCTGCTGCAGAATAGAGTTCATGATTGGATCCTGCAGAATCTCGACAATTTCGGGATCCTTCTGAACTCTCTCCATTGTTTGCTCTGGGGTTTCGCCTGCCTGGGACTGGAATCTGGCAGACGATGCCTTGTAGTAAAGCTCGTCAATTTCACGAGTATGCTTACCCTCTGGGTCAATCTCTCTAGCCTTGTCAAGTGTGTCGAGACACTTGCGATACTCACGCATGACATTGTAGGCCGTGGCCTTTCTGTAATAAGCCTTGTAGAAAGAAGGATCCTTCTCAATAGCAATATCGCAGTCCTTGACAGCTTCTGGGTAGGAAATGAGCTTCAGATATGCTGCAGCTCTGTTAGAGTATCCTCTTGGGTCTTCTGGAGCCCTTTTGATAGACTCAGTGTACTCCTTTACCGCGCCAGGGAAATCGCCTGCTTTGAACAGTGTGTTACCAGCCTCACGCGCCTCCTCAGCCTTTGCAGGATCAATATATGCCTCTTTCTCCTTCTTGGCAAGATCTCTCTGAGCAGCTCTAAGCTTGTTGAGGACGTCAGGAGTCCTGTGCTCGGTCAAACTAGATTCGTACGCTGCAATAGCATTTGGATAATCGTCCTTCTTCAGGTAACAGTTACCGATACGGCCATAAGCTCTGGCAATGAGCTTAAAGTCGGCAAACATCTCCTTACCAATCTCAATGCTCTCGTTGCAGGTGGCGATAGCGGTATCGTATTCGCCCTTCTCGAACTCAGCAGCAGATCTGTTGTTGAGATATGTGATATCCTTGAATGCCTTGAAAGCATTGTTGTAGTGAGCGATAGCCTTATCAAACTCGTGAGCCTTGTAGGCAGCGTTTCCAAGAGCCTTTTCGGCCTCAGCCGCCTCGCGCTCAGGGGAAACAGCTGACTTTGGCTGCTCTGCTGGCTTCTTATCTTCAGTCTTTGCCTTCTTTGGTTCAGAAGGTTCCGGAACAGACTCACTTGGATCTTCGTAATTAGCACCAGCACCTTCTGCACCAGGAGCACCAGGCATTGCATCAGTGTCAATGCCAAGCAAAACAGCAATTGCCTGCATCAGTCTGGGGTCCTGTGCAGCACCAGACAGTGCAGACATTGGGTTCTGCTGGAGCTTGGCAAACTCAGCCATGAAGCTTGGGTCGCTCAAAAATCCGCGGGTCTTGGGGTTGGCTTGCAGTTTTGCCAGAGCAGCAGGGTCACTAAACATCTTGCCCATGTTAAAATCTGGGGATTGACCATCGGCAGCAGCCTCAGCAGCAATAGCATCGTCAACCTGTTGCAATCCGCTCTTTGCCTGAGCATTAACGGGATCCAATTTCAGAGCCTCTTCATAGGCATCCCTTGCCTTCACAAGGTCACCCTCACCAAAGTAGGCAGTTGCGAGACGAGTATATCCCTTTGGCCAGGTGGAATTGATCTTGATGCATTGTTCAGCGTCGGCCGCAGCCTCCTGGTATTTGCGGAGCGAGGCGTAAGCTCCCGAACGGTTTGAGTACAAGACATGATTTGGTTGGGGAGAAGCCTCAATAGCCTGTGTAAAGAGTTCGGCAGCCTTTCCAAAGTCTTTGGCAGCAAAGGCCTTGTTGCCTTCGGCCTTCAATTCGTCTGCTGTGGACATTTTTTATTAAGTGGTTTTTAGCGTTTGCTCGCTTGAAGCACTGGGACGTTGTATTTATACTGGGGGTGTCTGGGGGGCTGACATTTTTCTGGAAGCTACTCTGGAGCTTGTCACGTGAGGAACTTCATGATCGTGCACAGCCGCTTGAGGGAACGAAGACGAGTAGAGATGAACTCAATGAAGAATAGATATGCGAAGGCCAAGTGAAGCCAAGAGGAGCAGCGGCAAGATTGGCTGTGTCAGAGGTTATTTGTTTGCAAAATCCAATCGCTGCATGACTTTCTCATGACGGCTACGCCACTTGTTTGTGCCCATTAGGGATGGTTATTGAATCGTCGACAAATGTCCTGTAACGATCGATACCAGTGAGTAGATAAATAGTTGTCTACTATACCCTACTCTCTTTGGTATGTTCTCCATATAGATCCTGTCTCTTCCTGCCACAGCCAGGTAACTTCCCAAAGTGGAATAGTAATTGGGATCTTGTGAACGCGCCCCAAACGCGTTATTTCTTCACTACCATAAACCATGTCCTACGAAGAAGGTCGTGTGTTTACAACGTCCAGCGTGTTCCCTCGCGATGAGACTAATGAAACGTCATTGAATCAAGTGCGTGAACTCTTTAAGTACTTTATCCTCGATTTCTACATTGACGGTACCTACATCTACAGAGACCAACTGCAAGAAAACGTGCTGGTAAAAGAGTATTTGCTTCGTGTAGATACTGCACATGTTGTTTCTTTTAATGAAGAACTGGGACATCGTCTGGCGTCTGAGCCGGCCGATATCCTGCCCGTTTTTGAGTCTGCCGCTAAAGATGTCGCAACCCGAATCATCTTTCCCCAACTGAAAGAGGAAGAAGACAATCCGATCCCTTTCATCCAGGTTTCCTTGAGAAGCAATGCAAATACCACAATGATCAGAGACTTGAATGCCTCTCTTATCTCCAAACTTGTGCGCATTCCAGGTATTGTGATTGGCGCCTCGACACTAGCCAGTAAGGCAAATCTTTTACACATTGTCTGCAGATCTTGTCGTCACGTCCAACGATTGCAGATTGACGCTGGTTTTGCCGGTGTAACGCTGCCAAGGGTATGTTCCGGCCCTCCTCCAGCAAATGGCGAAAAGAAAGACTGTGGGTTGGATCCGTACTTGATTATTCACGATAAGTCGACCTTTGTTGATCAGCAGACTCTCAAGTTTCAGGAGGCGCCAGATCTAGTGCCGGTAGGTGAGATGCCAAGACATATTCTACTCACCGCAGATCGATATCTCACAAACAAGGTCATTCCTGGTACGCGCTGTACTATTGTTGGTCTTTACTCCATCTTCCAATCGAAAGTCAAAGAAGCTGGTGCCGTTGCCATCAGAAATCCCTATGTTAGAGTATTGGGTATTGAAAGTGACATGGCACACGATAAACTATCAAATGTGTTTTCAGCTGCAGAAGAAGATGAGATGCTGGCAATGTCAAGAATCCCCAATTTATATGACATGTTTACAAATTCCATTGCGCCATCAATTTACGGACTTTCTGACATTAAGAAAGCCGTTGCATGTTTGCTGATGGGTGGATCTCGCAAAGTCCTTCCTGATGGTGCTCGTTTGAGAGGTGATATCAATGTACTGCTACTTGGTGATCCAGGTACTGCCAAGTCGCAGCTGCTAAAGTTTGTTGATCGTGTAGCCCCGGTGGCCATTTACACTTCAGGAAAAGGATCTTCAGCTGCTGGTCTGACGGCCTCTGTACAGCGTGACGCTGGTTCCAGAGAGTTCTATCTCGAGGGTGGTGCCATGGTGTTGGCAGATGGGGGTGTTGTGTGTATTGATGAGTTTGACAAGATGAGAGAAGAAGATCGTGTTGCGATCCACGAGGCCATGGAACAACAGACTATCTCGATTGCCAAGGCTGGTATTACTACCATTCTTAACTCAAGAACGTCCGTACTTGCAGCTGCCAATCCCTTGTTTGGAAGATACGATGACATGAAGTCCCCAGGCGAAAACATCGATTTCCAGACCACTATCTTGTCTCGTTTTGATATGATTTTCGTCGTCAAGGATGAGCACAATGAGGCCCGTGACAACCGTATAGCAAAGCATGTCATTGATCTCCACGTTAGAGGTTCTTCAGGGCAGAGTGCTGGTGATGATGAAATCGAAGGTGAGATTCCCATTGAGAAAATGAAGAGGTATATTTCCTACTGCAGGGCCAAGTGTGCACCTAGATTAACCTCGGAAGCTGCAGAGAGATTGTCTAATCACTTCATCACAATCAGGCAGCATGTTTTGGAGGCTGAGCGCGATGCAGATGTTCGCTCCTCTATCCCTATCACCGTCAGACAGCTTGAAGCTATTATCAGAATCTCAGAAGGTCTTGCAAAGCTGCATCTGTCTCCAGTAGCCAACGTGGAGCATGTTGAAGAAGCAATCCGGTTGTTCACTGCCTCGACAATGGATGCAGTTGACCAAGGAGGAGTTCTTCGCAAAGAGTTACAAGTAGAGGTGACTGCCATTGAGGCAGAAATCAGAAAGAGACTGCCCTTGGGATGGACAACGCGAAGAGAGCGACTTGAGAGAGAGTTTACTAAGCGCTACGACCCTATTTCGCTGGATAGAGCTCTTTTGATTATGGAAAGGAAGGATGTCATTCAGTTTAGGAATCAAGGTAAGACAATCTACAGAGCTGGCGCTTAGATATATACATTGATATCTAATTTAATTTATTATTCTCATGGACTTTCCATAGACCATTTGGCAGGCTGGACCAAGAACTGAGCGTTCTGTCATCTCACAGAACGAAAAGGGAGTTGTGACGGAACCACTAGGGTTGTTTGAAAGTAGACAGGGAATCGATTAATTTTCCGATCTAGGGGGTTCATTCGTTTTTCTTGCATCTTCATTCGAACATAAAGTGGGGCACTGCCCCACATTGTAGTCATTCATCCAACATGCTCCCCGACTCCCACTTTCATCCTCTCATCACCTTGCCACACATACAATGCCGGGTCTAGGATTTACCAATTACCATCGCAATAAATACCTTGTAGAGCACGGCACTCCTGCTCCGAAGCAAACGTCAACGGGTACTACTATTGTCGGCTGCAAATTCAAGGGCGGAGTCATCATTGCCGCTGATACAAGATCAACTCAGGGCGATATTGTCGCTGACAAGAACTGCGAAAAGCTGCACAGAATTCTACCATCCATCTGGTGTGCCGGTGCCGGTACTGCTGCTGACACAGAGTTTGTAACCGCTCTCATTTCGTCCAACTTGGAGCTTCACGGTTTGGCTACTGGTCGACAGCCTCGCGTGGCGACATGCAAAAAAAGACTGCAACAGCATCTCTACAAGTACCAAGGCCACCTTGGTGCTTACCTGATTGTTGCAGGTGTTGACCCAACTGGTGTTCACTTGTCGTCAGTCGAAGCACACGGTTCTGTACAAGACGGCGAGTATCTGAGTCTGGGTTCTGGTTCCTTGGCAGCCATGGCTACCCTTGAATCGAAGTGGCACAGAGACTTGACTGAGGAAGAGGCAAAGGCACTTTGCTCTGAGGCCATTGAAGCCGGTATCTGGAATGATTTGGGCTCTGGTTCCAATGTTGATCTGTGTGTTATGAAAGAGGGCAGCGATTCAATCCTTTACAGGAACTACGTGACTCCTAATATTCGTGCAAAGAAGCAACAGAGTTACAAATACGCACCTGGTACTACTGCTGTCCTGGACTCCAAGATTAAGAGTCTGATTGAGGTTGTGGAGTTGGATGTAATGGAGGTGGATGCCTAAAATGACATAGACTGAACAGACTAGTATATAATTGCTTTAGCATATGAGCTGTTCATCCCACGTACGTCTCGGGTACGTCTCACGTACAATTGCCTCGGCATCTAACTATTTAATAAAGTTCATGAGAAGACTCTTGAATAATAATGGATGGTTGCACTTGGCAGATAAACGGCAGGTCTTTTGAATAATGCAAATCACATTGAGAGATCAGTGATGCATCAATTTTTCGCCAACGCCTTGAGAGTTCCTTCTACGATGGCCACATGCTCAACAGAATGCACTCTTTCAGTGTATTCCTCCAATGTCTCATTCTTCACCAATGGAATCTCCTTGACCACAATAGGCTCACCTTCATCGACAGCTGCAATAACGTAGTGCACCATTACACCGGCAGTAGACACTTCCCCTTTCTGACCGGCCTCCCATGCCCGCTCGATAGCATTGATACCAGCAAATGCACCTGGCAGGGCAGGGTGCAGGTTAATAATTGGAATTTTAGCTTCTTCGAGGGGTTCGAGGAACGTAGTTCCAAATATAAGCATCCAGCCAGCACATACCACAAGATCGGGCTTGGTGGCTTGCGTGGCAATGATCTGTGCAAGATCTCTGTTGAACTGGTCTCTCGCTTGTGATCTTTTTTGTGTGTCTTCTTTGGGAATGCTCTTGGTGTACGTGTAAAGAGAGTGGACCTTGGTGGCTATTTTGGCCTTCTTAGCTCTCTCTAGTCCAAAGGCTTTCGCCGACGAAGAAATGACAAGCGATATATGAGGGCCAATGTGAGGGTTGTCAATCAGAGCTTGCAGGTTTGTACCAGAGCCCGAGATGAGAACTGTAATGTTGGTCATGAATATGGACAATGCAAGTGTTTTTAGTGTATCTATGCGATTGACTGGAGAAGTTTCAAGTCACGTTGTAATTCTTTACGGTTGATTCTCTCAAACCTGCGGCCGTCAAACGAATGCTGTAACAGTTGTCCCTGTCAATTTTTTTTATTGTTTATGTGGGAGCAGAATGGGGAGAGAAGTTACTGCCAAGTACGTGAGTAGACGTCTGGAGGTACCAGAGATCTCCGATAAGAAGATTGCTAAGCAAAACATAGTTTTCTCTCCTATTCGCACTACATGAATCCTTTCTCTTTTCACTTACTCAATCCTCAGGTCAGCAGCTCCCCGCATGTGTATGTAAGGCTGTTGGATTGCTCACGCATTGGGGCACGTTGAGCAGGGCGGGTGATCAACTCGGCAGAACAGGGACCGAAACAGTTTTGCGAGCGTTTGAATGTGTCGTAGTTTGGTAATCTCTAAAGTAATACCCAAGTCGACACCAGCACGAACTGCTTTTTCTGATGATATTTCTTATCGACTCTTTCTAAGCTAAATTTAGTTACTAACCGCTGACATGTCACTGACCATAACCCGCTGCCCGTATGTGGTACCGCTCCCACCCACAGTAACACAACGCTCAACTAAATATCTCCATTGCCTGAACGTGACACTAGAAACGTGACTCCACAGGGCCACTAACTTGCCGGATAGTTTCGCATTAGTTTTCTTGACAATTCCCCGGCACAAAGGTCAACACACACATTGCACCCGTTCAGCTGCTGCATAATAACTTGCATTTTCTCTACTTCGTTTTCCGCAGTAGCTCTCTGGCCACCTAATCCCCTAGCGTAATGCAATGGACGGGTCAGTAGCTCTAGACTCGTTACGACAACAAGAGCAGCGGCCGCCCATGTCCGATAATGGCAGGTTAAACGATGCAGATAAGGCTTCGGTTCCTCGCACATTGCCCGACAATGCGGTGAGCTCGCTTCCGGGAAGCCTGGCGTCGAAATCGCTGGCGCAGGTCATTTCAGCAGTTCCCGATGGTTTGACAACACCAAGGAAGGGAACTCCGGAGGCCGTAACACCCTCAGGAACGGCCCCGGGCACTCCAGCAAGACCAAGAAGTATGTCCACAACTACACGAAAAACACGATCTAGAAGCACGTCAGCAAACAGGGCAACAAAGGCCGCTCGCCGGATGTCTAATGATCCCACAGACAGTACAGCGCTGACATTCAAGAACCTTCTTGTGGTTGAGGAATCCCTCAGAGCGCAGTACAGGAAGATCCAATCGTCGAGGCAGAAGCATATCCTTTTCTTTTCTTGTTTACTCGTGGTAACTGCATATTACTACTACGCCATATTCGTGAACCCATCCGTCTACCACTTAATTTTGCTTTTTGATCGTCTTATTTTCACCGCCTGTGTCGTTGCTGTCGTGTTGTTTTACGCTACAGGCATGTACTACAAGGCATTTGTTTACTATCCGCGGTACCTTGCGATCGCGAACAAGGGACTGCGACCGTTTAACGTCAAAGTTGTGAAGACGAGTAAACCATGGACGGATTCGCTGGTAAATCTAGTACAACCTGGCTTTTGCTCTGTTCCCGGCGGCGTGCTGAAGATCGTTCTGAGTACGCGTGCCTTCAGCTCGTCGGCTATCGAAGCATGGGAAGTGTATCGACACGATTACTGGGTACGGGAGCGTCGGCGACAGAAGCAGCTGCGTACGAAAGCATGACGAAAGCATAAACTGCCGCTTTATCTCACCTCGCATCTCATTTGGAGCATACAACACTTGCGCAGTGTGCCTCACTGACAGTACCAGCTACCTAACACCATTTATATTGCTTAATTGAACCCCTTGTTATCATTGTAGGTGTCTTCACTGACTTTCAACTGCTTCTCTAATTCTCCTTCTACTAGGTATTTACAAATTTATGTCAATTTTTCATTTATTATGAAGAGCCGCGTCCGAGTAATGCCACGCACCAGTGCTACACCACTCGACGAGCCGACAAACGACGAAAGATGGAAGAGCTGCTGCAGCAATTGCACGACGTGCAGTCAGCGTCACGGACCGTCTCGGACCGGCTCTCGACTCTAGTCAAAAAGGGATCTGCAGACAGAATCTTTGATATCCAGCAGTTGGAACGTCTGAAAACACAACTGGCTACTAGCCAGCTCGCATCGCATGACTTGAGTGGCATTTTAGCCGATTCAGCATTTACGGCAAACTCTGTCGCGCAAAAGATCCGCCAAATAGATCTACAGCGTTCCCGCGTGCGCTCCGCCTTGCAATACGTTGAAAACGTTATCGAGCTTAAAGCTGCAGTCCACGGAATGAACGATGCAATTGCTACTCGTGACTGGGGTCGGGCGGCGCATTTTGTTTCCAAAGGCAGGGCGCTTCCAGAGTCCTTAGTTGAGGGAGAACTTGCAAAAGCGATGGTTCCTACCAGCGAGCTGCCTGACTACCCGGCCCAGGCAATTGCTTCCGCGTCTGAGTCTCTTGGAGCTCTATTTTTGCGCGAGTTCAATGCGGCAGCTGGAGCGAAGGATATGGAAAAGCTGTCAACGTACTTCAAGCTGTTTCCTCTTATTGGTCACGATGATCGCGGTCTAGATGCCTACTCCAAGTTTATTTGCAGCATCATTGTCACTCAGAGTCGGCAGATTTTGAGAAACAGACAAGAACCTCGGAGCACGTCCAATACTGCGGGATTTTATGCCCTAGCTGTCCGCAGACTGTTTGAAAGCATCGCAACCATTATATCACAGCACATGCCCATTATAGAGAAGCATTACCCAGGCAGGTTCCATTTTGCCGCAGAAAAGATCCAAGACGAAGCCGATTCACAGGCGGGACTAATTATTGACACCTTGTGGGATGAACGTAACATTGACAGACTAGTAGATGAAGTCAAATCATATGCATATTCGTATTTGGTGTCCAGTTTTGTTAAGCTATTGGAAACAGACACGCAAACACGTCGGAGCGAGGACGAGGGTGTTGATCTCAAAGTAGTGGGTGCTATGGTCAGTGAGTTGTCGACAATATTTACTCTTTGGACGGTATTTGAAAAGTTTATGGCGATTCAGCTGGCCGCCAGTGCACGAGGTACTGCACTTAATGATGCCGATGAACCAGAGTATGAAACCCTGCATCGCTCAGATTTTATGCGCGACTCTCGTTTTGCCAAAAAACTGGAGCAGCGAGTGAAGCCTGCTTTTGAGGACCTTATTACGTTTGTTTTTAGACGCTCGGTTGAGAAGGCCTTCCAACTAGAGGAGATGCCAGCAGAACACGCGGTATACACCACGGAAAGTCCCCTTGTCACATCAGTAGTAGATGATGTGATGTTTATGTTTTCCACCGTAGTCAAGCAAACTGTGGTTACTGGCGATATCGAACTCATCCGCATGGTTCTTGCAAATATCAAGCGTGTGCTGGAGAGTGATTATCTTGGAGTGACACAGCGACGACTGAGAGAGGAAGCTCCAAAACAAGGCATTTCCAAACAAACAACGATGACTATCAGAACTAAATCAAAGACTACAAATGTGCATGCTATCACGCCAGAAGGACTACAATTGCGACACTTTATCATCCATCTAAACGACCTGTCGCTATGTTCAACATATGCAGAACGCATTCTCAATGAAACACAAGTCGATAATGATCTTCCTTTTGATGACGATAAGGAAAAGACGCGCGAGGTTCTCTCTTCTCTGGGCACACAGTTCAAGAACAGATGCACCGATCTAATAGGAGATGGAGTACAAGTGCTATACGCGCAATACGCAAACCTCAGGATACAAGTCATTTGCAACAGCCTGTTCCGTCAGTACAATAATTACGTTGATTCGGCCTCTGAAAACTTTGCAGGACAATTTTCGGCAGCATGGGATTCACTCATGGGAGAGCTGCACAGCATATGTGCCCCGGACGTGTATTCCCGCCTTATTGCACTGGTCGCATCGACGGTTGCTAAGCTACTTGAGAAATGGATCTGGGGACTAGAGGGCAAGGTCAATGAACTTGGTGCTATTCATCTCGACCGCGATATCTCGAGAATTCTAGGCAAGGTAAGCGAAGGAAGATACAACCTACGACAAAAATTCTCCAAGGTTGCTCAGATGATTATGATAATTGGACTGGAAGAAGAATCTGAGACCGATGATGTGGACTGGGTCCTCACCGAGGAAGAAAAAGAACGAGCATCTCGTATCACTGTTCGCTGATGTTTGACGTCACTATGGATAATGTACTTGGTGTGGGCTAGAAGAATAGTGGGAAAGAGCAGTCAAAAGTTATTGCCGTAACCTGACTGATGAAAATATGTGGAGCGTAATCTACGCACATACGCACACACACTAGACTATATACTAATGAATTTCGTCCGCCAAATTTACTTCGTCACTCACCTCATCGCGAATGCCATTGGACGTTCTGCCGGGTAAAGTTCACGTCCTGGTCAGCTCAACCAATATTCCTTACACTTTGGGGGTTAAATCGAACGAGGACGATACATGGAATTGAGTTACGCAGCGCCTTCGAAGGTGCGTGTACTTTTGGTTCCCGTTGGAGATCTCAATGAATCTCTCTTTCTTTCGTACCTGCATAAACTACAAAGTGTGGACGAAGTAAGATTGGTAGACGTGTCACAACCACCACCTGAAAAGAGCACCTTCTCTCCGCAAGGATATCCCAATGGTAGGCTCTTTTATGAATTCCTGACTTCATATGGTGATTTCCTTGAAGAACCGCTGTTTGATCTGGAGCCATGGAGACAGACCCTTTGCGTCTTTGGTGTCGCCCATTACCACAGTTTCCCAGAGAAGGCAATGTCAAATCTGAAGCATACGTATTCCAAAGCTCTTCTGCACAAGATCTTTGTATTTGGAGCGCCGGAGACGGCCACGGAGAAGAATGTCATTTACGTGCCCCCTCACAAGAACGTGCCTGTGACTACTCTAAGGACCATAATGTGTGACATTTCAACAGATTTGCTTGCAGAGCTATCCTCCTTGTACACATCTCGAACAGTCCATCCTCTCAAGTCGCCTTTACTCAAGGAGATGGAGCTTCCTGGTAACAACGAGACGACGGTAACGATCAACAATGCGAGACTAAGTATTTCGCGGGAAAACTTTACAAAGACAGGATCTATATCTGTAGGACTCACTGATAGGGCCAAGGTTAAACAGAATGGCAGAATGATCAAGTACAAAGGCTCCCTGTACCTTTTGAGTGGTCGTCTAAGCGATGCTTTAAGAGAACTTACTGAGGCTGTCACGGTTCTCAGAAGTGCTTTTGATCACCTATGGCATGCCTCTGCATTGGAGTCGATCGCTGTAGCTCTTGTTATGCAATCGTACTTAGAGCTTCCTGTAACAATTCCGGCCCACGTGCTGGTGGGTACCGCGGGACATTCTCCTTTCAACCCATCATTGCATTCAAAAACGTCATCGCAAACCAGCATTAGCAGCCAATCTTCATCTCCTGTACAAACAGCCGTTACAAGCCCTATAAGTGCTGAACCTCTGCCACCATTAGAGACCTTTGCAAACGATGTTACAGAACATTCGCTTCGCTTATATGCCCGACAGCCGTCATCCGTAGAAGAAGGCGTCCCGAAATCGGTTTACTGTGAGACAATCCTAAGATACACGAATCTATTGATTGGTATAAAATTGACCGGAGGGTTGGAACGCTCCGCACTATCCTATGTCGCAAAAGGCACACCAATTGTATCTCCAGTATCTTCAGTATCTGATTCGGCTGCCATTTCGCGCTGGTTGAATCGAATTCTCAGCCTTGACATATCAACACTTCCGCTATTCAGCCGAGTAATGATCTATAGTGCGATGGCAAAGATTTACGGTGCCGTCGGACTGGCCAGAAAAAAAGCATTTATTCAGCGATTCTTGGTCACGACAGTGCTCCCGGAACTTAAGGCTGACGGAGAAAGCAATTTGCGGGAAATTTTGGATTACGGCTGTTTTGTCTACTCTGGCGGCGACGTTTGTAGCAGAGGCTTTGGCTGGACGAGTCTGAAAAAGTCATTTTTTGAAACTTGCTTGGAGGCATCTCTTGCTTTAGAAGACCATGGCGCAGTTTTGAGTTACGGTTCCTCACTTTTGGCTACCTGCACTGATATTATGACACCCGAGGAGCAGTTGAACACTTACGGCGCCATCCAAAGGGCCGCCTTGAGGTCAACAAGCCTAATCGCTGCTGACTATTGGGATACTAACACACTCCGAGATATTACTGTTAAGCAAACACTTACTGCCCCTATTGAAAAACTTCCTGTCAAGGAAGCTAGCAGCAGAGAACAGGGGCCGATTATCTACAATCCATTCGGGAACAAGAATACCGCGAATGATCTAGATGGCTTGGTGATTGTGGCTGGTGAAGCAACTGATGTGTACCTGCGCCTCCAGAACCCATTCCAATTTGAAGTAGATGTGGAGTCGTTGAAGCTTGTTTGCGAAGGTCCAAATATCCTCAGTGGTTCATCACAGCAAGGGTTCTCTTTGGCACCATCAGCTGTATCGGAGACAGTTCTTTCTCTGATGATTGATGATTCTTCTGACTATGTCAAAATTATCGGCTGCGAGATAAAGTTTGCTGGTTGTAAACCCAAGATGTTCCAAATCCCAGAGCACATAGAGGCCAAGGCAAGCATCATCGCTGATGCCAAAATCAAAGCAGTGGGCTATGATAGCGCCAAACGCGCCCCTGAAGTCACTTCTCAACCGGAGTCTGTAAAGACGCTTTCACTAAGCGTTGCCCACAAGCAGCCCATTTTATCACTACGATCATTATCACTAGCGCAGGGAGCAGCAATGCTGCTTGAGGGTGAAACTGTTTCTCTTAGTTTGGAAGTGAGCAACATATCTAAGCTATCAGCGAATTGGATGAGATTTATTCTCACCGACTCAACAATAGAGCCATTGCAGGCCGCAATGCTTGTGAAGGACAAGCCGCTACCAAGCGTGCATGAAATTGAGTATTATTTATTCCAGAGGAAGGCGCTTTCAATGGACCTGGAGAGTGGTCAGTTTGAGGAAAGTGCGGAAGGAAAGGACACGGCGGCTAATATTATGAGCGCAAGGGCACCCCTGGATCCGCATGCCATACAAAGCTATCCACTTAGATTGAGAGGAAAGAGGGGAATGACAGAAGCTAACATACAAGTTGCGTATTCGCATCTTGAGAATGAAAGGTCTGTCCCGTCGTATGTCCGAAAGCTGAATATTCCATTCAGCGTCACCGTGAATCCGAGTATTGAGATTGCACGTTTCGATGTTATTCAAGTGGAAGATAAAAGTGTGATCTTCACACTCGGCCTTGAAGGCTATGATCCTTCAAAGTTCTGTGTACTGGCGTTGGATTTGCGTAATGCGTGGTCGAATCCCATGAATGTACGACTTCTGTCATGCGGCGAGTTGGAAAGCAAGGCTACCATATTTCCCGGTAACACGCATCGATTAATGCTGCCTATTCCTTTAGAAAAGTTCAAGGATCTGGATGTCACACAGCCAATCCCAAGCATACTGAAAAAGCAGTTCGTGTTTGACGGTTCTCAGTCAGCTGAGCAAAGAAGGCAGCAGCTGGAGAGCTTTTGGTGCAAACAAAGACTAGTCAGCATTATTGAGGGAACGTGGGCATCTGATGTAAGACATGGAGATATTGATTTGCGACCAATAACTGTGAATTCGAGAATGGCGGCCATTTTCCTTCCTACCAAAGTTCAGATTGAAATGGAATCTCCAAAGCAAGTCGAAATGGACGAAAATTACATTCTTACTACAACTATTCAAAACTTCACAGATGAAGTGGTACAAGGGGTTGTAGTGCTCCAGCCAGCTGTAGCAGATGGTATGGATGAAATAGGCGGACGGATGCTATGGAATGGCGTCCTTCGACACCATCTGCGACTGAATCCAGGAGAGAAGAGGGCCCTGAAAACAGGATTCATGTGCATATCCAAGGGAGTTTACGAATGGACGAGCATGTTTGAGTGCTACTCAGCAGATGGAACGCATTCTGCATATGGGCAGAGGAAACCTGTTACAATTGAGGTGTAGGGTTACTACAAATATTGAACTATAGAACACTGTATGCATAATGACCTAAACAGTTAGGCGTATATGGCCGCAATTAAGAAGGACGAGAAGAAGGAAATCTTATAGGATGGATTTTCCAGCAATAGATTCCTCAAATCTATCTTGTTTCTACCCCACTGAATAATATGAGTCGGTACAGAAATGACGCCTCGGGAGTAGAGGAACTGCACAGTAAGGGAGGAAGCGAGGAACAAAACGACCAAAAGTTTACTGAGCTTTCCTACGACATAGCCTGCTAGCAGACCTGTGAAAGAGCCTATTGACAGATGCTCATAGTTAAGCTTTGGCTTTATCTGCTGCTGTTTCTGGGACACTGAGGAGTCGAAGGCATATTGCGGGGAGGTAGCGACTTCGCAGGCAATGGGCTTGGTCAAGGAGAGTCTTGAAAAGCCCGAGATGCCAAGAGTAGTAGCAGAAACGCTCAACAGAGCGGGTCTGAGAATCGGTCTGAAGTTTCTGAACATTGCTGTGGGGAAGACACGTGACAATAACAAGTAGCTATAGTTGATTTCGGATATTGCTGGGTCCCGGAGATATTTTTGGTGGTTGCTGGGGGTAGCGGTCGGTGCTTCCCACGGACTCCTACCGCGTCGTACCTTGTGAGTTTACTGGAATCACATTCCCCAGAATTGGGACCCCTGCACGTGAGCTGGAAATGGTTACACAAATAATAACTGTGAAAGTGTAGGGGAAGGAATGCTCCCCAAATGAGGGTTTTGTTGCTTGTGCGAGTAATAATTGAAGCAGGATGAGAAAGACCCAGTAGCCGAGCTTCATTCCAGGCCCCGCCGTCCCCAACAAAGACTTTGCGCACATTTGCCTGTTTAAGGCACCACAACCATGGTGGCGGCAACTTGCGCATGGTATCATTTCAGTAAAGCACATACCTGTTTATGGAGTTAGAGTGGCTCCTTTCTGTCTGTCGCTGGCACGCACTCAAAGGGTCTGCTGGCCCGCGCCCATCGCGCACCCTCTGGGAATTTAGTGGGTCCCGGCCAGCCACGCCTCTGGCTTTTAGCAAGCTGCGTCTAACGCCCCTCAAATGGCATAAATGTTTCGTGCCAAGAACTGAGCGCTTTATCTTTCCCCAGTCGAGAGTTTCTTTCTTCACCCTCCCCTACAGTACTCTGCAATGGCCATCAGAGACACATTTCCTGAAGAGCAGGAGCTTCGCGGCAGAGCATATAGCGCTTACCAGCAGCCGGGCTATTATAATCGTTCTCCATCGTTCGACCCAAATTATGGCCCCTCCTATGGCAGGCCACCAGTTGTGAACCCAGCACTGGCCTATGACGAAGCTCGCTACCGCGAAGGATTGCCACCTCCAGATATCATCGAGCCCCGTGGACGTCAGAGAGGTATGCTTGGAAGCTTCTTTTCTTCCTCTCCAAATGATGGAATGTTGGCAGTCCCAGGAGCTGTGCCTCCTGGTATGGGCTATGGCCATCATCGCTCCCATTCTCTTGAGCCACCAGGATATGGCAGGCCAATGATCGGGAGAGATATATCACCTGTAGGTTCGCGATATGACCGTCGTTATGCCGAGAGAGATGATTCCACGACCAAGAAGGTCATTCGTGCTTTGGTAGGAGATCATTTGGAGAAAGAAGACGAAAAATATGAGCGCAGACATGGAATTCCTCCTATGATTGACACTGGCTATGGCGCTGGATATGGTGCGGGACTACCACCTGCCAACATCGGAGATTTCTCGCGTATCAGAGGCCGAGAAGGGTACCAATACCAGTCTCCTGATGGCCGCGTATGGGACCATGTAATGTCTCGTGAAGGCCTTCCATATATGCGCACGATTGATGGCTACGGCAAGAAGCAGTATATTCGCTTGAATGCTCACTCCCCTTCAAGGGGTGGTCTAGATTATCGTAGATCGTCGTCGCGAGACTCTCGCGGCGGACGCAACTACTGGACGCGAAACTACTAATGTTGTTATCTATTTAAATTGAACGTGACTGGGAGCCCGGCGCTTCCAGCTGGAATACTATCTGCTCCTCACTAGAGTGATTCACGGACACACTGTCCGTGCTGTATTTGTATTCGTATTCGTATTTGTATCTGGGCATCTGTTTGTAAAGTAATAATAGTTATAGCTATAAGGCTATATTACTCGGAATCTATCATTAATAATTTTAAAATGCAAGTCACGAAACCTATTTGAGCGGGGTCTCCTGGAAGAGTGGCAGACCACCGAGCTTGCCTCTCATAAATTCATACACAGTGAAGGTCACAGCCTGGCCAGGAGCAACTCTCATGATACGTGGAGTGATACCACGATATAAAGACGATGGTCCTTCATTTCTTAGCATTTGTGTAGAGATTCTCAGGAACCGAGCAAATCCAGACTCGGACGAAACACCAGATTCTCTCTGCATTCTAGTCTTGATGGTATCGATAGGAGCATTAGACATTGGGCCAAGAGCACCAGAAATCAGACCAATGATGGAAGTCTGCCACGAGGGCAATACAGTGATATTCTGATACTCTTGCAGCTTAGCTTTGAGGGATGAATAAACAGTAAAGTTGACACCCTGGTTGGAAGCTTGACGAATGGCAGTAAGGGTCACACCACGGTACAAGGCCCCAAAACCTTCCTCACGAATCACAGTATACACACACTGGATACCATTGGTGTACTTTGGAACAGAGAGAGGATCAGACATTGAGTGTCGCTGGGCCTGCAGACGGATCTTGACAACCTCAGTTGGGTTAACAACGACCACAGCTTCAGTAATACCGGCACCAACACCGGCAATAAACGTGTTGAGAGTTGTAATTGGCTTTCCATCGTTCGGCGTCAGCCAGTTTCTATACGTTTCGTACGATGTGAATCTGATTGCCATTTTTGGAGTGATACCGGTAATTACAGCACCGAGACCTTTGTATAGAGCAGATGGCTTTTCATTGCGGACAATTCCAAGACCAGTTTTCAAAAATCCCTGTCTTGGTTGAAGTTCTGGAGGAGGTAGACCACGTTGTTTTGCAAGTTCTATCTTCCGCAGATCGTTTTGTCCTTTTAGCTGCATGCGCACCTTAATTGTGTCAAGGGGATGGCAGATGAGGGCCTCGAACATGCCGGCGACACCGCCAGCAATGAAGTCCACCGCGTATTGTTTTCCGGATTTGTCTGGCATCTGGAGCTTTTGATACTTAAGTAGCTCTGACTAGTTTTGAATGGCTTTAAACAGACCTCAAGGTCTGGGGGCAGGCTCTCTATTTATGTGCTCGAGGCGTGACGTTGGTCCGAATGAGTTGGCCGGTCCGAGGCACATGGGCCAGTTTGCTGAGTCTGGGGTAAAACAAGCCTAGGAAAACGCAGAAAAGAACAGGAGGGTAAGAAAAATTTATAGAAAAATTGGCACAGATTGCACACTCGGTATATTTTCCAGCTATATCTCTTCAGTTAGTTTGATATTTTCTTCTCTTCGTGTCATCGGTTACAAGCACCCTTCTTCCCGACAATTCCTCGCAGCCGGCCAAGTGCCGGTTCTTTCTCGCCATTTCCAACCCTTGCCCAGGCTGGGAAAATTGATTCTCCACGGACTATGGGGGCGTCATGTATTGCTAACAGAACAGGTCAGAAGACTGCGGAAACGGGTGTTGCCGCAATAATTCCAACGTCGTCAGCAATCTGATCCTGCTCGGTGCAATGGATGCCAAGAATAAGCCGAATCTCGTTAGCTCGGCCGTACGGCGTTCTGGATGCTCGGCACACCCCACAAAGTGACTCCTTTGCCAGTTAAGGAAAGAATTTAAGAGTCAGTACCGACCAACATCTGCAAATGGCAGGAGCACAAATTTATGTCTGATCAAACATACTTTGAGTCACTAGGCAGCACCCCCAAATTTCAAATACTGACGCAGAGGCTTTCCTCGCATGAAGACTTTTCTCTGGTGGTCCGTCACAATGTTCTATTTCCTGCCTTGCGACAGAGTCTGGGGTAATCATGTGAAAAGTGTCAAAATTGCGTGGATGCCCGAACTGGGAAGAACTTGACAACTTACGAAGAGGACGAGGAAATTGCCAAATTTCTCCAAGCACTCGTTTAAACATGAATAATTAAAGACTGTCCATTTCAGTACTCCTTCGTCAGCTAATGCGTTATACGGAAGTACTCTGGCAATTGTTCAGTGGGGGGTCCGCTGCGGTCAAATCACGGTCAAAACCGTACCTTTCCCCCGAAGCATTTTCGTCTGTCCAGAAACCTGGGGGAATACACTTTCATGTGACTGACGCCCCACCGTTTACTGAGTGCCTCGAACGCATAATTTACGAGTCTAGAGATGGACAGGCGACACGATTCTATACAATATACTCAACTAGGAAATGCCATCAGATATCTATTTTGCCAGTTGTGGACATGATTATCTCTGCCATTATCGTCTACCAGGTGCTTTTGGCCGGTTAAAGCGTGGTTTATTCGTGTTAACCTCCTTCTTGGTCTGGAGACCGAGTCGGTTCTGGACTGCTTCGTCAGTTACATCCTCCGTGCCACTTTCTTCAATTTCCGTGGTAGCATCAACACCATTTTGCTTTGCCAGAAACAGCACCGATCTCTTGTTGAGTGCATACACCATTCTTTCTTTAACCTTGGAACTAGCCGGACAGGTATAAATGAATGCAATAGAGTCGCTGTCAGAAGGTCGATAAAATGTATACTGAGGGCTCTCCGTGTCAATATATGAAGACAGCGACCCAGACGAGCAGCTGCCTCTCACCTTGAGAGTTTCACTTTGTAGATCAATGCCAAAAGTTGCAATGGATACGCTACCCTGGGCGAACTGTTTGAGAAGTGGAACAACTGCATCGTCCACGGTTGTTGGAATGGATTTCGCACCTTCTCCAACAATCTTTGTGCCACTGCCGCCTGCACCAGCCCCGACATGGCTCTTTCTGCCAGCTGTTCCAAGCATCTGATCAGTCTCGTAATCAATCGCCTGTTGTAGAGAAGCCTCCTCCTCAGACAGGGGATTGACAGCCTTTTCGTGTGCAAGATGATCCTTCCAGCCTTTTGAGCTGACCTCGTCAAGTGCAGTCCAGAAAATAGTTGTGCTAAAAGTACTTTGCTTGCCAAGCTCCAGTTGTAGATTCGACGAAGACGACGCATAAAGCATCTTGGATCTTACGTGGGCAGTGTCTGGTACAAAAGAAATGAAAATAAGATTTGCCTCGTGGTCTCTGACAACGAGATATCGGCACTCCTTCTCAGTAAGGTGGCCAGAAATAGCTACCCAGTCATCGTCGAAAGAGTCTGACCCCGGAATAACATGTTCTGGATGTACAGCTTCGTCTTTAATAGATAAAATCAGGCCACGATGACCTGACGAGTTGAATTCTTGGAATTTCTGCTTGGTTGCGTCGGTGGCTACGATTCCTGATGAGTTCATTGTGTTGGTGGGAGGTGGCCAGGTCACGGCAGCGACTCCGTCCGAGGATGGTATCGGTCTTGAGCATCGGATTTCAAACTAACATAGCTGACTGCGGAGTCGAAGCTGGGAAGCAGACCTTGGGAGAAGAGCTGTCATTAGCATTATTTAGGACCATTACAATGGACCAGTCGTTGTCCCATACGCAAGTGGTACTCCTCGGGGATGATAGTAGTCAGCTCTGTGCAGTAATTGTTGCGCTACAGCTGCACATCGGGTACTCAACAAAACGTTGTGTGACAAACACATATGGAGTGATTGAGGTGATAATAGATTGCCATAGAAAGTCAACTATCTATAAGGTCTTCCCTATGTTCAATCGAGTAGTTCCACTCCCCGCTATTCAGATACTCTAGCAGACGGACTCAGAGAATCACATGCGATAGCTTCCATTTCTTTATTTTGTAGGCTGCAGGGCAACAGTACAGTGACCAACACCGAAGTGGGTGAACGTGTTTCAGTGCTCCACTAATGTGCTCGGGATCATTTTAGCTTGCCCCAGATGGACCCTGAACCCCACACTGGCGGGAATCAAACTATTCTGCCAATGAGACAAGCAGCATGGCCTAAAAACGATGAAAGCTATCAGTTCAACACCTGCAAAAACACGCCCACTGCCAGCTACTCACAGCCTTGCCTCGCATTGCTAGTAACGCACAAATCCTTTTTAGTGTAAACCAGAAGTGGACGAAACGCTGGCTTTTCCGCCGATCCCACGCAAATCTTGCATGCTATCCAGATCTAGTGAGACGACTGGTAAGTCAGGAATCGGTGCCAGTGCAGACGAGGACGGAAATTGACAAACTCTGAAGAGCTCGCCAATGTTGCATAAGTAATCTATTTCTTCCCACCTTTATAGTCATGGACCACCACTTCTGTCACCACCACTCCCAAAAAACGCCAACTTTCGTCCCAACATTCCAAGCCTACCACAGCTTCGTCGTGGAATGTTTGTTGATGTCCCATTAAGGCACATTTCACCACATGTTAGACCTGCTCCCAACGCGCGCGAGACACCAAAGTTATACGCTTCACATAAACACTCTGACGACTCTCTCAGCCTTTCTTTCAGGTCATCTGGTTTCTGGTTCCTGGCGTAAACCATGGACGATCTTCCCCTTCGGTACCCATCTGTGCCGGGGGATCTCTTTGACCGCCTTTCGTTCGGACGAGAAGCCACATTACCGTCTGTAATTCAGTTTGAAGATCCGTCGGGCCTGGTAATCAAAAAACTAGTCATAAAGTCGGCTACTGTTCCAAGGCTTCTGGTTTATCTGACGGCTCAAGATACCTTGGATTATGAGCTTCTCTCTGATTTCTTTCTCACTTTCCGGCAGTTTTGCAATGCAACGTTTCTTGCAGAACTTCTTCTTTCCAGACTGCAATGGGCAATAAACTTGACGAATATTCCAGAAGGGACAGACCCCTTTGCAAACCACAAGGATTTTGTTTCTCTAGTCTCCGGAGGCAAGGTTTCACCAGAGATGGGACGAGATGTAGCTCTCCGCACATTTGTTGTCCTCCGACACTGGATCCTCAACTACTTTCCAGACGATTTTGTGGTCTCATATCAGCTTCGTTCAAAACTCTGTCAGGGGATTAATAAACTGGAGCAATGGGACGAAGTTCAACGGTCTCCTTCTGCAACCCACTTTTCTCGCATATTTCGCCAGCTCAAGCATTGCTGGTTAAAATCATGTTGCCTGTACTGGAATCTTGGAGTCTCTCCAGATGAAGCTGAGCATTTGTTTGATTTGTCGCTACCAATATTTCCAGGAGGAGCTTTTGGTGACCAGTCGCCAATTATTCACAACTCAAGACAAACTATCGCTGAGAGGCGGCGGTCGGTTCTGGCAAATTACACAAGTGCGATAGAAGCAATGCCTAATGAGTTCACAGCGAATTGGTCAAACATGCCTGGTTCCTTGATTAAAGGCGCATTGTCTTTGCCCTTGAATAGCTCCGTTCAACCACGCAACTTAACCCCGGCGAAAAAGGTTCAATTTGATCAGCAAATAGACAGTGATGATGATTCTGCATTAATCAGGGTGAGAGAGCTTCTTGATGAGAAAACTGGTAATCCACTGTTCCGAAGAACCTCATCCGATCTCACCCAGATCACTAATTTAATAGCCCCCAAGGTAGACGTTTTGAGTCTCAAGGTTCTTCAAGATCTCAAAGTCATCATGGCTCAACGGCATCCACGCATACCCACTCAAGAACCATCCGTTGAGAACATTTCCAATATCTCTAATGAGTTTGAATTTTTAAGCACGCCAAAGAAAAAAGGGGAAGAAGATGATGGGATTCAATCCGTGTACTCATCAGTCCCGTCTACACCTACTGCTGAAAATTATTCCAAAGGCAGCCATCGCTCTCTCATTGACGTCCTTAGTGTCCGACACTCTCCAGAAATGTCGTTGGACGTACCACCGAGAAACCGACCTATCCTTTCTCCTCTTAAAAGACATTGGCAGAAAAACAGGAATAGTGTGGAATCGGACATTGTATCTACTAGTGAGTCTGAGGGGGAGTTTTGGACTCCTCAAAAAGAGGTACGCTCACCATTGATGACACATGCGTCTGAGGCTGATTCAAGGTTTTTCGACGCTGAGGAATCTGTCTCTTCTCCGTCGCCGGCGAGAGTCCTCGATTTCAGCAGTGACAACCTGACCAACCAGCATCCGGCCAGGAGCACTCCATTAGCCAACATGTCTGGCAATTCCCTCAACTCCCTGGGTAGTGCCTTCAGGTTTGATTCTGCAAGTGAGATTCAAGATTCCAAGCATCTCTCCACTAAAAGCTATGATTCATACACTTCTTCACTTGATAGCGATCAACATTCGTCCCGTAAGGATACACTAACAGCCGGACCACTTCGGAAAGCTAACCAGTTTGATGATCTGCGAAAGGTTGCCGGACTGGCAAGACGTCTGTCCACCGATTCAACGCCGAAGGGACCATCATCATCATATGACGATAACGGCTCGATAAGGAGTTATGATTCATACAGCTCGTCTCTGGAGAGTGTAGTTCCAGCAGTCCATAATGAGGTTGGCGAGGGTGGCCTCCGAAAGATGGGAGAGTACACTGATTTGCGAAAGGCTGCCGGCTTTCCAGTGCGATCACCAGACGCTGCCGTGTCGACTCCTAAGCTCGTACGCAGCGATACTGATGCCCGATTTGACCAATTGATAGTGGATCGGACAACCACTAATTCTCCCATCAAACCTAAAGACCTGCATTCTAATGGCACTCGATCTGGAACTGAGAGTCCGGTATTTGATGAAGTTGTACAGTATGGAGGACTAGATGCAGAGGCCGCTGCTGCATTGGCTGCCATTCCAGATGAATCCACGACTGAGGATGAACTAGAAAGAGCATTGCGCAAACTTGAAGGAAGAAAGAGAATCGTTCAGAAGGTAGAAGAGGAGCTAACCCAGTCGTTCACTGAAGACTCAATTATCAAATATCCTTCAATGTTTCGCCCATCATTTTTGGTCGATGAAGTTCCGAGGTCTGGTTCAGATAGCTCTCTCACTTCGCTGTCCACTGGTCCTAAAATGGGCACATCACTATCTACCCAGTCAAATCTCAAAGCTTTAGCTGAGGATAGGGGAAACGCAGGTCGGATTCAGTCGCAGAGCGGGCCCGCTAGGGTATCTGATCTGGGTATTCCGGATCCCAAATGGAAAAGATCACCTGAACAGCCAGATAACGAATCCGGTGAGTTCGATTTCGACAGCCCCAAAAGAAAGGCCAGTGACTCTGAGGATGATCTGGAGGACAGCCCTCGGAAAAAGCTCAAGTCTAGAAGCCCTTCGTTGAATAGTAAGATTACGACCGCTTCCACGCTCAGTATTGGCGAATTTCCGGACCGCCATACTTCGTTCACGTTGGGATACAAAGCATCCTTTATCGCTCAACAGCTTACATTGATAGAGCGCGACGCGCTTGCTGAGGTTGACTGGAAAGAACTTGTTGATGTTGCATGGTCACGGGAAGTGAAACCTGTAATGTCGTGGCTTCACTTTCTGGTCAGCAAGAACTGCAAAGGAGTTGAAGTTGTTGTATCTCGGTTCAATCTAATGGTGAATTGGGTAAAGTCTGAGGTATTGTTGACTCGATCGAAGAGTGTGAGAGTGGCTACCATCACCCAATTTATTCGAATTGCCAAAGCAGCAGGTCGTTTTCAAAACTACGCCACTATGACTCAGGTCACATTGGCATTGTTATCGCTTAAAAGCATTTTGCCTATGACATGGCACAGCTTATCTCCGATTGATAAACAAGACTTTGAAGAGCTGCAGAATACGGTTTCTCCTGTGAGCAATTTCAGCGCACTTAGAAAGCATATCAACTCTGCTGAAGCGAGACTGGGCGTTATTCCTTTCCTTGGAATCTATCTGAACGATATTCAACACATTAGTCAACAGCCTACATTTGTGAATAAGGATATGGTGAACGTGCGCCGGAGCATGGGCGTTGCGTCTATTGTCAAATCCTTTATTCAGTGTGTCGAGTGGGCAAACAATTATGACTACGAAGCTGACGATGAAACACTGGCGAAATGTGTATATTTGCATTCTCTAGCTAGCGAAGAGATGGAGTATTGTCTCCAATATCTTGAGGATCCTTGAAGATTGTCGATGGGCCCTAGAGAGAGCAGCGGCTCATAACCTTGCATATTTATTAATCTATATGTAGCATTTTTAATCATTAATATCTTTTTCATTTACAAGCTCATTTTCTGCTTTACTAGAGAGCGTTGCTCATCAAGTTGTGCTTCCTGCTCTGCACTTAGTTTCCCTGGCAGCCAGAGCACACTTGGCATTGCATTTGTCTTGAAGAAGCCAGCTTCCTTCAAATTTTGACGATACAATGCATTGCGTGCTCTACTCTCATCAGTTGCAGTCTCCTCCTCCATTACATCCTCCAACTGATCATCAATGTCGTTTTGAGATCTCTTGTGCACACCAAGTTCGATCGCCCGCTTTTTCAGATCCAGTAGGCGTTTAGAGTCTCTGTCGCGTTTGATTTTCGTCATATTGCTCTGCAAATTACTGAACAACCTGTTCTTAACAATCTTTCGCACACGCGGTTGCGAACTTTCTCGCATAGCACGCGGTTCCCTGGGAAGATCAGTGCCCATACTGTCCTTATTGTCCATTGTTGTTCCCCAGATAGCTGCCCTGATGATGGTTATGGATCCTAAAAGATGAGCTGAAAGTGAAAACCGCGCAGGTACAATGACAGACTGACTACTCTTGCCAATAAGTGACTTTGTCAGCAGTCCCTAGCCATCGACAGTTGACGAATATCCAAAAACTTTGGCTCGTTGTTAAACAGTTATAACGATATCGTCATGTCGGGGCAATGCCCCTTACTGACTGAGAGAACCCACGTGACCAGAAAATTAATTTCACCCTAACCCTCAAATCTTTTAATCACCTCTGTGTGATTCTCGAAAAATATTTCAGTCTCAACTTGGCAGACTTATCTCCAAATATTTATTTATTTTGACTTGCCATTTGGTGGTAAAACATGTCTGACGAAGTCATCTGGCAAGTAATTGATAAGCACTTCTGCTCTTTCAAGAGCAAGGCTGCTAAAGATCAAGTGTTCTGCCGTAATGAGTACAACGTAAACGGTATCTGCTCCAGACAGTCATGCCCGCTGGCAAATTCCAAATATGCCACTGTTCGGTCCGTCGATGGCAAGCTCTATTTATACATGAAGACTGCTGAGCGTCAGCACACACCCAAGAGAATGTGGGAACGAATCAAGCTCAGTCGAACTTATGCACGAGCCCTTGAGCAGATTGATGAGCGTCTTATATACTGGGATGATTTTTTGATTCACAAATGCAAACAAAGATTGACGCGGTTGACGCAGGTTGCAATTGCTGAGCGAAGAAACGCTTTGCAACAGGACGAGCGAACGCTTGTTCCAGTAGCCCCCAAAGTAAGACGAAGAGAAAGAAATCGTGAAAGAAAGGCCCTGGTGGCAGCCAAGCTTGAAAAGAATATCGAAAAAGAACTTTTGGATAGACTTAAATCTGGAGCTTACGGGGAGAATCCATTGAATGTCGATGAACACATTTGGAAGAAGGTACTTGGACAGGTAGAGGAAGAAGTTGAAGATGACTCCGATGTCGGTGAAGTTGAGTATGTGGAGGACGAAGAAGAAGACGAAGAAGAACTTGACGGGGAGATTGTCGATATGGAGGATCTGCAAAAATGGCTGGGTGATTCTGACGACGCTAGTGCTAACAGTGATAGCGACAGTGACGAGGAGGAGAGGCCCAAGAAGAAGAAGAAGAAGAACGCAAGAGTGGAGGTTGAGTATGAAGATAATGCTACAGCAGGTAGAGATATGATTACAAACTGGTAAGCGATTAGTCTATCCTCTTATTCTTAATCGGCATACATTCATAATATATTTCTCTTTATAATACACATCATTATATTTTGCAAATGAGGACTTTGTCAAGAACCATTAGCCCCAAATTAGTGATCCAGTATCTGCACATTCTTCTCACTACTTGCCTGGAACTCTCTCGATACCAAAGCAGTATTTGTGGGAGCACTGCGCCATTCCTCTTTTTGAATTTGAGACAATGGAACGTCGTCATTTTCACTAGCATCACCACGTGGCCTGTAATCGATGGTGAAGGGAACCACACTATCGATAATCTTGAATTTGACAGAAACACCGCTGGCACCTTCCTTGGCAAAACCCTCTGTTAAGAATCGACACAACCATCTCTCTTCAACACCTGGCCTCAGAATCAACGTCTTATCACCTTCAAATCTCCATGTGACTCTCTGTAGTTCGCTGTTGAAGCTCGCAGCTGGTTTGGACTGAGCAGAAGTTGCGATTGCCCCTTCTATTGGAACGGACACCACGACATCACGCAACTCAACCGGATAAGGACTGAATTCTGGATTCAACTTGTAGTTCAACATCAAAGATGATTGCTTAGACTCATGACGCCACACTGGAGTGACTAGCAGCGGTGGCACAGGAGCTGGATTTCTGGTGTACTTCAAAGCAATGGTAGCACCTGCATGCAGGTGTGAGTTTTGCAATTTGTATAATGAGGGAGAAATCTCCTTTGCAAATGTCAAATTTGGAGTAACTGACAGTGTGGTTGTCTGTGGGTGGGACAAGCGAATATCCACGGTAGGCTTACTTCTATCCAAGTTAGCCACCGCAATTTCTCCACTAGTAGAAGAAGAAATAACAACCCCATCCTTAATAATTGCTGAAATACCTTCTATGACAGATGCAGCAAATGGAGACTCTGGAGAAACCTGCAAGTCATAGTGAGGGGACCTGGATGAACCTCCGGTTGCGCTTGATTGTACAGATCGTAAAGATCTAGCGTCAGCAGAATATCCGCGGGGGCCTGTTGGACGAGATGATGTTGGCGAAGCAAACACGTCATGACCAGGGCCAGTAGACTGCGAAGTGAGAGATTGAGCGTCTTCAGCAGTGGAAGACTGATTAGAGCTGTCATGATCAGCGGCACCAATATTCGTGAACAAAGTGGACTGAATATCACGTCTTCCACGATTACCTCTACCCGATATCGTGGGTCGTGACCTCAGTGTTGAGGTGACATTGCTCAAGGCACTGTCAGCAGCACTTTGCTCTTCAGCAATAGAGTCGTTACGAATGTTTACTCTGAAGGGAGCATCATCAGAGGACGATATATCAGAAGTGGCCGAAACTTTAGGCACATCGGATACAGGAGCTGCGCCGCTTGACTGTGGAGAAAAGGAAGATGTAGCTGGTGGACTCACTTGTACGCCAGAGGCAGGAGGACTCAACTGTGCACCAGATGCTTCGTGAACCTTTCTAGAAGGAGGGGGGGCCGGCTTCGCAGCATTAGGCGAACCAGGAGTTGCAGACCCATTAGAAGGATGTGCTGGATTATCGCCGTTCGTGGCCTGACGAGCAGAAGGCGGTGGTCTAGCATACGCCGAATCTCGCTTGTTGAAAGCACCGGTAGCCATTGTCACACCAGCACCAGCAGCTCCAGCTCCAAGCGCAACACCAGCACCAACTCTGTCACTCGTGTAGGAAGCAGCATCGGAAACTGGTTGAGGCAAAATGCCTGACGATCTGGGCTGGCTATCAGTTGTCCCTTGGGAAGCCACAGAAGGCTGTCTGTTCTGTTGACGTTCACGCTCACGCTTATTCATCAACTCAATGCGTTTCTCCGGTGACATCTTGGCCTCCTTGTCCTCGTTGTACTTTGCCTTGTTTCTCTTGAAGATAGAGCCCATCTTCGATCTCAACTTCGTCTTTGAAGGCGTGTGAGACGGGAGTTCCGACAATGAGTCCTCATTTGAAGCTATGGAATGGTTCGCCACTGAGGCAGGAGGACGAGGGTGAGAATAGAGCGAGTCGACAATTGATGATGTCTCGGCATTTCTTGAAGTTCTCGAGCCATGAGAGGTGACAACAGGTAGACTCTTACTGGCAATTTCTTGCACAAAATTCTCAGTCTCGGTAGCAGGCTCAAAATCTAGTACCTTCATGACGGCTGATTCAGAGGCAGAAAGAGTCTTCTGGTATTTGTCAGCGCTGGAAGTGAAGATCTTTGCAAACGTTTCCTTCAAAAACACAATTCTACTACTGTCAAGCTGTTGAAACTGGTCAATCACAACGGGAGCCTGATTTTCCCACTGCGAGCGCAATTCCGTGAACTCGGTTTCCGCTCTTTCGGTTTTGCTTCCGCTGTGGCCACGACGCTTGTTGTATTCAAGTTCCTTGTCTTTCAAGCGCTTAGCTAATTGGGAAAGTTCATGCTGCTGATGGCCAATATCACGAAACTGTTTGGAGCGTTCCGCCGAAGTGAAATGCTCAAGAGGAGCCTGGACTCCAGTTCTCAGAATGGAGGAATAAGTGTTTGCAGCTTTAACTTCTTCTTCCACTAGAGCAATGGCTTGTTGCCATGGGTTGGAGAGCTTTCCAAGCAGAGATTCATCGATCTTGTTCTGTTTGAGCAGCCTTTCCAAGGAATTGGCGTACTCCTCTTCGATTAATGCTCTTTGTGTTGCCCATTCAGAGAGAGACTGATTAAGAGCGTGGCTGTCGTCCAGACGCCCACGGACTACTGCAGCCGCTTCTGTAGGTGCGTACGCAGACAGCAATGTCTGTCCGTAATTTGAGCTCATTCCCTGCTGGCGTCTTGTTGTTTACCTAAGGGCTGCGGTCGGAGGTGTTTTTGCTATCCGACTCGACCGTCCCACCCACCTGGGATATCCCAAATCACGTGGTTAGCCTCATGTGTGGAGATTTATTGGGGCCAGAGCGCGGGGCACGCCGTATGGCTCTTTCCCAATGGCTACTGCGTAGGCGCCCAGATAGGGCGGCACAGCGCTACTGGATCATAACATTGCACAGCCTCATTCAGCATAGGATGCACCGCATGTTCGAAAACAGCTTCCCCAGGTTCTCGGAGGAAATCTGACTAGAGAATAGGCAGGACATCTATAATCAATCAATTGAGTTCGAAAGTTGGCTAGCAGTTAAGCGATATATTAAGAAACGCCAAGGCATCAGCATGGCGCAGCTCGGGCTGGGCACCTACAGCATCAGAAGCTCCTCCTAGAAACGTATATTCATGAATATATATATAATAAATACTTTGTCAATATGCAAAACAGCATAAGCGCCTAACAGGCGCTAGCACCTCCAATTCTCAGAGTCTTGCTCTGGTTCAGGACCATAATCTCCCTCGTACACAACAGCACCAGCTTTGCGATGATATTCCACCCATTGCACCTCGCTAGACGATAGAATGTCAACAGCAGAAGGTCGTTTGAATGGATTTGGTTCTAGCATCCATCGCACCATGTTATCTAGTGCACCGGTTTCATTTTGCATGAAAGGAGGTGCCCATGCTGGTACATGAGAATTACTGAGTCTGGATGAACGGCTCGATCCAGATAAGGGGAACTCTGGAAGAGAAATGTCTCCTGACGACGTTGCAGACTCTTGATCAAGCTCAATATCAGATGGACCACGGACCAATCCCAAATCACCGCTTGATAATCTGCCAGCATCAGTCAGATCGCCAGACCGCAGCTTTTGCCAGTGCACACCATTGTCAGGTAATACAATATTAGCAGCAATCTCCAGCATTATTAGCCCTAATGAGAAGATATCCGCTGGACGGTCATATTGCTGATGCGACAGAATCTCTGGTGCAATGTACTCTCTATCCCCTTCTCGTTCTATGCCAGCGGGCACTGGAAATGCTGTGGCCATTCCAAAATCTCCAATTTTGAGATTACCCTCAAAGGTAATGAAAATGTTGGCAGGCTTGAGGTCCAAATGCAGATAACCTTCTTCGTGGATATGCTTAACACCAAGCGATAATTCCACAAGGATTTTCCATACTCTCCATTCGTCTAGTCTGGAAACATTTCCACGCTCAGATAGAAAGCGATCTAGGTTTCCGTTTTCGCAGTACTCCGTCATAATGTAAAGGTGACTGTTCCACTCCCAGGCGTCCATAAACTGGACAATTGTGCCTTCCGAGTCAGTCGTTGATAGTCGCCGTAAAATCTCTACCTCTTCCAGCTGGCGTTTCCGTGCCATTGTACCAGTCAAGGGATGCTTGGTTTTCTTGACGGCAAATTTGTGCGCGGTCTCAGAGTTCTCCTTGGACACAGAATAGACAATGGAAAACTCGCCAGCACCTAACAGAGTGACTCGCGCAAACTTTGTATTCAGGAACGAATCCTCATGCTCATTGTACTTAGAATGCACGCTGAGTGGAGCAAGCGATTCGTTGAAATCATCCATGTCATCATTATGATGGAACCTTGGTGTTCGTGCTGGCGTCTTGGGCGTATCTGTTGTGATTGCCAAAATTGGTGGTTCATTCTGGGCCTCCTTTTTGCCAAGATCAAATGGAAACGATCCTTTGAACAGATGCGGCGTGTCATGAGGAGTTTGTGGAGATCCCGAGGACATGGACGCCTCGGAGGGTGATTGCTCATACCAACGTCGCTCGCCAGGGATCGGCAGTAGAGGCACAGGGCCACGATCATGTACCGAGAACGATGAACGTCTTGGGGGTGGCAGATGGTGTCCTGAGTGATCTTTGGTGGGTGTGGGAGGCATGTCATGCTCAAACGACGGTGTAGCAGTCAGTTCAACAGAATATCTTAACCGTGAATCACGGGTTGGAGCGTCGTTATGAGACCACAGAGACTTTGGCAATTGTGGAGAAGAGGGAGAAGCAGAAGATGCGTGAGAAGCGTGCAGAAAGGCACGATGTTGCTTTTGCTGGAGCTGCATTTGATGCGATGCAAAGAAAGAAGAATTGGAAGACGGAGCAGAGCCCAACACCAGGCTTGGCGGAACGCTCACAGAAAACGGTGAGGCAGAAGGACGTTTGCATGGGGTATCCGGTGGCGCAGACTTGACCGACGACGGTGTGCTCTTACGATTCCTCTTGGAAAGCAGACCAGTTGAGACAAAGGCCGTTTGTAGCGGCTTGACAAACTTGTAAGAATCCGGAGTCGACAGCTCAGCAGAGAGAGAAGAATTGAGTCGCAGGGGAAATACTTTCGTTTGCGATTGAGGTGGTTGTGGCGAGGGTTGGTCGAGACCGTCCAACGAGAGCTTCCTCATCTTGGAGTCCGGCAAAACGGGTGGCGATGAGCCAAAGATGGATGGAGAACTGGCCGTCGTAGGCAAAGCTCTATTTGTGATGTCGCGCGGTTGCGACGGGGTGCCTGTCGCCTTTGACTTGTAATGGTCGACTTTGCGCTTAAGACTGGGGTGGCCAACCGAGTTCAGTTTCGACGGAGATTTCCGTGTTATTGGAGAGCCCAGAGAGGCTTCGTCTAGATTTAACAAGCCCTGTGACCTTTTCATTGTGTTTGCGCGGTGGCGGCTGCCAGAGCCATTCCCAGATGTCGGCGACGAGACCATGGCGGACATGGGCCGACTGCGCGGGACGGTAAAGGGGGTTGAGAAAAGCGGAAGGCTCTGTGCGGGTTGTTAAGCTCCTTCTGCTTGAAGTAAACGGTTTGTTACTGGGCTAGAGGGCAAGGAGAGCCTTCTGGCCAGTTATGTAGCGGTCGTGCTATATGGCGTGGTTAAGAAGTTAAGTTGGGATTATGAATAACAGAGGTGCGAAAAAGGCGCGTCCGCGCACGCTGCGATAGTATTTGGGAGAGAAATGTGTGGCGTTTACTGTGGAGGGAGAATGAATGAAGAGCGAAGGCAAAAAGAGGGCAAAATTTCGTATTGAGAGAGGAGGAGAGAACATCTACTTGTTTGACTCTATTCGCTTCTAACTGCTTCTATTTTCTTCTAATGCCGACAAGCATTTGTTTACCTGCCGCGGCTTCGCCTGTTGGTTACGCCTACTCGCTTCTCTCTGCCACCCGAGGGATGGACGGTATGTAGCGCATCCAACCTGCATAGAGTGCCGCAGCAGCACAGCAACAGGTCCAACTCTTAGCATTTCTCGACAAGGAGCGCAACAACATTGAGACTATTTTTGCAGTAACTTAACCTACTGGCAACTTGTCGGCTCCTGTGTTAGTCAGATGACGACGTCAACGACCCACTTTCCCCAACAGCCACCACACCGAACCCGTGTTTATGCCCCTTGTGCTTCCCAGTGGGCCCTCCTGCCGCTGCCACTGCTACTTGAGGGGTGTCGTGACCTCACAAGCTCAGCGACAATCTTCACTCCAGGGTCCTCCCAGCGGCCCGCCGCCTTGGGTAAAGTGCAGAGCCTGCTCGCCCAACTCCATGAAGAATAGGGGGTCTCACAGCAAGGGTCTGCGCAAAGAGCGGTAAAGGGCTTTGTTGGCAAATGGAGCATCAAACAACTTTGCTGTTGTAACTCGGCACGTCAGCCTCGGCAATTATTCTGGCGTCTTTAGTTTCGGGTTTCAGCCCTGGTTTCACGAAGGCGACCTGTTAATATTTGTATCATGTGATGCGTCTGACATCCACATTCAACAAAGTCAATCTCAAGCAGCGACTGCAGAGGTTGGCCACCATGGGATTGCCCCCTAGACCTAACATCGTAGTTTCAAGTGAGCCTTCTGGAGCAATAATCACTCGAACGAGAACTGCAGTATAATCATCGTATGACTGTTTCTCAGCTGTTCGCTCTCAAGGTCGCTCTGCATCTTGTTAACTATCCGTTGCTCCGGCTCGCCGATCGTTGCTTCTAGCGCAGGCACACTGCAATTCAACAACTGCGGGTCCCACTACATTCCAGTGACTATTAGTCGCCCCCCTCCCCCCTGAAGGCTAAGGTAGAAATGGGTGGGAGACGTGTAGTAGAGGTTAGGTAAAGATTCCGCTGGAGCTCTGGGAGTTGATGGTGAGCAACAGTAACCAAAACGGCCCAGCGATAGCAACAACGGAGTCGCTTCAGCCATGAGCTACTCGGCCAGAATCAGAACCGAAGAGCCACTACCTGGGAAACCATAAGGCAGCGGAGAAGGGGCAGTTAGCTTTGATAATTTTTTCTCATATCTACCAAGATCCCCTGACTCTCTACTCTGGATCTGTACCTCTGAATCTTGTTTCAACTTTTACCGCATTTTAATTAATACTACTATCTTACTCTCCCGTACTTGGCACCTGCTGTTGTTGTTTTGCCAAAACACAGACCACTAACGAAAGCGACCATTTGCAGTACATTTCGTTGTCTCTTCTTTCGTTTTAGTGCTTCTTCTGCGCCATTTGTTGCTCAAGCGTGTGAGTTCTCCTATTCCTTTCCCCTCACCGGCCGCCAAAGTGAATCTTGCTAGTGACATCCCCCAAAATTGCTTCCTAACCTCGCATTAAAATACCCACCCACAAAGTAGTGCAGAGTGAACCCCACACAATTGCTACAACCTGTGCTCCCCAAGTTTCTCTATTTCTTCCCCAAAATATATTCTACCGCCGCCACCACTTGAAGCATATAACAAGCAGTAACAGCCATACCATCCCATCCTTAGGTGTTTCCCAGACATGTCTCTGGCGCCAGACTCAAAGCCAGAGCGTCTCTCTGCAGACGAAGACTCAGCTGCCAGTCTGCGCACCCTGAAGGTCAATACGGATCCCACCAAGCCATGGAACAACTCAGATGAGCCCAGTTCTCACGCTGCTGCTCAGCCGCTGCAGACGATTCCTGTGGCCACTATAACTGATCTCCCTACTCGCTCTGGCGCCGGTCAAGCAGTGCCTTCTCTTCCTAATGTTGCTGAATCATCGTCCCCAACGAATGAGAGAAATCTCCCTTCTCCAGCATCTCCTGATACTGCTGAAGCATCGGCAGCGACGGCACCAGCAAGTATGACTTCAAGTCAGACATCTACAGGGCTCACTGGATCGTCGACAATTGCTCCTGCTATACATATCTCAAACCCTTCTCCGATAGCCGCAGGTACTGGTGATGATGGAGCTCCAGTTCTCTTGTCGGCGTCCACGTCAACACCAATCATGACAACTACTCTCAAATCTATGACTGCAGATTCTCTAAAGAAGAAGGGTCCTCTCAATATGACTCTTGTCGAGACTGAAAGGGTTCCTGCAGTGTCCACAATTGGAACTAACTCAGATACTGGCCCCAATTCCTCTTTGAGAGTCAAAAAGTCTACGGATAATGTTGCATCACGTAATCTTTCTCGAACAAAGAAGAAACGCTCATCACGCTTCGTGGGTTCCAAGGCAGAGATGTTTGCTGCAAAAATTGCATCGGCGGTAGACGAGAACGCCCAATCGTCAGACTCGGAGGAAACTTTTGTCTACGAATCGCAGGCTTCCGATTCCAACGCTGCTCCTTCTAGCTCTGCTCTCCTCAATAATCGACCGCATTCTCTGTCGAGAAATAATCTTCACCGCTCCTTACCCTCGGCATCCGAGAGGCATCCTTCCCCGTCGGGCTCTTCTTTCAGCCATGATCTTTCAAGTCATCCACCCGGCGGGGCTCTGCACAATGCACGAGGGCCCGTCGATGGCTCTGCAGCACTTGGCGTTCACTCTCGGAAGCTCCAGAACTCGAAACGGTTTGTTCCTCGTAACCAGTCGTATACCTCGCCACAACTAGGCCACGATCGTCCAAACCTTATTAACAAGCCAAGCTCAACCTCTATTTATGGGTCTAACCCTGGCCGTTGGAGGTTTGAAGAAGACGATGATGACTATGATGAAATGACAGCTGATGATGTCGACGCTGAGGACGATGATTATGTGACTTACAACGAGACTACACCCTTGCAACAAGCTAAAGCACCTTCTATTCGACGTTCTAGAAAGAGCAACGGAGGAATAATCGTATTTTCTCCCCATAACTACTCAAGAAAGGCTCCGTCAAGATACTATTATGTCAGGCTGGCATTATGGTTTGCATTTGGTATTTTCTGCGTTATGCTACTTGGTTTTGTATTTGGATTCTTGATTGCGACCTCAAAGCCGCTTGCTGAGGTAGAAGTGAGCAGGATATTTGAAATTCTGGTTAGCGATGAAGAGTTGGCTTTTGAGATGGTTATTGAAGGCATAAATCCTGGCTTTCTTGGAATCGAAGTTTTAAAAACGGATATTGATGTCTTCGCAAAGTCTCCCTTTGTGGAGGACGACAAATCCTCGCTTGATGACAGCGCTACCACAATGCTACTGGGAAAAATCGAGCATTTTGATGCACCCATTACGTTTGAAGGTTCATTTTTCAACAGAAGACTGCAAAAATTGGTTGCGGATGTGCGTCTGCCGTCTCCTGGTCGTAATTCTACTGCTGAACATGGACCAGACAGTGGATCCGACGGTTTGATTCTAACGCCCTCCAAAGAGTCTGGGGACGGCGGGGACACAAAAGATCCTGCAAAAAAGAAATGGGAAAGAGTCTCTGAACATCCCTTTGATTTGATTATACGAGGAGTGTTCAAATATGACTTGCTGCTGGGACAGAGCTCAAAGGCTGCCATTCTGAGCAAGAGTGTGCGTGTAGACCCTGAGGCCCCAGAATGATTAGGTCGTCTGGTATTTTAGCACTTATTTATTGGATTCCTATTTATATGTAGAGCTGGTCTGAATAATATGGAGATATGTATAGGATGGTAGTATGAAGCGCTCACCGTCCAAGTTGACTGCTCAAACTCATCCAAATTATGGGCATGGAAGGAGCGGACGCGACAAATGAGGTATAGATCAGGACATCTTAAAAATAGATGTTCACTTGATGTTCACTTGGCATATTTGAAAATTCCTCATCCAATATTAATCACTTAAACTGAGTTGCCTCATGGCATTTCTGCAAAGAGATTCTTGGAAGGTTTGCCAGGAGGTCTACCAGGAGATGACTTCCGCGTAGAAAAGTGGTTCATGGTGTCTTTCAGGTGTCTTGCTAGGCTGGTCAGTGGTCCCAGTAAGATTTTTGACTGCTTTGTGGGCGTGATAGTCGAACAATCACCGTTTCTCTGTAAGATTTGAATGCGACGTATAATCAGATCAAGCGAGGACACCGAGGTAGCCTGCTGACTGTCGAGGACACGTGGACGCTTATCTGTTGGCATATTGCTTTGTGTAAGATACAAACCTTGGGCGCTAGCGGGTCGTCCTCTCTTTGCTGATGCGATGGCTGTTGGAGTGTCATTCCTTTGATACAGCGTTTGGTGGGCCCTATGAGCCAGTGTTCTGTGTCTATTTACAGAGGACTTCAGGTCATCAGCCAAGAGATTAACCCGCCCAAGCGAGGAGTCACCGGCTGGTTGGAATGTTAACGAGTGAAGCTTCTCGTAAAGCTCGTCGGCAAGATCTATCGAGTCCTGTTGCAGTAACTGAAGCTTCTTTCTCGTATCATCGGCATGTTGCTCTGTTTCGCTACTCAGTCTACGATTCAGTTGGCCAATTCGGCTAATACTATCGTTGTACTGCATGAGATCAGTTTCAAAGACCGACATGTTCTTGTAGAGCTGCATTTGAGAGTACATACTGTTGTCGGAGGGAGCAGCTGAGCTGCGCATGATTATATATGATTATTCACAAGGAAATCTAAGTTCTGGCACTACTTTTATACACTTGGCAGCGATCATCATTGCCACAATCAGGTGCCTCAGGTTCCCTCACAAGATGTCTCGGACGGCGAGCGAGCAGTGCCGATCTAGGCTATGCTTTTGCGGAGTCCGGAAGATAATGGAAGCAAATCCGATAATTGGACTCTACAAATCTTGCGTTAAGTGTCCCCATATGGTTAATTTGATCCCTGGTCGTGGCGCATTTGGCTGCGACCGTCGTCATGCTATACCTAACGGAGGCTGCGGAGTCGTAGCATGAAAGGAACGGAAGCACTCCGCTTTCCGAGCACGTGATGATAAGGATAATATACGGTATTGTGAAGGCTATGCAACAGTATTTAATACTAGAAAACACCCTTTTGCATACCGTCGTCCATTGTGTTAGTCGGTCGCCACATCACCTGCCAACTGGTCATCATACTATCAGCAATTGCACAATGCCGTAAAAGTGAAATACCAGTAAAAAGGGTCTATTCAGTCTAGCGTCTAATTAATTCTATTTGATCTATATGTTGCGACTTAGTTGGCCTTCTCAAAGTACTTGGAAGCATTGCTTGTGTCGATGGTCTCAGCACCTTTCTGCCAGTTGGCTGGGCAAACCTCACCGTACTTCTCAGTAAACTGGAAGGCGTCAACCAAACGCAGAGACTCGTCGACGGATCTGCCGACTGGCAGGTCGTTGATGGTGATCTGTCTGAGAGTTCCCTCGGGGTCAATGAGGAAGATGCCTCTGAGAGCAATGCCCTCTTCCTCAATCAGAACACCGTAGTCTCTGGAGAGGGTGTGATTGGCGTCATTGAGGAGAGGAATGTTGATCTTGCCGAGACCACCCTGCTTTCTCTCAACATTGGTCCATGCAAGAAGAGCGTACTCGGAGTCGGTGGAAGCAAAGAGAACCTCAGTGTCTCTCTCAGCAAACTTCTGGACAGCATCGGAGTAGGCAATGATCTCAGTAGGGCAGACAAAGGTGAAAGCCTTTGGAATGAAGGCCAGGAGAACCCACTTGCCCTTGTACTGTTCGAGGGAAATCTCCTCAAAGACACCGTCAACGACGGCAGTCTTGGTGAAAGATGGAGCAGGCTTCTGGACAGTAGCAACCATTATTGAATATAGCTAATTGAGTTGATATTGTCTCAGTGGGACGGTACGCGAAATTTATATGCGCGATAGTTGACCGCGCGGCATTACTAACAGTGTGGCCTAGACTTGAATCAGCGTGGGTTAGGGTATGAAGGATTATTACGCTTATTTCGTATTGACGGGGTTAGAGATGATCCGATGCGGCGCTAACAAGAGTTATCTGATGGAGCAATGGCAGGCTATGGAGTGAAGTTGAGGATATAAGAACAGCACCAATTTGATAATTTTTTCTCTGTTCTCTTTTATTGTCGATTTTTTCCCGCCGATTATCTTTTGTCAGCGACTGCAGCAGCCATTGTGTACCCTCAAACTTTAGAAACGCAGTAGCCTTATTCGCCGCACTGTAACACCTTTCGGATTAGCTAACCCTCAGATGCCGGATAAACGGTACTTCAATGACGCTCTAGAGCGAGCATTTTATTTCATTATTGTTACTCAGCCGAGATTCTAGACAAACTATACGGATCATTGTCGTATCATGATACGAGCGACTCATCATTACGAGGGATCGACGCTGTCACACTGTAACGCTGTTGCAACAACTCAAAAATACCTCGGCGACATACCAGCCTCGGGGCCAATTGGTCTTCCGTAATCCTGCTGGCAGATAAGTATTTTCCTATGTGCTTAGTATGGCGTTGAGATTTGCTCAGTGCAGAGGTGCTTAGCTTAATTGCCAAGACAAATAACGGTCTTATGCAATATGACATTCGGGCGGGCACGCAAAGTGTCGGAACATTCAGGGATAATCGGCCGTGACCGTAGATGGAGACACTTTGCCCTCCGTTATGGGTTTAATAGTTGCATATCTTTGCAATTTATGTTACGGTCTGTTTATTTAGAAATTCCAGTCGTGTCAACCAGGAAGTTTCTAGAACCCATGCCAATTCTGGCAACTACGCCCGAGCGGACACGTTTGCAACGGCGCCGTACAGAATAGATGGCTCGAGGGCTGCTGCACCATAAAGCGGACGTTAATCATGGAGATAATATCCATTCCGACCAGGGTTCTCACATAGGGTAACCATACCTTTTTTTGAGCATTTAGTTCTCTAGCTTCCTTTCTCTACACAGTTTAAATAGGCGTCGGCAGTAGCAGCGACCCCCAGGAAACACTATGATCTAGACATTTGCTTTGTGAAAGCACCAAGTATTGCAATAACTGAAGTAATCAATATTCAAATGCCAATCTTGTCGATTTTTCGCTACGTCTAACAGGTCCTCCACAGTTAGCTATGTTACATAAGCATCACACGCTATTCCGAATACACAGCCCAGCGAGCCGCCTTGGGAGGAGCAAAGTCACAGAATCTCAAAATCTCATTCCTCATAGCGAGAAGTTCATTGTCAAGCGAAACTGCTAGTCTAGCTTTGCACTGCCTACCCCTGTAACAGCTGAAGTTTTGTTTTATCATCAATCCTCTTGAGTGCTTACGCCTTTTCTCGTGTCCCCAGGCACCTTTCTATGACAAGAAGCATCCAATCAACGAAGCATAAGCGATTAAAATGCTAGACGATTCTCCGTACTGGCAGCAACAGCATCAGCTGGTCCAGCTATCTCGTCAGACAAATCTACCACACAACTATGCGCGCTCAGCGGCCGTGTTATCTCGTTCAGCCAATCAGACTCCGAGTAACGTCCCGTATACGGTGGCCGAACTAGCAGCTCAGTTTGTTGCTCAATTAAAGTCCAAGTCCGCTTCTGGCAACGGAGTAAATGGTTCCTTTCGTGCCAAATACGATCCGATGGGTGGTACTTACGCTGACCCGCAGGAGAAGAAGGAACAAATTGAAGAAGAACGTCAACGACGAATTAACGAGGACATTAACAAGCAGTTTTGGACCTCTCTTGACCTTTCAGGACAGGGACTTGCTGTCATCACTCCTAAGCTTTTCAACTACGAGTTTCTGCAGAAACTCTACCTAAACCATAATAAGCTGTTGGCTCTGCCAAAATGCGTCACTAAACTCAGCCAGCTCAAGGTCCTTGACCTTTCTGGTAACTTGCTAGTTGAATTACCTCCAGAACTTGGTTTGGTTTTCTCGCTCAGGTATTTATTTTTGTTTGACAATAAGTTGCACACCCTTCCATATGAGCTAGGCTCGCTTTTCCAATTGGAACTTCTTGGCATCGATGGCAATCCACTGCCTGAGCGGACAAAAGAGATAATGGCACGCGAGGGGACTCGTGGTGTCATAGTTGACCTCCGTGAACAGGCCCCAATTACTATTGAATCGCCTCCTCGCGACTGGCTCATTGTGGACGAGAGCAAGCCGCCTGCGGACTCTTTGTTTACTGTCATGTCTTACAACATGCTCTGTGATAAATATGCTACCCCGCAAATGTATGGATATACGCCATCGTGGGCTTTGGGATGGTCTTACCGATCAGATTTGTTGCTAAGTGAAGTCAACCATTTCCTCACTGATATCATTTGTTTGCAAGAGGTCGACGGTAATACACATGATGAATTTTGGATGAAGAATCTTGCAGATAAGGGATACGCCGGCTGTTATCACCGCAAGACGAGAGCACGAACCATGACTGAAACAGAAGCAAGGAAGGTCGATGGCTGTTCAACACTCTATAAGAAGGATGTGTTCAAACTGGTAGAAAAGAAGGGAATCGAGTACAACTCTCTTGCTCTCATGCGCGATGACTTTAAAAAGTCAGACGATGTCTATAACCGTGTCATGAATAAGGACAACGTTGCGCTGCTGCTTATGCTAGAGCACCTCAAGACTGGTCAACTGATAGCGGTGGCGAATACTCATTTGCATTGGGATCCTGCTTATGCTGATGTCAAGCTGGTGCAAGTGGGTCTTTTGCTAGAGGAGCTGGGGCAAATTGTGGGAAAGTATGCCGCGAGCAATACACCAGAAGGTCAGAAGTATCCAAAGTATACTGATGTCAAGAATATTCCTCTTGTTATCTGTGGAGATTTCAACTCCACTCCGGATTCTGGTGTCTACCAGCTGTTCTCTCAATCCAAGGTTCAAGCGAAGCACCCAGATATGGAGGGAAGACATTATGGCAAGTACACCGATCAAGGAGTGGCTCACAAATTTGCGCTCAAGAGCGCTTACATTGATGAGCTTCCTTTCACCAATTATACACCTAACTTTGTTGAGATTATTGACTATACTTGGTACTCCACACCAACACTTTCGGTGCATGCTGTGCTTGGGCCAATGGATAGTGAATATGCCTCGCATTTTGTTGGTATCCCGAACGCACACCACCCCTCGGATCATATTCCTCTTGTTTCTCAATTTGAGATCAAGAAAATTAAGGATGCTAAACCTGCACCTCCACCGCCGAAGTTTGGAAGAAAGTGATGTAGCAATGACCGGCTTTTTAGCCTGTAAGTAACGATAGATTGCAGGTACGAATTGCACTGCAGTGCATGAATTATGTTAATAAACTAGTTATGTAGAAATTCTGTCCCTTTTATTAGCGTGCTGTAGTCTGCTTACTTGGAGAGCCTATCCATTGGATCATTGAGGTATCGGATTTATGCGAGTCCTCATGTCTCGAGGAAAGCGCGTGGTAGCAGGCAAAGATGAGGTAAAAGGAGAAATTAAACGCGCGAGAAGGAACCCAGTCAGGGAAATCTCTGGATCTGTCCTAGTAAAGAAACAGATGGAAGTAAAACTTGGCAGGGAAGATCAGGTACCTTCCGTTAAGAAAGAGATTAAGGAGGAGACGCAGGGTGATCAAGAAATTATCCAGAGTGCTCCTGAGCCTGCCAACTTTCGAGAGATTTACAAAAGAGTATCGGAGATGAGACGACTAAAGTCTGCACCAGTCGACACAATGGGCTGTGATAAGCTTCATCAGGATACTGCTGAACCGGTTGTTGCCAGATTCCAAAAGCTAATTGCACTCATGCTATCATCTCAAACGAAAGATGAAGTCAATGCGGTTGCGATGTCAAATCTAAAGAATGGGGTTAAAGATGGCCTGACCCTTGAAGGAATCCGCAAGACATCAGTGGAAGATATTAACCAGATGATATACAAAGTTGGCTTCCATAACAGGAAGGCGGTGTATATTAAGCAGACTGCGGAAATATTACATTCGGACTATGCAGGGGACATACCTCAGAGTGTCGAGGAGATGTGTAAGCTTCCTGGAGTTGGCCCTAAAATGGCACATTTACTAGCCCAAGGTGCATGGAACAAGGTGGAGGGTGTAGGCGTGGATGTCCATGTGCACAGACTTGCAAATCAGTGGAGATGGGTCAAATCCAATAACCCCGAAGGTACCCGCGTTCAACTGGAAGCCTGGTTGCCGAAAGAATACTGGAGGGAGATCAATCCCCTCTTGGTGGGTTTTGGGCAAACGATATGTCTACCTAGAGGTTCAAAGTGTGGGGAATGCACATTGACTAAAAAGCTGTGCCCTGCCCGTAAAGGTAAAGACATTGATATTGAAGATCTTGTTAAATAGCGACATGGGCTGCGGCTGCTGTAGAGACATGTCCCACACTCGACTTGCCAATTCCATCACACCTCCACAAATGCTAATAGAGACTCTCTCCTGGCAACTTTACTATATCGCTTTAAACCGATGGCGGGCTGTAATTTCATTTATTGCTTTTCTAATTATTTTAATCGACTGGTGGCTGCATGTCACCCGCAAAGGTCGTAGGCTCAGCATTCCCTCCATTCCCGGGTGGCCGATTGTCGGTAACCTCTTCATGCTAGGCAAATCCCCTGCACTGACCTACAAGAAATGGAGTGAACAAGTGGCTTCTGATGTTTTCCAGATGCGTCTAGGCACAAAAAGGATAATAGTGGTGAACTCATTTCATGCTGTGAAGGAAATATGGATCAACCATATGACATCGTTGGCATCCAGACCTACAGCGTATACATTTCATGAGCTGCTTTCTGAATCTCATGATTTCACTGTTGGATCGACACCCTGGTCTGGTTCCTATAAAAAAATGCGAAAAGCTATGGGTCTAGCACTGAACAAACCCCGCATCAGAGAGTATAACCGAGCGATCGATCGCGAGTCCGCAAAGCTCGTTGCAGAGATTGGACGCCTCTGTGATGAGCGTTCAGAAGACGTAAGCATTTCTGGAGCTCTCAAGTTTTACTCTTTATCAACAAGCGTTGCTGTTGGCTATGGAATAAGCTTGGAGGATGAGGTATTACAAGAAATAGTAACTGTGGAACGGCAAATAAGTGGAGTTCGTACCGGATTATCGAGTTTGCAGGATTATTTACCTCTTCTACGCTATTTAGGTGTCAAACAGAATGAGGAGGTTATGGAGTTGGGTCATAGAAGGGAGAGGTACATGATCGATCTTATGCACAGACTGCAATCTTTGGATGAATGCAGTCAGGAAAACACAATTGTTGGTCGCATCTTGCTCAATTCGACACTCACGCGTGCCGAGATTCGAAGTGTTTGTCTCTCAATGGTATCTGCGGGACTTGAGAACGTGCCGTCGGTACTAGAATTCTTTTTCGGACACATGTCTCAAGTTTACGGACAAAAGATTCAGAAAATTGCTCACGAAGTTCTCGAAAGTGAAGCTGCGGCAATGAATACAACTATATGGAATGTTCCTTTGGTGGCTAATGACATCCCCTACATTTCAGCGCTCGTGAACGAGTCCTTGAGATGTGCAACCATGCCACTTAGTCTCCCTAGGAAAACGATAAAGGCCTTCTCATACTATGATGATAAACTGGGGAGAGACGTTTGCATCCCTGCTGGCCAAACTCTCTATCTCAACTCATTTGCTGCCAACTTTGATAATGATCATTATACTAACGCGGATATGTTCGATCCATCAAGATTCCTTGAGTCTCATGAACTCCCTGCTCACTATGCATTCGGTGCTGGCCTCAGACAATGTGCGGGAATGAATCTGGCATATCGCGAGCTTTACGTTGCAATTTGCAGGATAATCAGCTCTTTCTATATTCTTCCACCCCGTGAACAGTGTAAGTTAATGGAGACTCGGCCACAGCTACTTTTTCAGGAGCAAAAAACGCTTATTGTGGATGCACCCGATTTTCGGGTGAGACTCTTTCCGCGAGGCCTGGATCTATTGAATATGAAACTTGACCAATTCAATCATCTGGATAGTGATTGGTACAAATAGATACCTTATATTATACGTGATTCCATCTCATAAATAAATACTATACCACTGGCAATAAACGTCTAGTGGACGTGTTGTGGTGGAATTACCTGCTGCACCACATTGGAGTCAACCTCTATTGCCTCGTCAGCCTCGGGAGCAGCAAATTGGCGCTCATCTGTCGGTGTAATTTCATGCTTGTACGGGCAACCTTTGGTTCTGTTGTTGCACTTGTCACCAAATCTACAAGGCTCGTCTATTGGGTGAGTGAATAAGCAATCCGGGCGTTCGCAAGAGGCACCATTTCTGCACAACACTGGTGATCTAGCATGTCTGAACTTGCAGTGAAAGTTCTTACACATCATGCCAAATTTGCAGTCCAAAGTTTTGTTTTCTGGTAGGGGGATGGGGGCTCTGACGTTACTGGCAGAAGGGTGAGCCATGTCGCAGTTTGTATCAACACAAGCCAGACCATTTTTGCACCATTCCCAGTTGTGCACCAATGCCTCGTTATTGCACGGAGTAGGATGTCCAAAGGCACACTCTTTAATAGCACACCTGTCCTTAAATTTGCACAGCATAGGGGCCTTTTGTGGAATATAAACCTGTTCAACGGGCTGCGGGGGGAAGATTTTTTCCATCTTTTCCTTATCTTCAGGGTGTAAGAACCAGCATTTCTCTATTCCACGGGAGCAATTCGGATAGTCTGGACAGTCTTCGGTGGGGTGGCTAAAGACACAGTTTGGATATCGGCATGTTGGAAAGTGTCTGCACCTGTAAGGTGTCTTTTTGACATGTTCTTTGGGGACAAAAATGTTGCTAATAGCGTCAGCATTCTTCTTTCCCAAATCCTTCTTTGGCTTGAAGCCTTTTGATATCATTGCTTTCGGGGCCATAGGTGCAGCACCTAGTGGCCTGCCGATCTTTTCGGCTTCTCCAATAGCCCAGTAAGCAAAATCGTCGTCAAACTGATCTCCAAACATCGGTTGCAGTTCTTCAACTATTTCTGGTGCGGCTTTTTGATTTACAATCATGGCTTTGATGTACTGTGCCATAAAATCGGCATCGTCGACGTCCATGCTCTTTATTCTCTGCTTGATAACATCTTCCAGACGCATGCCCTCCACCGAGTCGATAGAATATGTGATAGACATTGTGAAGGTGATGAGGATAAAATGAAACGGGGTGGCCGTGGAATTAACCTCGTGAAATATGTTTTGTGGGATAGTTTGAGAGGGCCCAGAAAATTCAGTTGATTATGTAAATTTTTTTAGTGGGGAAGACTCTATGCACTCGATAGCGAGAGGTGAGATCGGAGGAGGCAAATGACTGAAAAAAACCATGACATATAAAGACCTCTATTCTCCTCCGGCATGAATAGCAACCTCTTATTTTCTGACGTTCTGTTCTACTATTCTGTCTGTAATCTACCACATCTATGCAGGGACTTTGTCCCTTGCAGGGGTATGGTGTGAAATAATATATTATAAAAATTCATAGATCGTAAATATATGCAAGGAAAGGAACAGGCTAGAGATGAATAGCATCACGGTTTGGTGTCTAAATCCTTAGACACAGCCTCCCAGTCCTTAATTAGCGTCTCATAGAACTTGACATTGTTTTTAGCCAGCTCCGTGAGAGTCGACTTCATTTCCTGAGCCTTGATATTCTGAAAGTAGTCAAGCTCTTGGAATACACATTGCTCAAATGAGTCAGATGTGACCTTAGCCGATGCTGCCTCGCGCGTGAGTTCGTCAATCTTGCCATCCAGCTTCCGCATTCTCTCTTGTCTTGAGGCTTCATGGTCTACCCCCCTTAGATCCTCCATCTTACTGCGAAGAAAGTTAGACCCACCTCCATGCTCCAAATCGTGCTTGGAATGCTGTGCTTTATTGAGGTAATCTGTCAGGCCCTCATAATCAAGTTGCTTCTGCTCGCGCTGCTTCACAAGTTGCTTGACAGCAACGAGATAATTTTCCATGTCGCGGAGTGAAACTATGTAATCGCATTCTATTTCGTCTTTGAGTGTTCGAACAGAACTGGACATTGCTAAAGTTCCCTTAGCAAACGCCTCAAAATCCTCCTTCAGGTTAGGCACGAGCTCTGCCAGCCTTCCTGTTTGAGTAGAAAATTCTTCTAGATCAGTCACCAGGTCACTCTGTCGTCTTGTAACCTTTGTGTATGCTTTCTCAATATGCGACAAAGAACCTTCAAGTTTGTTTGCGGACTCTTTGGATTCAACGAGCTCTTTATTCTGCGTTTGGACCTTCGCAAAAGCATTGAGAAATGTATCTGAGATACCATCCAAGACCCCATCATTGCCTCCAGCGGCGACAACTCCCTTTGCAGTTCTGTTGCGCTTATAACTGTTCCAATCGCCAGATTCCAGGAATGTGACAAAGGTTCGAGAACGTCTGAGAATAACGTGAAGGGCTATTCTTCTTAGGAATCTTGTCAATGAAGACGCTCTTTTCAACGTAAACTCTGGCCCAAACCTGTCGCCTGTGAGATACTCCATTCTGTTCCTATCAGGCAACGGAGGCACAGCGGAGGCTGGGAACTCCTGCACTAAACACTCGTACAAATAAACAAAATCAGAAAAGCGCCGTCGCACTCTGACGGAGGATGTAGAAAATGATGGAGAATTGGACTCTGTTGCCACCAGATAAGAAATGTATGCATTCTGAGACGATTCTTGCTCTTTCTGGGGATCACTGACGGTACAAATGAAATAAACAGAGGCAGGAGCTGTGGACTTTTGTTGCTCAGGTGGTGCAGAGCTGCCTTCTTGAGAATCCCAGTTGTCTACTTCTTCCATTGCTATGACTTTACGATTGACAGGGTGCAATGTGGAGGAGTAGAAGAGGAGCTGCCCTAGTTGTGGAGAAGCTGTGTCTATAGTAGGCAGTGCTAGTAGAGAAAGGTCACTAGCTAGTGTGGCGTAGTGCTGTTGGGAGGCAACGCTAGCGGATCCCGCTAGAGATGAGATGGGTGCAAGATTGCAGCTGATAGTGGCCGGGACAGGAGGCGTCAGATAGCACGGAGCTTGAAACTAGAAAATGACGAAATTGAAACTATTCTATAGCATCTTCTACGGTTCCCAAAAATTATTCAGGGTATTAAACTGACGTCGGTATCCACCGCAAGAAACGTGTGCTTAACCCGTCACCTATGTGGGGTATTTCCTTGGCACATTTCCTATCCGGCAACAGTGCGCTGTCCCACTTCCGGCAAACTACTTAAGATTTCATTGTAACTGTGTCGTAGCTCAATAATGGCAGAGTTTCCGCTACTACGGCGGCAGTCTCTTGCACTTACTGATGCCGGAGATCCCCAGGATGCACGCAGAGGACTCGGCCTTCGTCGAGCCAAGTCGGCGGCCGTGTTTGAACAGTTCCCATCGTTGCGCGAGCGGCAACAGACGAGAGAATCGATACGACGCCCACAAGAGGCTCAATCTCCGAGTATCGGTCAAAAGGTAGCCTCCTTCCTCACTGATGACAAATACACGTCAGTTTTGAAATGCTCAATTGCATATTTCCTTGCATCGATGATTGTTTATACGCCTATCGGTCTGATGTTTGGCCACTCGGACTCAAAGCACACAGTCGCAACAGTCGCGGTATATTTCCATCCTGCAAGGACGGCTGGATCGATGGCAGAGTCCATGATGTTTGTTAGCGTCTCGCTAGCCTACTCCTTCGCAATGGCTATAGGATCCATGGTCGTGTCGGCGCTGTGCTATCAATGGGGAATAAAGGAAGTTGGTTTTGCAATTGACCTGGTGTTCTTCTGCGGATTCGGCATTGGCTTTGTCGCATATTACAAGCAGAGGGTAAACAAACCTACATTCAACACGGCATGCTCGCTGTCATTCATTTTCTTGGTTGCAGTCCTAACAAAGGAAGGCTACGTGCAAGAAGGCATCTTTTCATTTTCACGAATGTTTCAGCAATTTGGATTTGTTTGCGTCGGTGCGCTCATTTCTGCTATCATCTGCCTAACATGTTGGCCAAAATCGGCTGTCACAGAGCTGCGCAAAGCGTTTGCCAAGTCCATTGATATTCACTCCAAAACATTTACATATATTGTTGACGAGTTCACACACGGTGGAGATATAGACACCGAAGAATACGGAGCTCTTATTAAAGAGCTAAACGCTTCGTTCAGGAATATTGATGTCTTTCTATCTGACGCCCGCTATGAGCTTCTAATAAGAGGTCGACTTTCTGAATTTGGTGTCCTGGAACGAATAGTGCGCTCGAATCATTTGCTGGCGTGTTTACTGCAGGGTCTCGGTTCGTCCGCGCGCACTCAGAGATACCTGCTCTGTGACGAGTATGAATTTCAGGACCCTGACGATGATGGCGCCGAAACTAGTTCAATTTCAGATGCTGGCTCAATTGTTTCGTTGAATTCCCTTAGCCGTCATTTTGGCGTTGCGGGAAGGCACATTCACCAAAGTTTGGGTTACAGCTCGTCTCTTCCTCCTGACCAGGGGTCCTCCAGTTATTTATTTCGCCTTTTCCTTGACTACTTGGGCCCTCCACTTTTAGAATTTGCCTCTGCTGTTCAAGAGGCTGTGGTCCAAGATGAATTTGCAAAGAATAAGGCGGCTACTCTCCGAGAAGCGACCAAAATATATTCTGCTGAACGAGAGCAGGCACTGCAACAAATATATGCTCTCGATGCTTTTAAAAATCCAGCGGCAGAGGCAGATTCTGTGGAAGAGGGTGTCGTGGCAACTTGTGGTAATTTCACGTACATCATTGAAGATATCGGAAACGAGCTATCAGCTTTTCTTGATTTAACTGACGAGTATGATGCTTTGCGAGCAATCGAGACCGGGGACGATTATTCTTGGTTGAAAAGCTGGGAAGGCTTGCGTCTGTGGACCAAACCACTGCTGGTACATGAAGAAACAGACCAATCATTCCGCACCCAGCAACCTAGTGGCGTGGTACCCGACGAGCCATCAATGCTTTTGCGCATATGGCGCAACTTGAGACTCTTAAGGCAGACTGACGTTCAATTTGGCATTAAGGTGGGCGTCGGCGCCTTTTTGTTTGCCATTCCTGCCTTTACAGACTTTCTGCGTCCCCTCTTTGGCCGTTGGCGAGGTGAATGGGGCCTTATCACCTACGCCATTATCATGTCCAAATCTGCTGGTGGTACGACAATGACGATGCCAATGCGAATCTTGGGCACATTCTTAGGTGCGGTGATTGCATTCGTAGTGTGGACTATTTCGGAAGGAGAAGGTGTTGTCTTGGCACTCACAGGGTGGGTTCTCTCATTGGTGTGCTTCTGGATAATCCTTCATTGGAAACAGAAAAATATGTTTGGTCGCTTCATTCTGTTGACTTACAACCTTACTGTCCTTTACTCTTATTCGCTGTCTGTCCACGATGATGATAATGATGACGACGAGGGAGGTGAGAATCCTATTGTAGGAGAGATTGCGTTCCACCGCTTCGTATCAGTGTGTATGGGTGTGATCTGGGCGTTAGTGATTACTTACTGCATCTTCCCCAACTCCGCGAGAAGGAGGCTGAAGGATGGATTAGCGAAACTTTGGCTTCAGATGGGTTTGATTTGGAAAGCGGATGCTTTGACTACACTTCCCAGAGGTGAATTCACCGGTGTTAAGGGAGAGTTCTCGCTGCGTCGTTCAATGATGGAGCTCAAGACATTACTATCACAGGCACCGAGCGAATTCAGAATGAAGGGGCCATTCCCCTCGCAAAGATACATGAACTTGGTTAATGATACAGAGCGAATTATGGATACTTATGCTAGTATTTCAGTTCTCATTACCAAGTACCCCAAGCCCACTTCGTCAGAAATAGAAATCATGGAGGTGACAACAGGTGAGCGACGGGAGATCTGTTCACGCATCTTCCTGCTTTTTTATCTTTCGTCATCAGCAATGAAGCTCGGCTATCCACTACCCGATAAGCTACCCTCTACAGAACATGCTATTGATCGTTTGTTGGTGAAGCTACAGGAATGTCGGGCAGAAAACAAAGCTGATGAGGAGGACTTTGTATTATTTTACTCCTATGTCTTGGCGACTATAAATATTACCGAAGAGCTCGCAAAAATGGCACTGGAGATTCAGCATTTGTTTGGTGTGATTGAGGACGAAACGTACGACTTTTAGGATGCCTTGTGTCGCTTGTAGAGAGGCAACTGGCCTTTGCCGTAGACTTGAATAAAATCATCTTCGGACACGTATGCAGAGTAATCTAGTTCTTCAAACTCAGTTTTCAGTTGCCTGTTCTTTTTCGCCTTCGGAACAGGGGCGTGGTCGTTCTCGTTGAGATAGAACTTACGCAACAATATGATGGCTTCCTCACGATAAAAGCCTGGAAATGCTTTATAAGAGCGCTCTGGAGCCCTGCTGGAGTTTACAGTGAACACTGATCCACAGCCTCCAAACCTCTCATTAGCTGCTCCAAAGTACACATTTCTGATCTTCAGCTGACGAAGTGCAGATGCACACATAACGCAGGGCTCAACGGTTACATAGAGGTCTGTTTCCTCAAAAATTTCTGCTGTATGAGATTTGAGGATTTCCTCAATAGCAACTAGTTCCGCGTGTCTATGTCCACAGAGAGATTCATTAGTGTCGTTACATCCACGACCAATAATTTCATTTTTATGCACAAATACACAGCCAACAGGCACTTCTTCTTTGGCAAGTGCTAGCTCTGCCATCTCCAAGGCTGCCTTCATGAACGTCAAGTGCTCGTCCATAGTCGCGGACATATACTAAGATAAGGCAAGAATGGATGTAGAGCTCACTTGCACCGTTTCTCTGGTTGTTCAACTCTGTTCTGTTTTCGTGCATATCCGAGAATAATTTTATGTCACGTGAGCAGTTCAAGTATAAGATCAAGTGAAAGTAGAAGCCGTGTCCAATGGCCAAGGAAAACATTTGTGGAATGCATTTTCTAGGCTAATTTGACGTTTATGATCCCGTCACAAGTACTATCATTGTGTTACAGCATGGAAAACTGCCTACGCTGAAATGCAGCCGCACCTGGTTTATAGATGTACATAAAGTGTCAGAGCAGAGAGTTGAACCTTTGGCAGTTTGGTATCTATATGCGCGAATCACCATGGTAATCTATAAGGTTCAGTGGGGAATTAGTTTCCCTTGCCGCCACCCTTCTAGAATGCTCTAGTTCCACGTGGCAGTCTGCCATTGTTGCAATCTGCTGAACCCTGCATGAGGGCGATGAGCAGCTGTCAAAAAAATTCGTGTGGAGAAGACGAGAGGAATACTGGACAAGGAGATTCTGTAGTAAACAAATACTGTATAAGGCTATAACGAAGTAACGCACAAGATCAAAATCAACTGTCCCAGCTGTTTTCTGAACGCCTGGCGGCATATGGACTCCAGCGTGGCAACGCCTTCCCCGACGATCCCAGAATGATAAGTCGACACCTGGCATCATTAGCTCCAACGGCTATGAAGGGCCCTAACATTTTTCCATGATCTACACTCACACTATCGAAATATGATGCATAAACTAAGGGACTTTCTGCCTTGGTGCGTGGTGTTTTACTCCTTGTTCGTCATCTTTGCTGGATCACTTCCATCCGCTAATACTGCCGAAACTGGCATACAAGATTATGGAACTGTCATTGGTATTGATCTGGGCACCACCTACTCATGTGTCGGTGTAATGAAAGGTGGAAAGGTTGAAATTCTCGCTAACGATCAAGGTAACCGAATCACCCCTTCGTATGTTGCATTTACCGACGAAGAGAGGCTTGTCGGTGACGCTGCTAAGATCCAGGCGACATCCAATCCCAAGAATACCACTTTTGACGTCAAGAGGTTCATTGGTCTCAAACCTAATGATCCTGCTGTCAAGGCTGATTCGAAACACATGCCCTACACAATCGGAAAGAAAGCAGGGCGCCTTGTTATTGAAGCTGAGGCCGAGGGAGAAACAAAGAAGTTTGCTCCAGAGGAGATTTCCGCCATGGTACTGCGGAAGATGAAGGATATTGCCGAGGACTGTTTGGGTCATTCTGTCACCCACGCTGTTGTCACGGTGCCAGCCTATTTCAATAACGCTCAACGAGAGGCAACAAAAGACGCTGCTGCGATTGCTGGCTTGAATGTGCTGAGAGTTGTAAATGAACCAACTGCCGCTGCTATAGCGTATGGACTTAACAAGCATGATGACGAAACAAAAGTGTTAGTGCTTGATCTTGGAGGCGGTACTTTTGACGTCTCACTCTTGACGCTTGACGATGGATTTTTCAAAGTATTAGCTACTTCTGGTGATACTCACCTGGGTGGTGAAGACTTTGACTTTCGCATTGTCAAATACTTGTCTGAGCAGGTGAAGAGGAAGTTCAATTATAATGTCGCTAACGACGGGGTGTCCAAAGCAAAGCTTAATAGGGAGGCAGAGAATTGTAAGCGGTTACTGTCAACACAAATGTCCTGCAAGATTGAGATTGAGAACCTGGCAAAAGGGATTCATTACACAGAGACAGTTTCAAGAGCCAAATTCGAAGAATTGAATCTCGACTTATTCAAGAGAACCATGAAACCTGTTGCAAAGGTACTTAATGATGCAGGTGTTTCCAAATCATAGGTGGACAATATTGTTCTTGTTGGTGGTTCGACACGTATTCCAAAAGTTCAGCTGTTACTGGAGACCTTTTTTGATGGAAAGAAGTGTTCCAAGGGTATCAATCCTGATGAGGCCGTTGCCTATGGAGCTGCAGTCAAAGGTGGTATCTTATCCAACGAAGAAGGTACAGATGACATTCTCTTGAGTGACATATGTCCTCTGATTCTCGGTATCGAGACTACAGGTGGTGTTATGACGAACATCATTAAGCGTAACTCTGCAATCCCAATCAAGGAATCTCTAATATTCTCAACCGCTGCTGATAATCAAAACACGGTTCTCATCCAAGTTTATGAAGGCGAGCGTGCCCTGGTCAAAGACAACGACAAACTTGGTAAATTCGACCTCTCTGGTATTCCTCCAGCACCAAGAGGCGTACCTCAGATTGAAGTTACTTTTGAAGTAGACAACTCTGGTATTTTAAAAGTTTCTGCTCATGACAGGGGTACAGGTAAGCTAGAGTCAATCACAATTACCAGTGACAAGACTCGTCTGTCTAAGGAGGAGATCGAGAAAATGGTAGAAGAGGCCAGTAAATATGCTGACGAGGATGCTGCACTGACGGATCGTATTGAGGCCAAGCACTCGCTAGAGACTTATGCCATTAACATAAGAAACCAGGTCAATGATGACTCTGAGTCGGGGCTTGGTTCCAAGATTGATGAAGGCGAGAAGCAATCTGTTCTTCATGCTGCTAGGGAAACAATCGAATGGATTGAGGAAAATGGTTCTGCTACCAAAGATGAACTAGAAGAACAGCGAGAGACACTCCAGAAGATTGCTTATCCCATCACATCGAAGCTATATGGAGGCGGTGCCGGAGGCCCTAGCGGTGACGCTGATGAGGATTATGTTCACGACGAGTTGTAAGCGGTTTTTCACCTACCAGGTGGATAAATGCAAAATTTATAAATAATGCGATTTTGATTCTAGTTAATGCTAATATGCAGGTGGAGAAGTGATGATTAACCCCGCTGATGATCATTCACACGCTGAGCGTGAATAGTCAATAATGCGTTTTGTAATGAACAGAAGTATCGACTTTATACTTTGTAGTGTTTAAGGTTCGCATTTGAACTTCTTCCCCGTCTGCAACCTCTCTCAGCTGAGAGTCCACCCACTCGACAGGAATGTCAGAGTCTCCCTCAGCAGAAACTTGGATATTGAAAGTGCACTGCTCTTCGAGAATGGGCAGAAACGTTACAGATGCAGTGATTTGGCGAATAATAGCCTGTATCTCTTGGCGAATTTCTTCTGTAGGTTTCTCAATTAAACCGCCAGCAGCATCACAATTCTCGTCAACTAGCTGAAGATTGAACTGCCATCTTTCCACTGTCTCAGACGTGAGTTTCGAAGTGATCGCAAGCGAGACCTGTGAAATCTTTCCTCGCGACAACCATCGGTGCAATTGCCCCATAATCCGCTTGATGTACGCTTTAACATCAGGCTCCACTGACATGACCAGAAAGAGTTCCCACTTTTTGACAGTTTCAAAGTCTTCAGCAGGATAAATGCCGCGCTGGTAGAGAATAGAGTGGACTGAATACTCAAAGAACTCCGTTACCGTGCGTGCCGAACCCCTCAAGGGCATCTGCGCGCGAGCAGGACTGCTCATGACCACTATCTTTAGCAGATTGAAATCACACTCACAAATACTCGGAAAGTGGAAATAAATAAGGTTTGGATTAGCGCTTGAGCGGTCAGCTTAAAGTTCCTGCTTTGAGACATAAAGGTGGGGTCACGTGTGCCCTTACAGATTGGGGTATCTGATGACTCGCCGCCTGCCATCGTCAGATCGCGTGAAACAGTACAATGGTAAGTGAACAGAACACAATCTATCATGTATTTTGGTTCACAAAGCTCTAACCTAGCATGGAATAAGAAGAATCAAAAGAACTGATGATGAGATTGCCCGAAAAAAGAAGGCGGAAGCTGTCAAGATCAGGGAATATAGGTCTTTACTGGAAGACATGAGGGAACGGAGAGCTGCGAGAAAGAAGGATGTCACATCTCTAGAACTCACTACAAAATTGATTGATCTCAATCCTTCTTCATACACCGAGTTCAACTACAGAAGAGAAATCCTGACCCAGCTGTTTGAAGAATGGCCACAAGATAAGATTACCTCTTTCATTGAAAAGGAACTCGTGTTTATATTTACTCTGCTCAAAAGATACCCCAAAGTATACTGGATTTGGAATCATCGACGATGGTGTTTTGAAGTTTCTCCTAAGCCCGGCTGGAGTCAGGAACTGGCAATTGTGAATGCCATGCTTGCCAAGGACTCCCGGAACTTCCACGGGTGGCATTACAGACGGTACGTTATTAGGCATATTGAAGAACAGAAGAACGTATCGATGGCGAAAGAAGAATTTGATTTCACTACCGCTCAGATCAACAAGAACTTCTCCAACTTCTCGGCATGGCACCAGCGTAACTTGTTGATACCTACAATTATTGCGCAGGGCATGTCCTCTTTGGAAATGCTCCATCAGGAGTTGGAATTGAGTCGAAATGCTATGTTTGTCGATCTCGAAGACCAGTCTGCGTGGATCTATCATCACTGGTTGGTAACTGCCCAGCAGTTTCACGTCTTTGATAATGTGCAAGACCACGTTGCACTCGTAAGGAGCGAGTTGGATCAGCTACAAGAAATTGACGAGGAAGAACCCGATAGTAAGTGGTGTCTGTATACCATTTTGCTCTACTCCATTTTCATTAGAACTCTTGATCTGGATTTTGAGGTTGATAAAGACGACTTGGCACGGAAGATTGTAACGCTCAAAGAGAAGGATCCTATGAGGAAAAACTACTACACGCATTTGGAGAATAAGGTGGCATCAAATTAGAATAAATAGTGCATAGTCCATTAGACCAGCGAGTGTCAGAAGCTTACAGCTCTGTTTCAATATGCTCCCTCTCCCAGTCTAGAACGTACCTGGCAGTACCTATCTCTCCTACCAGTGATTCGTTCATTTGAATTCCAACCGCTGATTGACGGTTTGAAGGAGGTCCAAACTGTGCATTCAGCTCCAGCTGGAAGTTGACGATATCTCGCGAAGTGAGTTCTGGATACGTCTTGGCAATATACGTTTGACCAAAAGAGTCAAGATATAAACCAGTCATCTCTGAGAGAGCAGTAGCAACATCCTGCTTTGTGGCAAGGAAACGGTCAACATCCAAAGTTACTGTTGAACCGGCAAATTTCGATGCAAGGAGAATGCATGCCAACGCGATAACATGAGCTGTAGATTTTATAGCAACAACAGTTGCGTAAATGTCAACGCAAATAGTCCAAGCGTTGAGAGCAATGTCTTGGGATATGCCCTGCTCTTTGCATATTTTGATGATATAGGGCTGAGGGTGGTTTATCCTGAAATCGAAGGCGACGACCTGCAGAATGCGCTTCTCGACAGCAAGGTAGACCTTTTCGTCCGAGATCACTGGCCTTCCTAGGATTGCCTGGGATGCATTGATGAGTTCAGCGAGAATGTCTCTACCCTTCTTCGGAGTATCTTCAATCTTTGAGGCAGTGAGGAGGCAAGCCGTGAGATCCACCACGAGAGGGAACGAATTAGATGTTAACGAGTCTAGTAGATGCAATTTATGCCACAGCACCATCGCAGTGCAGTACGTACGGCATGGGAACTTAAAGACCTTGACAGTGTCCCACAAAATATGTGAAGCTAGGAGTCGGTACTTCAGTTCGAGATACTTGTTGGGAGGCGGTTTCAGAGACTCCGCCGTTTTGATCTGTGTATCGTCAAGAAAAGGGCGAGATAGTCGTATTATGCTCGGAAAGTCAGCCATTTTTGTGCAAGGTTATCGTGGAGCTTGGGTGTGAAATTTCAGGCTAATTTATTTAAGGGATCAGAGAGAGCGATGAAGGAGAAGAAAAAAAAGTCAATGCAAGATCTAGTCTGAGAAATAAGTAAACAATTTGAGATTGTTCAACAGGTATAATATTAATAAATATATGGTGATTTGACAGATAGGCTCATCCATTACATGAGAAGTCTTATATACGCCATGACCATGGCAAACGTACCAGTGGCCACACCAATGAGCCATTGCAAAACTTGCAATTTCGTCCCTTCAATCTGAGTTCTGAAATTCGCCAGCTCCTGGTCTATCCTCGTACCAGCTTCTTTGATCTTCAGCTCCTGGTTAGCCGACTCTTCACGAATACGGCCCTTCTCGAGGTTCAAGTCCAACCTCACAGAACTCAGCGATTTGTTGATATCTTCCCTAAATTTTTGACGTAACTTGTCGATATCTATGGAGATACGCTCGTGCTCGGAAGTCACCTTATTCATTTCTGTTTTATCCAGCGTCTGAAGCTCGGACTTGAGCTTTGCAAAATCAACCTTTTGCTGATATGCACGTCGCGAAAAGTCTTCCTTGCTAACCAGAGAGGTTTGTAGTGAGTCGACAGAACTGTCTAGAACAGATGACAATGCCTTCAGCACAGCCTCCGCTTGCGTTTGAGAGAATCCTTGCCGCTCCAGCTGAGCAGCAAACTTACGAGTGTCGAATGGAAATTGCGGCCGACAACATAGCGCAGATCTGGAAAAATTGCGCGTAAAGCACTTCTGTTGTCTGAAAGGAACTCTGAGCATCGTCAATGTCAAAAAGTCGAGTTGTTGAACATTCCGGTCGTTGCTAGTTGTCGTACATAATAACTTCAACGTCATACATAATACTGTAAAATATATCAGACAACAATGGCGAAGATCCCGAAACACTAGGGTATAATAAAAAAGTGGACATCTGTGATAATAATAAGGTTCATAAATAACAGAATATACATATGGGGAGGGCTTAGCTGCTAGAGTCTGCGATTTTACAAAGATCCATCCATGCATCGTTGGGTTCGGGAATGGACTCGGGTAAGATGTTGAATTGCATCAATAGGCCGATTGCCAAGTGCCAGGAAATATGACAATGCATTGGCCATACTCCAGTGTTATTGGCTACAAATCTGACCAATGTCCAGTCAAAGCCTTGAACGGACACTGTGTCACGTTGCATAGGATTGGAGTAATTCAAAGTACTGTAAATGTCCGGGGTAAAGTAACCGGAGCCCGAAGCTAGTTCCCATAGTTTATGACCGTGCAGATGGAAGGGGTGTGTTGCATCATCGTAGTTATTAATGACAAGATCAACGACAGCTTTCTTGGGGATGGTAACAACCATTTGGTCACTTGCCCACGATGGATTAAAAGTTCCGTCATCGGCAGCTAGAGTCCGATTGTTGACCGCTCTGTAAAGAGTAGAGTCTGCTACAGGGCTCCATGACGACTGGTTAAACAGAGCGTATGTTACTTGGCCGGCTCCAATGAAGAAGTTGGCATCCAGATACACAAGGACATCCGGCTCAGGGGCTGGATTGACGATGGCAGGAATGAGAAGACTAGCGTCAAGCTGATCGCAATCAACATTTCCGGCCAATTGACTTGCTGCGGTCGCCGTACTGTTTGGCATTTTAAGATGATCGGAATAAAGGTCGCCAGATAAAATGAGTTGTGTTGTGAAAGACGGATAGGAGAGAATCGCCCTTACATCAGTATTGAGTGCGTCATTTGTGTAATCGTAACAATAGGTATTCATCTCGTTTCTGATCCAGTATCCGTCATCAGTCTGGTTGGTGGTAATCAGCACTGAGTAGCGCTGCGCTGTTTGAAGTCTGACGACATCTACATAGACAGGCTCAGTAATAGTTCCATCAGCCTCTACTACTGACATGCGATGATTATCAATCGAGAAGTCAAGCTCAGAGAAAGCCCCGGCGTTGATCAAGCGCAATCGATACGTTTTATTAGGCAGAACGGGGAGAACAGCAAGTGATGCGCCAGCTGAGTTATTGAAGACATTTCTTCCTTGTATCAGACCTGCGTCAGGAACGGGCTCTGATGCCTTCTCCATGCTTGCACTCTGGTATACTTGTAAAAGATTGTCCCCAGTGTCATGGTAAAGATCCGATAGCAGAACCACAATCTCTTCATCGTAATCCAGCAGTGCATCTTCCTGTGGGGAATGGACTACTAGGGGGCCATATAAACCATCTTGGTATTGCAGGCCGTAATGAGCATGATACCAGTACGTGCCATACTGATCGTTCACCTCAAACGAGTACGTGAAGTTGTGGCCAGGCGGAATAGCACAAAAGTTGATTCCATGTGCACCATCCATATGCGGGGTTCCTTGCTGAAACATGCCATGCCAGTGTATTGTTGTGGAAACATTCATGCCATTGTACACAAATACTTCGATTCTGTCACCAACATTGCACTCGATTAGTGGTCCCGGGAACTTACCGTTGATCAGCAGCATCGACTTGTTAACTCCATCAGGAGCAGCCCACTCATTTGTGATGTCCATTTTATAATATCTGGTCACCGGGGGTTCAGCCGACGCATTCCACTTGCCTCTCAGGGACAAGTAGTAGTCCCTGGAGGTATCCAGCTGCCAGCTGGCCAAAGGAATACCAAAAATGTCACTATAGCTAGCAAAGGTCCGTAGCCCCCGTTGACTGAGTTCAATTGAACTGTGTATCAGGCCTGAAGCTACTGAACCCTTCAGGTTTCCATTGGACATGGATAGTATGGCTATCCAGTAGTTGATCATGCTTCCCATGCCAACCAGCACCAAGCATCCGAAGAGGACATGGCCATAAATGCTCCTGCGGGAAAGCATAAGAAACCTAAAGATATCGAACAGCGATGTATCAAATATTTATGCTACAACAAACGCCCTTACGGAGGCCCCATGGCACCATCCCACTGCCAAGATTCTTAGGGAGGGCACTGTGCCTCCCGTACCCACGTGGGATCTGAAACGGTACTCAATTCGATACAGCGGCTGCCGGAAAAAGCAACCTGGGGAGTTAAGCTTTTTGTCTATGCAGGGAGGTGCGGCGTCGAGCTACACTTTTAACGTTGGTTGCGCTATAAGCGATCTCTCATTGGTTAATTTGGCACGTGATAAGTGCTGGCAGGTAACAAGCTGTCTTTAGCGAGATCAGTCTGTATCGGGATTAATATTTCTCCGAGTTCCGATGCGGCTATTTCGCACTTCCCCCTATCCGGCCTTCATAGTCCGGCGATTGGGCTCCTCGGGATCGAAGCCAGAGAGGCAGGAACAACAGTCGCCAGTAGAGTTCATTACTTCATACAATAAATAATTAAAAATATTCCAAGGACCTGGATTTAGTTTCCTCTGAGCTGTTGCTGGATTCCAAATATTGGTCTTTGAATGCGTTGGATCGGGATTGTGCTTCCAGTGACTCGTCGAGGAATTTTTGAAGGTGATTGATGCAAAGATGCCCTTGAAATTTGCGAGCGATCACTCCCCGCTCTGTTTTGCCGATTTCTATTAGGTGTGGGACTGTCTGGAACAAGTGTCTTGGAGCTGTGCTGTGGTCGCAGGAGATGGTTGACAGTTTTGGCTGGAGGTACCCGAACAGGCAGTGCTGATGGCCGTGGTTTCTTGCTTGTAATAGCGTACGGTCGCACCGGCGGTCGGCTCACTAAAATTGAAGCAGGCCGTTGCTTCTTCTTTCCTTCTGGCCTCATGTTGAGATTACTATCTGACAACTCTGACAGCGACACAGGCGATGGAGGCGGAAGTGAGATTGGATTATGGAATGCAGAGAGATGCTGATGCACATATGCCGCAGCGTCAAATGGATCAGAGCTGCTGATCGTAGATGCACGAGCTCTACGCTTTTCTTCGAGGGGCAGATTAAAACAAACTGAAAACGTAGAAGAGCGGCTTGAACCTGAAACATGTCTCGAGCCCGAGTTGTCGCTGAAATCACTCATTGATGAGATACTGTGTTTTGCTGAACGATGCTTGGTCAATTTCATCTGTTGCTGCATCTGAATCGTTTGCCAACGTTGATTGAGAACATCAAATTTCGGCGTGTGTGAAATAGAGGCGCCCGCAATTGCTCTTGACATTGTCGCAAGTCCCTGTGGAATGTCTTCTAGCAGAGAAGAGCGAACGTTTGCATCGGCATTTATTTCAAGAATATCCAATTGTCTTGAGATATGATCCCATAGGTTGTCAACCACTTGTGACCATTTGTTCTGACAAACCTGTTTCTCTAGCAAGTTAACGTCTGTAGATAAAGTGTCGAAACTTTTTGATAGCTGGGCAAACTTGGCGACCAGCTTTGATACCGCCTGCGGGAACACTGCATCTGCCTTCATTCTGAACTGTTCAAGTCGCAATGGAATAAAATCTAGCGACGCCTTTAGCGGAGATATTGTTGATTCTATGTCCCTGAAGAGTCTGTTTGCTTCGTCGTCGCCTGGAATTTTCGGTAGCTGATGGATTTTTGAAATTGGAAGTGGGCTGTCATTAAGTGCCTTGTCGATAGCTGTCAGGTCGATGCCGTTTGGCATTTGCTGAGCACTACATAGTCTCTGGATCTCTGTGCCTTTGATCCGACATCTGTTAAGTTCTGTTTGTATATCAACCATAATGCCATCGTACAAGTCTGCCCATTCCTGTGCTAAAGCGATACGTAGCTGTAACGGCGACAGCATGCTTTTGGCAGTGTCCCAGTTCAGGAGGGCTGTCTCCAGGAGACTCGTAACGTCGGCTGGAAGACTTGGAAAGGATACAGCAGCAGGTAGTCCGTTTGGAGCTGTCTTTGCAGCTCCCCAGTTGCTAGTCACGTCGTCAATTGCTTGTAGAGCGTCCATTAGACCGGATTCAATCCTAGAGACGTTCTCTCTCGAGTCACATACAAACTCAATGTCGCTGACTGACTGGGCGGCGAGAAGCTGGTCATGAGCTATTCGAATAGCCTCTATTGTCTGTCGCAGAGATGTACGGACGCCGTCAGCATCAGTGTCAACATCTACGCCGGCGTCGCTCATGAGTGATGAGCCAGCGGGTGAGTAAAGGTGAAACTAGCCCACACCGCAGCTGTAGTTTTTTATATGACGTATACAATATTTTCCTGATCGCTTATGTTTAGCCCAGCATTCCATTCCAAGGCGCGTGGGCTGCATACCATAGGGCACGCGTATGCCATGTGCGGGACCCGCGCAGGTCCTGCGTTGGGACTGGTTTGGAAAGTGGTAAATAAACGAGAACTAAGTGGGCGGTGTAAGTACTGATGTTGGAGCAACATCCAGGACTTTGTCCATAGGCTCTTTCATCTGAAAGACTTTTGAAGCATCTGACAAAGCGTTTCACCTTTATGCGGCCTCAGCCCTCCTCCTCTGCTTGAGTGCCTTCCTGTGGAATGTGTCACGTCGCTTAGTGTGTGAGATGAATGCACGGAACACGACTCGTAAAGTGCACGTTCAGTAGTGCTGTGGCAATGCCTGCTGTACTACCAAGATAGCATAGCCGAACTCCAGGCCAAGAACTCGAGATGATCGTCGGTGGGTCGCTGGTGGCTCCTGTAGACGTTGTGGGCCAAGTGGCCCCAGTGGTCCCTTGGGTCCCTGAAGGCTCTCAGATGGGTCCACTGGGAGGTGATCGAAGCTCATACATAAGGCGAGTTGTAAATATCTCAGAAACAATACATGTACTAGTCACACGCTAGTGAATAGAAAGATGGTATAGGCAATTGTGGCATGCTGTACGCAGCCATAACTTCTGGGGCTCAAACACTCTCGGTGTAGTTACGTCAAGAAGTTTGGGTTGTCTTCCTCCGTAGAGACCCAGTGGAGTTGCAAGCATCAGCATGCAGTATCTGGGATGCTTCCTGTTCGCACAGCCATTACTTGGCGTCTCCTCTAGAAAACTCTGGTAGCTCTCGTTGCAGTAAAAATGTTGGGGCAGAGCCCCAGGAAAACTGCGCCAGCCGAGATACACCTCGGCATTACTCGCTAAGCCGAAACGCTGAAAATCCAAGTCACTGAGAAAATCTAGCGCTTGGGAGTCATTCGTACTCTTTCGTAGTGTCGTCTCTCGTCAGCATTGTCCTGCCGTACTGTTACCGCTAACATGCCGGGACCAATTGACAAACGCTGTTCGCCCCGCCATTGTCCCGTCAGTAGCCGGCCCAAAACGGAACCATGCTGTGGGGATACTTAAGATCAAACATCTCCGCCCAATGCTGTCTCCCTTCTCATCTTGTAGGTCCTAGATGATTCGCCGTGCTTATTCTACTGTAGTTCCAAGTGTCAAGTCGATTGCCGTTATCGGTGCTGGCCAGATGGGCGTAGGCATTGCTTACGTCGCTGCTGCCAATGCCGGCCTGCCAGTTCAGCTGATTGATTCATCTGAAAAGTCCCTTGACAAGGGTCTCAAGTTTGTCGACAAACTTCTGGAAAAGAATGTCTCCAAGGGCAAACTCGAGGCATCTCAAGCTGCTAATATCAAGAAGCTCATCTCGCCTGCTGCGTCCCTTGATGCTACTGCTGATGTCGATTTGGTGGTGGAAGCTGTCCCTGAAATTCCCGATCTCAAGTTTGGTATTTTCGGTCAGTTGGCTCAAATCACACGTTCAGACGCCGTCCTCGGTAGCAACACTTCCTCCATTCCCATCACTCGTATTGCTGCTGCCGCGAAAGACAATGAATCCCGTGTCATAGGTATTCATTTTATGAACCCCGTACCAGTTCAGCCTGGTGTTGAGATCATTCGCGGTCTTCAGACATCTGACGAGACCCACGCTACTACCCTCAGCTTTATCTCTGCCCTGAAAAAGGTCCCATCTACTTCCCAGGATACTCCTGGCTTTATCGCCAACAGAATCCTCATGCCCTACATTAACGAGGCCATAATTTGCTTGGAAACTGGCATTGGCTCGGCCGAGGACATTGACTCGATGATGAAGAACGGATGCGCCATGCCAATGGGTCCACTCGCCCTTGCCGATTTCATTGGCCTTGACACCTGTTTGGCTATTATGAAGGTGCTGCACGACGGCACTGGTGACTCCAAGTACAGACCTTCTGTTTTGCTGCAAAAATACGTCGACGCTGGCTGGTTTGGCAAGAAGAGCGGAAAGGGTTTCTATAATTATTAAGTAGAATAGATTTGACTATTTTTCTCGTAGCTTTCCTTTACATATTTGCTTATTACACAATCCCCAGTCCCTAGCCGAAGCCCATAGTTTCCTTTTACATGTTGCTTTATGAAGCGCTTCAAGCTACTTCACCTGGCACGCCCTCAATATCCTGTGTCTTGAGTCTTTGCTCCAGTTCCATGAGTTCCTGCTCGCGTCTAAGCAACTCTTTTCTCTTTGTCAGAATCTCTTCCTGTACTCTCCTCTCGATAGCTCTCAGCTTCTCCTCCTCAATTCTCAAAGCCTCTTCACGAGCAACCAGCGAATTGGCAGCAACAGAAGAAGTCTCATCAGCAGCGGACGATCCAAACGACTGGTCAGCTCCGGCGGCGCCACCGGTGCTCCTGGATAACTTGTCGGTACGGTAGTTCTCGTAAAGATAGTCATGGGTAGTCTCCTTGAGATCCATCAGGTGAGAACCGAGCAAAACATCACGCAACAAGGCAAAATCACTGATACGAGGATCCTCAATGTCAACAGTTCCCCAGCCGTACTTACGCACAAGCAAGCCTGAGGAAGTCTTCTCAGACGAGCCAATTATGGCAAATGGCAGAGCTTGTCTGAGCTCCGCATTCTGTCGGGCCATCTCGTAGTCCTCTTCATCGTTGTCGTCCTCCTCCTCAGTCTCGACAGGGAAATGATAAATAGGGATATTGTAATGGTCAATATCTTCCATGATGAGTCGCTTGTTGTATGCAAGTTCTGCCGCGGTAAAACTGTCCGCCTTGCCAATGACAGGAATAATATTGACACGGTGAGCAAGCAGCTTCATGAATTCGACGTCAATCTCTGAAAGCCCATGACCTGTCGCGTTAATGAAATACAGCAGAACATGAACGCGATTGTCTGTAAACTTGGGGTTTCTTTTGAGACGCGACTCTTCGGCCAGAACATCGTCAAATTGAGACTCGACGTACTCCAAAATCTGCTGGAAGCAGGAATTGTTATCGATAGAGTCGCCAAACCCCGGTGTGTCGATAATCTTGAGCGAAAGCAGACCGTTCTGTTCATCAGGAAGCTCCTGGCTAAGCGTGACAATCTCCAAGCCACCATTCTGTTCGTATGTAATGTGCTCGTCGCCCCCAGCAATGCGCGCACCGCACAATGTATTGATAAAGGTTGATTTTCCCGTTCCTGAGACTCCACAAGCCATCATGGAGAACTTAAGTCCACGCTTCTGATATTTTCTTTGACGTAACATTGAGACTGAAGGCTGTGACGGCATCCGCGTCTTTGACATTTGTAGTGGGTTGAGTTTTATTTTTGCTCGTCAGAAAACCGGCGTTGTTGGCAGGATGATGAGTACGCAGGGTCGAGGTTTATCTATTTTCAGGGGCCACCTCTGGCACGAAATGGACACGCCAGCTGGGATGGTTGACTTAGTGCCTCAGGGGTGTGGGGCATTCCCTGCTGAACTGGGTCAAGGCTGGGAAGCCTGGGGTGGGAATCTGTGGGCAGCCTTAGCCGAGCTCAGCTTACTGGGTACATGTGTAAGGGACAACTCCGAGCGGGCACCGTAACATGCAAAAATAATGTCGTGTGTAGGGGCAGGAAAGTACTGGACCCAAAATTACCTTGTTTGCATTGAAAATGTCGCCGAGAGCCTATTTGTCGCGTACCCGCCTGAGTAGCAGCATCGTCACCATTTCGGTTAAGGCATAGTTTCACCTGGTGCAGTATATTTACAACAGCAGCAACACATCAGAAACGACAAACGATAGCTAATATCTGAATCCAATCAATGAATCCTTGAAAAAGACTCTAATAAATTTACCGATTATTTATCATGTACTCACATGGCGTTACATTAGCATTACCTTACATCAGCTGCTACAGCTGGCTCAGCGGAATAAATATACAGCTCGTACCCATTTCTACAATCTAGGTAGCGCCATACGTACTCGTTGATCTAGATGGACGGCGGGAGCTGGCATTGGAAGCCGCCTCTTCAGCTGCAGATGCTGCCAAATCCTCTTCTCTACTCTTCGAAGGCCTCAGCAGAAGCGTGATCGCCAAACCAACAACCTCAAAACCTATAACAGGAAGCAAAAAGCATCTCACAAATCCGGTGTTCAGGCCGTACTTGAACACGCGGGAGCTGATTGGTGGAACAACAAGACCAACCAGAGTGTCAGCCAAATCAACAGCAGCGAACAGTTCACCAATTGCTCCTCGGTGCGCCATTTTCGCAATTGCAGACTTTACGGCTGGCATTCCCATACCAGCAACACATGAGAATGCTAAGGAAATGCAGAACTGAGGACCAGTCTGCGCAAACAGCATACCCAAATGCTCCAGCAAGAAACCAAGCAGACCAATGAAAATTAAAATCACCTCACAAGTATCAACGTCTTTGACAGAAACATACCATGTACTGTGCATCCATCTAATCAGCAACGGCAGAATAGTCAAAATTGACAAGGTCTTACATAGGGACATGGTCGCAGCGACATAGCCCATCTCAACAACACCCCAGTGAAAAGCATTAGACAAAAACGGCATGAGAACCACGCCAACACCGAGTTGAATAGACATGATGGAGACTTGAGTGCCCATCAACGCATAGGCATTGCGTCGCTTAGTTGGATTGGAGCGCAAATGGTCAAACTTTAAAACTGTAAGCGGCTTGAAGATAGGCAATGATTCGAGATGGCTTCTTGCAGTCTCGCCAAAACCACCTGACGACCTGCGTCGAAGCTTCGCTTTCTGGCTGGAGATGTGATGAGCTGACATTGATCTTCTACGAGCTTTTCTGGATAGGGAGTCGCCAGTAAGCAGTAACGACAGAATAGCTAATCCAGTGAAACACACAGCAGTTGACGACACAATTGAGTAAGATTGGTAGCGTGAGACCAAAATGGAAGTGGTCAGTGGTCCGATAGCAATTGCAATAAAAACAACCGATTGTAAAACTGACAGGTATAGTGTACGCTTGGATGGCTCCAGGCAGTCTGCAGCATACGCCAGCATCAACGAGCTAATAACTTTGGTCGAGAAGAGTGCCTTAGACCACATGAAACGATAATCTAACGTACCAGGATAGTGAACGAAGAACAGATCAATCAGGGGAGCCATCATTGACATCGTCACAACTAGAATCATCATAACCTTTCTCCCGTATCGATCTGAAAAGACCATAATGATGGGGTTGATGACGATACTGACAAGGTACGTGAAAACTAGTAACGTTGCCTCATACGAAGCCACCTTGGCAGTGATGACGTTGTTTCTACAAACCGGGTCCAATGGAGGCGTCAATGGCCCAGTCAGAGGGATCTGAACAACGCCGCCGAAAGGATTCTCTGTCTCGGCATAATGTGCCCTACAAATAAGGCCCAGCATGATATCGGTCTGCATAGGCACCACACAGGCGAGAGCAGTCATTGAAAACAGCGCGGACAGGCCAATTACCGCTGGATTGGGCTTTCTGTACCAGGGAAGTCCCTGTAACTCTGTCTTGATCCAGGTATGATTGTCATATTCTTCGACATCTTCATCGTCAGAAGACACAGACGAACCTGAAGCAACAGCACTGGTTGCTGTATTTTCATGTCTAGCAGTGTTGCTGAATGAGGCCCTTGGCCTGTTGAGATTGGCAGCCACTCTGGAAGCAACGATCTCCTCTTCAAGCTCTTCTTCTGCGAGCAAAGCGTCGTTCTCCATCGTTTGTCAGCGGCCCCTTAGAAAGGGTAGAAGGGGTTAAATAAAAAAAGCCAGGCGAAGGCTTCCAAGGGCTAGCGGTGGAATGGCTAGCAAAATATGAAAGTAGAAGTCGAATTTACGTATGATGTAAAAGGAGCGACTCGCTGCAACCTGTCCGGTTATGTATTCAGGGCCGGCCTCCGATCTCTTATTTTGGTACGGCGCAATATGGCTAGCAAAAGCTGTGTGTGATGACCCCCGAGATAGTGTGCGAGATAAGCTAATGCTTACTGCATTAGCTGTTTCTGGGTGCGGAGTTATTCAGGAAAATTGCCACAACGACATTGGGCGTTTCGAGTTTCACATTGATTGCGGAAAGGAGGGGGCTTTTCGGCAAATTCGGCACTCTCCAGGCCTTCTCCAATTGAGAACCTTATCATTTGCTGGTAGTATCGTATTCTATTTTTTCTTGTTCTGTCAAAAAATAACACCAATGGTCGAGGCTGACGACATGGCGCGGTAAGCTAACGCCGATTCACTCGGATATTGGTTACCCCAGGTCAACAAGACAACAAGGGACAGCGGCACGAGGGGATTTAATGCAGTTGGCCATTGCCATAGCTGCAAATCGAGCCAGCGCTTACTCAGTGGCACACGACAATTTCGTACAGGGATACATTGCGGTGACAGGATGTGGCGACTCAACTGAGCTGACGAACTGCAGGTGCGCCGTGCCATATCATGCGATGTTTTTTGGAACTTGATGGCGAGCAAGAATATTGGTTTCACTTACACAGTAGGTTCCGTGGACAAATATAAAACTCCGACGCCGGATAAAAGAGACAACGATACTCCAGAGGAGGAAGGTTCAAAAAAGTATACTCCGAAGCGGGGAATCGAACCCCGATCGCAACGGTGAGAGCGTTGAGTGATAGCCATTACACTACTTCGGATAAGTATGACCTCCGATACCGGGAATCGAACCCGGGTCGCCACGGTGAAAGCGTGGAGTGATAGCCACTACACTATATCGGACTGTTATGGTAATCCCTGGTCACAAGCAGGAGTAGGTATCGGAACTTTGCCATGAGAACTTACAATTGGATCCATGGGGAAATTGATGTGTTAAACAACATACTTGAGCACTTTTTAGCAATATTGGTTGTTTTTGAGTTGACATTGGCATTTCTAAACCCATCATTGAAGTTTCCTTTTTTGCTCTCACCAACTAGTATTTAGCTAGTTTGGATTCAGCCAGGTTCACAGACAATGAGAACAGTCGCGCTACAATATTTCTTATGGATAGTATAGTCTTAACGAAACAGTACTATTTTAGTCATGATATTCGTTCGCGTTCAAATGACTCTTGAGCTGTTGGCGCTATGGCCGGCGGTTTCGCTGTTCACAGCTGTGTGAAGCTTTCATAAGGGCGAATGATAATAACTTGCGAGCCACCTGGGCTTAGTTGGAAAGAATTTTGCAAAATACCTGATTCCATATAGATTCGAGACAGCGCTTTAAAAATTCCGTTAATATTTATAGCGATTTGGCTTGCGCTTCAAACTGCTTCAAACAAGCCGTGTGATGACCCACTATCGAGAGACATCGCCTGGGCCACATTCCAGGTACGAATCGTCGCATGCGGGTTATCATGCCATAGGAAAAACAAGTAATGAGAACTCATATTACACGTTGTAATCGTCTGCAGCCTTAGGACATTAATCTCGTCGTGGCCCATGAGCTCTCCACGCCTGACCTGCTCTTGCAATTACGGCACTCCCATCAGTCTTAAGTGGTCACCCATCGCCCACAGCTCCGCCCAATGAAATATTACCTGTATGCGTGCCTTGGGGAACAGGCCATTGTCGAACAAAAAACATCACCAGATTTTTCCACCTTTCTTCACCACAATGTCATTTATTAGCAGATTTTCTCGCTCGCTGGCTTTGCAACCTGCCATGCGCAGAGCTCCAATCGCTCTGGCTACTACTGCTCGTCCAGCAGTTTTCAACGCTACTCTGGCTATTAGAAATTACTCTTCTGCTCACGACGAGGAGACCTTCGAGGAGTTCACCGCTAGGTATGTATAGGATATTTTCTTGTTGGAGATGAGATGTTTTTTAAGAATACCTCGAGGAATCTCCTAATTGGACGTCTACCAGGGGCTACAGGCTGACAGTAATGACGGTCGATGTGATTGGACGAGAGCTTTTTGCTTTTTGGATTGTGACTCTCTGTGATAAGAGCTGCGGGAGATTAGTTGTGACAATACTTCCTGTTGAAGTGTGCAATAATGCATTTCAACGGATTGTATCAGCTACTCTCTTGCTCCTCTCACTCATGAAAGTTCAGTCTCCAGCTAAACCGATCTCTCGGAAGGTCCTTAAAAGGAGCAGAACTCAAGATCTTACATGACTTGTTTCTGACTTGGATCACTATAGTCTCTGTCCCATTTGTGGCCGTTACTTGTGTACTTTTACAATGTCATACTAACGCAGATTTGAAAAAGAATTCGAAGAGGCATACGATCTGTTTGAGGTCCAGAGAGTTCTCAACAATGTCTTCTCTTATGATCTAGTCCCAGCCCCATCTGTTATGGAGAAGGCCCTGCAGGCCGCTCGTCGTGTTGACGATTACGCCACTGCCTCTCGTGTCTTTGAGGGCCTGCGCTTCAAGGTCGACACCAAGGAGCAGTACCAGCAATATCTTGATGCTCTGAAGGACATTCGGGAAGAGCTTGGCATCACTCTTAAGGAGGAGCTCTTCCAGGAGGAGTAAGCCTCTCCAAATAGATACATATTACCAAATGTAATAATACGTCATTAGGTTAATTTCTTGGCAGGGGTCTCCAAGCATTGACAAGAAGTGGCGATGTCATGAAAGAACACGACTACTTTTTGACGTTCAATGTAAAACGAGTCCATCCTTTCTTTACTGCTCTCTTGCCAGTCTCGTGTCATTGCGTAGTTCCTTCTCGAAAGCACGTGATGCATCATTAAGATTAAAGGGGGATGACTCTTGGCATTCTCATCTCCATACAACTGTCAACATGTGTAGATTTATGATATACAAGGGTACGCATTAGAACTTTGGGAAATAGTTGGAAATGTTGGAAGCAGTTAGAATTTGACTAACCAAGGAACGGATCCCATCCTGCTCTCTCACTTACTCACACGACCCGCCCATTCCATCATCAACCAGTCGTTTGACTCACGGCTTCGATTGGACATGAGACGACCCATCAACGGCGACGGCTTTGGTGTTGGCTACTATCCTCCTGAAAAGGATGAAGAAATTGGCGGCGGTCCTTGTGTTATGTGTGGAATCACACCTGCCTGGAACAACCTGAACTTGGCTCGCTTGGCAGATAAAACAAAGTCCTCTTTGGTTTTTGCACATGTTAGAGCTTCTACGGCTGGAGTTCTTTCTGAGACAAACTGTCATCCTTTTGTCTACGGCAGTATTATGTTTATGCACAATGGCCATGTTTCTGAGTTCAACAAGTTTAAGAGGAAGCTGGCTGATCATATTGACGAAAAATTCTTTTTGCATGTCCAGGGATCGACGGATTCTGAGTGGTGTTTTGCTCTCTTCCTCGATTGCTTACAGAAGCTGGGCATTGATGTCAATTCCAGTAAAATTCCTCCAGAAAAGCTTCGCGAAGCTCTTCTCAAGACTCTGGACCACATCAAAAACTGGACAAACGCAGTTGGCGCCACTGAGCCATCGCTTCTAAATATTGCAGTGACTGATGGTGTTTCAGTGGTGTGCTCTCGCTATGTGACTTCCTCCACTCAGGAGGCCGCTTCTCTCCATTTTTCTGCCGGCTCCCGATTCTACGAGAGCGAGCCTGGCCAATACAAAATGGAGCGCGACGATAGAGCTCAGAATGTTATTTTAGTGGCTTCCGAGCCATTGACATTTGAACGCAGTGACTGGATCACCATCCCTACAAACACAATTATTACCGTCAAGGGACAGACGGTACTGATGCATCCGGTGAAAGATGAGTACTATACCGCCGATCCTCTCCATACCAGATCCAGCGACTTCGCTGAATCCAAGGGACTGGTTTCACCTCTGGTTATCAATGCTGGTCCTAGTAACGTGCCTCCACTGGAAAGAGAGGGCCGTCGCATTGAAATGGTGCGGTAGCGGCGACTGGTACACACGTCAACAAGAATTCAGCGTGTGCCATGGGACACAGGTGAGTTGAAATTTCCTCTATTAGCTATTTCCTAATACTATTTATTTCGGTTTGTTGACGGCTAACGGACCCCCGCTTACTAGCTTCTGTGGTCCATATTATTGCCAGAAATGGAAGCGCGTATAGTCGAGGGCCGCCAACGGTGGAGAGATAAGCCCACGAAGTCTCCCGGACAAATTCCTCTGAGAAATTCGATGATCTGTATATAGACGATACAATTGAGTTTGTTATGGTGCCTAGATACTCCCTTACGACTGTCCTCCGAGCCCTGCCCGCCTCTAGTTACTCTGATCCCCTGCGGAGAAACCTTCCCCGCTTATCACCCACGCCTTAGTGCGTCTTCAGAGATACGCCTTAGGTCAGGGCTCGGTGCTGCGCTTATATATGATCTCGGATTCCTCTTGCCCGTTCATTCCTCAGTAGAAAGGCTGAAAATATGAGTTACAAAACCTCTACGCATATTCTAGAGTCCAAAATTGGCAAATTACAAGGTCTCGTCTGCCATGATCCTGCAGACGAGTCTGTAGCACAGTGCATTAGATACGCAGGCATCCCATACGCTAAACCTCCAGTTGGAGAACTGAGATGGAAACGTCCAGTACATCTTCCCGATGACTATGACTATTCTGGAGACTATACCAAGTTTCGTCATATTTCCCCACAGCCAGTTTACCCCAACTATCCGTTAGAGGACGGCATGACCCGAGGAGAGGACTGTTTGAAAGTGAATGTATGGACTCCTCTCGGCGAACCTCCAAAGCAAGGGTGGCCCGTGTGGGTTTATATTCATGGCGGGTGGTTGCAAATGGGAAATGCAATGCAGTATGCCGACGGCGCAATGAACGATGGACTAGCTGCCGAAGCCCCAGCTGGTCCCCTTGTGCTTGTCACTGTCACTTACAGATTATCCCTGTTTGGTTTCTTGTCATCAAAAAAGATTCTTGCGGAAGAGTCTGGAAGTTCCAACTTTGGATTCTGGGACCAGCGTTTGGCTCTCGAGTGGGTGTACAAGAACATTGCGGTATTTGGGGGCAACCCTGAGAACATTACTCTCAGTGGTTTATCCGCCGGCTCATATTCTACTACATTCCAGTTTGCGTACGAGGCTTACCACCCAGAAGTTCCTCAGATTATCAAGCGAATTTTCTGCCAGTCTAATGGTTTGGCTGTTCAGCCAAAGAGTCTCGCTGAGACGGAACATCAGTTTGATGAAGTTTTGGATCTGTTTGGTATTTCTAGTGACCTTTCTGGTGCTGAGCAGTTGAAACTCCTTCGTGCAATTCCGGCTGAGGATATTCAGGATAGAATCCTCGAGCTCAAGACGCACACTTTCAGAGCAATCACTGACGGAGACTTTGTTTCTGAAACTTTCCTGGAAGACATATTCTCTGGAAGAATTGGCAAACTTGCTGGTAACAGATCATTCTTGATTGGCGAAGTCGCTAATGAAGGCTATCTGTATTCTATCACGCTGCCGCCGAAAGACAAGGCAGATCTACCGGTCCAGCTGGCCAACTACTACCCCGACAGAATTGTCGCAGCAATTTCTCCTCTGTATCCTGAAGTTGGCGATGATATCAAAGCTATACATAAGCAATTTGGCGAAATTGCTGCTGACCTGCAAGTTTACGCTTCTGAGCGGTTGTTCATTAGAGGTCTCATCAAGGGTGGTGTTCCAGAGAACAAGATTTACAGATATAATATTTGCTATCGAGCCAAATTTTACGATAATGAGTTTCCAAGTGAAGTGGGAGTCACTCATGCTGGAGATATCCCTGTTTGGCACCACCAGACCAGAGTTGGCTACTCTGAGGACGAACTCAAACATATTCAAGCTTGGTTGAAACCATTTGCAGAGTTCCTAGCTGATGGCAAGTCTAGCAGCTGGGGAACCACTGATATCAGTGAGCAGAGAACATTTGAGCCTGATGGGAGTATTGACATCAAGAAGGATGAAAGATGGGATTTTGCCATGAAGGTCGGCAAAGCTATTGCCAACGAACTCGGTCTGGAGTTTCAGTGAAGAAGGACGGATAATGAGATAGAGATAATCTTATGAATAGTGAACTGCATCAATTATTTTGCCACTGGCATAGAAACACTGGCAACCTGGCCCTAAAGTACCCGTGATGGTACTCTTCATCAGCTTGAAGCTGACCATCTGCACCGAACCCAATCAGGAAAGCATCTTAGTAAATAATCTGGACCCAACTACATGCGGTAAAGCTATGCTCTAAACAAATGCCAGAAAGAAGCAATCTCGACAGGAGGCCGGGAGATATGAAAGAAGATCATTTAATCCCATCGAACGGCGGCTATTATGAGGACCGTGAAAAGCCAAGACTGTCTTCTGCAGCCAGATCATTAACAGATGACGCGTTCTCTTCAGATGATAATATGCAATCCGCGCCAGCAGAACAACCCCTGGGGACGCCTAGAGTCAAACAAAACGGATCACCTCGGAGATTATTTAGATCTAAACTGCCTTCGGCAAGTAATGGCGTTTATAAGCCTCGCATTCAGCCCCGCCAGTTCGCAACCAGAACGGATACAGCTCAACTACTAGAGAACCTGCGTGCTCGCAACACTGCTATTGGGAAAAAGCGCGCTTCTGATGAGACCTCAGCAATGGCTGTTGACCCCTCTGCAGAAACAATTTCCAGACTCTATGCCCAGCTGGCTGAAAAGGATGTTCTGATTGCCAGGATGAGAAGGGAAAATGATACTCTGGCTAGACAAGTGTCTGATCTTGAGGAGAGAGAAAACACAATCAGAGAGCAGGTCCTGGCAGTTGCTGCCAAGGAGTATCATCGACAATACTCAGAGAAACACAGAAAGAAAGTAGCTCTACTAAAAGAGTCCTATGAGGAAAAGTATGGTGGCCGGATCGCTGAGCTGGAAGAGCTAGTGCTACAAGAACGAACAGAAAAGGGACGACTGGTGGAGCTCTATGACGAGTACCTCAAGTTGGATGCTAAGCATCGACAGTGAGAGGGTTTCTCAAACCATATATTTATTTACGAGACAGTTAATGAGGCAGATTGGGTTCGCATTGAAATACAGATACAATAAATACAGATGTTGTTGAATCATCGCCATGCCATGCTACTTAGCACTCCTCTTTCCAAGCTTTTCGGTAACATATCGCAAGCTGCGCTCGGGACCCGCAGAAACGAAACCTTTGAGTGATTGCGTCATGGCTGGCCACTTCACCGTGTTTCTGATCGCCATGGAGATCTCGTTTGTCAGCTGTGGATCGCCAGCTATCTTCTTGTTGAAGTCTTCTGGGAGCGATCCATCAGGCGATGTGCCGAATTTGGACTTGTAACGATTGTACAGTCTGCTTTGGAACGTAGTAGGCAGGCGGCGAACAATGTTGCCTCTTCGTTCTGGTGAGAAATCTTGTTTTAGAAGTGCATATGGAACAGTCTTGCCGTCTGATTCTATGGTACCAACGTCCGATTGGATCAATTCGACATTGGGCAGTTCATCAAGAAGTGGACTGTACAACCGGCGAAAGTTAAGGAACTGAGCATTCACAATATTGCGCACCTTATTAGGGTTCTCACCAAATACCATGCGAAAGTCGCCCATGTATGACAGTGAAGCTACCTTCGTGTAGAATTCCAGCTCAGTGAATTCTTCGGGGAGCAGTAACAGTGAGGTTCGGATGGCAGCAATGAGGTTTGCTTGGTTGACAAATCGAACCTGAGGAACATCTCTAAGGATTTTCACAGGTTTGTGAAGCCTGCCAGCTAGGTACAAAGTCTCCCAGTCGGCCAAGTCTCTTGTCAGCGTAGAGATGTTCACAACGCCATATTTGATCTTAAGGCCGTTCATTTCAACAAATGGATTGAAGTAGACTCCAGCACCAACATGGTCCTGCAGCCACGAGATGGCCCCGGATCCCAGGTATCTAGCCGATGAATAGTGATTAGGGAAATGCCTGGTGTTGAGAGAGTGGAAGTGCTCAGTATGTGACACACCAAAGATGAGATCAACTTGGGGAGTGGTCCTCGTCTTTACACCCTGGGAAAAGACTCCTGAACCATATGCAAAGGCATAACGAATTGGTGCCTGGAATTGCCATAGTATCGACCTCAAATTCTCTCTGAGCTCTTGGTCTATGACAATATGCTGATTGTATCCAAACTGCGTCGGGAGATCTGAGAACTTTTGAATCCGTTCGTAGGAGCTAATATTATGCGCAATATATTCCTTTAAACGTAGATTGTCACCCCTGTCCTCTGGCAGCGTCCCAGCCGCGATTGCTGCCTTATGACGCTTCGAATGCGGTATAGGATGGTCCGAAATATCGGTACGAACGACTTCACGAGGGTCAGAGTAGTGCCGCACCAGCAGGCGTGGTGTAAGAAATCTTCCTTTGGGTATTCTCAGCATTGCTGACTGTCTACTGTGCGCTTTCGCTGCTAAAGAGTGGATGGAAAATCTCGGTTTATAATTACGTTCCGCTCGTGCCTCGAGATATGTATACGGCTGTGATGGGCTTTGGCCGTTGTGGGGTAGGTACGAGAGAGGAGCGTGACGTCTTGGCAGCGTGTCAATTGCAAGACGAAACGGGTTGGAAGAATGAATTGGACGTGGCCTGTCAGTGTTTTGACATTATGGCGCCTGCTGCTTCATTACTGGTGACTGCATCAGAGTGGCGCTTAGTGTCGGCCCAAAAGTGTGAGAGTGGTCCGCCAACCGTTCCAGGCACGCCGACGAACTTTTCACGGGTCATTCAACAGTAAATTTTCTTGAAAGATTTAACGCCAGGTCTAAGCGTCCCCATTGATTATATGCAATTCAAAACATACTTCGTCATTAGTCCCTCGCGGGTCAACAACTGGTCAGCACGCCGTCAGGGACCTATTCGTCACTGCCGCCCGTCGGACCCAACTCCCACTCCGACATTGCATCTGGCCGCGTGCCCTAGTGTGGCACCCACAATGTGGCTGTTGTCATTTTTTCGCAGCGAGGCTGACACTGTTTGACATGTAATGGCGCCGGCGGCGGCTTGCCGCGGTCCCTGCATTCGACGATTACATTCACACCCAGAAACGTAAAGCAAACGTCAGCCCGATTTTTGTCATGGTATCCTGCGATATTTGAGCTGGCTGCGATTACCCCCCAACTCTCCAGTACCCCTCGTCAGTCATACCGCCCTATTCTCTTGTCCCCCCGGTAGTGCAGATTTTTTCCGGCATCACGTGCGCGGTGTCTGCTTCATCAATCCCAGATTTTTCACATGGAATCTCTCCTACATTGAGACTCTTCGAGAAACTATTGCAAATGTCTTACGCCTTGTCAAAGAACCACGCTGACCTTATGGTTAACCGCCTCCAGTCTTACGACCCTGAGGTTGATTCCATCATGAAGGACGAAATCCAGAGACAGAGAGAATCCATTGTTCTTATTGCCTCTGAGAACTTTACGTCCAAGGCCGTCTTTGATGCGCTTGGATCCCCAATGTGTAACAAGTACTCTGAGGGTTACCCAGGTGCACGATACTACGGCGGTAACCAGCACATTGATAGAATTGAGCTTCTCTGCCAGGAGAGAGCTCTCAAGGCTTTCAACTTGGATCCTGCAAAGTGGGGCGTCAATGTCCAGACTCTGTCCGGTTCTCCTGCCAATCTGCAGGTTTACCAGGCTCTTATGAGACCCCACGAGCGTCTCATGGGTCTTGATCTGCCTCACGGAGGTCACTTGTCTCATGGTTACCAAACTGACACCAGAAAGATCTCTGCTGTTTCCACCTACTTTGAGACAATGCCATACAGAGTCAACCTTGACACTGGTATCATTGACTACGACACTCTTGAGGCCAATGCTATTCTTTACCGCCCCAAGATCCTTGTCGCTGGTACCTCAGCTTACTGCCGTCTCATCGACTACAAGAGAATGAGAGAGATTGCCGACAAGGTTGGTGCTTACCTTGTTGTCGACATGGCCCACATCTCTGGTCTGATTGCCGCTGGTGTTATCCCATCTCCATTTGAATATGCCGATGTCGTCACCACAACCACCCACAAGTCTCTTCGTGGTCCTCGTGGTGCCATGATCTTCTTCAGAAAGGGCGTCAGATCTACCAACCCCAAGACTGGCAAGGAGGTTTTGTACGACCTTGAGGGTCCAATCAACTTTTCTGTCTTCCCAGGTCACCAGGGTGGTCCACACAACCACACCATCACTGCTCTGGCTGTTGCTCTTAAGCAGGCCAACACTCCTGAATTTGTTGAGTACCAGAGACAGGTTCTGCTCAATGCTAAGGCCCTTGAGGAGGCCTTCAAGAGCAAGAACTACACTCTTGTTTCTGGTGGTACCGACTCTCACATGGTTCTTGTTAACCTCCGTGAAAAGGGTATTGACGGTGCCCGTGTCGAGGCTGTCTGTGAAATCATCAACATTGCCCTTAACAAGAACTCTATCCCAGGTGATAAGTCCGCGTTGGTTCCAGGTGGTGTCCGTATTGGTGCCCCAGCCATGACCACCAGAGGTCTGGGCCAGGCTGATTTTGCTCGTGTTGTTGAGTATATTGACTTTGCTGTCAAGTTTGCCAGCTCCTTGCAGGCCTCGTTGCCAAAGGATGCCAATAAGCTTAAGGACTTCAAGGCTAAGCTTGCTGAGCTTGCCAAGAGCGACCCTGAACTTCACAAAGTCAAGGCTGAGATTACCGCATGGGCTTCTCAGTTTCCTCTTCCAGTTTAAGCAACACTGGAGACAATTTAAACCAAATTCAACAGTAAATAGCCGTAAATCCCGGAATCATTCAACATTTGGATCGAATTAAACTCTTTATATATTACTTTTTTAATCAATTTGTTCACTTTCCCTGCTTCGCTCTAGCTCGCTCCTGACGCCCGCCGTGTGAGATCCATCACTTCTCCGAGAGGCGATGAATTCAACCATCTGACTTCCTACCACCTAATCCATACACAACATGCTTATTCTTGCGATTGGAGATTTGCACATTCCAGACCGCGAAAGCGAAGTACCTACGAAGTTCCTCAAACTCCTCAGCCCCGGTAAAATTGGACAAGTTCTATGTCTGGGAAACACTACTGACCAAACAACCACGACATGGCTGCAGTCCCTGGCACCAGACTATCAGGCGGTGAAGGGCGAATTTGACCTGTCTCCTAGCTTACCTTTGAACAAGGTTATTTCCCAAGGAAAGCTCAAAATTGGCATCATTTCTGGCCACTCAATCATCCCCAACTCTGACCCAGATTCATTGCTTATAGCAGCCAGGCAGCTGGACGTGGACATTGTCCTTTGGGGAGGTTCTCACAAACTTGAAGCCTACCAAATGGAAGGAAAGTTCTTTATCAACCCTGGCTCTGCAACAGGTGCATTCTACCCCGCAGCTCTGGGCGATAAACCAGTGCCTTCGTTCTGCTTGTTGGATATTCAGGGTAGCGTGTGCGTACTCTATATTTATTCTTATGTCGACAGTCAAGTCAAAGTCGAGAAGGTAACTTACAGGAAGGATATTGAGTAGGCTGTAATGGAGATGGACGTAAAATCACCTGTCAAGAGCGGACAGATGATCAATTACATGGCCACCACAATTGGCGTACGTATGAGCAAATGCATGACTTTGTTGATTGCGTAATTGATAAACGTCTTATAGGTCCAAGTCTGTTTCTCCAGGTTTCAGTCTGCCTTGTCTCTACTGTTGGCCATTGCCATTTAGGTGTCACAAAGTGGTTTTTAGAGAATCTCCATAGCATCTCGGATTCTTTGGAACTCACTTACACAATGATCTAACTATAAATGTATACTATCTATTCCATCAGCCTGCCATCAATCAGCTCCTTCCCTCCTTTCTGCTCCTTCCCTCCTTTCCGCTCCTTCTCGCATGCATCATGTACGGCACCTCTGCCGGGTAATTTCACACTATATGAAGATCTCGAATTTTTTTTGCACCTTTACCTTCAAGGTTCTAACTTGTAAGTAAAAACAGGAAAGCTTGATGAAATGATGACCTGAGTGCATTTGGCTCGAGATTTTCTATCGATGTGGAAAAACCCACGCTACCTTTCTTTTATTTCTGAAACATTCAAGTTTACAAACTTTGAGACCAATGCTAACTCCAGTCAGTTGAACGCCATGTACCGTTGAACAATAGTACTACCAAATACCTCTATAGTCTCAATTCATCGTTATCATAAATATTGTGTTTCTTTCTAATTTACTTTGTAGACTGTTTCTTCTTCTTGGGCTTTGGAGCATACTTTTCTTCGAGCTTGTCAACCAGAGCGCCAAATCTGCCCTGCTGTCTCTTGCGAATCAGAGCTGCGAGGTCATCTTCTGTAGAATTCTTCTTCAATCCAATTTGTTCAGCCATTTCTTCGGCTTCTTTAGCTTCCTTCTTGGCCGCCTGTATCCGCTTGGCCTTGGTCTTCTCACTCTGCTTGAACGCCTTGAACTTTTTGACTTTCTTCTGCTTGATGGCCTCCTCAATCAGATCCCTAAACCGTTGCTCATCCGCCTCCATCTCAGAATGGATGATGTTCTCGAGAACAAGCTCCATATCTCCTTGGAATTCAGTGTATGCTGCTAATACGTCCTCTCTCTCTTGTGGAGAATTCTGATACATCTTTTTATCTTCTTCAATCATTTCCTTGGTGATTCCTGACTGGTAAAGATCCTTCATGAATTCTTGTATTGACTCGTCGGATTCCACCTCCTCAGTATCTCCTACTTCGTCATAGCGCTTCCTCCGCTTAGGATCTGAAAGCACAGCATACGCAAAAGCCACGGCCTGGAACTTTTCATGAAATTCGGCCCTTTCTTCGTCGTCTTTTGCCTTGTCAGGATGTGTCAGCAGCGCCTTTCTTCGATAAGCTTTCTTGATGCCGTCAGCATCGACGTCACGAGCTACACCCAGTGTCTCGTACAGATCATGAACGGCCTTGATCTCGCTCTCTTCGTCAGACATTGTAATTAGAAATGATAGCACAGAGTGTGAATGATGCCTCTATTTCGAGACATGAAAAGGCGACATTTGGACGCGTCTGATTAGGCCAGATGTGGCGGCCTGCATATACATGAGAATCCAATAGACGATAAATGTCTATATAAAATAAACAGAATCTCTGTAATATTTTGTAAACTCTTAAATATCAATATTGTTAGATCACTCTTGTTACCTACTTCTTGTTTGGCCTTTCGCTCTCTTCAATCTCCGGAACCTCAGCAACTTCAACAAACTCCGAAGCAGCCTTATCAATGGCTTTCTGCTGCGTGGTGTCAATGGCAATAGGAGATCCAAATAGTCTCTCCATTTCCTCCAAAGAAAGTCCACTTGTCTCTTTGATAAAGAAGAACACAAACACGACAGCTGCATAGTTGAACACGGCAAACATGATGAACATTCTGTAGCCAATGTTCTCCATAGCATATGGAATCATCTTGGAAATGCCGTAGTTAACAGCCCATTGAACAGCCACGCCGACAGTGACACCGTATTCTCTGATTCTGTTTGGAAAGATCTCAGAAATGTAAGTGAATGGGACTGGTCCCCAAGATCCAGAGTAGAAGACACAGAACAGGAAAATGAAGACAATCATGGCATATGAAGCAGGAGAAATGGTTCCAGTTCCAACTTGTACAGGATGCGTGCCCAGGAGTGTACCTACAATGAGCATGCAGGTACCCAAGCCAAATGCACCGACAAGCAAGGAATGTCGACGTCCGACTTTCTCAACGAAGAACAGTAACCAAATCATTGAGAACACGGCCTTGACAATACCGTAAAGCCCTGTGGCGAAAATTCCAGAAGAAGCAGAAGAGAGGCCCACGGTTTGGAACAAGGTGGGAGCGTAGTAGGTAAAGGCATTGGTACCGGTGAGTTGGGTGACAGTCATGAGAACCGAAGCCAACAGAAATCGCTTTCTGTTTGAAGGTTGAAACATTTCTTTCCAAGTCCTTCCTTCAGATTCTGCCTTCTCGTTCTCGTCGGCGATTACATTCTCTGCGAACTCTTCGTCAATGGCCTCCTGAGAAACGTCGCCCTTTCTGATGAAACACAAATTTTTGTAGGCAAGTTCTTTTCTGCCCTTTCTAAGCAGCCACCTTGGAGACTCTTTAAGAGGAATCATGCCAAGCACAAGAATAATACCAGGAAGGTTTTGAAGACCGACTGGAACGATGTACTGAGTGCGACCGGACAAAGTATGCAAGCAGGCGTAGTCTACCCAGTAAGAAATGGCAATACCAGAGAAGATTGAAAAGCCGTATGCCATGGTGACCTTTCCTCTGATGTGCTTGGGGGCCATTTCGGCAAGGTACGTTGGAGCAAGGGAAGAAGCAGCACCGACACCAAGACCAGAAAAGACTCTACCTACGTAGAAAGCTGATACATGACCAAGAGCCGCAGTCTGGATGATGCCTCCAATAATGAAGATGACGCCAAATACAGCGAGTCCAAGACGTCGTCCAAGCTTATCAGTACAGTAGGCGGCAGCGATGGCACCAAAGAAACAGCCCGCCTGCAGAGTAGAAACACAGTTGGACGAGATGGTAGCTTTGTTTTCAGGAGTAATTTTGTACTCATCAATGAAGCCTGGCATGAGGAGCACCGATCCAATGAAACCGGTGTCATAGCCAAAGAGAAGGCCACCAAAGCATGCAATAACGGTGAGGAAAATGAGTCTAAGCATGAGAGTGGATGGTCGATATTGGAGAGGAAAGCATCTGAATTTATATTGTGGTACAGCGGCTTATGTTGTTCCTTCTCCCCGCTTATTATCAAGCTGCCTTTGTTCACAAATCCTTGGCAACTATACGCCTGATCCTTTCTCATCACTCTCAAAGCCGAGACATGAGACAGCACATGCAGTCCTTGCGGGGAACAACCACAGCAGGGATGGATAAATGTACATTGCGATAGCCGTGTCGGGATCCACTAGAGTGGTTAGGCACATTGGAGTTGCCGCTTCTCAATACTCTTCGCTTGTCTATTTGGATGCTGAGTCTGATTCCGAAGGTCATCACCTCGTCAATGCAGGGAGCAAGTCCAGGATGTAGAACGTGCAGAGAGTGCAGAGGGCGCACCATAGTCACGGAGTGATCACCGGCGACTGCTAAGCGCAGATCCGCGGACTTCCACACAACAACCGCCCGGTCACCCATTTCTCCTTTCATCCTACTGGCCCCTGTCGTCCGGGCACTAGCTTAAAAATGTCCCGCGGTGACCCTGCCTCCCGCGGAACAACTATGCATGGGGGACCCTCATCTTGCATTAACCGGACGCATGTCAGATGGCCGTCGGTTTCGGACCGAGTTGACATCAGGTTTTCCAGATCTGGGCGCCAGAATATCAATAACTAGACCAAAAAATGCTGTGTCTCTGTTTACTGGTTCCGCATTTCCATTCCTATTGCTATGGTGATGGCAACAATAACCGTAAGGAATAACCACGTCCGCGGGGTAATGCTATGAACACCGCCAGAAGTCATAGAAAATAATACTGAACGGTACCTGATTACGATTGGGGAGTAGTGATTCGCTTAGCAGCGCCAGATCCACGCTATCCCGGCCAGTGACCGCTTGCCGCAGTTGCTAAGGATTAACTTGCGAAATTGCAAATTGCTGCCAAGGACGTGGGGGCATGGGGATTTGTCGGCTACTAGAACCTTGACATACCAGCCACCCAGACAAGCATTTGGGCCAAGAGCTTGGCGTATGTTTGGGTACGACGATCACTAGACGCCATCTGCCAAACCGTAGGGCAACCGGCCGCTTTAATGAAAAGGCGCCAGTGTCCTGCACAGAAAGGAGGCTGCTGGGTCAGGGAGTGCAGGGCGCATCTCCTGTGCATGAGCTGGGGAACAACAGCGTAACATCGTGGAAAGAGGAGAGAAAAACCCCGTCAGTGCCATTTTTCGAGTCATCTGGAAAGAGGTTTTTTGTATCTAAGATTTCAGATTTTTGACAGCACTCTCATCGCTATCTCCTTATCTCGGTAGTGATAGGCAATTGCGTCACACTACGGAACTTTGGCGTACCCCGCGTCCTCGTTTGGCTCATGTTCAGTACTTGCCAGGTGTTTCCGACTATCGAGCGATCACTGACAACCGTAATAGGATTTCTTGCGCATGTGGTTTACCTGTTGTTTGTCTGATTGCAGACACTTTGCGTTCAGTTTGGAGCATACTCTCAGCGGCATTAACGTGCTGTTGTGTGCTACTCTTTTAGTGTGTGCAGCACAGGCGCGATTGAGTCAGTCCTGGAGGAAAGCTACTCGGACGACCCAGCAACGATCGACGAGAACGTCGCAGGACACATTTCACACATCCGACTATAGTTCACCGAAGCTGCCTACAACATCCGTTAAAACTCCCTTTCACTATCGCCTACGTTCCCACAGGGTGACAGAGAGCCGTACCGTCGGGCATCACTCTGCAGAAAAGTCCGACAACCCTAACCGCGATAACGTCTTTTTAGGTCATAGAGACCGGACCTCTTCGTTTCTTAGCACTGTCGGCGTCGGACTGCGATTTTAGCTAAAAATTCATTTCAAGCCAAAATCTGTTCTACCTTCTACACTCTACACACCTTCAAGTGAGCGTGAGAAACCTGAAAAACAATGGCAGTCAACTCGAGGGAGGAACAGCCCCTGTTAGCCGCATCTACCCCAGATGTGAGCGAGAAGAAGGATGCCGGCAGAAAGTATCTGGTCTTGGCCTCTATGTATTTTCTGGTATTACTAGCCGCCATCGACGCGACTCTCGTATCTGCGTTACTCGGCCATATTGCTTCTGACCTGAACGCGTTGGGTCAAATCCAGTGGATCACTACAGCGTATTTAGTGTCATTTTGTGCAGTTCAGCCCATCTATGGAAAACTCTCGGACCTGTTTTCAAGACGTCCTGTCTTGCTCACTTGCGAGTTTCTGTTTGGTCTGGGCACTTTGATTTGTGGTCTCAGCCACTCTCTTTCCACTTTGATTGCCGGTAGGGTTATCCAGGGTATTGGTGGTGGTGGACTTATGTCCCTGTCGGCCATCATTATTTCCGATTATGTCACCATGCGCGAGCGTGCTCTGTTTCAGGGTATTGGCAATATCGTCTATGGCTGTGGCGCTTCCCTGGGTGGTTTTGTTGGAGGTGTCATTTCTGAGAAATTCACCTGGCAAACGGCGTTTTTGTGCCAGGTGCCTTCGATCGCCGTTTCTGCTATGGTTATTGCAATTGCCGTTAGCCCAAAAGACCAGGACAAGAGTGGTAGCGTTGTCACCGTGCAAAATCAACGGGATTACGAGGCTGTCATCGAGCACGAAGAGCATGTGCCCAACGCCCCTCCAGAGCATGAAATCAAGAAATCCTCTTGGAGAAGAATCGATATTTGGGGTTCGGCTTCTATTGTCTCTGCTCTTCTCTTTTGCATGCTGGGCCTGTCTATCGGTGGTCAGCAATACCCATGGAGTTCACCTGTTGTTTGGGGATCACTGCTGCTCTCAGTTGGATTTATTGTAATTTTTGTTTACGTTGAGACACATGTTGCTGAAGAGCCTATCATCCCTATTCCTGTTCTCATGAACCGATCTGTGGTTGCTTCTTCGTTGACGAACATGTTCTTCTCCATGTCCACTTTTGGCTTCATCTTTTTTGTTCCTCTGTACCTTGGAGCTGTTCAGGGAATGACTGCTTCCCAGATTGGTCGTTACTTGATTTTCAACTTCGTTGCTACTTCCACTTGTTCGTTTACCTGTGGACTGATTATGAAATTGACAGGTAGGTACTACTGGCTTGGTGTTTTTGGTGGTTCTACATACCTGGCAGGGGTCTTTGTAGCTCTGTTCTACTTCAGCCCGACTATGGGTGTTGCAACTATTGCATCAAGTTTCGTGCTCGTCGGTATCGGTAATGCATTCCAAATCACAGTCGGGTTGACTGGTATGCTGGCATCTGTACCTAAAGATATCCAAGCCATGGCTACCTCTGTATTGTACACTTTCAGAGGTATTGGCTTCACCATTGGCGTTTCCATCGTTGCCTCTCTGTTCCACAATGTGCTGCAAGACCAGCTCGTCCTCGAGCTTCCCGATAGACCAGACATTGTCGAGAAGGTTCTCTCGTCTGTCGAGTTCGTATGGTCCCTAGACCCTGAAAACAAGCTTAGAGTTATCGCGGCGTTTGACACCACCAGTCATTATGTTCTGGGCTGCGTCGCCGCGATGGTATTTTGTGGACTTTTGAGCATCTCTGGATTACAAGAAAATGTATTGTAATTCTTTACTATATATGGTAGATTAAATATACCTAGAATTGCATTTGACCATATTTTATCTATAGCGCTACTTATTAACCCGACTTATTCTAAGTTAGAGTCACGAGCTCCTCAGCAGAAGTTGGATGGATAGCCACACAGTCGTCAAAGTCAGCCTTTGTAGCGCCCATCTTGACGGCAACGCCAAAGCCTTGCAGGATTTCGGCAGAGGAGTCACCCACAATATGAAGGCCTAGAACCTTCTCATCTGGAAGTAGAGTCACAAGCTTGTATACGGTAGGATACTTCTGATCATCCTCCAGAGGAGCATAATACATGGAAGTGAACTTCGTCTTGTAGATCTTAATCTTGTCCTGACCGTACTTCTCAACAGCAGCCTTCTCACTGAGACCAATAGAACCTGCTTCTGGATGCGAAAAGATAACAGAGGGAATATTTTCAAAACTCTGCTTTTGGTTCTTGAACTCTTCAGGACCAAACAGACGGTTAGAAAGTTTTCGTCCTGTAGCAATTGCAACTGGAGTGAGCTCAAAGTTACCAACAACATCACCTAATGAATAAATGCCTGGTACATTGCTCTCCTGCCATTCATTAACAGTTACAAACCCCTTATCATTCACCTTGAGGCCGACCTTTGCGAGGTCGAGAGGATCAGACAACGGGTATCTTCCAATTGTCCAGATAAGCTCATCAAAAGTATCCTGGGTTCCATCAGCCTTGGTGATCAGCAGCTTGTGATCAGCAGTCTTTTCAACCTTCTTGAAAGCGCCAGATTTCTTGTGCACATGAACTCCGTGTTTCTCATACACTTCAGTAATCGTAGAGCCAATTACATCATCAAAAGCTCTCAAAACAGTCTCACCTCTAATGAACAAATGAGTCTCAGTCTTAAGGCCGTTGAAAACACCCGCAAGCTCAACACCAATGTACCCGGCACCAACAATTGCAACCTTCTTAGGCTGGTACTCAAGCTCAAAAAAACCGTCAGAAGTAATACCGAGATCAGCACCTTCAATCTTTGGGGGAACCAGAGGGGCTCCGCCGGTTGCAACCAGGACATTGTCTGCAGTGTAAACAGCACTGCCACCATCTCTCAGAGCTACTTCAACTTGATGGATAGTCTTTCCTTCCCTTCTGGTGGGTTCGAGGAACCTGGCCTTGCCATAAAGGAAGTCAACGCCTTCATTGGTCATGTTACGCTCGTAAATGCCGTTGAGTTTCAGAATGTAAGCGTCTCTCATTTCCTTGAAGGAGTGCCAGTTGAAAGTATAAGCCTCCTTTGGATCGACGTCAAATCTGTATCCCTTGGCCTCCTCAATTGACTTGGCCATTGTTGCTGCCGACCACATAATCTTCTTTGGCACACAGCCCACATTGACGCAGGTTCCTCCCATTCTATTCGCTTCGATTACGAGGGTCTTGGCGCCATGCTTAGCAGCACGACGGGCAGAGGACACGCCGCCAGAGCCTCCGCCAATGACAAGATATTGATAATGTCCAGAAGAAGAAACCGGAGCCATCGTTGAAAACTGACTCAGAACGCTGCTAAGTCTGGTAACGAGGTTTCTAGTTTGAACGGGTCTAATCTGTTTAAGAATTGTGATTTTGTATTCCTAAAGCAACCTACTAACGAGTTGTCAGGGCCGCTGCAGCTTTTTATACGTTTGTCAAGGTGGTGAGGCTGGAGCTAGGGCTGAGTAATGCGGCAGACGCACTGAACCGGAATTCCAGGCTGAGTAAGCCGCAGGGTTCACCGGGCCGAAAGAATGTGCCAGCGTTGTTCGAGGAGAGATCCGGTGACGCCGTTCATAGATATTTCAAAGCACTAAATTTTTCTTGGCCAGTTCAATTCCGTCCGCTGATTGTGTATCATCCGACTGCTTCTCTAAAATATTTACTTCCGTCAACTGCAATAGTACGGCATTAGCATTTCCTGTTGTGGAGTCATGCAGCGACTCCGTGGACCTGCGCTTGACTGAAGGTAAGTGGATCCGCATTACTTTGAATCGGCAAGATCAGAAGAATTCAAGAGTTGGAGCAATAGGGCAAGTTATTTCACATTTGTTAAATATTGTTAGATTTGTTAAATATTGTAAGATACTAGTGTAGATTGTGAAGATCGAGAACTGAACGTCTTGTCGTTCTTGAATCAAACATAATCACTGTGCGAGTGGAAAAGCATCTACTTTCTGCAAATGATCTCACCAGAGGGAACAATAAATAGGGCGTCCTCATCATCACCCCATTTAAGCCAAGCATTGGAGATGTTCTCTAGCTCGTCTTTGCTAGTCAAACCGTTGGCAATACCAGTGACGGCAAAGTTGGAGTCTAGGATTCGCTCCGACCACAGAGTTCCCCACCAGTTTGTCAATTCTGGGGTTTGATAAGTCCAATTGGATGAAGTAGTTGTAATAGAAGTTCGAGGAAAGCCTGCCTGCCGAGCCCAAGAGTGCAACATACGACCAGCATTGGGCTCACCACCATTCGATCTGGCAATCTTGTCATAGAGGGTTTGCCAGTTGGCAAGTTCAGGGACCTCAGGATACCAGCAGAAAATACCGTAATCAGACTCTCTGGCTGCGACAATACCGCCCTTCTTTGCAGCCCGGCGCATTTCTTTGAGTGCTTTCACAGGGTCCGGTACGTGCTGCAAGACCATTGAGCAATAAACTATGTCAAAGGACTCATCAGGGTAGTCCAGGCTATAGATATCACCAACCTCAAACTTGATCTGAGATTCTTTAATTCCCAATGACTCGGCATGGGCCTTAGCCTTAGCAATAACTTCTGAGGATGGGTCAATTGCTGTGATTTGTGCGTCCGTGGCATAGTTGAGCAGATCGCAAGTGATTGTACCGGGACCGCACCCGACATCCAGGATCTTCAAACCTGGCCGCAATTCTGGCACGAGGAACTTGAGTGCGTTCTCAACAGTTCTCCATGAATGAGACTTAAGGACTGAAGCTGTGTGTCCATGTGTATACTGAGGCATTGTGAATCGTGTGCTGCGCAACAAGGAAGGAGAGACTATTTATGTACAAGAGTGACTCAAACACAGCTGAGCTAATTTATAACCGATATCTCCGGTGCCCAGAATAGCTGGATCGTTGCGGTCAGAATGTATGACGCACCCCACAATTGCTCCGATGTCGGCGTCAGTCTATACAGCTTCAGATGCTATGACTAAGCGCTTACACAATAATTTCAGACTCCACCCAGGTTCACCAACTTGACAGAATGCGCGCGAGACGGGCCCGTTCAGCGGTGGATTATTCACTGGGCCAAGAGCAGGCTTCTGGAGATGACGACGCCGGCTCTGATTTTGAAATTGACGGCAGTCAAGTGGATGATGACGAGGAGGTTGACATTGACGAAAGTATGCAAGTCGACGATGAGCTGATAGAACAACAACCAAAAACTAAAAGGCCTGCAAAAGCTACAAATAAGGCCACCACCAAGAAACAGAGGAGCGAAACTCCCCCGGTGTCGTCCTCTCTGTCATCTGTGACCCGTAGGAAGGCTGATTCTTTACGCGATCGATTTCTAATCCATTATGGAAACAATGATAACAGGCACAGCGAGGCGATCAGCGGTAGAACTAAATGGGGACATCTATCATTTGCAATTGATGAGAAGCTTCTTTTTGACGATGCTGATAGGATCTTGCAACGATTAGCTGCGCACAAGAGTTTGTTGACCAATGTTCCTATAAGAGAGCAGCGTTTCGGAACTGATGTGGGAATCAAGAGTGCCAACTGCAGGGCTAAGTATATTTTTAACGGCGTGGATCAAAACCTAGAGTTCCTGCAATGTTTAAGAACTTCCCCCTCCTCTTTCGTGATCAATACTCAGTATCCTGTGACGTGCCTTAAGTGGGCTCCAAGTGGTGTCGACCCTGGCAAGCAGGTTCTTGCACTGAGCGTGTTGGATGATGACAACGTTACAGAGTTACCATTACCATCGCAAAATGGTGTTGTGTTCGAAGAAAGGTCTATGCTTAATCGCTCATATAATCATTCTCAACTATGGATATTTGAAGTAGACCTGATCAATGCCACGAGCAAACTCAAATGCACCTTGGGTGGAAGCGTTGGTTTATTCACGTCTTTGGCCTGGCGTCCAGAGATTTCTGATAATGACCATGTCGGTGTTTTAGCGTCGCTGTCCCAGGATGGGGCAATCAGAGTCTTCGTAATCACGAAAGATATATTGAGCGCAAAAGTAACCGCACACTTGTCTATTGCCACTCCCCAGCTTGAATTCTCTCTTCCTTCGAAGAAAATTACTTGCTTTACGTGGAGAACACCGGATGTTATCTCATTTGGAACAGCAGATGGTTTTATAGGGGAGCTCAACTGGGCGGATGCTAGTCTCTCCCAGTCCTCAAATGTGCTGGACCACTTGTCTTTCTTGGATCCGTTACTTTATAGCGGCGTGTCAGGGATTGTATCAGCCTATCCCGATTACCCAGAACTTCTCTATGCTCGTAATCTCAACTGCACCGCTGTGCTCGTGAACGTCAACGATGTAAGACGTGGAAGAACTTATTCTCAGCGAGTAAGATCGATTTCAACTGGTATGGCTTACAGTTCGGCTGTGAACTCTTTCGTAACATCTGAGGAAAGGACTCTAGCGCGAATCCTACCAATTCGTTATACTCAATTGCAACTGCATTCCTCAACATTCAACCAACACGATGCCGGAATATCAGCAATTGCTGCATCGCATTATCACCCAATGGTATTAACAGGTTCCTCAGATGGAACCGTGAAGGTTGGAAACGTGTATAGAAAGGTACTGGTTTCCAAGAGAATATCCAAGGAGAGTTTCAAACAGGGATTGCTATTCAGAGTGGACGTTGGAGAATCAGAGGGAATATTAAGACTCACTGACTGCTATCAGGTTGACGATAACCTCAAGACCGTTGTAAACGATGATGTGACTACATATCCTGTTGCTGCCGGAGTGTCATCCCTCGACTTTTGTCCTCACCAAGCCGTAGCTAACTGGTATGCAGCAGGATTGTCGTGTGGACTTGTAAAGGTTGAGCGCCTCAGTTGATAGGCGCTTTATTTATATCGCAGAGGGCAGTTTCTCTGTCCAGATTCTGTCCAGATAATTATTTAACGATTAATATTCATCGTGTATGCTAAGTATGTTGGATGTTAGAGATTAATAATCTCTAAAAATGCGCACTAATCTATCAATCCTCATCAATTGAACCAAGATCTTTTCCTCCTTCTTTTTCAGTACATTAAGTACCATTCGTTCTTGTTTTGTAAGATACAAGTCCTCGTTTCCTTGAACATCCTCTCTTGCGAGCTTCGCAAGCAGAGGCGACTGAGCCTCTCTCTCAGCCATCAATCTTCTGTAAATATTGTTCATTGCCTTGTAAAGATCTTCCAGCATGAAGTCGTAAGCACGCCCAGGTTGATGGAACCATAAATAGAATCCACGGCCGGGAGCACGGTCATTTGTCCTTGGCACTTCCTGGAGATTTACACAACTGATATCAAGAAGCTTTGAAAGACCCTCTCTAATGTCCTTGGAGTCCAAAAGCGCTATCTGCGAAAGCTGCTTTTCATCAACTCTTCCATATTCTTTGAGAATACGCAAAATTCTACGCTCGCATTTGTTGAATCTGTCTGAAATAATCTCTTCGTATGACTTCTCCTTTAAGCTGGCAGCAGCATCGGCAAATGGAACAAGCCACTGGCCGCCATCGTTGTAGTTGACTCGTTCAATGAGATGAAACGGAGAGTCCGCGATAAGTTCAAGGTGCCTGTTAATCAAAGCAATACGGTCGGATGATGATTGGCTACCGTTGCTGTAACCGTTGTAACCATGACCATTGCCATTTACAGGTTGATAGGATTGCTCTTCATCACTGTGCTCTCCAGGTTCAATTTTGATTCGTTTTCGTGGAGGAGAGTTGTCAACGGTAATGCTTCGTTTATTATCCCCCGAAGCGAATGCATTAGAAAGAGGGAGAGATTCGTCCAACAGTCTTGAAATTTCACTCGTGGACACCAGGCACTGCTCAGACGTTTTGTCCATAATCTGCTCGCAACGCTGCAGACGGTCATTGTATATACTCAATACCCTCTCGTATACCAAAGCTGAAATCTTGCCCACTCTATCACTGGCAAGTTTCACTAGCTCTTCACTTCGTTGAAGTACTAAATACTTGTCAAAGTTGACCGCCAGCACCGCGTCGGATCTTACTGCAAAAGTCTTAGCACCTGCATCAAAACCAGCACCATTGAATCTACCCTCCGTCTTACCAGTTGCATCCAATCCCAAGCTGGGGTCGTCTCTAAGTGCCAAGACCTGTTGCAACTTTTGTTCTGCCTCCTTTTTAGCTTCGATCAGAAGCTTTGACTCATTGACAGTAGACTCAGGAGCTCTGTTGCGCAGTTTCTGAATATAAAACTCCTGAGTTTTGGAACCCAGGAAATCATCCAGAGGTTCAAATTCTGACTCTATTAGCGGCCGTAGTAGCCTTTGCTGCACAAGCTTTGTTATAGTTTGACGAATGTGCTCGTGATCTACTTCATCTCTCGCCTCCAAATAATCGCTGAATTGTATGTGTCCGTAAACAATGAGGTTCTTGATAATGTCTTGAGCGTTGTTCTCGTGTTCAGAGTTGCCTTCGCCAACCTGTGCAGCAAACTTGCAACAAATGTCACCCATAGACAAGAGTTGGTAGACATGCAGGGGATTAGCTGAATAGAAAGTAACATTTCCTTCACGACGATGCGTAACAAATCTATTTTGAACAAGAGAAACAAGGGCAGTTGAAAGCTCCGACCGCTTCATTTCCGTATGAATCGCCAAATCCCTGAGCGATAGACGGCCAAGTGAAAGTAGCTGCAATAGAACGACGCTGGCCACCTCGCCGTATATGTCGTAGATGACGGTGCAGCACAGCTTTGCCAACTCCTTGGAAGCACCGACCATTCTCTCAATGTGCTTTCTTATAAGTTTGTCCAGTGATTAGCCGTCCCAGGAAGCCTAGCTCTCACCTAGCTCTTGGAAATTGTCGAGAGTGGAACACGGCTGATTTTTCAGAAAAAAAATGCGAGGTGGTGGCCTGGGAGCACGTTTATTGCATTGGTGAACAATGAAGTGTGAACATTTGGTGTGAAAGGGGGAAGGAACAGAGGCAACGAAATTAAAACATGATGTAGTAGATGAACGGAACAATATTATTGTCTTCTAAATGATTTATGTTGGCAGATTCGGAGCCTGAATGATCCAAATTTTGGATTCGACAAACATCTTGATAAATTTGTTTTGAACAACCTAAAACAAATAAAAGAGCTCAAAATAATGTCATTTAACTTAATCTAAGTTCAAATAACGAATCCTAAGGTAAATTGGAAAAATATCAACAAAATGCGGTGATGCCCTTTGTAGCCGAAAGCACGGCAGTCATCACAAGTTGCCTTGCTAGCTCAATCGGTAGAGCATTTGACTCTTAATCACGCTGTGATGGCAATCAAAAGGTTGGGGGTTCGAGCCCCCCGTAGGGCTTTGCAACTACTTTTTTTTTCCACTTCTCCCGCACATGACAGCTCAATTACTGGAGTAGCGGTATTATTTCTATTGACTTACAATTTAATCTCTAATTCAAATACACTATGGGCTCTGTTTTACTACCTCACCTGCGAACTGGATGGCACGTAGACCAGGCAATTCTGTCAGAAGAAGACCGTTTAGTAGTTATTCGCTTTGGTCGTGACTACGATCGAGATTGCATGAAGATGGATGAGGTTTTGTATTCCGTAGCAGAGAAGGTGCGAAACTTTGCAGTTATTTACGTGTGCGACATTGACGAAGTGCCTGCCTTTAACCAAATGTATGAATTGTATGATCCAGTAACTGTAATGTTTTTCTATCGCAATCGGCACATGTTATGTGACTTTGGCACGGGCAATAACAACAAACTGAACTGGGTGTTGGACAACAAGCAAGAGATGATTGACATTATAGAAACGATATTTCGAGGTGCCCGGAAAGGCAAGGGCCTAGTTGTATCTCCTAAAGATTATTCGACAAGATCTACGAGATGAGCCAGGGATCAATGAGGATATCTCGACGCTTAGAACATTTAATCTATTTAAAGCATTATAAAAGACATTTGCTATGACTTATCTCACTGTTCACTAATTTTATGGCTAAATAAATCCTCATGCCCAGACTTCTGCCTGCCTGTTCTGTTGTATGACCCACAGTGCCACGCCGCACTACCACTCATAGCTTCGTGTACGTGAAATTTTCAGTCATCCGTCACTGAAAGGGTCTAACTTTAAAAACGCAGCGGTACTCGGAGCTTTTCTTCAAAGGACCGAGACTATCCAAGTATATAAACTTAGGCAAACGTTTCAAAAAGACAATGAGTGTGCGTCCAGCTAATCAGGAAGTCTCAAGAGAGGCTGTTGAGAGCGTCATGAAGAGAAGATTCTTCTACTCTCCATCCTTTGACATTTATGGCGGTGTTTCCGGTCTCTACGATTACGGTCCACCAGGATGTGCGCTCCAGGCCAACATTTTGGATGCTTGGAGAAAGCACTTTGTCCTCGAGGAGGATATGCAGGAGGTGGACTGTACCATGTTGACGCCTTACGAGGTTTTCAAGACCTCTGGTCACGTTGACAAGTTCTCTGACTGGATGTGCCGTGACAAAGCCACTGGTGAGATTTTCCGTGCCGATCATTTGGTCGAGGAGGTTCTCGAGTCTCGTCTCAAGGGTGACAAGGAGGCTCGCGGTACCGTTCAAGAGCCTGTCGAGGTAGATGAGCAGAAGAAGAAGAGAAAGCAAAAGGTGAAGGAGATCAAAGCTATCAAGCTTGATGACTCTGTCGTTGAGGAGTACGAGACTATTCTCGCCCAGATTGACGGATTCTCTGGTCCTCAGCTCGGCGAGCTCATTGAAAAGTATGAAATAGTCAACCCAGCTACTGGCGGCAAGCTTGATCCCCCAATGGAGTTCAACCTCATGTTTGAGACTGCTATTGGACCATCCGGACAACTCAAGGGTTATCTGAGACCTGAGACTGCTCAGGGCCAGTTCCTGAACTTCAACAAGCTGTTGGAGTGCAACAACTTGAAGATGCCGTTTGCTTCTGCTTCTATTGGCAAGTCTTTCCGTAACGAAATTTCACCACGTGCCGGTCTGCTGCGTGTCAGAGAGTTTGTCATGGCTGAAATTGAGCACTTTGTCGACCCAGAGGACAAGAGTCACAAGCGCTTCAAGGAGGTTGAGGACGTTGTTCTGCGCTTCCTGCCAAAGGACGTTCAGTCTGCTGGAAAGACTGATATTTCTGAGATCACTGTCGGCGAGGCTGTTCGCTCTGGAATGGTTGATAACGAGACCCTTGGCTACTTCCTGGCAAGAATCTTCAAGTTCTTGCTCAAAATTGGTGTTGACAAGCAGAGAATCAGATTCAGACAGCATATGCAGAATGAGATGGCCCACTATGCCGCTGATTGCTGGGATGCTGAACTTCAGTCCTCTTATGGCTGGATCGAGTGCGTCGGCTGTGCCGATCGTTCTGCCTACGATTTGTCTGTGCATTCCGCCAGAACCAAGGAGAAGCTTGTTGTCAGACAGACTCTGGACAAGCCAATTACTGTCGAGGCATTTGAGATTGACGTTGAAAAGAAGAAATTTGGACCAAAGTTCAGAAAGGACGCTCCAAAGGTCGAGGCGTGGTTGGCCAGCAGGACTGATTGTGAGAAGGAGGATCTTGCTAAAGAGCTCGCTGATAATGGTGAGATTGTTTTCACTGTTGAGGGCATGGAAGGAAAGATTTCTCTCGACAAGAGCCTCATCAATATTGAGAAGCGCACCAGAACTGAGCATGTCCGTGAGTACACTCCTAATGTCATTGAGCCATCCTTTGGTATTGGACGTATTTTGTACTCTCTTATTGAGCACTCTTTCTGGACTAGACCAGATGATGCCGCTCGTGGAGTCCTGTCTTTTCCTCCTCTTGTTTCTCCGTTCAAGGTACTTGTTGTTCCACTTTCCAACAACGAGGCTTTTGACAAGTTCTCTGATGAGATTACCAGAAAGCTCCGTGCTCTTGGCATCACCTCGAAGGTTGATGACTCCTCGGCATCCATTGGTAAGAGATATGCCCGTAACGATGAGCTCGGTACTCCATTTGGTGTTACTGTTGATTTCCAGACTCTTAAGGACAATACTATCACTATTCGTGAGCGTGACTCCACCAAACAGGTTCGTGGCTCGATCCCAGACGTTATTGACGCCCTCAAGGTGTTGGTTGACGGTGCTTCCTGGGAGGAGGGCACCAAAGGTCTTAAGGTATTTGAGCAGCAGGAAGAGTAAATAGGTTATGTAACCAGACACTTGTAGATATCTTCATTATAATATTTCTCTACGAACTAATTAGTTTCAAGAGCTCTATTGCGATGAGCTACCTAATTAAATTTCAGCCGCGCGGTGTACACTACTTTCTCTCAGCACTTATACAAGATGTCGAAGGTGGAACTTGCGAAAAATCTCGTAAAGTCTCTCAATAAATGGCCGGTAGAGTCGCAGAAAGTGTTTCTGTCTCTCAAAGATACACAGGCTGCCAGATATGAGGAGCTTGCCCGCGGCTCCGAGTCAAAGCTTCCTAGCACGGAGTTCTTGACAAGTCAAATTGAAGCGTCGAACCAACTGGCTCAAAATAAGTCTGCTGCTACATGGAAGTTGTCGGACAGAGTATTGACTCCTCAAAGTAATCCAACATATTACCGACAAATCCTCGGTGAGGCTCAACGCTCCACTGCCAAGGTCCCGTACTACAAGGCGCTTGTGGAATACTTGAAAAAGTGGAAATGGTAAGACATGGACAAAATTGAATGGTATTGTAAATAGGTCATTGGTGTATATGCACCCGTATATCTTATGCTGTAAATAGATAATAGCGTAGCCTGGGGTTCAGGTGAGTTTCTGTAGTCTTTTTGATCGTCTTCTAGTCGCCCCATTCGTTTCGATCATCACTGTTTCCTCAACTTTCAGCCTCGAAATAATTTCCACAGTTTCATGTCCATTTCTGGATTCTTCAATTGCAAGCCTTACCTCCTCCTCAATCTCTTTCTCCTCTACCTCAATGTCGATAGTTTTAGCTTTTGTCCTTCTACGCTTCGTTGGGCTTTCCAAGTCCAATTCCTTCATCTTCTTGGACGGACTCTCTTTGTTTGCCTTTGCTTTCTTGGGCGATTTCTTTGGCGACTCACCTGTGAGTATACCAAGATCAGTTTCTGACATCCTCCAAAGGATCATCATCAGCACAGATCTGTAAGGTTGAAACTTTTCGCTTATGTACTCAATTTCCTGCACTGTCGGCATCTTCCACGATGTCGAGGTAGCCTTCAGCTTCTTAATCTTCGGGTGCTTTACAGGGCGTTCGGACCATTCCACAGCCTTGAGTTCGTCCTTCAAAGTAGGTGAGAGCTTAATGTAGTTGCATATTCCTCTCTGAATACCCAGATCGCCCATAGCAAATATATCCATCCTCCGCAAGTCAAACATTAGAAACATTTCTGCTGTCCATGGGCCAATGCCCTTTTGAGATACCAATAGCGTTTCGACTTCTTCATCTGTGCTGTTTTGAAGCAGTTCATCAGAGACGGTACCGTTGTTGTAAGCATGTGCCAATTCGTAAATATACTTGGCCTTCTGCCCAGAAAGACCAGCAGAGCGGAGCGTCTCAAACTCCATTGCGCTCACCATTTCAGTCGTGGGGAACTCCCCAGAGTCTGACTCAATCGACGCCTTTCTTTCGCCACTCTCATCTGCAGTGACGTTCGGACCCATACCAAACAGGGCCAAGAACTTGTTTGCAATTGCTCTAGCTGCAGCACCTGAAACCTGTTGACCCATAATAGCCCTTGATAAGCTTTCAAAGGAGTTGAACTTCTTGTTGAGGGATTCCTCCGAGTAAGCTGGAAAGACATACTTCACTGTCTGTTCTCTCAGCCATGGATCGACCCTGAAGCAATGTTCTAAACCATGTTCAAATTCCGCTATATACTTCATTTGAGAGCAATCTGTAGATCGGACCGAGGAGTTTTCACTAACTCACCTCCACACAAGGGGATGGCAAAATGAATCGACCACTTCTGCTATGACTAAGGCGCACTGGCTGAATTTGGACATTGAAGGCAACGCCTGATGAATGCCGGAGGATACAGGTTGTTATATAAGCATTAGTTCGTAAATCGGGGATACAGAATATCTGCTTACAAATTTCACGCATATGATCTATCTTTCATCTCTATACTAACAATCTTCTGTCGGGATCAGCTCTCCTGTCACCGTACCTTATCCCTGCCCCTTAAATCCTCGCACAAGCTGCAAGAGAGCCACCAAACCCCGAAAGCACTGAAGAAACAAGAAATTGCATGCTCCTAATGAAAGCCTTAGAATAGTTTAGCGATAAACCAACTTTCCAAGAACTGATATCTGCACTCTCTACACATCTCATCGACTGTTCACAGTTCACCCCCACAGTCAGTATTGGCACCGTCGCCGGGTAATGAACCTTATTACCGAAAATCTGAGCGGCATGTATTTCTCATTGCAACTAGATTCATTAGAAAGCATAGATTGTAAAGATGCACGTGTTACTCACAAATGACGACGGCCCACCAAACGATGAATGGTCCCCCTACGTTCATTACCTCATTGAGGCTATTGAAAAGTACACTGACTGGGAACTGTCAATCGCTCTTCCCTCTAGCCAAAAATCTTGGATCGGAAAGGCTCATCTGATCGGTCACGAAGTTACGTTGCAATATCTTTATGGTGTCAAGACTCCAGATGATGTGGTAGAGTACAAGGGACCTTTTGACAAGCCGCAAGATATTGATGGAACAGAGTTGATTCTGCTCGATGGCACCCCAGCGTCTTGCGCGAACATTGGTCTCCATGGAGGTCTGTTTGAAAAAAAGGGTCCAATTGATCTTGTCCTTTCTGGTCCAAACTACGGAAGAAACTCAGGTGCCATCTACATCATGTCGTCAGGAACTGTTGGTGCTGCTACGGAAGCTGCTGTTTGTGGATACAAATCAGTTGCCCTTTCCTATGCATTTGAGTCCAGAGATCACAGCGCACCTCAGATTTCGATTGGCTCCAAGATTGCCGTTAAGCTGGTTCAATATCTCTATGACAACTGGAATCCGGAGGTTGATGTTTACTCGATCAATGTTCCACTCTCTGATGATTTGAGTGAATCATCAAAGATCAAGTACACGCATATTTTACCAAATACTTGGGGTTCTGCCTTTGCGAAATCCTCTACCGGTTTCAAATGGTCTCCAGATTTTGACGCTGTTACGACGTCCGTTGAACAATCGCAGGAGAAATATCCTCACAGCGATGGACTTGCTCTTATGCATGGTATCATTAGGTACGTTACATTTTTATTGAAACTATACTCCACATTACTAACCCAGTGTTACGCCTATCAAGGCCAAGTTTGCAGAAGTTCCTATGAATGGGGAGATCAAATTGTAAGTAAGCTGCACACTCATCGTAGAAATAAACCTAAATCTAACCTAGAATGGCAGATAGCCAAGAGGAAACTGAAAGTGGTTTGTCATGCGCGGTAACTATTGACAAGAACTCCTACGTGTACCCTTTGTTGGTGAACGCTCTCACTAACGAATTTCAAAACATCACCATTCAAGAATCACTTACGGATGCGAAGGACAAAGTCTTTCACTACGGAGAATATGAGGACTTGGATTTCGATCGCATAGGGCAAGACGAGAACTATTTAGCCTGTTCATATGTGTACCGAAAGGGCCTGATTAGAAAGCACTATCTCGCCCACACAATAAGGATGTTCACTGCCAAAAATCCCGACTCTGCATTAACAAAAGCATTCCCTGAATCTTTCAATATTGAGGTAGACTATGCCGAATTTTTGGATGACGCTCTTGATGAGGCTTATGAGCTTAGACAGGAGCTAGAAGAAGAATCCAAAGTCTGGATCCTCAAGCCGGCAATGAGTGATAGAGCTCAGGGTATTCGAATTTTTCGCACAATTGAAGAACTTCAGGAAATCTTTGACTCTTTTGAGGAGAACGCAGAGAGCGATGCAGATGATGCCGATGACGCAGATGATGCCGATGATGACCGAGGAGTAATTACGAGTCAACTACGACACTTTGTTGTTCAACAGTACGTTGACAACCCTTTAATTTTGAACAAATACGAGAGCCGCAAGTTCCACCTCAGAGTGTACGTGCTTTGTGTTGGCAATCTTAAAGTGTACGTATACAGAAACATTCTTGCTCTCTTTGCTTCAAAGCCCTACGACTTGAACGATGCAGACCTCTCTTCTCACCTAACAAACACTTGCATACAGGGAGACTCTGCTGACGATATCTCGGTACAGTTATTCTGGGATCTGGGGATCGAAGCTGCGAACTCCATCTTCGAGCAGATCTGCGATGTTGTTGGCGATCTCTTCAAGGCTGCCGTTGCTGACAGGATCAACTTTCAGCCACTTGACAATGCCTTTGAATTCTATGGACTTGATTTCTTAGTCGATAGCAACGCCAATGTTCATTTGTTGGAGGTCAATGCCTATCCAGATTTCAAGCAGACAGGATCTAATTTGCAACCACTTGTTGAGGGTCTTTTTAGCGCCGCTGTAAAGGGTCCAGTTGCCAACTTCTTTGGTGTTCCAAGCATTCAGGATGACAGGCTCGTTCTAGTGCACAGCGAATAGCCGGTGACCTACTATTAGGTGGGTTATGATGCTACTCCCCGTCACCTGCTGGTTACTTGTCAACCTGTAAGCAACATGCTATCTGTATGATCTACAGATGCCACCTGCCTTCTGAACATTAGGTACCTTGGATGCCACTGCGTAACCAGGCCGGGGTAGTTGAGGCCGAGGCAGGGATTCAACGATTTCGGTATCCTACATGAAAGGAACAGGCAGGTTGATACTGGCAGCCTCATAGATACGGGACCAGTTAGTTGTATATAGAAACTTTAAATTAATATCCAAATGGATTATCCGCTCCTTGGCTATTTGCTGATATGCCAGGTCGGACGTACGAAGGGAAGTGGTCGGACGCCGGCGGTATGGTATTTTTTGGATCCAATCGCTGTTCAACAATATTTCCATTACTAGAGACGAGAGATGAAAGAGTTTCCCGTCGTTTCCAATCCATTAGATATGTTTGAACGTATTTCGGTATCAGTATCTCATTCTCCCTTAACACCCCGGATTTTGGTTACCTTTTCCAATTCGGGGTCAGCATCAATTTGGCAAATTTCAGCAAGCACCAGCTTGACAGAGCCATCAACATGTTTGCAGAGTTGAAAAATGACTTGATACTCAGAGCTGCTCGTGGTGAAAAGGTTGAAAGACCTCCTGTCTGGCTGATGCGCCAGGCGGGCAGATATCTTCCTGAGTATCACAAGGCAAAGGGCAACAGAGATTTTTTTGAAACTTGCAGAGATGCCGAGATTGCCAGCGAAATCACAATCCAGCCGATTGATCATTTTGACGGACTTATAGATGCTGCTATTATCTTTTCAGACATTCTGGTCATCCCACAGGCTATTGGAATGAAAGTGGAGATGGTTGAGAAAGTTGGCCCTGTGTTTCCTGAGCCACTAAGAGACCCAGAACAGCTAAAGTCGCTTAATTTCAAATGTGATGTCACTAAGGAGCTTGACTGGGCGTTTAAGGCCATTACGCTTACCCGTAAGAAACTTGAAGGAAGGGTCCCTCTCCTGGGATTCTGTGGAGCTCCGTGGACTCTGCTTGTCTACATGACCGAGGGAGGATCTTCTAAAATGTACAGGTTCTCTAAGACATGGCTCTTCAAGTATCCTGATGCTGCTCATACTGTTCTACAGGGTCTTACTGATGTAGCCGTGGAGTTTTTGGCCCAGCAGGTTGTTGCTGGTGCTCAGATGCTACAGGTATTTGAGTCTAATGGCGGTGAGCTTGGACCTGACGATTTTTTGACGTTCTCTCTTCCGTACCTTAAACAGATTGCCGAGAAGGTGCCAAAGAGGCTTAAGGAACTTGGCCAGGAGCCTGTTCCAATGACGGTGTTTGCCAAAGGTTCTTGGTACGGTTTGGAAGCACTGGCCAAATCTGGCTATAACGCCATCTCTCTAGACTGGCTTCATGACCCCCGCCAAGCTCGTGAAAGAGTTGGTAAGAACATCACTCTTCAAGGCAACTGCGACCCCTGCATCATCTACGGTTCCAAGGAAACAATCTCAAGAAAGGTCAAGGCAATGATCGAGGGATTTGGAACGCAGCAGTATATTATCAATTTTGGACACGGAACCCAGCCCTTTATGGACCCAGAACAGGTAAGATTCTTCCTTGAAGAATGTCATAAGTACGGCAAGCAACAGTAACTATTCTGAGCGGATGGCCCAACAAAGTAAGTCCAAATACTATAATTCGTGTAAATATAAATAACTGGCTGGAAAAGTCCAAACAATATTTCTTTCTGTCATGTGCCCAGGCAAATCTAGGCTTCTTCGTCACTGTTATTATCCTCATCCGCTCCTGCCTCCTCTTCCGGCTTCTCTTCTTCTTCCTTGATTTCTTTACACCATTCATAAACTTGGTTTTTATACCTGTTAGCCTTGAGCAAACCTGCTCGAACAGTTGTCATACAGCGCACAAACTCTTCACTCCGTTGTAGGGCAATTTGCGTTAATTGTTTCGTTTCTTCGAGAGTTTCAGGGTTCACATTGATTTCAAGAGGTGGGGTTAGCTCAGGCATTGCAAAAAAGGGGTCTACATCCATCGCTGATCGAGTTCTTCTGGCCGTCGCTGCTGCCGGGTCCGATGGATCCTGGTACTCAGGGAGATTCAGTTTGTCAACCATAAACTGGCGGGTGTCATCTCCAAGAAACATACTCATCAGTTTAGACAATGCGACTATCTTCTTTTGCTCTTCATTTATTAGTTCAAGTGCTCTTGTGTCCATGGTTTTGATAATGTTCGACTTGTAAACCTTTGAGATAGAGAAATGGGTGACCAGTTCGCTTGGGCGACTTACGGGTCTCATGATTTCTTCCAGATTAATATCTTCGTACGGGTTGTCGCTATCGGATTCATCTGATTCTGTTTCAAGTTTTCTCTTCTTGTTGTAGACAATGGCCCTTTTTTCTCCAGCAAAGTCAATCACATTTAGTTCGTAACCATCGAGAGGAACAGAGCTTAGTTTCCCTTCATGAACCATCCGAGCATTTCGTTTGAGCTTGTTTCCTCTGTTACTATAGGAGGCACCAATAGAGTCGTCTGAATCAGAATAGTCCTGTGGCCGTTCCAGGGCATCTTTGAAGTTGCTGGGTTAGTAATTAGTCAAACATTATGCACTCAGCCAAGTTAACCTTACAAAGGGTACCGCTGTAATTGAACATACCTAATATCTCCTATTAGCTCATCTGATGCCATTCTTGTAGTGGAGTGCTATGGTATTTGGAATTGGTCGGGGCGATAGCCAAGTGGGCAAGAACAGTACGGCTGTGCAATGGGCTCGAGATAGGTTGAGGTACTTCAACAAACACCGGGGAGTGAGCGATGAGGTGCGTGAGTGGTAGGCGACTGCTAACAAATTCCGCTGGATAGCCAGGTAAAGGAGTTTAGGTTCAGCCATGTGAATGTCGACTTCTTTGACACTCTCTGTTTAGCACTTGAAGACATTATGGTCCATGCCCAACTTATCTGGTACCAGGGTGCCCATGTCGACAAGTCGTCTCCTCAAGGTGCAAGGGCCACGTGGGGCTGGGCCCGGCGTTTGTAGTCAGATTATTCCAATGAATCTGTAAACGTCTCACATGTAACTTTAGCTGTCTCTTCAAGATAGATCACATTCTCTTGCTGCTCTCAGCTAGGACTACTCTCTCTCGTGCGCACCTGCGGTTCCGGGCGCCCCTTATCCCTGTTGGAAAAAATGCCCTGCAAAAAATGGCAAGCTCTCAAATGACGATCAACGGACAGATTATTAAATTTTGACTCGTGCAGAGTATTAAAACTTCAAGTTCAAACTCCTGACTTTCCACCAGCCTCCGTGTATTATTTGCAACCGCACACCCGCAGTTGGTCAGGAACGCGCCGCGCGTGTATCAATCTACGTTGGGATTAAGGGGCACGATCTTCAGAAACCCTCGACCGAGCACATCTTCTACACACTCCATGTCGTTTTTCAATACATTTAGGTAAGTCTTTTTGCAAGGCAGCCCCTTACGCCTCATTGGAGGTTCCAATGCACATCATGTCTAGTAGTTCCCCCTATGAAACCAACTAACCTCAGCCGCGGCTTTGGACGCTCTTCCAAGAAGAACAGGGCACCTCCACCAGAGCCAAACATGGAGTCCACTCCTGCTGCCGCAACTTCAACAATTGGAGCATTTGGAAGGTCTTTTCTTGGCGGTAATGGATCAAGTAACCAGCAATTTGGGAATCAGCAGCAGCAACAACAGCAACAACAGATGCAACAACAACAGCAGCAACAGCAACAACAGCAACAACAGCAAACATCACAGCAACCTCAACAGCGACAGCTGCCTCTATTTATGTGCCAACCATTTGTACGCACTGCTCTTGTAAAGGGCTCTTTCCAGACCATTGTCATGCTTCCTAAATACGTCGATCCCAGCGAGTGGTTAGTGCTCAACGTCTTTGAGTTTTACACTTACATAAACCAGTTTTATGGCGTTTTACAAGAGTTTGTTACTCCTGAGACTTGTCCAACCATGAATGCTGGTCCTGGTGTCGATTACTTGTGGATTGATCAAAACAAACGACAAGGCCGTCTACCAGCAAACGTCTACATTGACTACGTTCTAACGTGGATCTCGTCCAAGTTTGAAGACGAGACCCTTTTCCCTACCAAGCAAGGTGTGCCATTTCCAGCACACTATATGGTGATGCTAAAAAACATCTACAGACAGATTTTCCGCATTTTTGCACATATTTATCACAACCATTTCGATAAGATTGTCCATCTATCACTTGAAGCTCATTGGAACTCGTTCTTTGCACACTTTATCTCTTTTGGACGAAGCTTTGACCTGATGGACAGAAAGGAGATGGAGCCACTGCTCATGCTGATTGAGAATTTCGAAGCTCAAGGTAAAATCACGTCTGTGGGTTCGTCTTGAGTCTTGGCAATGAGATCCGCTCGTTACATGGATGAACTTAAAATAGTATATAAGTATACTGAAGATAGTGTTTATAAATATTGATGGATTGATAGTCACATCTCAGTGCATTAAAATGTATATGAATGCACACAACCATAGTGCGTCGAATAAATACTGATAATGATAAAAAATGAGCGCTCAAAAGCGCCAGAACTTTAGGAAATGCCGTTTGCAACCATTTCATCCAACGCTGGATATTGCGACATGTCAAACTCTCGAAATAGATCCTGGGTCAACGAATTGTCATTTTCCTGCATGTAGTTGCCGTCCATTGACTCGACAAAAGTCTGGCCATTCAACATTACAGATTTCTCAGGACCATCATCATTCGCATAATGAGAGTCTGTCGAATCAACTTCTTCTGTCGTTTCATTACCATCGGTGACCATAGCATCAGGATCGCCTTCTTGTTCTTCGGGCACAGATGGCATATCAAAGTCGGGTATGACAGGTGGAGAGACGTCAACGCTTCCATCTCCTGGAATGTCCTCAAAGATACTGCCACCATCATTCCCAAGAGCAGTATAGAAGGCTTGAACGTCGTCTTCGCTGGGGAGTGGCGTGTCATTGAATGAGAGACGAGATACTTGGCCCGACTTCGGGGGACTATGAGCAGGAGAAGTAACCCATATATCGGCAGTCAGAGAATCAGTCAGTGAGCCTCGCACAGAGGCAGAGGCCTCAGAAGTCAACGCACCAGAGAGCGGAGTAGAAGGAACATGTCCTCCATCGGACATTGCAAATGATGAGGAGGGGTACATGAGCGACAGACTCGACTGATGCTGATTAGACGAAGGATGCTGTCGCGCTCGGTTACTAGGAGAAGAGCCCGACTGGGGTTGGCGGTAGGCCAGAAGCTGAGATATGAAGGGTGAGCTATCTGGGGACTGCAGAGAAGATAAGGGGGTGAGCAGATATTCATCAAGATGAACATCAGAGTTGGTAGAACTGGTGATAGTTGGAGAGCGTGGACCAGCCAGCTGCCTACCTTGTATATCTCCAGACTTGCCCTTTTCTACAGTATAGTTCTCGACAAAAGTAGCATACACTGGTTTGTTCACAGGTTGGCGTGCAAATCCGGGCATTGGTTTAGTAGAGTAGCTAGAAACAAGCGGCGAATGCGATTGCCTCTGTGTTTGAATGGGGGATGCTTGGGGATAAAGAGCTGCCGTAGCTGCTGCCGCTGCTTGATTTGGCTGCCTCTGCATACCAGAGACAGACCCGTTCGGCATAGTGTTGAGCTGACTCGGTTGCACTGTGAAAAACACCTGATTAGCCATCTGATTAGTGTTATGCTGAAACTGAGAAGGAAACACTTGCATAGTGGGACTGTTGTATTGTGGTTGCTGTTGTTGTTGCTGTGGTTGCTGTTGTTGTTGCTGTTGTTGTTGCTGTTGTTGCTGTTGCTGTTGCTGTAGTTGTTGTTGCTGTTGCTGCTGTTGTTGTTGCAGTTGTTGCAGTTGTTGCTGCTGTTGCTGTTGCTGTTGCTGTTGCTGAATTACAACTGGTTTTGGTGCAGGAGTGGCCTGTACCCCAGGTTGATATGGGGGATAGTACATGTCTGGACTGGGATTGAAGTCAGCATCACTGTTGCTAAAGACAAAGGGTGGCGGTTGCATATTCTGCATATCATTTTGCTGTTGCTGTGACACTTGATGATGAGATGGAAATTGTGAATAGCTACCAGAGGATCCTGAGGTCGGAGAGTTATTCGGCGAGCCTTCCACTTTAACAGAAGTCTGAACAGATAACTGAGGCATGCGTTGAGCAGTCAGGATCTTCTGTTGCTCGTGACGCTTCATCATCAGTTGCTGGTATAACTGGCCCTGCTCCTGGTTCCTCGCCGTAAGTGCAGTTGCAGCTGCGGCTACGGCCAAATTTGGCTTGCGAGGAGTAACATTGCTGTTGTTCTTCTGCAAGTTCTGCGGTGTTTGGGGCATGGTGCTAACGGCAGGCGAGGAAGCCATACTCAACGAACTCGGACTCGAATTCCGTTGCGCTAACCGGTTAATTATTTTCTCCTCATTTTGGGCTCGCGCACGCGCGCGCCTGTTTTGGAACCAAATCTGAACTGTTCTAGGACCAATGCTCAGCTGCTTTGCAATCTCATCACGGCACTCAGTTGAAGGCTTGGGGTTATCCTGAAAGTAAGTCTCGAGAATCTTTGTTTGCTCCGGAGTCAAACGCTTGCGTGGTTTTTCAACCGCTGATGATGCCGAGATAATGACACCAGAATAGCCATCCGAAGCTGGGTTGTAAGTAGCCTGTGAAACAGGGACTTCTCTCTTGACGGTAGTAATGGTGGAAGAGGAGAGCGTTGTCAGGGGCTGGGGCCGCGTTGACGGAGTAACAAGACCTAAACCCCGAGAATCAAAGCTGCTCGTCCACGTTGGTTGTGGCGCCATGATAGGCTATGAATATGCGGCAGAAAGGCCGGGACGACAACGAACGTGAGCGTCAAGTGACAGATTAAAGGGGCAGACTGCCTTGTTTTGTTGGTATAACTTGCTCTAGTGGTGGTGAAGGTGGGTGTGCCTGACGGAAGGAAGGCTGGCCCGGAGTTGAGTGGGTGTTTATAATGTAGTCTGGCAAGAGCGATAGTATCGGGACGAAGTCTAACGAAATTATGAAATATTCACAGTAATAGGTGAGGTTACTGTAAAGCGCACCGGCACAAGGCTAACAAGAATCTAAAGTCGTCAGCTGCTATGCAAACAAACTGAGAAACGCGCCTTACAGGACGTGGGTCGATGAAGATATATGGGGTAGGCTGTGAATTTATGGGTCCAAAGGTGATAGCCCAGCGATAGTCGTTGGGCACTAACACTATATTTAATAGGCGACCATGAAAATTGGCAGCCTAGTGGGGTGTGCGGAGACCAGACAGATGGGCAGCGTAGATGCTGCGGCTCGTCTCAGGCAGGGCAACTAAGAATAGCAACTAGAACGGCGAGGAGGTACCCAAAATTGCGGGGGGTGAAAGTATCTACGACTACCAAAATATTATGCAAGGACTTTCGTTTCCGTACTGCGAGCAGTAATTTCAGTATCTGTTGTACGAGCTTTGTATTGCTAGGGCCATGCAATAGCAAACGAGCAAACCCGCCAGCTCCCGCCTGTCCCGTTGCAAGATGAGACTTCCCAGCGGCCACACCAGTAACACCTCCTTCGTCAGTAGCGTGCCTTACGTATGCGGCGGCTCGCCAAGAACAGCCTCTACAAACAAGTGCAACTGTGTATACCGCCATCACCGGCTGAGCTTTCAATGGCGGCTGGGCGGCAACCGTACAGTGGTCTGATGGCTACCCAGCCTGTGACAAACGGCTCCAAGCTCTGCCCAGGCTGCCGTTCTCGATGAAGTCCCGCGAGTGCTCCTACGCTCTCTCCCACTCGGATGGCACATTGGTTTGCCAAGCGCCATGCCCAGTAACTGCCAACGCGCGGGATGCAGTTTCCAGTGGTTTCCTAGGGAGCGACTACCCACTAGAGGTCCACTTGCCTTTCTACGGCTTGTGTATCGGACAGAGTCGGCAGTATGCCCTGCCGCTGGGCAAAGTCGCAAGAGAGCAGCAAAAATGCTAACAACCAGTCAAATTCCGGTCGCTATAGTACTACATATGGCTGTCGAAGTTTCGTCGCCAATCACTTCTTGTTTCATCCAATTCCCTTTCGAACCTGCATCAGGCGCTCAAAAATGCAACGACGTCACATACCGCAGGGACGTTGCCAGTTTCGAAAGTCCGAGAAAGATTTGGGACGGTGCCCCAGATTTCCCAGATAGGCATTGGTCGGGCAATCATGCATGACGGCCCGCCACCAGCATCATCGTCACCCCAATGTTCGCCTGAGAACTACCTGGTGCAGTGAGATGACAACAACAAAACATCCAGGCTATAAAAAAATTTGAAAATCTTGTTAGTCATAGAATCTGCCAGCAGGAAGCAAGATGTCGTTCTCAATTTCGGCTCTTATTTCAACTCGACTTCTTCTAGTTCAAGGCCCCCGTACTACTTTTTGACTGTCAAAACCGGTCGTCCCACACCTCTTCTCGCCGGGTAACAACGGTGCAGGCAGGCAAAAAATCTCTGGGCCTGAAAAATAATTTCCCGGTCAAAACCAGTGATCGTTAACCAGCGGTAAACAACTCTCTGGAACCAATACTCTTTTATTTATTTATCTTTAGCATGAGGAGCATCAGGTGTTTGAAGAGAGGACTCTCTTCTCAGACACTTTCTCGGAGAGCATCGGCTGCTGGCTCTCTGGCACATGCACAAGAACCGCTGATGGATGCCTTATCTCTGGCGAGGGCACATAGAGTGGCTACAAGAACTGTTCCAGTGACAAGTTCTTGGTCTTCTCCTAACGATGATATTTCCAGAAACATGTTTTCATCGTCATTGGCACATCTATGGACCTTGTACGAAGCATGTCTAGAGTCTTCCGACCTTGCTAGAGCTTATTCGGTACTGCTAGGACTGGAATCACAAGCATCTTCTCGCGAAATGACAATTGCGGTAAATAATTACCTTATGAAGGTGGCAGAAGCTAATCCAGCCAATCCGGATATTGTTCGAAGATACCTGTCGACACTGAGAGTGAAGATCCAAAGCTTCAGTCCCAATGCTACAACCTCGGCCATCATTCTCAGAAACCTTTATACTGCCAATGACGTTGCGAGAATGAAACGATACATTGACAGCATGTCTGCTGATGATCTGAAGAAAGTCAGTCTCCAGGTGTCTGTGCTTGGACTCCAGGTTATCAGAGACATTGTACAACTATGCAGCATACCACTTTCAAAGATCGACGAGAAACTAGTTGAAACAATTACAGCGATGGATCCAACTTCAAGAGAAGATTTTGAGCCGCAGTTTGAGCATGATACGACAGCTAACGAAGCGCCGGACATTATCACCTCTACGCTAGCTAAGCAGCAACAAAAGGATGTTTTCAACTCATCGACTCCTACTACCATCCACGACAAAACCTTAGAGAAAAATGGTGTTGAGAATGCCATTTCAGTTGCAGCAGATGGACTCAAGATCATTAGACATACTCTGGCAGGGCTGAAATTGGACCCTAACCAGAACTCATCTCCTCTCCTCCAGCTAAAAGATGTTGAAGCTGGCAGCTATATCAACTTTGTCAAATTGTGGGAGGAAACAGAACCAGAACTGCGAGCGGAGCTCGAGCTTGAGCTTGAGAGATTCAACCAGTCTCGCCAGCGAGAGCTTGAAACCCGTGGCTTTGAAGGAGCTAAGGAAAAATGGAGATTGCATGTTGAAGGATTGAGGGAACGAGGAGGACTTGTCGACACAAAAAGTTTAGACTATCTTCTTTACAAGTGGGTTCAAGACCTAGTTCCTCTCATCAACCAAGAACTGGAGCGAGTGGACGCCGTCCTCAAGTATAATCAGCCTCGAGATGTCCCTAGCTCCGTTTCTTCGGGCCCAAACGGCGCAACGGAATCAGTGACTACTGGTGATAGGTTCGAGTATGGCCCATATCTCAAATTAGTAAAAGCTGAAAACCTTGCCGCCATTACCATCTTGGAACTGCTCAAGTTGAACTCTACAGGTGGAATTGTAGATGGTATGAGAACTGCCAGAGCCGTTGTCTCAGTTGGAAAGGCTGTCGAAAGCGAGTATAGACTTCAGGTGACCAATCGCAAGGAGAAGGCAGCGTTGAAATCAAACACTACTCACTCTTCAAAGGCAATTGACACTGTCAGAGACATGATTGAGAACAATGATATGAATCTTACCTTGATCGAATGGCCAGTTCAGATTCGTGCCAAAATTGGATCTTTACTTATCTCCATGCTGCTACATGTTGCGAAAGTGACAGTAGAAGGCACTGACCCTAAAACTGGCAGCAAGGTGAAGGGCCGAGCACCAGCGTTCTATCATTCGTACCAATACCAGGCAGGAACCAGACTTGGTGTCATCAAGGTTCATAAGGTTCTAGGCAGACTTCTCTCGGGAGAACAGAAGGCCACTATGCTACAGCCTCAGCTTATGCCAATGCTGGTTAAACCTCGGCCATGGACAGCATGGAACAATGGTGGTTTTCTCTACTCATCCTCTAGGGTTATGAGATCGAAGGATTCCCCAGAGCAGGTTGCATACCTGCGCGCTGCATCTGACAGGAAGCAAATAGACCAAGTCTATGAGGGCCTCAACGTCTTGGGAAACACTGCGTGGACAATTAATGAAGAAGTTTTCAGAGTGGTTCTGCAGATGTGGAACACTGGTAAAGAGTTTCTGGATCTGCCTGCCAGGCAAGACGGGGAAATGAAGCTTCCTGATGCCCCACCAAGAGATGCTGACCCCAGTCTGAGGCGTGACTATATGAGGCAATGCCGAGATATCTATAACGACTATCATGCCAAGTACTCCCAACGATGTGACTCAAATTACAAGGTCGAGATTGCAAGAGCCTTCCTTGGTGAACGCTTCTACCTTCCTCACAATATGGACTTCCGTGGTCGTGCATACCCCTTATCTCCTCATTTAAATCACCTGGGCAATGATCTCTCGCGTGGATTGTTGCAATTTTGGGAAACCAAAGAGGTTGGAGAAAGGGGCCTGCAGTGGATGAAGATTCATATGGCCAACCTTTTCGGCCATAACAAACTGTCACTTGAAGAGAGAGCAAAATTTGTGGATGACAACATTGAAAATGTGCGTGCCTCTGCGAAAGATCCTGTGAATACTCACTGGTGGCAGGAAGCAGAAGATCCTTGGCAGTGTCTGGCCTGTTGCTTTGATCTGACTCGTGCCTGGGCATTGGAAGATCCAACTAAATACAGATCACGCCTACCCGTACATCAAGATGGTACTTGTAACGGATTGCAGCATTATGCGGCACTCGGTGGTGATGTAGAAGGAGCGAAAGAAGTGAACCTTAGTCCCTCCGACCGACCTCAGGATGTTTACAGTCGTGTTTTAGACGTCGTGAAAGGGTACATTGAAGAAGATGTTAAACTTGGTCTCAGAGAAGCAGAGCTCATTCAAGGAAAGGTTACCAGGAAGGTTGTTAAGCAGACTGTGATGACAAACGTTTATGGTGTTACCTTTGCCGGCGCACGAGCTCAGATCAGTAACAAACTAAAGGACATTGAGGAAGTATCCTCTGATGATGTCTTTGCTATCGCTACGTACCTGGCTAGGAAAGTGTTCTTGGCCGTCCGTTCTCTTTTCGAAGGTGCACATTTGATTCAGGATTGGCTAGGAGAGTGTGCGAAGAGAATTGCACAATCTGTTCGAATTGACATTGACGACGATGCCAATGGCGATAAGAAGATTAACCACATGTCTTCAGTTATCTGGACTACTCCATTAGGCCTGCCTATTGTGCAGCCATATCGTCAAGGGGTCAAGAAACAGGTAGGTACAGCAATGCAAACTGTGTTTATCAGTGACCCCTATGCCCAACGTCAAGTGAATTCTAGGAAGCAGCGCACTGCGTTGCCGCCAAATTACATCCACTCTCTTGATGCCACGCATATGCTGATGTCTGCGATTGCCTGTGGAAAGCATGATATTACATTTGCATCTGTTCACGACTCATACTGGACTCACGCTGGTACTATTGATGACATGAACAAACTGTTGAGAGATGCATTTATCGAGCTGCATGAAGTTGATCTTGTTGCACAGCTGCGTGACGAGTTTACTAAAAGATACTCGAACATGCTTCAGCTAGTATCCATTGATAAGGATTCAGTCCTGGGTAGAAAGATTGCTGCTGCGCGTTCAAGAATTGCTGCAGAACGTGGGCAGAAGACGCTCTCTCTCCAGGAGCAGCTTGATGTTGAACGTCTTCGGAGAAGCGGACAGTATGAAGGTGAAACTCCACTATCACTTGTGGAAGAGCTGTCTGATGCTGAGTTTGACGAACTATTACTGATTGCTGAGGGTATTGTGCGGACAGGCACGAGGAAGAATTCCAGCAGCAAGAGGCATACTGAGCATGAAGGAACTGGTCTAGACCTGTTACCTGATCTGGAAGAGGCGAGCCTGGGTGGTGACGCTGACGGTGAAGTTATTGTCAAGGTCCCAGCTTTGCCCAAGGGTAAGCTGATTGAGATTTTGGCTCCGCTGAGATTCCCACAGGTACCTCAAAAGGGAGAGTTTGATGTTAGAAGTCTTCGCGAAAGTGAGTACTTTTTCTCTTAAAAGAGACTAGCATGTTTGTACATATTGCATACTATTAATTTATTACTATCCAATCGGAGCTTAATCCTGCACATTATTGTCGAGATCTATCGATACTGCCCCAGTTTGAAGTTCTGGAGACCTTCCCAATCAAGAAATTTTATTTCAGCACAGATTCGAGCTACACTTTTGAGGCTATTGCGCAAGCAGTATTTAAGGAAATTTAGTTGTAGCCGATCGCATGAATGAAATTAGGATCGAGGAGGGCAGCCATAGCCTCTGTTAGACGTGGTCAGCTCTGGACATTTAAGAGGCGCTTGTTCAACCTATCCTTTTTCAATGCCAATGACCAAGACATCGAATCTTCAAACTATATCTCTAACAGCTCACTCTATACCGGTTCCCGGATCAGCCCTGTTTATTCACTTCCTGAATCATGTACAAGAGAAACATCGCTCAGTTCTACTAATCTTGCGAATCGCTCATCACACAAGTCAACCGACCATCACACACAATACTCGAACCAACCATCAAATGACCATCCAGTACTAATTCCAAAGCTATCAAATTTCCAAAAGTTGCGTGCTGGGGACTTTGTTGAATCGACTTCCAGAGATGGCCAATTACAGTATGGCATTGTCAAGACTTTCATCCAGGACCCGGTCGAGCGATTAACAATCATTACAAGAGATGGTTCGCTTTCAACGATTTCTACTAGCTCTATCTCCTTTGCCGTTGGTAATGCGTTTCTAAGAAACAAAAGGCTGAATACTTCTGACCGACTGGATCGGTTTCTTAGAAATGCCTCGTTCATGTCTGATCGCCTAGCACCCTTCGTCCGGGTTGCATATGCACATTTTTCCCAGTCTGCTGAGTTCAAGCCGATATCTTTCCATCGCATTGCTAATTTGGTCTTCCAGCATGCGAAGGTACCTAATCCTTCTGGAGGTTCATACTTTGGGCTCTACCTAGCACTTTGTGGGTCCCTGCATTTCGGCAAAGTAAAGCTTCCATTTCCTTCTGATGAGTGGATGTTTCTTGCTTTGCCAGAGCAGACTGTCGACAGTTGCAGCTACTTTACAAGTTGGGCAACAACACCCCTCACTGCCACTGAACCCCTCATTGATTTTGCATTTGTAGAACATGCCCTTCGTGTTTTGCGACTTTATTTATTATGCCAAGATGCCAAGTTTGTCGATTTGGTACAAAGGCTACTGGAACGTATTTCCAATGCACCGTTCTCGAAACTCAAATCGAGTCCCAAAATCTCCCTTAAAGAGGTTGCGGTAGCTGTTCGCGACCTTGAAGAAGTGTCTCCTATTGAAAGCACTGCCACAGCTAGTCAAGAGTTACCCGTTTCTTCAGGTTTCAAGTCAGTGGATCAGTTTTTCGAACCGTGCAGAGACGTTGTGGTCGTGGTTGATAATATTGGATTATCTCTTAGGACAGAGAGTACTAGCCGAAAGCTCATCGTCCACATTCCCACACCATATGTTTCTAGTTTGGAACTTGAGTCAAAGCCTGACGTCACCGCCCGACAAAATGTATGCGAGTTTTCTGTCGACGCCGACAGTGATATTCGCTCCGTTGTTCCTTGCTTGTCATTTTCCGTTCAACTACCACACTCCAACGATGTCTCTGGATGGAGACCTGAAGATTCTGACATTTATCTGTCCAAAATTGCAGATTATGAGTTTGTGGACAAGCGGTTTGTGTCGATGATATCCTCGGGCACTAGTTTGGAATCTTTATCTTACAATATTCGATATTCTGGTCTTACGTGGAACTCGCAAAAAGTAGTTTCTGAGATTCAGAAATTACTGATCAAACATCGTTGGTTTAGATATTCTGTTGGCGCTTGCTTAGACTCTATTGCTAATCCAGAGGTAGAGCCAAGTGTGTCTTCAGAAGCTGCACTCTGTGCAGGGAGGATTGCTGCTCTGTTCGGATCACATCATGATATCGCATTGCCCTATGACCGCCAAACATTCCACATCAATGATGAGACTGGACGAGTGGCTAATTTGTTGAAGACTTGGCAGAAAGGCGTTATGGACGGATCTGTTCCACAAAAACGACTTAGTAGCATTATGTTACCACTACAAACGCCTAGGAGCATTTCTGGTAGAGCCTGCTACAGTGTACAGCATGCACTGGGAATTGAGGATGGGTACGTAGAGGTTAGCCACCCTTCACAAGCCGGGACAAGTCTAGCAGCTCATTCTATTCTTTCCAAGTATTTGCGAAGTTCGTATCATGAAACTGAGGCGATGCATTTAGTGAGAACTGTGCGAGAAGCTTATATCCCTGAAGCAAACTACAGGTGGCTTCTTCGCTCTAATGAACTAACGAAGCATCAACTGAATTGGCTTCAAAGAGAGCTTGAAAGAACAAGTGGATTCTTCCTATTCCGATGTACAATGCTTCAACCCGGGCGCCATAATGACATTGTGCTGGCCTATTGTGAAGAACTCAAAAGCACAGTAGAAATAGCGTTATTGTCAGTGGATTCGGTAAACTTTGGAGACACTGTGGTAAGCACCAACATCTGTGAGCTCAGTCCCGAGGAGCATCTCCTCGTACTATCACTATAGACGAGGCATCAGAAGTGTATATAATTATTTATGTGTATTAATGCATCATGTTTAGTATAGTTTCAGATTACCTGTTATTTGGTCGATAACGCTCTTTGGAGCAGGGCCAACACCGAGAACGGTCGCAGAGCCAGCTGCAATCTGCGTTCTTCCAGCATCATGAATCAGCCTAGCGGTGACGTTGAGCGACATTGCCACAGCTCTGAGCAATTCGAGCTCTTCTTCAGATGTAGTCTGCAAAGTGACCTTCGCACATCCTGTATGTTCCCATCTCTTGACCAGTTCTGGATTTGATCTTTGAGCCGACTGGTAACAAGCAACAGCAGCATGAGCACATTGAGCACAAGCCTTTCCCTTGCCCATTTTGAGATCAGTTCTAACGACTAGCACCATTTTGCACTCTTCGGAACCCGACCACGCAGAGGGTTTAGCATCAACTTCGTCGTCTTCCACATGTGAGCTACGCATGGGAATGAAAGCACCTACAACGCATCCCAGGGTGAAGACGACAGCCAACCAAACAGCCCCATTTTGCCCCATTTCTATCGCCATGATGAAAGTTGAAAATCTCCCCTCGCATGTTCACGTTACCCTGACTATAGCTAATATGGAGTCAAAGGTAAGGAATCCAATTGGGGTTCATATAGTCTATTTTATATTGTAGTGAATATATATCTAAAGAGATCCATATACCATATTGTCAAGTTGTCTGGTGTTAATATGTCGCATACCCAGCTCGCTGATCTTACTAACGCCAAGCAGTTTCATGGCAGTAGATATTTCATCTGCCAGTATTTCTAGTGTACGCTCAACTCCTGGAGCCCCATAGCCAGAAAGTCCATAGAGTGCTGGTCTACCGATGCCTACTTGCTTCGCACCAAGACAAAGTGCCTTTACAACATCGGTACCTCGTTTGATGCCCCCGTCCAAATAGACCTCCTTCTTGTGTAGAACATGTGGGGCGTACTTTCTGATCTCTGCTAGAACAAGCAATGGCGGCTGAGACTGATCCATCGCTCTACCACCATGATTGGACAGGAAAATTCCATCCACTAGAGGGTTTCTAGCGGCAATATCAGCATCTTCCCAGGTTTGCAGTCCCTTAATGATAATCTTGATGGAGTCCGGAAGCCTACTGCGCAACCATTCAAGATCGTTCCATACCAATGACGCCGACGTGCCAGCAAACAGTGCCTTTCCCACACCAGCAGCACTAGCTGTTTTCTCCGTTGAGTTTGGATCATATGGCGGGAGATCTTCATTTGCAGTTCTATCGTCCATCTCTCTCTTTCCCGGCCACGGAGCGTCTAGAGTGAGCACCACGGCTTTACATCGTCCAGTTCCAACCACTTCCTTCAGAATCCTTTCTGAGAGGGCTCTGTCATATTGGACGTAGAGCTGGAACATAAACTGAGTTTCCGTGGTGCCATCAGCGATATCAGTAAACTTCATAGAAGCATTGTTAGAAACCATTTGTACGACTCCAGCATTCGCACATGCAGCGGCAATACCCTTCTCACCCGTGGGATGTGCCATACGAGCCATCGCAGCAGGCGACACAAACACTGGTAATTTAGTCGGTATACCGAGGATTGAAGATGATGTATCAGTCTTTGCAACGTCCATAAATATGCGAGGACGCAGAAGAACCCTGTGATATACTGTATTATTGAAATTTTTGGTGATGAGGTCATCTGATGCTGAGAAGTAGTATGCCCATGCCTTCTTAACAAGAACATTCTGTGCAGTTCTCTCAAAATCATCAAGGTTCAACTGTGCCTCAAGAGCAGGCAGAGCCTTCTCATCTTTTTCGAGTTGCTTGCCTCCATTCTCAGCAGTTTCTCCACCGTCAAAACTACCAATCACCGTCACCAGATCAGCATTATCTTTCAAGGTGTTTTCTGGATGAATCAGTTCAAAATCTTCTGTCGCGTCCTTTCCGGCGAATCTGAGAATGGCCTTACGTCCGCCTGGGTGCTTGGACAGAAATGTCGTTACGTCGTAGACTGTGCCTTTGATGGCGACCCAGCACGATTCCTCGCTTGCATGCTCTCTCAGTTGTGCAGCTGAAACCATTGGATTATATTAGGAACTTAGAGGGATCGGGAGTTTATCTATTAAATCTTGTATGTACAACTCGCCTGAGCTCATTCTCTGCATACTCCCGTATATATATTTACCCCGCGGCTAATGGGCCATTTGCCCCCACTCTTACCCGGCCATGAATACCGATGTGTAAAGCCGTGACTGGGAGCATGCCACGTGACAGTTTCAGGATGATATATGCACACACATACATTTGACTGCTTGTACACTCCCAACCCTAACAGTCACACATAGTCCCACAGCGTAACTCTCCCACTCAAAGGATAATGCACCTCAGGCTCAACAACTAACCTCCATCAACAAATATCTACAATGGCCGTTGAACAACCAAGACTCTACGTTAAGGGCAAGCACGTCTCTTACCAGAGATCCAAGAACGTGACCAACCCTAACTGCTCCCTCATCAAGATCCAGGGCGTCACTTCCACAAAGGAGGCTAAGTTCTACCTTGGTAAGCGTGTTGCCTACGTTTACAAGGCCCAGAAGGAGATTCAGGGTACCAACTACAGAGTTATGTGGGGCCACATTACGCGAACCCACGGTAACTCTGGTGTCGTTAGAGCTTCTTTCAAGAAGAACCTTCCAGCCAAGAGTTTCGGTTCTACTGTCAGAATCATGCTCTACCCAAGCAACATCTAAGCAGCCAACATTCTGCTCGTATGGTTTTGCTTAAAAAGTCATTTGTCATGCCTCCCGTCAATCACTGATATTAACTATCAACGACACCCATCTCTGTTGTTATACACATCAACTATGTAACGACCCTAAAATAATATTAGCTGGTTCAGCTCAATAAAGCTATTGTATAGTGCGGATAACTTTCTAGTGCTCAAATCCTATGTAGGACCTTAGATAACATATCCTCGTTGGTAAACATCGATGGGAGCCTCAATGTGCCGTACCTGGCCTTGGAGTAGTGTAGCGAGGCGCGATTTGGATGTTTTGACCAGCACTCAATCAAGGAGAGGCATTCGTCAGAGTTCCCATTTATGCCCGCGCTTGTGTCCACTTTCCCTCTCTATTCAGTCTTCTCTAGTATCTTGGCATAATACAAATACACTCAACATAACACAACGTAGTTCAAAATATACTCCCAAAATCGAGCTTCACCAAAGACAACTTTCCACAACCAATCAGAATGATTCCCTTTGAGGCACTTCTTCCCTATGCTGTTATGTTCTCAGTACGTATTTCCACTATTGTCCGCGTATTCCTCGAGGATTTGTCCATGTTTGGTCACTAACCCAGTTCATCACCGTTGGCGGCGGTGCCATGTCCGTCTTCCACGCCTACAGAAACGATTGGAAGAGAGATCGTCTAGTTTCAGACAAGTGGGATATTCAAAGTAAGTAACAGACGCTTGACAGTGTTTTTTTGATCATTACTAACCCAGTGATTGAGCGTGACTTCCGATTGACTGGTAAGCTCAGAGAGCAGTCCGATAACGCGATTGCTCCAGAAGCATTCAAGACCAACTCTTGGTGGAAGGCTGAGACCCAGTGGCAGTAGTAGCTGTACTGTTTGTATGTATAGCTGTTTGCCATCGACTGCATTGTTATTTAAAATATATAGTGAATGTCTTAATTAGAGTACTATATTTTGTGTCCCCCTGGTAGTGCGTTTCTTTGTCTCTGATTACAAAGGTCTACGGCATTAGGCAGAAACTTGGTGGAATTATTACTGTGTTAGTTATGGCTTGCTTTTGAGGATTGCAACCACTATTTACGTCCAGAATGTCTTCAGTAGACCGCTGTCTCTCCTGTTCCGCCTGCCTCCCCTGTCACCAAACTCCCACTAACTCCCCAGCAGCGACTCACTAGCTTCAGCGCCCACTTCTCAGAAGCTCCCACTAAACTAGCAAATTCGCCGGACACTCGTCAACCAACATGTCGTTTTTCGGTATTGGCATGAGCCATCTCGAGCTCGACGAGGAGAAGATGAGAATGGCCGAGCTTGACTTTGACTCACTAACCATGCTATTTGGCAAGTACGTACCTATCCAGGCTTTACGCATGCTACGACATAACTAACCAAGTCTCCTGAGCACATGCAGAACAAAGTGCATCCCTTCGCGGTATGGTGAAGAGGACCTAAACAAAGGCGAAATGATGTGCATCGATAGATGTGTGTCAAAATTTTTCACCACAAATCTCAAAGTCGGACAGTTTATGCGCGAAAATGGCTACGATGCCTCTAATACAACCACGATAGAAAAGGTTTTGCCAGTGGCCGCGCAGGCTTTCAACAAGAACTGAACTGATCCATCTGTACATAGTTGAGCTCGATTAGAGTGTATTTATGAGTGCATTATAATATAAAAGGAATAATAACATGCAGTGCCTATGCAATACAAATAGTTATGAAATTAGCGTTGAATGCAGGAAAACGGGACCCTTATACCATCCTGGATCGTCTCTTGAAAAAGTCCACCACCTTACGGGCCGCTGACTGTTCTGGGTATTGTTCTGCGGTTTTCTGTTCAACAGGTTTGCTTGTAGTGCGGTTTTGGCGATTGAGAAAGTCCGTAGGGGGTTCGAGAACTCGACGCTCACTCGAAGCGGTCTTCTCTGCGGTAGTGCGAGCAGGAACTGCAGAGTCAGCGTATCTGGACTGTTGCGGGGTCGCAGACGTTGGAGTACTGTTGGAACTAGACGAATAGAAACTCATCAGCGAGAATCGCTTACGGTCAACTTTCTCAGCAGGACCATTGTTGCCAGTGGTGTATGATACCGACTGGCGTCTAGAGGGATCCTTACTGTTACCTTTGTTATAAGTATTGGAAGAGACCATGGACGGGGATTGCTTATGAGAGCTTCCTCCGCCAATCAGACGAGAAAACACACGTTCTGCGCCATACGACACCGACGACACACCACGACGATGACCACGGCGTCCTGAGGACGCTTGGCTTGCGGTCGAAGGCATACGATGTGGCTCGGGATGCGTCTTCGAAGGAGCTTCTTGCGTTACAGCTTCGGCCTTGCGCAGCTCTATCTTCTGGATTAACGTCGTGGCAACAGTAACATCCGCATCTGGTTGCATATCGCCGATAGCAGTAATTGATCCCCTCTTTGTAACAGCATTGTCAAATTGACCTTCAGATTCTTCAACAACCATCTCACTGCGATCACTTGCAGTACGCTTTGCCGTCACTGGGCCAGCAGTGCCAGGCACATATGATGAGACCGTGGACGTTGACGTATTGGCAAAGTTAACAAACGACGATGGCCGGGAGATCTCCGCTGGCAATGGCTGGTCGTGGGTAACAGCCACATGTGCAGAGGCAGGGGTATGGAAATTAAGCGGCATTGATGAGTCTGAACCGGCATATGCAGGGTCTGTGATGAAAGCCGAAAGACCTGGACCAGTAGAGGGCTGGAATGAGGTAGGTCGCTGTTTCCGAGTGTGTGGAAGCTTAGCTGGAGCCTGGTACTGTTGTTTCTTGCTGAGAGACTGTGAAATATCCAGCGAGGCAACCAGCGAGTCCGCAGCAGCCTTGTTAATAGGGCTTTCAGTAGGAAGCGAGCTTGGTGGTGTAACAGGCAGTGTAGTAGGAGGCTCGGTTTTCTGAGGTTGGTTAAAGGCCATTGATGTAGGTCTCTGTTGAGTAGGTCTGGAGAGAGGTACATGGGCAGCGGCAGGTATCGGCTTCGTACTAACTTGTACTGATTGAGACCTGATGATTCTTGCCTGGGTTGCGCTCTGGGCAGCTGATGGTAGAGGTTGATTGCGTAGCTTGTAATTCTCGTCCCACTCATACGGAGTGACTGACAAGAAGTGAGCATGAGGTGCAAGCCATGGGTGCGCACGTACAGCACTTAAGTCAGCACGCTTCGTAGGGTCGGGTATAAGTATCTTACGAAGCAAGTCTCTTGGCATTGGCTGAATATACTCTGGGAAAGTAATTGGGGTGGTTGTGATGTACTTGTAGAGCTGTGTAATATTGTCACCATCTGGATTAAGTGGGTCGTCATCAAACGGTAGATAGCCAGCAAGCATAGCGTACAGAATAACACCACAAGACCAGACATCCACACGCTGGCCAATATACTTTGAGTCCGATACGACAAGTTCAGGGGCAGCATAACATGGAGAGCCACAAGAGGTGCTCATGAGGTCATAGACCGTTCCATCTGGGCTGGACTTGAAAGAATTGGCAAAACCAAAGTCTGTAATAATAATGTTCTTGTGCTTGTCAAGCAGGAGGTTCTCCAACTTGAGGTCGCGGTGTACAATGCCCTTGGAGTGCAAGTAGTGGACACCAGAGACGAGTTGAGCAAATAAACGACAAGCGACGCTCTCTTTGAGGTACTTGTTGGTCAATATGTGATCAAACAATTCACCACCGGATGCATACTCAAGTACAATGCCAATATACTTATCATTCTGTATGACCTGTTCCAGTCTGACAATATTTGGATGGGTAAGAATTTTGAGAGCATTAATCTCACGAAATACCTTCGTCTCGCGAGAGGAGCGAGGTGGAACAGTGTCTTTGCGAATGAGCTTGATGGCTACCTGCTCATTGCCTTTCTTCCAGCCCAATTTGACCTTTCCAAACTCACCCTGGCCGAGGGTGGAGCCCAAGACGTAGTCGCCGAAGCGCGTTTCGCGCGCGACCCGCTTAGCCAGGGACGAACTGAGCTTCTGTGAGTGGTTTGAGAGCCGTGACGACACTCGTACCGGCGTAGAGCCCTCTGAAGTCATGGCTGTTCTGCTCTCGTGGATGTGGTGGGTGGTGGGAACGTGAGTGTTATGGGGATGCCTTGATGTGTATTAGAAGGGGTAATACCCAAGAGTAGTCAGACACAACACACAGAAAGGAAAAAAGGCTTTGGGACGAAAAGCCGGTTTTGGGAAGGTGTGCAAGGCGGGTGGTGCAGAAGGCAGTAAGGACGCAAGAGTGAGTTTAGTGCGTGGGGAGCTAACTAAATGCACTAAGGTGTAACTCGCGGCAGGCTTTTAAATTTAACTGGAAGCGTCGTGTTTTGCTACAGGTTTTGTGAAAAATGCGCGGCCAGGGGTGCAATCACTCTGGAATGTTTATGGGTGCTTGATGTTGTCGTGATGTTATGGGCGTGATACCAGGATTGCCAGGCACGTCCTTGGGAATGGGCTCTTGCGTATTGTGGAGCACTCTCAGGGGTTGTTGTGTTTGTTGGTGGGTTTCCGCCAACTGGATGCGTGTAACTGGGATCCTTATTACGGATGGGGTCCTAGTCTAGTGGGACCACACTGGTAAATTAAAAGTGAGCTATAGCTTAGAGAGGTTCGTGGATGATGTAAATATACCAATGAATTTCTGAAGTGCAGATGCATCGCCTCGTAAGTATATACTATTCATAATGCGCGTTGTCTCTGATAATCCAACTAAAGCCATGACTGTAATATTATTTTGCCAGCGCCAGGCAACAGGTAGAGGGAGGCGGCGGCAAGGAGGCTGTTGGAATGGAATTTCGGCGTGTCGGGTCATATGGAAACTGCTACACAACATAAGTATTTTGCGGTTGAGTGCGATTTGAGTCTGTGGTGCTCAGTTTCATATCCAATATTTGTTCCGCTGTCTTGGTCTGTACAGCTGTGACAGACAAGCATCAAAGAAAAGCACAATGGCCAGTTACTATTGTGGGCTGAGGGGGGCCAAGTAGGTCTGGTGGCTCCCCTACCCCAGTTCACACTGCTCCCTGCGCAAAGCACCTAGTGGCCCGTCATGCGCATCGCATCGACGAGATTATGCGCATTGCGGGGAATAGAAACGGGCGTGTTTCTGGTATTTAGCACCGCACGGGACGTTCATTCGAGTAATTATTGACATTGTTGGCGAATTCCATCGTATCACAACTGTATTATTCCTGTACGCGGCCTTGCTTTTTCATTAACTTCCAGGTACACACACAGCCGCACGCTTCTGTCGCTTTCTCCTATTCACATAGCCACTTATCGTGATCGTCCCTGACAGCATAAGCAAGGGCACAGGGTTCTGGTTGTCACCGAGCGTTGCGCCTCAGTTATCGCGATATTTGGTATTATTTGCTGCAAAACCTGTCACATTTGGCGATTGATAATTTATAGATCTGCTCATCGTCTGGGAATCTCATAAGGCGCGTCCACAGCACACGAGTGCGCCTATGTTTAGGATTGACCAAGGCGGACATCGTGATGTATGAAGTGAAAGTTCCACATGCTAAGGGTGTCATCGGCCAGCCCGTTTGCGGCATGGCACGGCTAAAGATAGATTCTCCCTCGAGTTGGCTGATTCCTGTCAAGTATGGAGACTTGTTCGACCCTTAGCCGTGTCTAGCCCTTCATCGTCACGGCTGTTTTATCTAGGCAAGCAATTTAGTGGTCGTACTGACAGCGGGTTCGAAATTGGCGAAGGTGCTATATATGCAGTGGGAGATTTGCTTATTGTGGCAACGTCGGAGTAACAGGAAAAGCCGCCCAACGGGTGACAGTTGAATCATGTATATTACCGACAAGGTGAAGTGCTGCAGCCGATGCGGTTCTTGGTGAGTCAGTCATCAGTGGAACGTCCTTGGCAACAAGAGAGGTCTGGAACCCCAGGACGTCAGATTTCTGACACTGACAGGGAGCCACAGTTCGTAAAAAGCGCGCAGAAAATACGCAATTGGTGCAGGTAACAACTGGCGGTGTTAACGAAAGCAGAAGAGCTCATGACGTAATAAGAGAAGGGAAGGGAAACGGAGAGGAAGAAAGACCTTGCTGTCATTTCCAATGAGTGCTGACTGGCCTCTTAATGTCGATCGGCAACATGGTATCTCGGATTTAGCCCTATATCCGACCTGCCAATGCAGTACATGGTGTGCGGCTAACTTTAGTCATCGCAGGAATGTCGGAGCTAGGCCTGATGGACTTTGGCCGTTGGTAAACTAGCTTGAAGGGCACAAAGATGATTTATGCGTCGGAGCACTCATTAGGAGACCTATTATATTTACAATCGGCTAGTCAAAATGAGATTTACAGTTTCCTACTGTGCAGACGGGATGATTCACCGAGCTAATCGCCGTCGGGCTTAAGCTGCGTGGCAGGTGGAAATTCCTTATGTACGGCTGATGTCAGCACCAATTTGTAACAAGCGGCAAAAAACTGGCGCTGGTTAGCCACCGCGCTCATCTCGAAAGAGAGTCAAAACTAGTAGGTCACTGAATCAAACCCTGGTCATACTCCACTGTTTATCCCCGAGCCGCAATTTGCCGGCCGTCTCCGCCGTACCTGGGCCCATCGGTCATAAAGTAACCCGTCATTGCGTAGCTGCCACACGGGTCGGATGCCTACTGCCGGGCGACTCACACCGAATCCAAGCGACCACGAGACAAAATAGTAAGCAAGTCGCGCAGGCCATTCTGCATAAAACGAAGCGCAAACTCCACCCGTAAACTTGTTCTGCGCAATATACACCACTAGCCCATTTTTGCGTGACAGCGACCGAAACGTAACTAACTGCTAGATACGCTTGTAAGGAGTTACTTCTTCCCCGCCTGTAATCCCCATTTTTTTGAGCGTTCCCAGTAGCCACCCATTAAAGCCGGCTAATTTGCGTGCCACAGTGACAACCGGTGGAAAAAATCCTTAAAACCGAACGGTTCCCCAGATCCAAGCATCTCAGCTGAGCGGTTAAAATTTCCTCACTTTTACATACTCCAGCAAAAGATTCAAGCTCCATGACTATGGTGGCAATTCCGGCAGTTCACACCCAGCATCCGATCAAGAAGAGACGGCTGCGGGTGCCAAAGAGCTGTCTTCCTTGCCGCCAGCGCAAACTGAAGTGCAACCGCGAGGGCCCATGTTCTTCCTGTATCACCTTTCGTACCATCGACAAATGTGTTTATGCTGATCTCCAGACAGTGCTGCAGACCAAGCGTCTTGCCGATAGCGACACGAGTAATGACGATGAACCCCGACCCTCCTTTGCCGTTGAAACTGGCAATAGAGGGCTACCACCGCCACCGCCATCATCGATCAGTGCTAACAGCAGCGTGAATATGGCAACGTCTCCGACCACGACGGCTTCGTCAACTATGACTTCAGCGATGCCGTCTGTCTCGGAGTTAATGAATGAGGGGCTTACAAAGCACGGACCACACGCTACATCACCTGGAGCGTCGATGCGTTCTCCAGTATCCCCACAACAGGAGTCTTTCGCTGGTCACAATGGTCTTGATACCCATAGTGCCATGGCAAGTTTACAAGAACGCATCTCAAGTCTACAACGCAATATCGCAGGTACGAGATGTACAAGCGCGACAGCATCGCAAGAACTGCCTGGAAAGAGGCTGGAAACTCCCACGCTATCGTTTTCAGATAATTCTGTCCGGTTCTATTCACCTTCCAATGCTAAATTTAGGCAGTACTCGTACCTGCGAGCTGCAAACAGACTCCGAGGCGAGCTGAATTTGCCCCAATTACAGGAAGGTGAATTGAACAAACCTACCCGAGAGTTTTATGGTGCGTCGATGCATTCGCTGGCAGAATCTACGATTGATGATATTACTCAGAAACTGCAGAATGTTACCTGGGGTACACCAGAGGCCATTGTACAATGGCGCCGTGTATTAAATCTGCTACCGCCCCGTTCTGTATGTGATTTCCTCGTTGAAAGATACCTTAACACTATCAACACGCTTTTGTACGCCACCAGTTCTACCCAGCTCATTCAAATTGTCCACGATGTTTGGACCATAAGATATCGAGGCTTTATCAAAGAGAAGATCGAAAAGGTTGAATGCCAACGTGTTGGTATTGTTCTAATGGTGTGTCTAATTGGTCGTAGTACACTTCCTGACGACTGGTCCCCAAGAAGCGTTCCTGGCATGGATGACGCGACAGCGGAAGGTATCTATCTTGGCGAGCATCTGCGTAAAATTTGCATTGCGGCCGTAGATGATGTTGACATGAACACCGAATCCAACCTGACATATCTCCAGCTCTTATTGCTCATAAACATCCATCATCTGTACCCGAAGGGTCATGGTAACGGATACGGCGTGACCCAGTGCGCTGCGTGGACTGCTAGGGCTATCCGCTGTGCCACCATCATGGGATTGCACAGGGACCCTACTTCTTATGGACCGGAAGGCTCAGTTCCGGCTCACCAAGTGCGCTTCTGGCGACTGCTTTGGCGCCAGTGTGTTATTTTTGATACATTCATGGCGTTTGATGTTTCGCTTCCGCCAATGATTAACCTGAAGTACAGTGACACGGTGCTGAACGAGGACAACTTTGAGGATGGGGAAGACTGTGACAAGCTGGGTAGGCTGTTCACTAATATGCTTATCCAGTGGTCTGAACTCTGTCGATTTTCACTGGACAATCTTCTGATGGCACCCAAATGTGATATGAGCAATGAACTTGTTTCTGCGACGGTTTCCCGATTCTATGCATTCCGCGGAGCGTTTCTCAAGCCTCTTTCGAATCTTAAGCCAAAGCTCAATATGACTCTTCGAGAAGAGCACATGTCTAACATGCAGCTTTGTGCTCACATGTTGACTGAACGGCTAAAGGTAGCCACTCTGGAGGTCTGTGGATCCCGAATCGGCATCATGGAGACAGCAGTGCGTTGTATTGAGATCCAGCGTATGGGCATTGACAACTTGTCTCTGCTTCCATCGTTTGCGACTTGGTTTCAGGCACTCTCGCTGCAAATCAACACGGTGCCATTCATGACGATTCTTTATTTTATTTTGGGTTATGTTAATAACGAATCGATGGTTGGTACCTTTGAGCCACCATCAGTTGGCCCTGGAACGTTTGATATCGAAAAGACTATGGATTCACTGGCTGAAACTCTTCGATGGGTAGGAGAGCATGCGGGTTCATCGTTCCATGCCTGGAAGAACTATCTCATTATGAGACCAGCTTTCCTTGACGTTGTGCAGATTGTTCGTGTTGCCATGCCTGAGATCCGGGAGTATAGTTTCAAAGCGATATCACCTTTGGAAGAGTCTTGGTGGTATTGGGTAATTGCCCTATAATGGGATTTCCTCTAATGCCTTGTTTGAACGGCGATTCTGGCCGCGACTCTGGCCGCGACTCTGGCTTTCGATGTCGGTCAGTATTAAATATTTCCTGTTTTGGCAAGTGAGGTGCGTTTATTAGCGTATTACTCTTGACAGACGTTTCTGACAGCTGTGGCTGCCATGTATTTTATTTATTCTCAATTGAGTTTTATTGCATTTTAACAGTTCCCCCTGTATTCTGGATAGTTCAGTAGCGTTCGTTCGACGTCTCGGGCCTTCCACATTTTGATTAAAACATCGCACGCCGCGTCGTCCTGTCACCACTCCTCGGACAATGTCATTGTGGGTAGATAAATACAGGCCGAAGAAACTGGAAGACGTGGATTACCACCATGAGCTTTCAGAGAAGTTGAACCGTCTGGCCTCAACAGAAGAGTTTCCGCATCTTCTTGTCTACGGTCCTTCTGGGGCGGGAAAGAAAACGCGAGTAATTGCTACTCTCAAGGCCCTGTTCGGACCTGGCGTTGAAAAGATCAAAATGGAGTCCAAAATGCTTCAAGTAACTGCCAGCAGAAAGGTGGAGTTTAATGTTGCGTCGTCCATTTATCACCTCGAAGTCACGCCCTCAGATATGGGCAACTACGACCGCGTCGTGATTCAGGAATTGCTTAAAGAAGTTGCACAAACAAAACAGATTGATGTGAATGCCAAAAGAAAGTTCAAAGTTGTAATCATTAATGAGGCCGATTCGTTGACTCGTGATGCCCAATCAGCATTGAGACGCACAATGGAAAAGTACTCGCCCAATCTGCGTCTGATTCTACTCGCCAATACGACATCCAAGGTAATGCCACCTATTCGTTCCAGGACATTGCTGGTACGTGTTGCTGCGCCTTCTGATGAACAAATCGTCTCGATACTGCAAAGGACGGCAAAGAAGGAGAATGTGCCAGTTGAAGGCGACGTCCTAGAACGTGTAGCCAAGTTCTCAGACAGAAACCTCCGTGTCGCACTACTGGTGCTGGAAGCCATGTACTCTCAGCATACACAACTTGACTCCAAGACGGAGATACCGGTGGCTGACTGGCTGAATGTTATCCAAAAGACCTCGGACGATATTTATAAAGTGCACTCTGTTAGACAGATTGCAGCTGTGCGATCGAGCCTGTACGAGCTGCTATCTCACTGCATTCCTGGTGACTTAATTCTTAAGCATCTTTTGTTCAATCTACTTGACAAAGTCAATGACAAAACCGGTGCCAAGCTGATCGAGGCAGCGGCCCTCTACGATCACCGACTAAAGAAAGGTAACAAGCCGATTTTCCATCTCGAGGCTTTTGTTGCCAAGACAATGCAAATACTTGAGAGCAGATACTAGGCAGAAGCGCCACACAAAAGATATTGGCTAATGCTCAATTAGACTATTTACATATCTAGTTACATAGGATCCCCATTGGCTAACATGACGACATATGATTACCTGTTGAAGTACTCTCTCAATTCCTTGCTCTTGGCAATATTGAGATCTCTCTTGCTAGGGTTCTCCTTGCGAAGTTCAAAATGATTCACCTTCTCAGGGTTGACTTCGCCTAGAGCAGTCAGGCCAATCTTGGGAGCATCTCCAGCCTTGACAAACTCGTACTGTCCGGGAAGCTTGTCAGCAGCAATTCTAAAGGCATCTCTAGCGACTTGTTCGTGAACATTAGCGCCAGTAATCTCAAACAACACCTTGCCAGTAGGAACTCGGACGGCCCAGTAATCAAAAGGTCCCTTACCCTTACCCATACGGGTTTCGTTACCCTTTGTACAAACTGCAATGTTCGTTTGACACCGTCTAATAAGCTTTCCCTTGACTGGACGCAATGCTCTCATGATGGAGTTGTCAGCTTCCTTAAGCTGAATCGCGGCTAATCTCACGCCTTCAGACTTGAGACGCAGACCATAAGTGCCAAATTCAACATTAGAGCCCTTCGTAGACCCTCCCGTTCGAATAGGAACTCTGCCTTTATGTTGTTTTCTTACTTCCTTAAATCGGGGTGCGTACTCGTGCTTGTGACGGACGGCAACGACTGGTAGCCGAGCAACCTGTCCTAGAATAGGCAGCATGGGTCGACTCAGTGGCCGCAAGAAAAGCGAACTCCTGCTGAGCATTTTTGTGACTTTTGAGCGTTCGCTGTTGGTTCGCGCAGGTGAGTTGATTTTTCTTCCCAAGGCACTTAATGGACGCGGGGCCTGGCAAATCGGAAAACTAACCAGGAAGCTGGTGGGTGAAATTTCAAGACTAATCTACAACCCTAGCCCCAGCTTGAAGGTACACACGCCATGTTGAACTCATGCCGTTTGTCGGCGTTGCAGCGAGCTGTTCTAGAATGCTCTAGGAGCTCTGTCATATCCAAGCGATGGGTGTCGCAAACCACCAAGATCCTGGGAAAGGAGTACCCCGTAGACGAATGGACAAATGTTCCGGACAACATCATTGGTCTGCTCGGACGTAATTTGCACCGTGACGACAAACATCCTCTTGGCATCATCAGAGGACTGTTTGAAAGTCAATTAAAGAGCCAAGGTTTTAAATTTCACAATGAATTTGCACCTGTGGTCTCTGTATATGACAACTTTGACGCCCTAGGCTTTCCTCAAGACCATCCAGGGCGGTCAAAAACTGACACTTACTATGTCAACAAGGACACACTTTTGAGAACACATACTTCTGCACATGAGATTGAATGCTTCGTGCAAGCAAAGGAGGAGGATAGAAACGGCTACCTGATATCTGCCGATGTATACCGCCGAGATACTATTGACAAGACTCACTATTCTGGATTTCATCAAATGGAAGGTGCTCGCGTGTGGAAGCGAGGTCCAGACTTGATTGAACGACTCAGAAAGGACCTTGCTGAGCTACCAGACTCAGGAATCATTGTGGAGGATCCACATGGCATTTACTCAGAGACCAACCCCAAGCAGGACACCATGACTGACTTGGAGACAGAGCTGGTTGGTGCCCATCTCAAGAGAAGTCTTGAAATTGTGATGGGTTATGTATTTAACAAGGCCAAGGCGGCAGCCATTGCTTCTGGTTCTCAGGATCCAGACTTGTTCCAGCCTATCAAGGCCAGATGGATTGAGGCCTACTTCCCGTGGACTGCACCTTCGTGGGAGGTTGAAATTTGGTGGAAGGGAGAATGGTTGGAAATGTGCGGATGTGGTGTAGTGCGAAAGGAAGTACTGGATGCTTCGGGTATGGGCGAAGATTACATCAGCTGGGCTTTCGGCATTGGTTTGGAGAGATCTGCCATGATCCTGTTTGGTATACCTGATATCCGTTTGTTTTGGTCCAAGGATGAAAGATTCTTGGGACAGTTCATTCCTGGAGAAGTCACCACTTACAAGCCATTCTCCAAGTATCCATCAACTTCCAGAGACGTAGCATTCTGGGTCAACGCCGACGAGAACGTTGCTGAGAATGACCTGATGGAAGACATCAGAGCTATTGCTGGCGATCTGGTCGAGAACGTTAGTCTTGTTGACGAATTTGTTCACCCAAAGACCAACAAGCTTTCTAATTGCTACAGAATCACCTATCAATCAATGGAAAGATCCCTTACTAACGAAGAGGTGAATGCTCTTCAACAACAGATTGTTGACGTCATTTCCAACAAGTACAATGTTGAAATCCGCAACTAATGTATATAGACCACAGCTGAATTTAATGTGAATAAAAAGATTTGCTATTTACATGTATGTACAAAAGGACTAATCCTGAGTCTTGACGATACCCACCTTTGGTGCCCTGACAACTCGGTCATTAAGTTTGAAACCAGTCTGTTGGACGAGGATCACAGTACCAGGCTCTTTGCTCTCATCAGGAACCTGGAACACGGCTTCGTGGACGTTTGGGTCGAAGAGCTCTCCCAAGGGATCGAGTTTTTCGACACCATGGTTGGAGAGGGTCTTCTCAAAGATGCCCTGTGTCATTTTAATACCTTCATAGAGGTTCTTAAGTTCATTGTTGGCTTCAAGAGAATCATTCTTGACATGAGAAAGAGCACGGTCAAAGTTATCAACAGAATCAAAGAGTTCCTTAGCAAACTTTTGCAGAGCAAAGTCCTTCGTTTTCTGAATCTCTCTCTTGGTTGTTTCCTGAAGGTTGCGGAAGTCAGCAATGGCCCGTTGCCACTTGTCCTTGTACAGTGCACACTCCTTGTCTTTGGCGTCAAGTTTTGCCCTCAGCTGTGAGAGCTCGTCGTTGGCAGGTTCGGTGCCTTCGGCAGGTTTCTCAGTCTCAGCTGCTGGCTCCTCGGCCTTTGGTGCCTCGGAATAAAACCTATAAGCCTGTGCAGGTTGTCGCAGTGCTGTCGGAGTATTTCTAGTTACTCTCAGCACATTTCTTCTCATTGTAGATCTCATCATTGCGATGTTAGTGGGATGTGGAGAGCTTGAATTTCTTGGAAATTTCACTAAGTGCTCTGTACTTGGCACTGGATAAATGACGTTCTAGAATAGTTCGGAAATCAAAGTCCAAAAATTCTCTAGATAGAAGGAGCTGTAATTTGATAGAAAGCCAGTTGAGATCACTTTGATTATTTTCCTCTTATATTTCTCTTCAAAATGCCGGAGCATTCTTGGCTCTGTCGTTCGCTCAAATAAGCCGTAGTGACCAATTCTCTTGACGACTTCCACACAACTACCGAACAAGCTTGGAGCAACGGTGCTCGACCTGCCGTAGATTGGAGATTGATAGGTTATACTCCGTTGTATATTTCCACTGTACTCGTCTTCACCCGTGTATCATGCCTCATCTAGACAAAGGTGTGTATATCGTCTATGGCTCCGAAACCGGCAACTCGCAAGAGTTCGCTGAGGTTCTAATGGGCGACATGTACAAGATAATTGGAGCAGATGTGGCGACATGCACATCTATGAACAATGTATCAATTGCAGAGCTGTCCGAAAAGTGCCGGTTTTTGATCGTTATATGTTCTACAACCGGCCAGGGAGACGTCCCCAGAAATGCTATCTCTACCTGGAGGCAAATGCTCAGAAAAAAGTATGAGAATACGACTTTGGCTGGCATCAACTTTGCGACTTATGGGCTAGGCGATTCCAGTTATCCAAAGTTCAATTGGGCTATCCGAAAGATCCACAAGCGATTGCTGCAGCTAGGAGCCAACGAGTTTGCAGAAAGAGGCGAGAATGATGAGCTATCGGGCGATACTGAATATCACTTTGATGAATGGAAGAAAATTCTGCTTCAAAATTTTGTAGAGTTGTTAGGATTGAAGACGTCCGTCACAGATGCTTTGAGTGATCTGTCTTTGATCCCGCCTAAAAACGTCTTGAAGATCAACCAGTATGGTAGGAAAGTTGCTCCGGAGTCCCCAAAGATCGTAGCTTTGACTCGTGAGCGTGTACAATATGCCAGTGTTACTTCCAACCAGCGGATCACTGCAGAAGACCATTTTCAAGATGTGCGGCACCTTATTCTTTCACCTGATGAGTTTCCTGTGGAATATGAGCCTGGCGACACTGTAGCATTGTTTCCAACTTCAAACATTGCAGATGTCGATTCTCTAATCAAACACCAAAAGTGGGAAGACATCAGCGATCTTCCAGTTGAAGTGGGCGACGGATACCGATCGATTGAGGGTGGCATGGTATCACCATTGACTCTCAGAAACTTATTGATACATCACCTAGATATTGCATCTATTCCCCGGCGATCATTTTTTATGAAGATTTGGCATTTTGCATCTGATGAACGAGAAAAGGAGAGGCTACAAGAATTTTGCAGTGTCGAGAACGTTGAGGACCTCTACAACTATGCAAACAGGCCACGAAGGTCTATTGTGGAGACAATCACGGAATTTGATTCCATCCAAATCCCTCCAGAATACATTCTTGAACTGATCCCGGCCATCAGACCCCGTTTGTTTTCGATTGCATCTTACTCTGACGAGAAGATTGAGTTAGCAGTTGCCCTCGTAAAGTACAAGACTATCCTGCGAAAGGTGCGCCAAGGACTCTGTTCCAGATGGATTTCATCGCTGAATGATGGGGATCAGATAGGATTTGTTATCCATAAAACTGGTTTCAAGATTGCGAGAGAGAAACCTATGATATTGATAGCAACTGGAACAGGAATTGCTCCCATCAGATCTTTAATTCAGTCTCGCCCTTCGACCGGCTTGATGGTGCTATTCTTCGGGTTCAGGAACGAGACCAAAGATTATTTATTTGGAGAGGAATGGAAAGAGTACTCTAACCTGCAAGTGTATCCTGCAATATCGAGGGGTGATTCACCAAAAGCATATGTTCAGAACAAGATCTTTCAATATCGTAAGGAGTTTAAGATGCTTGTGGACATGGGTGCAACGATTTATCTCTGTGGTTCATCCGGCAACATGCCAAAGCAGGTTAGAATCACCTTAGAAGAGATTATTGGCGGCCCAGATCTTAAAGAAATGGAACTGAACGGACGATATATACAAGAAACATGGTAAGCAACGGTAATTGCTATCATATGTACAAAGTAAATGCATGCAAAATATATTTTGGGGTAGTACTATAACGTTTGGTATACTTTTTATCACTGCCAACATTCCCTGACAAAGCGAGCCATATCCACATGCTTTTGACGCTGTCCTACTACCCATGGGTGACCTAGCATTTGCCTAGGAGACGCTCTTTTGCTAGGATCCTTTTCAAGACAACACTGGAGGAAGTGACGAAAAGCTGCCGACCATTTTATGCCTTCACTGGGCTCATCACGAAGTTCAGGAGCCGGCATATTCACAATGATTGTAAGAAGTTCAATTGGCGTGAGTGGTGTTCTCATGTGGTCGTCAGAGAGGAAAGGGAATTTGTGCTGAGCCCCTTCCATAATGGTTAAGCCAAGAGACCAGACATCACATGTTACAGTGTAAGATTGTCCTTGAATACGCTCAGGGGCCATGTAATAAGATGTACCCGTGAACGTAGTTGCCAGTGAATCTACAACTTCGCCCGAAACGCCAAAGTCACAGAGTTTGACCTCCCCATGTTCGTCAAGAAGAATGTTCTGGGGCTTGATATCACGGTGAATTATTCGACGTTCATGCAGATACGAGAGTCCCGAAAGGACACCGTCAGCGACTTTACCAAGAACTTTCTCTCCTATTCTTCCGCCTCTTTCTCTAACTCTCTTGTAGACACCCTCTAATGAACCACCTCCACAGTACTCCATAGCAATAAAAATGGAAGTGGTCTCTTCATGTAGAAATGTACCATAGTATTGTACAATGTGCGGCGAATTGCACGTCCGGTTAAAGCGCAGCTCGCGCAGTATCTGCTTTTGCAATTCTGGACAAGAATTGGTGATAATTTGCTTCAGAGCAAACACCGTAGTACCGTTTTTTATCCTGCAACGGGTGACTGAGCCTCCGGCACCCTCACCCAGCTTTCCCAGGTGCTCGATATTGCCCTGTTTCGCTGCTTCTTCCCATCCGGGTTCATCCAAACGAGCGATATCTTCGGGTAGCGGTCTTATCACTTCGCCTACCAGATGTTTGACTGCAGGTAGTTCTTTGACAGATGGTGAGACGACATTCTGCTGGCCGTTCGATGTTGGTATCTGCAGTTTTAGTCGAGACTGTTTAGGAACAGCGCTCGGCGCTGGCAGAAACGGAGCCGACATGCGAGTCCCAGTTGGAGTCGTTTAGCTTTATCTGAGTATCGCCTCTGATGTCGCTTCCGGGGACTTCTGCTATTAATTTGCAATGATCCAGCTGTACTGTTTGGTAGAACGAAGATGCGTCAGCCTTAGTACTGGAAAGATAGGTCCCATCGCCCCAGACCTGGTAAGCTCCACACAAAAGCTGAGATTTATTACCCAGCAGGGGTGTGTCGGAACGTCTCCCGACGGGCACCGCCCCTGGCAAGGCTCTCCCGTCCTTGGGTGGGGCCCATAAATCTGCCTTCTCGATAACGTGAGTAGTATTATAATAGGTCCAGCCCGGCAACAGCCTGCCGACACTTCACTTCAACACTAGTACCACAACACACACAGTCAGTCACAGGCAGTGAGAATCCTCTACACCTGCAAAAAAATGGTACTTCAATTCTTCTTGATTCAAAATCGACAGGGCAAAACTCGGATCGCAGAATGGTACTCGCCATACACAGACGCTGAGAAGGTCAAGCTCAAAGGAGATGTTCACAGACTGGTGGCCTCAAGAGATCAAAAATACCAGTCAAACTTTGTTGAATTTCAAAATTATAAGGTGATTTATCGGCGGTACGCGGGACTGTTTTTCTGTGCCTGTGTAGATCAATCTGACAATGAGCTATATTACTTGGAGGCAATCCACTTGTTTGTGGAGATTCTAGACTCCTTTTTTGGCAATGTTTGCGAGCTTGACATTGTCTTTAACTTTTACAAAGTGTATGCGGTGATGGATGAGATGTTCCTTGCCGGTGAAATCGAGGAAACGTCGAAGCAGGTCATTCTGAAACGGCTAGAAGAGTTTGACAGGCTGGAGTAGACCATGATTCACCAGATGTATTCGTACCCTATTTATTTAAGTTAAGTGCTGGAATTGATGTTTGAGTTCCATGACTGCTCTACATGTCGGCATGCTGGCTACGCTGTCAATGTTGTCACGCTTGCAGAGGGTGTAACGCTCAGACAGGTATGTTTCTCTAGAAATAGTCTCATATCTTGCTGTCATTTACCAAAGTTGCCGCAAGATTTCAGATACTCCGTTATCCTTGCTCTGTGCTGCCTATTCACTGTGCACAACATACTACCCAGCCGCGTACTTCGCGAACACCACGGGAGAACACCGCCAGAAAATAAACAGTGCCACACAAGATGAACATGATCAGTAGGTTTTGGTACAACAATGCAAAGAAGCCGGGGGAGAAACGCAGTTTTGATGATGCTCCAGTTATTATGGAAACACAAATAGTGACTCAACCCCCTGTCATGATAGTGAGATCACAGACAAAGCGCAAGTCCAGTGCCAAAGCAGCACAAAAAGAGGAGCGTGAGGTGAAATGTAAACTCAAAGAGGTTCAGGCAGGATCAGTTCTACTACGGAAGAAGCCAAGGGTCAGAAGAAATTTGAAAAACGCTCAACAGAGGGTACTGGTATCCCCTGAGCAAACGATCAAGAGAATGAAGAAGGTTGAAATCGAAGCGCCTGGATGCTTTCGTCCGATATCGTTTCCTTCTGTCGACCGATACGCTATGGAGATGGCCAAGGTATCTACCCAACAGCGATCCCTATGGGACGCTACTGGAGATGTTCCTTTGGATTTTGTGCCGATAACTGACTGTGCTATTCTACATGATACGACAATTACGACTGCGCTGTGTGTGGGGGATAGCGAGTATGAAGATGACGATATGAATTGCGTTTACGATAGCGCTCCAGAGTACGAAGAGTTGGAGGACATAGTTCCATTGAGCATCATGGGGACGGAACAGGAGTCTGATAGCTTGGAGAAGCCAGGCACTTTGACGGCAAGCGAAGCGCTGAATTCTCTAGACGCTATCTCGTCTCCTTCACAGCGAGATTTTATTGCTGGACTGGAAGAAACAGTAAACCCAGTGATACCCTCTGTGATACCAGATTCGGCTGTCGCAGATTCAACAGTTGAGCAGGCCCAACCTATGACGCCCAACGACTATGAGAGCGAACATGACAGCGATGATGAAGCCCAAGAACCCTCAGGTTACAATGCCTTTGATCTATGGCAGTTGGACGCATTGACCTCCCTACAGGCTCCAAGCGTGGGTAGCGATGGTGCCCTCAAGTGCAGTGTGACTGAGGAGATCCCCTGTTCACAGACGGAGTTTGCCAGTCTAGTTGAGGCTGGTGCGTAGGGATTGCTTATCATGCCCAGAGAGTCACACTCTAAGAAGACCAATATCGGCTAGCTTGATTCTATTTATTGTATATTTATTAATGCATTTAGGAAATACTCGGACCCCGTATTAGCCTCTAGTGTGTCGGATATGCGCCGAAACACACTACGGCAGATGTGGGGCAGATGACGAAAGTCTCTTGAGAGCAATATCAGTAAACAATTGAATTGAATTCTCTATACTCGCAATTTCATCGTCTGCTATCATCCTATATTTCTTTGGTCTTGATTTCTAATTCTCTGGAGCAGCGGCGTTTGCAACCCCACGGTGACTGCTTATCGAGTCACCTTATCGCCTCCGTTGTGGGTTGCTCCGGGGAAAAAAAGATCATCTGCAGCTGCGCAAGGTGATTCTCTACATCTTAACAACGACTTGCAATTGCGAAATGACAAACGAAAGAACGCCACTGGTGGACAATCCACACTCGGCTAGACTTTCTGAGAAACGGTCACCCGCTAAGCGCTTCGTTGCTTTCTGCTTTTTGGGCGTCGTGCTCATTGTAACTTGGTTCTTGGTATTCCTGCCTAGAACTTCAACCGCCAGAGATTATGCCAGAATTCACTTCGGCAAGAGTACTGACGCCAACTATGAGAATGTTCTCCTGAACTCAATCTCGAATGAGACTCTTGCTGAATGGTCCTACCATTACACCAGAGAACCCCACCTTGCTGGCACAAACTACGAGCTTGTGGAGTGGACTGCGGATGAGTGGGAGAAGGCAGGCTTCGAGACTGAGATTGGCACTTACGAAGTTCTTCTCAATTACCCTTTGGAGAAATCTCTCAAGTTGATTTCCAAGAAGAAGGGCGTAGTATTCGAGGCCAAGTTGGAGGAGGACGTAATCAAGGAGGATCCAACAACTGGTATTCCCAATAGAGTACCTACTTTCCATGGATACTCTGCTACTGGAAATGTCACTTCTAAGTATATTTACGGTCATTACTGCACTGTTGAGGATTTTGAAGCGCTGGAAGCTGCGAAAGTACCCATTAAAGGAAACATTGTCATCTGCAGATATGGCAGGAACTTCCGCGGGACAAAGGTACAAGGCGCTGAGAAGCACGGTGCAGTTGGAGTGGTCATTTACTCGGATCCTGGTGATGATCAAGGTATTACTGTTGACAATGGCTACAAGCCTTACCCAGATGGCCCCGCACGAAACCCCTCATCTGTTCAGAGAGGCTCCGTGCAGTTCCTCAATGAATGCCCTGGTGATCCAACCACTCCAGGCTGGGCATCAGTTCCTGGTGCCAAGCGCGTCGAACCAAAAACTATCCCCAAGATTCCATCTCTACCCGTTTCTATCAATGACATTACTCCAATCTTGAAAGAGCTCAATGGAAAGGGTAAGAATCTCACATGGAGTGGAGAACTCAAGTCCTTTGACTACTCAACTGGACCATCTGATTATGAACTTAACCTGTTTAACCTTCAGGATTACGCCATTCGCCCTATCTGGAACGTTTATGGCAAGATTGAGGGAATTATCAAGGATGAGATTGTGGTAGTTGGAAATCATCGTGATGCCTGGATTGCTGGCGGTGCTAGTGATCCCAATTCTGGTTCTGCCTGCCTTGTGGGACTGGCCAAGGCATTTGCTGAGCTAACAAAACTAGGCTATAAGCCACTAAGAACCATTGTTCTTGCTTCGTGGGACGGTGAGGAGTATGGACTGTTAGGTTCCACTGAGTATGGAGAAGACAAGGCCAGCTTCCTTCGTGGCCACGTTCTCGCGTACCTTAACCTGGATGATGCGGTAAGTGGAAATGAGCATTTTTCAGCTCAATCATCCCCCTTGCTATATGATGCCCTTGTTTCGACTTCGAAGCAGGTCTCTCATAATGGCTCAACGTTGTATGATGCCTGGTATAAATCTAACAAGGCACGAGTTGGCGATCTTGGATCTGGATCCGACTTTACTGTGTTCCAACATCACGTTGGTATTCCCTCGGCTGATTTTGGATTCAAAGGATCCAAAGCTGTCTACCAGTACCACTCCAACTATGATTCTTATCATTGGATGGAAAAATTTGGCGATCCCGATTTCAAGGCTCACGAGACAATTGCCAAGTTCTTGAGCTTGTTGACGTTCAATATTGTGCAGTCACCGGTTTCCAAACTCCATGCCTCTGAATATCCCACACGAATTCTTTACGCAATTGAGGCACTGGAGAAGTTTGCAGGTTCTTCAGAAACAATCGGTGCTCGAGCTGTTGAACTCTTTGGTGAAGTTAAGGACGCAACCTTGGAGTTCAAACTCAATGCTGAACAGTTTGATGCTAATGCTGCGCAGCTAGGTGAAGAACTGAAGCAAGACTTCCCGTGGTATGAGCTGTGGAAAAAGTGGGTTATTTTGGGCAAGATCAAGGCGTCCAATGCAAAGATCTTCCATGTTGAGCGTGTATTCATTTACAAAAAGGGTCTCGATGGTCGTTCCTGGTTCAAGAGTATCATGTTTGCGCCCAATAGGAAAAATGGTTACTCTTCTATTGTACTTCCAGGTCTTCGTGAGTCTCTTGAAGATAATAACCTCGAAGCTCTGACAAAGTGGGTCGAGATTTATAAGGGAAAGATCAAGGGCGCTACTGAACTCCTAAAGGTAGTGTAAACTATTATTATTCTTATCTTCAATAACTTAGTAAATACCATGAGTGCACAAATCACCATGCGGCTGCCTCTTCGAAGTACTCGACTCTCGCACTACAGTCCTGTATGTTTTTAGTTATCGAGAATCGAACACTGTCAATGAACTCTGGAGGTCCACAGGAACATATTCCAATAGTGCCGTGGGCTGAACTGACGTACTTTGCTACCTCCTCGAACAGATTAGGTCGGGATCTCTGGACACGAAAAGCAAACTGATTCATGATTCTGTTTGAGCGAATGACTAAAGCCTCGTTTATCGGTGGGCACGATGGATCAACTATCGGCTCAGTACTTGCAAAGTCGCTTACAATATCACCATATGAGCTTAGATCTACATCCAATCCCGAATTCCCGTCCCCGGGACTTAGAAAACCACTGGCGTCAGCTTCTTCTCCAACGCCTTGTAGTGTCATAAGCGATCTCGTCATATAGAGTTCGAAGTCAATATTATCACGAAGATTGATGTCGCTTATTTCTTCCCCAAACCAATCAAGTGCCGCTCGATTCTGGATGACCCAAATAAAATAGATATTCTGTTTGTGCTCCCTCTTGCTCATATAAGAAGCATATGCAAAAGTAGCTGTAACTCCGATGCCGCCAGCTAAAAAGACACAAGTATCGCATTCTGTTATCGGCTGCATACTCCCGTAGGGTCCATCAATAAATACTCTCAGCTCAGCTCTTCTTTCGGGCTGAGTTGCTAAGAACTCTGCCAGTTTCTTTGTTGCTCCTTGCTTAGGACGAATTGCAATTTGGATTCTGCCTTTTTCTGCTGCAACGGGGGACTCAAAAACAGAGAAAGGATGTTCTTGCCAAAACATGTTCCACCTCAGAATGCGAAGATACACAAAGCTTCCAGGCTTAATTTGCCATGCTTGAGAGTATTTGAGTGACACCCGGATACAATCATCGTCAAACAATGTCAATGTAGCGGAGCAATTTGTACCAGAAAGAATTACTCTGAGAAGTCTTAATGCTCTTTCTATGCCCCATAATACCAGCGCAGCTATTATCCATGGCATCCACCCAAAACCATGGCAATGGCCGAATACGCCGATGACAAATACAATCCACATTATTTGGTGTGCGACCAGGAATACTTCGTGAAACATGGTACGTATCCAATTCAGCGAAAAGAACAGCATAATACCAGACGCATAAAGAGCAATATTACCAAATCGCCAATTGATGACTTCGTGCCACCGCAGGATTGCGCTGTGCTGCTCGATAGCTATCCATGTGTATGTGACAGCATGGATCAAAGCATGAAGCGTCATAACTCGCGCGACCCAGCGGTGATATAACTGAAACGTACTGTGTGGCCAGCCAGTTATTGAGGCGAGAGGAGAGTTTCTGGCCGCGAAAACAACCAGCAAAGGAAGTTGGGTTACAGAAATCACTGCGGTCCTATTGGAAACATAACGCAGTATCTGGTTATGTTTCGAACCTAGGAGGGGATTTGGGGTGAAGACTCGATATCCAAAACCAAGGAAGATCACGCTAAGGCTCACGTAAAAGAATATTATAATAGATTGGCCACGAGTGGGCACATAAAATTTCATTACGTGCCTCAGCCTCAGAGGGCCGGCGTGATCCCGCGAGATCATCGCAGGAAGAGAGGTGAATCTTCTAAGATGGTTCAACCAGGGCACGGTCATAGACTGAACAAGACTATAGTAACAGTGTTTCAAATAGTTTTTAGTGGTTGCACCAAGGACAATGGTAAGCCAATAAAGAAGCATTGACCATCCGAATATGGACCCCCAGATGTACTGCTTTTTCGCTTCAGTGGCAACGTCTACAAAGCATGGGAACTCTGTTTTGTTCACAGTTACAGGAGAAGTATAGCGTGTGCCTAGCACTGGCGTCTTCATATCTACTGTTTCGATCCCTTCCACGATTTTGTCCATAATAGACATGTCTAGAGTCCTCTGGCCGTTTGCCAAACATAGTTTTCGCAGATAGCTGTAAGACGAATCTCTTTTATCTTTATCCAACTGTGTGGAGATGCACATAAGAACAGTTCCCAGAAATGCTTCATTGTGACATCGACACGGAACCAATATTTCTTCCTTCGGACAGCCAAAATCAAATTTAGACGCCCACGTCCAACAAGCCAAAGCTCCCACACTATCTATGGAGACCTTTGGCGACAGAAGAGCTCTTGACGTTGTGGGCATCCCTAATAGCAGTATTAGAACTGTTTTCATGCGGAGTGTGCGGGTGCCAGTTCAGAGAAAGTGCTGAGAGAAATATCTGGGCCTACTGTGCTGTATCGGCTTGGCATTGGAGAGCCTCTTACAATTCTATTCTAGGCATTAAAAAGTTCTTCAGCTATTACAGTTTGATAAACAGCTTTTAAGGCACCTTTGTTCTGAATATAATCTTCTACCGAATGTTAGACGCGCAAGCACTCGCACACATTATACATACAGAGGTAGCTACACGATTCAGTCTGCGACGGCATAGAGCTGTCTGCCTGGTAGGGCTAGACTACTGGCCCGTTGCAAGTTTTGAAAATCGTCGTACTACGGTTTACTTCAAGAATCGACAGATGGGGAAGGTCCATTGCTGCACGTCGAGTCGGAATTGTGCATAATCTTTAAGGTAGGCAGTGGCTGCTTTTTCCATGCAGATGTCGTTTCTGCACACTCATGCGTTGCAGTGCTTAAGCCAATTATTATATGGGCTAAAAGCAAAACGTCTACTCACTTTTGGCAACACCAGTTGAGGCATAAAAGCTTTGGCCAATAGCACGGCCGGTTTAGCTGTGGAGTAGCCGAATGTGCATTGAAATAAATATTTGCATCGATAAAATGGGTTGCAGCAGACGAATTGTCTGCCGTGAGTATTTTTTTGCATTGTTTCATTGTCACGCTCTCCAAGGCCATGTTCTGCGGTTTGCCTAAGGCGTTGCACCTTGCTCAGTGGGGCAAAGTGTGGAGGCGGGATTCAGGTCGTGCCAGCTGCTCACTGGCCAGATGAAACGGCTCCTACCCAGCACGGTGGGTACCTTGCGCCATCACATAACCTTACTCCTACTTTCTCACCTCTGGAAGAAGAGTTTGTATCTCCATTTTGCACACCACCAGAAGTACTAGTGGTGTATATCGCAGAAACGCGCCAGCGCCCAGTCAGTAGGAATGGAAGGTTATGGTCCCAGGAGGGACGGTTATGGTTCCAGGATGGAAGGTTATGGTCCCATGCAATACCGCCATTCTGGCTCTCGAGAGGGCAATGATATTTTAGGAGGCTCCTTTGACTTTAGCAGCATCTTAATAGGGATCCTGGTAGGAGCCGTCTTGCTGCATATGCTTCATTCGCGTATGTCACCGGCTGTCATATCTGCCGAACCAGCAGACGACCCCCCAGGCAGAGTAGGAAGACCTGGAAGACCGCAATCCCGAGATGTATCACCTCGACGCAACCCGGTTGAAATCTGGACTCGTCACGATTTGGCAGCAGGTTTCACCAGCAACAGCACTAATCTTTACAGGATTGACGGCAACTACTATTACTTTCGAGATACTGAGAAAACAGGTGATTCGCTGTTTGAAGCTGTCTCGGATCAGCTCTATAATAACTTTGGAGACGCTCATTTTCACGTACGTGGACTCTTGGTTGACTTCATGTTTAAAGACTATGCTTGTAAGAAGCGATTCTCTCAGCTCAAGGCTCTCGGTGAAGTTGAAGGTGAAACATATTCTGGAAGATTGGGTCGAATGGCATTATCTAATCAGCTGCCTCGAGGATTGGAATTGTATGGTCTGGCACATATGTTGAAGAGACACATTATTATTTACAACCCTTTGCACGATGCGAGGGACGATGAGTACGGAAGCGAGTTCCCAAAAAGGATATATCTTGCTCGTCAAATTGTTCCAGCCGGTGATATGTCTCTTGAACATTACTATTCCGTAAGGACGAACCCGAATCCGAGGAATGTTGATCTTAGACCGCCTATGCCTGGTATTAGAGGACGCAGTCGGTCAGCACACAGTCGAACAAGGAGCGCAGTCAGAGGAAATTCACCTGGAGAGGAAAAGAAATCAAAACGCTTGTTTCCGTGGCCATTTGCTTGATTAAACGGTTTTTTGAAGAGAGGGGAATTTGACCTCAATATTTTTATCGTGTTCTATTTTATGCTGTGGAAACAAGACAAATGTCGTCCACAGCTGAGTGTTGCAACTATCTGCATGCAATGTCATTGACTTTAGATTAATAAATACAGAGCGCATCCAACAAAGGATGGTTGCCAATTAGTTGACTTCACTTACACGTCATCGTCGTCATCTATCTCATCGATCTGTGCGTCCTCTATCATTGTAGCGTAAGAAAGTACCAAGAAAGCGATGATGATAAGTAAGCTGCCCAGCATTGAGCCTGTAGATATTGGTTGGCCAAATAGTGCAAAATCTACAAGCGCGACAAGGAAAACAGTCAACAGCGCCGCAACGGACGACAGTACCGGCGAAGTTAGCGACATGAGAACCAAGAACGAACCAGAAAACACCACATTGCATACAATTGACAGAATGATCCACATCAGAGTATGGAGAGCTGGCCACTCAAACGTTTCATATCCCAAGAAATGTAGAATAGGAATCAATATCCAGAGAGTGCACAGTGTACATAAGCCCAACAGCGACCCTATCACGTTTGCAAATTGTGCTTGTCGAGGAGAGGAGAGCTGGCCCTCCAATGGACAGGTGAGATACTTGTAGAGAACTTCATACAATCCATAGAGTACAGCGCCCACGGAGATGAGTATGTTTCCCCATGCACGATACGGGTAGGTGGTGGACTCTCCAGGGTCAGCACCGCCAGAGTAGGCAACCACCAACGTTCCCAGAATAGCAAGAAGTACTGCCATAGTTTTCTTGATTGAGGCACGTTCACCCAGAATAGGCACAGCGAAGGCATAAGCAAAAAATGCAGAACAGTTGTAAATAGCAGTGAGATCGGCAGGAGTTGTGAGATTTACAGCAATGTACCAGGAAGAGCCTGCAAAGTTGAGAGCAACTGCCAGAAGGGCGGCACATCGAACAAAGTAGCGAATAGGTGCATCACGATGTCGTGGCCCTGCCACGATCACAGCGGATTTGTACTGGGTCAATAGATGCCGCCTGAGATAGGCTGGAAAAGACATGGAAAACCTAGTAAACCATAGGACAAAAGCCTGACACGGTAGCATAAAGGTCCATGATGAATGTGTGAGATATAACATCAGTATAGGTTTTCGATAGCCCAGAGTATTTGCGATATACGAGGCCGATTCTGTCTGGCCCACAAATGAGATCAAAGCCAAGGTTAAAGCAACAGCTGATAGGACAAGCTTCTTGGACTTGGAAGGAACTTCCTTCTGAGAGCGGACCCGTTGAAGCACCGGCCGCTGCTCATCGCCTATAGGTTCATAATCATGCATTGTAGGATGGAGAAGGTGTTTCCTTAGTTGGCAGGAGCAATATAGCCGACTGCGCCGCACGGTTTGAAGGACAGAAAACAAGACCAAGACTTGGATGCATGGGTCATGCGCATAAGGAATATTTTCGCGTGGTGGGCAGGCGAGTATTAGAGTAAAAGACTAGGCTCTTTTCACAAGCTGGGGACTGGAGAGTTTATACTGCAGAGCCTTCTATATTCGGCACATCGTGGTACTGACAACGGTTTCCCCAGACAGGACCCGTTGCATAAACTTGCGTCTTGGTTTCGGAGGTACCGAGCAGTATTATGAAAAAGGAAAAAAGCGAGAAGAAATCAGTTTTAGAGAGTTAGCAAACTGTATAGACTCCTGTATTTTTTTACAAATATTTAGCGTTTTTTGCATTCCTTGCATTCTGGTAATCCACACTTCACGTCCCACACCTTGGAGCTGCATGTGCTGTGACGTCAGGAAGACTGTCAGCAGCATGGAACCGGAGAGTTTATTTCTCTAGTCCAGCCGTGTGTGCGAGAGTCTACGCAACAAGGGGCTCACTGAGTGCCGTAATTGCCATCTCAGTACGCACTGGAATGGCCTGCTGATGGCTCCAAGTAAAGTCTTCAGACAAAAGCAATGCCAGATCCGGACATTGACATGCATTGAGAAAACACCTTCATAGAGCAAGTTCAGTGGTACAACGAAGATTTGAACTCACCGCCTCTATGGACTGAATACATTTGCGTACCAACCTTTCATACCGTGCAAAGGCATTTCGTGATACAGTTTGCGGGGATGAGTGTGTTTCGCCGAGTTCAGCTCATCGCGCAGTGTCTACACCCCATTCAATGACATCAACGCCAACGACAGCCGAGCATTCAAACAGGACACGCTCAAAAAGAGAAAATTCAAGCGAGCGACTAATTTTTAGAATAAACCGTATTTATCAAATTCTATTTTGTTGGTCAGCAGCCGTTCGCCGTGCTTACCGCGACCCAAAAGCAAATGAACACCATGTGGTGTCAGCACATCACCTTCCCAGCAGCATCATGCATACTAAGGTGGGTGACGTGGGTCAGGTAGAACGGACGGCACTAGTGTTGGCTTTCTAACATCCAGGCCCGAGGTCCATGTTTTTTAGAAAGAGAAATAGCAAGGAGAATGCAGTCTCCTTGAAGATTGCAATAGTGGAGGTAAGTCTTTTCGCGCGCGCCTCGCTCCCGACCCCGAACATTACTAACCCTAGGCCACCCTAGCCAACAAGCAGGAAGGCAATACTTACGCTGTGGGCAGAATTCACGGATACAGATTTTCCACCGAAGCAGCTCCTGGCGACAAGCCTACTTGGTCGGACTCAGAGTTTAACGTTTCAATTGATGACTGGACTAACGCGGATGACCTTGAAATCATGACCTGGAACAGAAATGGGAGGGCCAAGACATTTATCGGCGTCGCAACAATCAAGGCTACCAATCTGTTTCTGGAGTCAAATTACTCGGGGAGCAAACCCCATGTGCTTCAGTTATTAGACAACAATAACGACCCGGTTGGTACTGTCAAGGTCAGATTGTCGCTTTGTGGCGCCGACAAGGACCAACAGCAACTGGACGCACTGTGGCAGGGATTGTTCTCACTATCTGTCGATGACAAGCATGAAAGATATATGGTTGATTTCGATTCACAGGTGGAAGACGACCTCGATGGTTTCGTAGATGGCCTTGATTTGGATGATTCTGGCATTAGCTTCTCTAGCGACATTGAGGATAATGACGATGCCTCCGCTAACAAGAATCAAAGTCAGATATCGTTGAATACTCCACTTGTGACGATTATTGATACAGACAGAGAACAGCAACAACAGGGGGGCGGAAGAAAGAGAATGCGCAGACGGAAGCTCAAGAGACTAATCAATGATAAAAAGAGATATTTTGAGTTTTCAAAACTATCAGAGGTCGTTGGTATTGTTTACATTGACATTGAGTCTGCATCAGAACTTCCACCGCTTCCTAATATTACTCATACAGGGTTTGATATGGATCCCTTTGTCGTAGTATCCTTTGGCAAGAAAATTTTCCGTACGCCTCATCGTCGCCATACCCTTGATCCAGTTTTCAATGAGAAACTCATTTTCCCTGTCCACGTGCATGAAAGAGGCTACGACGTCCAGTTTACAATCATTGATAAAGATAAGTTCACTGGCAATGATTTTGTGGCCGATGCCTTGTTCCCTGTGAAGAAGATTCTCGAGACTGGACCGAAGCCAGATGATAGAGGTCTATTCGCTGACAGTCCTCCACAGAATGGCAACGGCCAAGATAATTCCAAGTTCGACAACGAGATGAGAAGTTTTGAAATCCCCCTTGCTGTCAACCTCAAGAAGGGTGCCAAGTTTGCTAACTATGAGCCGAAGCTGAAACTCAAAGCAAAGTTTCTTCCCTATGCTTACCTTCGCCAGCAGTTCTGGCGTCGCTTGGCATTCATCTACGATGCAGACAAAAGTGGTGCGATAGACCTCTATGAGATGAATGACCTCTTGGACTCCTTGGGCTCAACACTTTCTGAAGACACACTCAAGAGCTTTTTCACTCAGTTTGGTAAAACTGAGGATATGGAATTGACTGCTGACGAACTGGTGCTTTGCCTTGAGAAGAAAATATTAGAAGATTCATTAGCGTACAAGCAGAAGGAGTATGCTGCGTTGAGTACTCCTGCACCTTCGGTTACACCATCGGGTACAAACACACCGGCAGAGCATTTATCTGAGGAAGATTCGGTAGAAGAGCGCGTTGTACAAATTTCAGAATGCCCAGTGTGTAGACTTCCGCGGCTAAAGGCCAAGGCAGAGATTGATATTGTAACGCACTTGGCAACTTGCGCATCGCAGTACTGGAGCAATGTTGATAACCTTCTGATGGAAAAGTTCGTGACTGCCAGTCAAGCAAGGAGAAAATGGTACTCAAAGATTGTATCCAAAGTAAGCTATGGAAATTATCAACTAGGCGCAAACAGTGCCATGATATTGGTTCAAGACAGAGTTACTGGCTGCATTGCTGAAGAGAAAATGTCTGCATATGTCAGATTAGGCATGAGATACCTGTACAAGGGGGTGAAGAGCTCTAGAATGGAGTCAAAGAGGATTCGGGACCTCTTGAAGTCCATGTCAATCAAACAGGGTAGAAAATACGACAGTCCGCGGTCAGCGTCTGCTATTGAACCGTTTATCAAGTACCATAATATTGTGATGAGTGATGTGATGGAAAAGACAGAAGATTTCAAGACCTTCAATGAATTCTTTTACAGAAAGCTTAAGCCAGGAGCAAGGCCATGCGATGCTCAGGATAACAAATCTGTTATCACCTCGTCTGCGGACTGTCGCTTCATGTGCTTCCCTACTATTTCCAAGGCCACCGAAATTTGGGTCAAAGGTAAGGAGTTTAATCTCCAACGCCTGTTCGGAAGGGCATACCCTGATCTTGTTAAACGCTTTGACGGAGGAAGTATGGGAATCTTCAGGTTGGCTCCTCAAGATTATCATCGTTTCCATGTTCCGGTGGATGGTATTCTCGGCAATCCTAGAAAGATTGAAGGAGAATATTATACTGTCAACCCGATGGCAATTCGAAGCTCACTTGATGTTTATGGCGAGAATGTAAGAGTGTTAGTACCGATTGAAAGCGACAAGTTTGGCATGGTGATGGTTGTGTGCGTTGGCGCAATGATGGTCGGTTCCACCGTTATTACAGCAGGTGCTGGTTCTCGTGTATCACGCACTGACGAACTGGGCTATTTTAAGTTTGGAGGAAGTACACTGTTGCTCTTTTTTGAGCCTGGAAAGATGAGATTTGATGATGACTTGATTGCTAATTCTTGCCTGAACCCTCAGAAGCCTCTTGAAACTCTTATTCGTGTGGGGATGTCAATTGGACACCATGTGGATGTAGAGGAGTACAAACGAGATGATATTAAGAAACCAGAATTGGTCACTCCCGAACAAAGGGCTTTGGCAGGCAGAATTATTTCAGGTACTCAGTCTTTTTCATGACCAACTCCATTCCAATAATTTATTAGTGGTCGACTACTTATATATGCATTTTACTCGTCGTCATCGTAGTTTATGAATTGAGGTGGTGGAGGTGCAAAGTTCTTTGCATCTGCCTGGATAGCACTCTTGAATTCATCCTTCTTGTCTGTAAACTCCAACAGGAAATCAGTCTCGAGGTCATGGACCTTGTTACCCAGAATAACGAGAGAATGAAGTGGCTCTCCACTATCGTATTCCACCAGGTCCTGAAGCGTGGCGGCCTGAAATTTCTGCGTAGGGGCTCCGAGTCGAGAAATTGCAACGCAAGGTGTTTCTGGTCCATAAGCATTGTCGTCCTTACTCTCAGCAACCTCCAACAGTTGCTCAGCAGCGGTAGCAATGCTCATGTATCTTGGAGGTTCATAAATAAGTCTTCCGCGAGCCATGTTCTCAATTGACTGCTCCTTTACCTTAATGTCAAGCAAAAGGAGAGTATGTAGACCGGCTTTCCTATTCTCAAGAATCTTGCTGTAGAAGCTGTCTGGTTTCCAAGAGTCTGTGAAAAAGACGAGAGACACTGTTTGTCCAAAGTTATAGAGCTGCAAGCCACATGCGCCTACAGCGTTCATGACGGAAGCGTTGTGGACGACGTTGTACTTAATTCCCAGTTCACGAGCTCTCAGCACCAAGTCTGTATGGGTAGTAGCGCCAAATGGATCACCTACAACCAAGAAGGCAATATCGTCAACATCTGCTCCCGCAAGTATCTCATCTGAGCCACCTTCAACGAGCTCACGATCAGCGATTATGATTTCTCTCCCATAGAACTTTTCAAGGGAAGGCTGATCTGCAGCCATGAGAATCGAAGTGTAAGCTTCCAGATATACACGCTTACATTTCTTGACAATTTCAAGTCCTCTGACAGTAATGTCTGACTCGTACGAGAGTCCTAAACCAACTAGATAAAGCATCTGTCGTGGGAATATTTTTCCAGACTGACGCAGGGAAATTATGCAGGAAATTTCATGCCAGGAGGAGACGTAAATACGTGTGCGAGATAGTTGTCTGTGCTAAGCACAACATAACAATAATAGACAGAAATGAGAAACCAAAATAGAACTCGGAGGTCAGTGGGCGGCTTTGTAAACCGATATATTTTTAAGATCACTGCTGGAGGTGTCTAATGCCACTTCTACCTCATATACCACGCATTGACAGCAGCAGAAGCGTTCAGGACTCTTCCGGCACCTAGTATGCGGTAAGGACAGACTAACGACAATGTCACAAATTAAGAAAACTGATTTCATCATTCTCACCGGCTCACATTCCCGCCTCGATTTTATCCCACTTTCAGCTGTCAATTTTGCACGTTCCCAAAGTTCTCTCGGGGCCTTTACACGCCTATTATTTACCGTTTGCCCAAATTAGAAGTTGTTGACCTCCTCCACCACAGAAGCCTAAAACTCCTGATCACCGTTGTCCTTTTCTGATCATCTCTATTCCCCTCACATAACGTCCAGAATACACCGGTACAGTTATTTGCACCCAGTAGAGTCAGCAGGTCAGCACAATGCCTCTCCAGGGTTCCCCGTTTCAGTTTCCTGGCCGATCTGGCTTGAACTTCTCCAAGGCTAACGAGATCTCAGGATTTGAAACAATGTCAGATAAAGTTCTGAGAGAAATGAATGAAAGGGCCAAGAACTTGTTTGCTTGTGAGATGGAGGGTCCTTCGTCCACTCCTGACAAAAGAGCCAATGCTCGCGCAGCCGAGAGAAAATCTCATAAACGCTATTCCTCTGTACACAAACGCCAATTCGCAAAAATGGATTCTATTTCTGGCCATTATGCTGCACGCCGGGAGGCAGCTCGTCGGCAAGTTATTGTTCAAGAAGATGAAGTTTGCACTGCCCCTACACCAGGCAAGAGAGCTACTGTCTCGCAGGTCTCAGTTGCCAAAAGACGAAAAGTAGGATCTAATGGCAGTACAGTGGAAGTCACGCCCACCGTCAAACCGATCAAGTCCCATGAAGGTGTCGAAAGGAAATTGCAATATCCTAGTGAGCGTACTACACCTTTCATTTTTAGTTCTCCAACGCCTATGCCTCCACCAATTCATCAAGACGAGCCAGAATTCGCTCACAGCATAAACCGGCCGATTGCCCACCCATCGAGCAAACGGATGCTCACACATAAGATTTCAACATCGAAATTGAACCAGTCAGACAGTGCTCGCCCTGAGATCCGACAGACGCTGAAGTCATCGGCTAGTCAGAAGTTCAGACAGGATAAGCAGCAGGCCAGTACCAGAGAGTCCCGAATTCCTTCAAGCTCATCATTTAGATCACTGAGCTCGATGGCCAGTCGGCCACTAAGCACAAGTGCTTCAATGAGGCAAATCAGCGAATCCACCAGGAGCGTCACTCTTACGGGTGAGACTCACAGAATGAAACGCAGTGATTCCAGTCGGTCACTAGCCACAGGGGGTAGCATCCATAATGTTAAACCAATAATGCCGGAGGATACGAGACGTGTGGCCTCGGCACCTGATCATCTTTCACGAGCGCCGCTATCCAACCTGTCTCAACAAGCTGCTGGCCAGCTCCAGAATGTGGGAACGCGCCCTGATATCATCAAGAAGATGGTTAGCATCCTTCCCCGTCCCCCTCGCTCTGGAACTATTTCTTCTAAGCGATAGTGCCTGATCATCATAGTAATTTATTAATACCAATCATATAAATAAGTCTATTGCACAGTGCTAGCCATGGTATCAATAACTGCTTGAATGTTTCCAGAGTCTAATGCACAGCATGGAACAATTTGCCACTTCTTCTCGGCTGCAAAGGTAGCCAAATCAGTGAATCTCGTCTCAGAACCCTCACAGTCCGCTTTCGTGGCAACTACAAGTGCTTTTTTGTGCTGCAGACGGGGACCAAGTTCATTTATCAAGATATCCAAATCTGCGACCGGATCTTCACGGTCCAGAGCGATGATGAATGCAATTCCTTTCGACCTCTCAACATGTCTAAGAAAGTCGAGACCCATGCCAAGGTTTTCACTTGCACCTTTAATGATACCGGGGATATCGGCAACAGAGAAGGAAGGCTTGTCAATGGCAGGTAGAATGGTACCAACCGTAGGAAAAAGAGTAGTGAATTCCCAGTGGCCGACCTTTGGATGTGCATTTGAGATTGCTCTCAGTAACGTCGACTTACCAGCATTTGGAAGACCCACAAGACCTAAGTCAGCAATCAGCTTCAGTTCCAGTAGGAAATGCCCATCCAAACCATATCTTCCTTGTCTAGCGAAACGAGGATTCCTAATGGTTCTCGTATGAAAATGCATATTGCCCATACCACCTTCGCCACCTCTCAGCAAGAGCACTGGTGGGCCAGGCTTATCTAGATCAATTCCATTCCAAGGAAACGCATCTTCAAAGCTTTCTCTCTGACGAATATTTAGGTCATGGAATGTCACTTTCTTCTGTAGCTCGTGAAAATACTCCTGAGATTCTTGGAACTCTTGGTCTTTATCTTTAAAAATCCATCCCTCGACACCATCCTTCACTTGCTGTCTCTTCATTTGAATGCTGGTAGGAAGATTAGAAAAGACGTCACGCACAACCTCAACATCAATCTCGTCTTGATCTGACAGTAGCTTTGGGTCAGGAATCCACTTCACTACAGTACCAACGGGAACCTGTAAAACTACACTACGACCATTCGAACCAGTCAGTTGCCTATTTCCACCTGAAGAGCCGTTCTCTGCTCGATACTGGTGTCTGATGCGGTGAAGGGAATGATCTCCCTCAACTGCCTGTACATATACATCGCCGCCGTTGCCACCATCACCACCATCTGGTGGTCCAACGGAGCGTCCGGCATCTCTGAAAAATGACACCCGGCCATTTCCGCCGTTACCTGACCCCAGTTTAACAATCTTCAGGTCAGAAAAGTTGGTGTCGAAACGTAGGCGCTGTTTGTAGGCTTGTGGAGAGTATGGTACTTTGTACTTTTTCATAGAGCGCCGAATGGGCGCCTCAGTGGAGAACGCTCTAACAATTCTGGCGACCCTAGCTGCCTTATACAGATAACTACTCTCCAACATCTATAGATTCGCTTGAAACCTCGAGCCCGTTCTGTTAAAGTTTATTTCAGTCACGTGAAGATAGACAAAAGGGATGGAAAATGTGAATTGAAAATGATGTAAAGTATTTGATACGGAAGAATTGATCTATTCAATTAGTTACTATTAGTTCCTAGTCACTGCATTTTACAATGGCAGCTCGAAAGAGACATTGACGTCAATGTTTCTGGCCATCTCAACGACCTTGGACATCTGGCAGACCTTCTCGGCAGCCTCATCCAGGTCAGAGAAAGAGAAAATCTTAAGACCAGAGTCGGCAATCAGCTGCTGAGCCTCCTCAAGGTTAGTACCCTGCAGACGGCACACGATTGGGATGGAAATGTTCATGTTCTGAGTGCAAGCAATCAGGCCCATGGCAATGTTGTCACATCTGACGATACCACCGAAAATGTTGACAAAGATGGCAGTAACCTTGGGGTCAGACGTAATGAGCTCAAAAGCCTTCTCAATGGCCTTAGCAGTAGCACCACCACCGCAGTCCAAAAAGTTGGCTGGATCACCACCGTAAAGCTTGATAATGTCCATGGTGGCCATGGCAAGACCGGCACCGTTGACAAGACAGCCAATGCTACCGTCGAGCTTGATGAAGTTCAAGCCAGACTCAGAAGCCTCAACCTCCTGAGGGTCCTCCTGAGTCAGGTCTCTCCACTCCCAGACCTTCTCTTGACGGAACTGGGCGTTGTCGTCAAAGCCAAGCTTGGCGTCCATCGCAACAACCTCGTGGTCAGAAGTCTCAGAGAGGGGGTTAATCTCAATCTGAGTAGCATCCTTCTCATTGAAGAGCTTGTAGAGGTTCTTGACAACCTCGGCGGCCTCCGGAGTGGCGGAGTTGGAGAAGCCAAGAGACTTGGCAACCTCAGTAGCCAACTCGTCAGTAACACCAGTGTGAATGTCAACCTTGAAGGAGTGGATGGCATCTGGGGACTCCTTAGCAACACCCTCAATATCCATACCACCCTGTGGGGAAGCCACAATCACTGGGCCCTGGGTAGCACGGTCCATGAGAACAGCAAGGTAAGCCTCGCGACGAACAAACTCACGCTCGACAATGTAAACAGCAGTCACCTCCTTACCCTGGGGGCCGGTCTGCTTAGTGATCAGCTTGTGGTGGAGCATCTGCTCAGCGTACATCTTGGCCTCAGTTGGAGAGGAGATGAGCTTGACACCGCCCTTGAGGCCATTGTCAAAGGTACCCTTACCACGGCCACCTGCCAGAACCTGGGCTTTGATGACCATGTCTTCAACACCAAGGTTGGCGGCAATCTTCTCGGCATCCTCTGGAGTGACAGCAGCGTCTCCCTTTGGAACCTGGACACCGTAGGATTTGAGAATTTGTGCAGATCTGTACTCGTGAAGAGAGAGGTTTCTTCTGGCAGACACGATTGGCGTGCGTGCCAGGTTCAATTTTCTGAGCGATGTTCTAAGCATGGCGGATTGTCACTCTGGAATGGATATGCTGGTGTGTCTTGCAAGTCCACAGGTGGAATGTAGAAGGCTTTCTGGCAAGTTTCGGGTGATACTTTTCGGTATTGCCTTGTGCTGTGTTCTTGTCGGTGAGTAGGCGACCACTACCTGTGTTTTGGGAGGGGTTTGCAGCCGCTGGGAGCCGAACAAAAAAGTGCCGATGGAGAGCAGAGGGGGGAATTGGTCAATTGCTAAAAGGAAGAAAGGAAACAGGGAGCTTTTGTGAATTAGGTTGTTTACTAGCAAAGGAACTACGACAAAAGGAATTAATCTGAAAAATCCACCTCTGGTCACTGATAATTATCGTCCTTATAGATTCATTCTCGCCCCAACCAGCGGAACATTTTTCTGCCCCGCATGCACCGACACTCCTTAATGTTCCGATAAATGGCTGCGCGGGCCGTGCCCAACTCCGGTTCAAAACTGACACGATGAGAAATAGTTCTTCAACTATAATTGTATTATCCAGGAGACTCTCTGGCAAAGTTGTGTCTTTTCACTAGCGTCACTGACACTGCCGTAAAACACGTATTAAAAGGCAAGTTCCTCCACCACCGAGCCCCCCACGGAGCCAGCAGAAACCGCTGCCTACGGAGTGGAAGTTCCACCGACCTCCCCAGTAGGCTGAAAGAGGACTGACACTCACCTCGCTCCCACTGCCAGGGGCGGCCACACACAGCAGCCGCGTCTCATCAAGCTCATTAAAAAAATATTAAATTTCGGTAGCTGCTCACACAATGAGTGAGAAACTGTCAGCCGAGTTTGCGGTGTCAGTGGACCAGGCTAGCAAACTCGTTGAGTCATGGCTGTCCAAGAGCACTGAAAAGACTGAGACAGAGCCAATCAAAATGCCCACGGTCGTTGCCAACCGCGGCCTCGGATCTACAACCAAAAAGCCGTTAGTGGCCGCGTCAGATCTTGGATTGCAGCGACTTCAAAAGATTCACAAGAAGAAAACTCCTGTGAAAATGAGCAAGGTTAAGAAGCCTCAGGATAGTGAGAGCGACAGTGAGGAAGAGGTTTCCAAAGGGAGATCCAAGAAGAAGGCAGTGTCATACTTTGACCAATACAAGAAGTGATGGTTTGCCATTGAAAGCGGTGGCATTGTCCGAGCTGATGGACAGCTTGTATCTGTCAATGAGCATCTACCGCTAACGCTGAACCATCGCAAGCTCGGCATACTTGGGATATCTGACAAAGTACTTGACCAGGGAACTGGCAGAGAACCGTTAGCTCAGATGCAATTTGTCGTAATTTGCGAGAGAGGACCTCCACATATCCTTGGTGAAGGTAACGATCTAAATTGTTCAGCGCTGCCACCGCATCGACGGGTGCCCGGCGAATCGAGATGACAGGTTCATAAATAATTATGTATTAAAGTCTCAAGTAACCACCCAGATAATATTGCATTTACGTTATCGATTGGCCGGCAGAAGTTTGCGACCCATGTACTATGTTGTTAGATGGCAATGCTGTCATTGTCGTTCTAGTAATTCCGTGATAATGTCTCTAGTCTGTCCTCACCTTCTTTTGAGGGCGATCGTCGTTAGGGTTCAGCAGAGAGTGAACACTCGTCGTAGACATTTGCCGTATCGACGGTGGCATGGTCTGCTGTGAGTGATTTGGAGGTTGGCTAGGCGAGATATTGGCCGACTTATGCGGTGACGTAACCTTGCCAGGATGACCGGACGTTGAGGATGCACTTGACGCACTCGAGCTATGTCTCGATGGTGCTGGGGAATAGAACGGTTGCGAAAACACGTGTTGCTGTAACCCAGACGGCTGAGGATGTTGTGGATGAGGGGGGTGTAACGACGAGGAATAGAGCGTCGGTTGCGAAGCCCTATGCTTCGGTCCTGGGGGCTGTGGTTGAAATGGTGACTTGTTTAGTAGCACTTCACCAGACGTGTGACGACGAAATTGGACTGCATCAGCCAATAAACTGCCTGGTCTGCTACTGTACTCTGGCGGTCGGGGCACAAACGATGCCGTCATTGGGTAAGAACCTGCTCTACCTCCCTTTAGCGGGGGCATTTGTGGTGACGAAGGAGAGTGCGTATGGGACTCATAAAAGCCAGGCTGCTGTTGCTGGTAAAAGTACGACGCCGAAGAGTGAGTGGGGGCAAAATAGTGGTCAGATTGTGAGGGAGGTGTGGGTGACGTTGGCGTCGACACATTACGCTGACGAAGTACAGGTTTTTGTTCTTCGTTTTGGTGCGCCTGGTGGGGTGAGAGTGGGTAGGCATTAGCCAAAGGTGCTTTGGGGAGTGAATCCTTTGGATCATAAAGGACAGATGTTGCACGTTCGCGTGGAGTGGATTGGCGAGTATGAGGAGGTGGCAGGTCCAGATTTGACAACATTGTAAAGTGCTGCTGAATATCAGAACGTAGACGCTCCAGCTCAGCGTCGGGTTCAGATTTCTCCGAATGAGTTCTTGCCAGGTACTCGCTTATGGCCACGAGGTCGTGCTGTGTTCTGCGCAGAGCATCGAGAAGAGCATTGTTTCGAGATACCATGCTAGTGTTTGCAGTCTGTAAATGCCACAAATATGTCTCAAGATTTGTTACACGACTTTCTAATCCGAAAGGTGGCAGTGATGAAGGGGGCGCCGCTGAGGTCGCTAGCGGCGGTTGTGTAGCAGCTGTTAATGGCGGGCCTGGAGCACCAGGGGAATCAGCGACCGGGTGCGGATGGTATACAGCTCCTTGTGCAGGAAGTGGGGCACCAGCAGCCACTGGATGTGGTGGGGTATCTCCAGGGGGCGGTGTTGTTGGCATAGACAGTGACACCGACTTGATGTTGTCTCTGTGAGCAGTAGACTGGCGAGATGCTCGTCGTTTTATTCCACGCAATGATTCAATGTCACCGCGTTTAAAAGAGCCCTGGCCGTGTCGAAATTCCCACTGAACAACGGGCTCGCCATTGGTTGAATGTAGTTGCTGTTTTTCATCGCTGGTAGAGGAATGGAATGTGTCGTTAACCTTGTGAAATCCATACATGTTGAGTTGGCGTACGAATGAAGAAACATTGGTATGCTTAAAATACAAGGAGAGAACCTTCGAAAACTCTTCGTTCGGAATGAGCGCAAAGGAATCTCCGGCAGGTGTCCATGAAATAAGGTGGCTGATAGTTGCGTCTTCTAGCATGGAATATAGTTTGTGAATAAATGCCGTTTGTGCTGGCTTCGACTTGGCCGCACCGTTTCCCCCATTGGCACCACTCGCTCCGTTGGCCTGAGCGTTTGCCGCCTCGGGATTAGCAACAACTACGCTTGGTGCATTGGGCTCTGATTCTTTCCGTGCTGGGGTACTGGCAGTTGACGAAAGTGGCGGTAGTGTTGTGCTCGCTGGAGCTTCTGTTGCAGCTGCTGTTTCTTCGGTCGACGTCACCGTCGCCGTTTCTACATTGACAGAGGCAGGTTGAGATTGCACTGTTGTTGTTTCAGCATTAGCGGCCGCAATGCTCGAGGTAGGCACTGGAGGAGTTGGCGCCTGAGATAGCTCCTGATACGGCGTAGCTGGGCCCGCTGGGCTAGATACTGGAGGAATCGAGGTTGACACTGGAGTCTGCTTCGTGTCTGTAGTTGCCGTTGTTGGTGCAGACGAGTCGTCGTCCCTGGACTGCCTTGGCGTTGTTGCTAAGTCTCCAGTGCCGTTTCGCCCGACGTCGCTCTGGGCTACGGCATGTTGCGCAGCTAGAGACATGGCCTTAGGGCTGTCGTTCTCTTTGTATAGGTAGCTTTGGTTGGTTGGCAGGCTGGATGTTATTTATGCCAAGAAAATGGAGGGTTGAGAATGTTTGGTAGTGACAACTAAGAAGAAGAGTTTAGAATAGTTGTGGGAAGTGCGAAGGGCTAAGGATATATTTTGGGAGCGATATGCACTTTTAGCGGGTCTTGTGCGAGAAGCAAGTCTTGATGGAGATTTTTCCACGCTTTGGGTGGTTGCTTGATACTCTTTGAGCGGACGGCTCAAGGCGGGGACACTGCCACCGTTCGATATGGTGCAGCAACCATAGTGTGCCGACGTCGTTGCTCGGAAAATTGTACATTGTAGTACTTGGTAGACGACGTCAGGGGCTCATGAGGCTCGTCACATTTGAGTAGTTCCCGGAGGGGTCCCAGACAGAACCAGGCGGATGTTGTGCGTGTGTGCCAATGACGGGGAGGGGCTACTTCTCCCAGCGTGGGTCTTAGCACTGCAAGATGCAAAACCCAAGATCCTGGGGCAGACTGAAACTAGCAGACCCTTCTACTTGAGGGACTTTCATCTATGGTGCCTTGCTTGGTGAATGGAAAATTCGCATCCATGCAGCGCGGGAAATGTGGCTGTGTATTCAGATATATTCATTTTACGCTTTAGGACCCATACTGTCCTCTACAGTTGATGGCATCTCCGAGCCCCAGTGCACGCCCTCCTATAGCTCGGCTTGCCCCGTCACTTCCTGTGTGTTCTCTGCCGCATTCTGGAAATGACCACTCCTTGCTAGAACCCACTTGGGACTGATTGAGCTGTCTTATTCGGCACTCTTTCTCAGGCGTCGTACAGTCCAGCCGCAAGCAGTAGAGTTCGAGAATGCACTAGGTAGCAATTACAAGAGCGCTCTGTGGTTTTACTGACATGCGGAAACTCTTCCATTTTTACATTTCCAGTCATTTTTGTTCGTGCTTAGTGGATTCCATTTTGGCCAGCTCGCTCAGCATTTCCGAGCTGCCAGCTGTCAGCAAGGCAATGCTAGACGCTATTTGTCACCACCACCTGCACTTTATCCTGGTTCAAGACCACAGATTTTTGTGCCCTTTTGCACCCTTGCTTATGGATCCTTGCAGTGATACAGCAATCCAAACCCCTCAGCTATTCATAAGTCAAACTAGCAAGGTTTACCCGTATTTTATAGACTATTTCCAATAGTCTGATTGCCATCTGTCCTTTATTTTTGTCTGGTCATTTTGTTATCGGCAGACCAAATATTTTTTTTTGGGCCAGATTATGTGGCCAAGAACCTTCGCCTCACGCCATGCGTGCTCCTGCACTGTTTCATACTAAAATTTGAAAGGGTTCCCACCCAGCGCCTCCCTTCTCCACTGAGCGGCAAGTCAATGATCGAATCGCTCTAGGCGCTCGCGTTCGCTCGACCTGTTTCACGGAACCTGACCTGGGAATTCCTACTTACGCTTTCAATAGAACTGATAAATAGACAGTCATAACTCAAGAGACGCAATTAAAAACGCTCATACTCTAATTAGTACGTATCCCCCATCTCACACAGCGACCGCGATTCCAGCACGTTGTGCTCTACCAGTGCTCACTGTTGACACCAAACGGACCTGCATCAATGAGCTGTTCAGTGTGATCGCTGCTTCGTCAATACACGTCTCCACAGGATGCTCTCTCTTCCACGTGGAACTGAATGCCGTCGTATGTTGCCTTGAGCACCTTTAGTGTGGTCCCATCCACGCTAACAATCCCATAGATAATGCTTCACTTTTGCGATGCTTCCAAGGAGACCCGTTGTCTGGCTGCGGTCTCTCTGGCCAAGACTTCTAACCACCGGCGCGCGATGTCCGACAATGACTTCTGACAAAGTCGGAAAAAGCTGCAGGTAGCGGCATCTCACAGGCAGAAAAATTTGCAGACATTACTATTGCCAGAATGCCTTTAACGAACGATACTGACCGCTGGCGCAAATAGAAGTTTACCGCTCGACTGCTGTATCGTAGTTTGCATGCAGCGAGGCTGGCGTTGGGTGATACCAAGACAAGACCCACAAGGCACACCCACACACCGCCCGCCAGACAGGCTAAGACTTCTGTATGTCAATGACCTGCATGATTTAGTGGGTCCTCGGAAGTACTCCTGGACGCAAGGGCCACAGACAATCATTGATACATTTGAGACTCACCATTGCCAACATGAAAATGTTCTCCATCGGGAATACTGCACTACGACCTACATGAGGTGTGCTCTACGACTCGTTGCAGCCAAGTCTCTGGCAGTTAACCGTGATCTAAAGGGGCTTACCTACCGCAAATGTCAACTGGAGAGATTCTCTAGGTATTAAGCATTTCAGGTAGTGCGATTAAGACGCAGTCCAGTGCCTGATCTCTGACGAATAAAATGAGATATCCTCAGAAGTGTTAGAGGTCTGTCCTGTATCACTCTATCCTGCAGATATTCATATGAGGTAGGTTCTGCAAGAGTACGCTAACTAGTGTATGATTACAAGTGAGTGCTTAATCGACGTTGTTCATCAATTGCGGACCCTTTGTGATGGTACCTAGTAAGTAACCTTGAAAGATTGCCTATCGCTATTGCTTCAAACAGGAACGGCATACGTGAAAGTACTATGCGCTGTTGTCGGCCGTGATCTCTTCTCCGCGATTGTGTGCTAGAGTTGGAAGTTGAATTTGCTAGAACGTAGCATCACGTTAGAACAAGAATATTATAGAATTCAGTCCAGAAAGAAGCCTCCGGTACTAGAGAGCACAGTTTGACCGATTAAAACAATAGCAGCGCTGAGTTATATTCGTTTATGCGACAACACTAGTGATACCGCTGCTTCCTAGGTCTACTTACACTCTCTGCTCCAACTAAACTCTGGCAGCATACCGAGATTCTATTTATTCATCGCACTACAAAAAAATTCAACCAATCCCGGATCCAATATTCCTGCAAATAGTCACTGACATTTTTTCTCTCGGATCATCTACTCTGACTTCTGTTCAGCTCATCTGGTCCCAGCACTTTGTAGCTTGACAGGGTGTCACTCCCAAGTCGCACTCCCAAGTCGCCAAATCCCACACCCAGTGCAATTTAACAGGGCACACTAACACGACTTGAAACCTTCACCAACAGAATCATAGTCAAAGCTATTAAACATGGCGTACTACGCTCATGAGAACAACTACGGTCAAGGAAGCAATAGTAATCTTCAATTCTTTGGCTCGCAGTATGAAAATGCCGGGTTTGGGGGCTCTATGGCCGCTCCTTCGGGCCAGAGCCAGGGAGGCAGCGCCTCCTTCATAGACACGTCTCAAAAGCTCTCAACAGGCATTATCGCAGCATTTGGAACGTCAGGCTATCCTGGCGAACCTCCTCTACTTGAGGAGATTGGCATCAACTTTGGTCATATCCAACAGAAGACCATGGCGGTCCTAAATCCTCTCAAGTCTATTGACCAGCATATTATGGACGATTCAGATCTCGCTGGCCCTCTATTATTTTGTCTTTTGTTTGCTACTTTTCTTCTGCTCTCAGGAAAAGTACATTTTGGCTATATTTATGGAGTTGCCCTGGTGGGGACTGTGGCGCAATACGCGATTCTCAACCTCATGGCTGAGCGTTCCATTGATTTTTCACGGACCGCGTCTGTGCTCGGCTACTGTTTGCTGCCGTTGGTAGGAACTTGCCTGCTTGGCGTTTTTATTTCCCTGGATAACTTGATGGGGTATGTGTTGGCAGCTCTGTCTATTTGCTGGTGCACGAACTCTTCCTCTGCCATGTTTGTCTCTTATTTGCAGCTGACTGAGATGCGTGCCCTCGTAGCTTATCCGCTGATGCTATTTTACTGTGTCTTTAGCGTGTTCTCCATTTTTGCTGAGGCAGCATAAATTGAATACCCTAGATTCAATGGCATCGGGATAGATAGGTGAGATAGGTCGTGAAACTATGCTTCATTTACCGAGGTGACATTGCGCTCATTTATTGGACATAGAGTCTGGCCTTGGCTGCTGCGAATGATGGATCCCACTATACTGGTGTGGACAAAGCAATGGTAGATACGGCAGCCCACAAAAGCTATTCGCTTTCACAGCGATGGCATTTATTATTAAATATAACCACTAATGACTACTTATGAATCAATTAGATTAGAATCTGCTCATTTCTTCTTTATCATGGGTGCCGCTATTCTATAGCCTTCGTTGTTCACCGCAATCCCTCCCTCCCTCCTGACTGGCTCGGGTGTCCGAAAAGTTTCAACAAAATGCTCACAACGAGGCAGGGTTGGAGGTCATTACAACGACAATTTAAATGGTTTAGATGTCAATCTACCTCTACCAAACCCTACTATGCAACCACGCCCATCTTTTATGTGAATGCCGCTCCTCACATTGGACATCTTCATTCCATGGTGCTCACTGATGCCCTGGTTCGTTACCAGGCGTACTACAATGAACGAGAAACGTTTCTGACGACAGGTACTGATGAGCATGGCATAAAGGTCAAGCAAGCTGCCGAAAAGGCCGGAATGGATCCTAAAAAGTACGTGGATTTGGCATCGACTCAATTCAAGAGCCTTGCAGATGCTGCCCACATCAATTACAATCGGTTCATCAGAACCACCGACGAGGACAATTTGGAAGCCTCAAAGCACCTGTGGGAAGTACTTCAGGAAAACGGATTCATTTACAAAGGAGAGCACAAGGGCTGGTACTGTGTCTCAGATGAAACTTTCTACCCTGTTGATCAAATTGAGGAAGACCCGGATTTCCCCGGCGAAATGCGTTCTAAGGAGACTTTAAAAAGGGTTGAGCTATCTTCAGAGGAAAACTATTTCTTTGCCATGTCTCGTCTACGCGATCAACTTCTTGAACACTTTCACCAAAATACAGACTTCGTTGTGCCTAAAGTGTTTTATGAAAATATGGAGCGTGAAGTTGACCTGGGACTGCAGGACTTGTCGATCTCTCGCCCAACTTCACGTAACAACTGGGGTGTTCCAGTGCCCGGTGATCCATCACAGTGTATGTATGTCTGGGTTGATGCCCTTACAAACTACATGACATCTGCAGGCTATCCACATTCTTCGCGCGCATGGCCTGCTGACGTCCACGTGGTTGGAAAGGATATTGTTCGTTTTCACTCTATTTATTGGCCGGCCTTTTTGCTGGCAGCCGGAATTCCATTGCCTAAGCAGATTGTTGTTCATGCCCATTGGACAATGGGCGGGTCAAAAATGTCCAAATCCATTGGAAATGTCGTTGATCCATTCTTAATGCTGGAGACGTTTGGATGTGACTCTGTGAAGTACTTTTTGCTAAATGATTCTTATCTTGATCGCGACAGTGACTTTTCCCGGGAGAGAGTTTTACTGAGACACAATTCGGATCTCGTTAACAAGCTTGGCAATCTTGTCATGCGTGTGTGTGGTCCGAAATTTAATATCCAGCGCGCGCTCCCCAAGAATGATGATGATATCATGAAAGCCACTCCTTACAACAATTCGCATGTGGCAATCAAGAAGGATCTCTCCGGTCTTGAGGATCGCGTACGAGAGCACATGAAAGAGTTCAAGACTGCCCATGCACTGAGCGAGATTTGGGTCCAGATTGCTTTTGCCAATCGCTATCTACAGGAAGCTGCTCCATGGGCTGAGGAAAATGAAGATGTGAGAGACTGTATTATCAAAGATGCTGCAGAGGTTGCTAGAGTTTGTCTTCTTCTTACCCAACCTTTCATTCCCGAAATTAGCGGACGCATGCTTGATAGATTAGGAGTTAATGAACGCTCTGTGGCGTATGCTAAGTACGGAGCAGACTTGTCCTATGCCACGACAGCGAATCGAAAGGGAGGACATCCAATCAGCCCTTACTAAATGTACATAGCTAAATATAATTTAACCCCTGCCAGAATTTCATAATGTCATCCTAGAGTACTAGACATTGCAAATCACCTGAATAGCATCGTCTCAGTCTTCAGGGTATTGAGATCAAGAATGATCAGCTCCCCAGTTTCTGAAAAGTTCGGGATACCGACAATTGTACAACTTCTACCTCCGTATGCGACACGTTTTTCGTAGAAAGAAGGTTGATTTCCAACAAAGTAAACATCTGGCACTTCGTCTAAAATAAAAGGATCTTCTTCAGTAAAGGGATAGCACCAGAGAGTGTCTGGTGCAGTAGGGCAGGGGTGGTTATACTTCACCGTTGCTTCTACAAGGTCTGCTCGGTTGAATTCAGTTTCGCTGACGTAACGATAAATATTGTTGATGTTCTGGCCACTTGTTCCAAAAATCTTCACTCCATTAAATTGATACCAGGCTGGGTTGGTTTGACGTTGAAGAGTGTTCAAGTGCTTTCCTCTTCCAAATAAATGAGAAGTAATTGGCTGCTGAGGGAGAGCCAGTGTCGTTGGATCTTCATTACCAGGCATGACTGAGACAGGAACACTTCTAGCAGCATCTGCAACGAACTGATCAAATGCAGCCATAGGCTGTAAATCAATCTTTTTTGGATGATAACCAAACCGCATAGGACCAATGTAAGTATCGTCTTGTGGTTCATGGCCAACAGAGTTTCCAGCAATAATAAGATGTCCAATCTGCGAAGAGTTATCCCTGTCAAAACCCAAATCTCCATCGAGCCAGTCCAGAAGCAGCTGGCGACGGAAATCCAAGGTGTTTGCAAAGTGCAGGCCCGAGATCAATGCAATTTTTCCTGTCGGTTGATCCTTACTTTGGATGCTACCATTGGAATGTTCTGGATACGTAGGGTAGACAATATCCTCCACCTCGAATTCACCCTCTGCGTTCTCAGATCCAAGCACCCCAACAACGGCACCCGTGACAAGCACATGTTCACTGAGAATGGATCCGACAATACTCACACGACCGCTTTCGTCTTCTAAAGTCAGGGTATCCGACGGATCAGGTTTCCATGCTGAAATATCTCCTAGCCGTTCTCCATAATGCGATGCGGCTACTTGCAAGAGAACGTCAGGCTTCAGTTTCATGTCTTTATAGACAGTGCCCACTACCCAGCACTTTCGAAATCCTACATTCAGGATATTTTCTGCCAAAGTCACTTCCGGCCATTTCTGTTTTCCTGCTTTTTTCACTCTAGGCTGCAGTTGCTTGAGTCTCATAAAGTACAGGTTAGAGAATTGCTGGTTGTATGTTCGGGATGTTAAGGGTACGATGAACCTTTGATTTGCTTCTACATCCTGCTGTGTTACAGAGCTTCGCAGCGGTGCATGGTCTGTACTAGAGCTTCCTATCGCCTCGGTCGTCATAGTGCTGATGAAATGATTTATTGACGCGAGTGTACGGCTGCTTGGGGACGCGATGTGCTTAATGATATTCGGACGCGGTTATGGAAGTATCAACAGAATTGACACAAAGTCGATATTGAAATAAAAGAATAAATAATTCGATTTGTACAGGATAGTTTATACATTTCGTTGATTTCAAAGTCCGAGTGAATTGGTGTTGTATCGGCAACACTGAGCAGCGCCATCACCGGGCGTATCTTGGCTCAAACGAGTTGAGCTCTTGAAGATGATTCCTCACCTTTTCTGGATTCTTGCAAAAGTCGCACCCATAATTACAATCAGGTAATGAGACTTCCTCGTCATCAAAGTATTCACAAATCATTTGGCGTCGGCACCGTGCCGACTCGCAGTACTCAATCAGCTTCCTTGTTCCATACTCCATCTCACCTCGCGAATCTGCGCTGTCGATTCTGTTTCCAGGACAATAATACAAGATACATCGAGCCGCTCGCCCATCCCTGCCTGCTCGTCCGGACTCCTGGTAATATTCCTCCATGTTGCGCGATAACGCCGTATGAATCACAAAGCGCACGTCCTCTTTGTCAATGCCCATCCCAAAAGCTATTGTGGCCACAACGATTCTGATAGTCGGATCATTACCCATCCAGCGATGGGCCACATCGCTCTTATCTGGAACGCCAGCATGATAGGCCGCAGCTGGAATGGCCTGCTCGCGCATCATTGATGCCAAACCTTCTGCCTCAGCCCGTCTTCGTACATAAATGACACCTCTTGGGTAGAAAAATGGACCCTGCGTGTTATTCTCCCTTACCCTCTTCTCGTAGACTTTGAGAAAATTCACAATATCGTCATATACCAAAGCTGGGTCCGAAGTACAGCGCACCTCGTAGTGTAAGTTGGGGCGGTTACAAGTGAGAGAGTGAATCTTCACAGTGGTGGGAAGTTTCAGTGAGGCTCTAATGGATTCCCGCATCTTCTTATTAGCAGATGCTGTCAATGCAGTAACGGGGATATTTGGATACGTCCGCTTCAAGAATCCCAGGTTTTTGTAGCTGTCACGAAAAGTATTGCCCCACAGTATACAACAATGAGCTTCGTCAATGACAATGCGCCGGAGCTCGTTGTGAGCCACAAGATAATCCAAGGTATTACGGAAAGTGGGAGAAATACAACGCTCTGGAGTGGTATACAGAAGACGTGTTACGGGGTGGCCGCTTTTCTGTAGATCATTCATGATTTCTCGGAACTCCTTTTGTTCGGTCGTAGAGCTAAGCACCTTGGCAGGGATGCCCAGTTTCTGCAAATATTCTACCTGATCGTCAATCAAAGAAAGAAGCGGGGAGATTACTATCGTACAGCCGTGACCCTGGAGAGCAGGAAGTTGGTAGCAGATGGACTTGCCATATCCGGTAGGCAGAAATATCATCAAGTCATGGCCGTCAACGGCATCCTGGCAGATGGAATACTGATGCGGCCGAAAGCTATGCTTTTGAAAACAAACTTTAAGTGTATAGCTGAGGTCAGTTATACCCCTACTACTTGCAGTCTTCGTCGCTAGCTGCATCAACGCGCATGAAACTTCGCGCAATTTACGTGTAGAAGTGGTGACACAAGCGCGTGAACTTTCCCAGTGACGCCAGTACCCCATTATCACGTGATGTGGTGTAAATAGAACAGTATCAGCTTGAAGGTGATTCATATCAAAAATCGCTTTACATTTCTGCAGTGAGAGTTCAAAACACATAATCATTTTACTAATTTATGATGCCATAGCATAACGCAAGTGAGACAACAATTCTACCGTCTCTTTCGATGAACATTGCCGACTTTTGAAGGGGGAGGTCACCAAGAGCCTTTCGACCTTTACAACAGCCTATTTTGTGACAGATCTGAGTTGTGGCCATCTGAATCCGAAGGACTGCGAGTACTATCGGGGTGCTGAACTCTCGAAACAGAAGTGTTTTTGCCTACACCTTCTCTAGTCTCGACGCTTTGCAGCGGAACAGAGTCGTTGTCATCTTCTTGATTCGAAATCTCCTTGTCATCTAAAGTGTTGTCCCTAGAATAGGAACCAAGCTGTCTTACTATTGGACTGTCCTTCTTCAGCCAATAGTAGGACTCCATTAGACCTGCTTTCGAATGTAGCGCAAGCTGAAAACCTTTCTCTCTTGCGTCAGTGAATGACATAAGGTTCACGGGTTTAAGCACCAGCGCCACGTTCAGTATGATAATAAAGACCCAGCAGGATATGATGATTGCAGCCATGTGCGTCACATCATAAATGAGGGCAGTTGATACTGTAAAGTGCCACAGCGGCTTCATCTGAGGATTGCCCAGCTCTTGTGAGAAGTTTCTTACCAACGCAGGTAGATTATCCACCAATGTTACTGGCGATTGCGGAACTAGTACATTTTTAGACGTGTCGACAGTCGCGCCCGTAATCTGTGCCAACTCAATGTTTACAATGTTGATGAACAACAAAGTGTAACTAGAATTCCACAATGTTGACGTAACGGCCAGAGTGCTACTAGAGTACTTGTTAGTAATACTGGCCCAAGCGGTGGTTGAGTTATAGTCGGCTGAATTTGGCCCTGTAAGATAAGGTTCGGTCACAGTACGATTCACCTGATTCAGTGTTGCGTTCCAAAGTAGAGAAGTATAGTTGGCATCCACCCATGAGACTGCTGAAATCATGTTACTAGCCCAAGGAATAAACGAGCTGTTATATTGGTATCCTCCAGAGTAAATAAGATTTGCGGCAGTTAAGCAGAGTCGATTAGTCGAAGGGTCCACAGACAGCAACGTAAAGTTCTGATATTTAGCTGACATAGTCTCGATATCCCAAAAGAACCCTTCCTGCAAAATACCGAACGATATCGGCTGACCTGAACGAAGTCCGAAATTAACCCCAACCGTGTTCGGTAACTGCGATGCAGCGCTCGTTCCTACCTGTGGTTCAATCACAATTGTGTAGCTATTCAGATCTCCGCCAGAGAAAGTGTTGTCAGCAGATCCTTTCAGGGTCGAATTGAATTTGTTTATCTTCTGGTTGTCCCCTAGCAAATTGACATCGTTAAAGGAATTACTACTATTCGTGAGTTGTCTGACATCCGTGAAATGAATTTGGAGAGCGTCTGCGATATTAGTGCCAGACATGGACTGGTTCCATTGCGGAAGCACGTCCGATATCGATATGGGGTTTGGCACAGGATTGGCACCTTCGACAAGGAAATGGGAAAGGAAGAAAACGGACAAGGTAATAGTAATCCCAATGATGACCATTATTATGTTGAAGATTCTAATGGCAGGATCGACTAATGGCGGCCTTCTTACTTTGTTCTTGTTGAAGTTCTTGACATGGATAATAGCAGTACCAAGAATACCGTTAATAAGGTTATACTGTTCCATGAAAAATGCATGGCGAGAGTTAAACAACAGAGGAATGATGTAAAGGTTTGAAGCTGCCGCGATACACGAAGTGACAGTTATACCAACGAGAACACCGTTAGCACCATAATTGGTGGTAATGATTCTGTGAGCCCACTCAGAATTATCACTTCCAATGCACAACGTGCAGTTCTTCATTGTTACAGAAAGTGAGAGTGGTTTGCTGAAGAATCAATCAAAAAATGCACCTGAGAGATTACATGGCGTCGACAAGACATTTATTCATGGTGGGCGTCACATGGTGTACAGCTTTCTGGTGTATGATATATTGAGGGGTTTCAGAAGTTGTGCAGCCGTGCATGTCTCCATGCTATGGACCAACTCGCCGACCTTGTCGAAAAGTCTATTAATGGAAGGTGAGCCTAGGCTCACCTTGGTACCAGTTTGTTACGTTATCACTGGCAGGGAGGCTAACTCTTTCCTCAAGCGTTCTCCATGATATCCTTCGCTTTTGAAGCGCCCTGTTTCTGGCTACCATGTTAATCGCTCGCCCCACGTGGAAAAAGAAGGATGAACATCGTTACTGACTCAAAGAAACAAATTCAGAGGAAACATAACAAGCGCTTGTACTCTGCGACGAGTAGAGGATTTGGAACAAGATGTCTCCTGCACCCGCTTATCCATAGTACAGCTGTGAGGAGACAAATATGGACAGCCGCAGGGAGACAAAAAGGGATTCAGAGGAACATGGCTGCGACTGACTGATGATTCAAAATGGCGAGAGTACAAAAAACGACGTGCATCACAAAGTATTCACTTATATATAATAATCAGAAGGGAGATGCGGAAGGCTTTTAACTTGCAATGAAGGGAAAAGGCACTGGGTCGCCGGATCACGATGTATCTACTGGAAGTTAGACGCATGCAAGGGACACCTGCACTATTCCCTGCATGCTCATAGCGTAGACGTCGAGTGTCAAGGTAGGCATATTAAGGGAGGAATCTCTAATATCCTACCATATTATAGTGGGGTGATAGTGGGGTGATATAGTGCGCCGGAAGCTAAGCGTATACGATTCGGAGTTTGGCTCTATGAGACTTTCAAAGTTCAGATGGACCATAGATATAGGCAAACGTATGCTGCTTACCCCATCGTCTACTCACAAATCATCCTGCCATCAATTCTTGGATTATACCTTAGTCAGCTAACAGCATACATTTACTTGGACCGCGAAATCAATCAACCGAAGCACTCACTCGCTAATCTGCCCATCCCAGACTTTAACACACCAGTGTTAGATGGCCCCAGAATGGCAGGCAAGTGGCCAAGTATCAATCAAAGAAAAGACACATTTCTGCAAACTGCTCCATAGCTGAAGAAAGACGATAGCAGTTTTGTGTCATATTCAGCTTATCTCTCCCCTTTATCAAATAAAAAACTCGATGCCCTCTTCATCTACTGGTTCCCCAGTGCTCCAGTGGTCTTCCGGTGATAAAGTGAGTTATAACGTGTATCATGTGTCTTTATAGTTTTTGGTACCACATTATAACAATCGATCAACTCAAGGCCACGCCCCTTCACCAGCAGCTCAACAGCTTTCTCACTGGATTCACGATGTGACAATTGAATCGTCTTGACAGCCAAAAAGATAACATTCAGTACCAACATTATTCCCCAGCATACTGCCGTGATGACAACGGTGTGTGTTATGTTGTAGATAAGCGATGTTTCTACCACAAAATCCCACACTGCTGCTATCTCAGGGTTTCCAAGTTGATCTGACAGATCTCTAATCATACCCGGCAAGTTTGTAGGCAGGTCAAGACTGCTGTTGAATCTGGTCACAAATTTTCCGGTGGTATTCAGGGAGCGGTCCAGAATCTGGCCAATTTCAACGTTAATAACGTTTAGTGCATGAAAGCCATATCCCATGAGGGTTTCACTCGTCGGATTGCTGAGCTGGGAATAAATTGCAAGCGTAGTAGCGTTGTACATATTTTCAAGATAATACACTCCTAGCCGTATGGATGCACTTTCATTCAGGGGTTGCGGTTGAGCAAATGTCCACATCTTCTCGGCAGCTGTGGCATCTAACCATGTCATTGACTGCAAAACATCGACAGGCCAGGTGTTATTAGCAGTCGTCGCGTCGAATCCTTGCGTGAATATAACGTCAAAAGATGAGAGCGTGATGACACTAGTATTCGGATTGACAGATAAATAGTTGGAATAGAGCGTCGTCTGATCTGGAATATAGTTTTTTTGCATCTCGGGTTGCTCCCAGACAAACCCAGCAGTATCCCGTACGCGGGAATCATTCTCATCATTATAGGCCGCGAAGAAGTGAATGGACCTAGTGCTGTTATCAAGGGTATTGTTAGAGTAAAATTGAAACAGGCCACCGATTTGCCCTCCGAAAGTGAGAGGATAAGAATAATAATCAAAAAAGGATATTCTGTACAAATCAGACCCTTCAGCATCCCTGCCAACTACTGGTCCAGCAGCGTCCGGTCCTACATATTTGCGCTGCCCAACATCTTGGTTATCAGGGCCATACTCAGTGCTGAAGGTCGTTTTCAATGCATTGTGACCCGAAGTAATCTGATAAATGCTGTTCAGATACTTGTCACCAATATCGGCGATATCACTACCCTTTACTGATGAACCCCAGCTCGCATCTATCTCCGAAGCCAAAATGTCATTATACGCAGGCTCAGCACCTAAAATCAGTAGATGGGAAATAGCAAACACCACTACAGTGAATAGGCAAGAGATAGTCATTGCAATTCTGTTTTGCTTCACGATGTAGGGCCGCAACGGAGATGGATTGGTGACTCCCTTCGCTTGATACCACAACTTAGAGTGTCGAACTAGATCTCCTAAGATCGAGTTCATGATGTTATATCTTTCCATAATAAACGCGAATCTCGAACCAAAAAGCAGTGGAATGATATAGAGATTAGACGCAGCCAACGTACATGATGTGACAGCCACGCCCACCAGGACGGCGTTGACTTTATAATTCGTCGTTACTATCTTGTTGGCGAGGTCGCCTTGTCCAATACAAACAGTGCAGTTCTTCATTGCAGGGATCGCGATGGGCAGCTGTCAAAAAATCAGGTTCCTTGCGTGCCTGTTGTGGCTGGGCCTGGCCTGCCATCGTATGACGACCACTTCACTTTCGAAGAGAACAGACTTAGGAAGCAGATTTGCAAATGCACGCGCGGCGGCCAGGACAGGACCCTATTATAAACTTACACCTTCTTGAAATATCGTTGCGAAATCTGAATCCATAACTAATCAACAAAAAAAATCATCCCCGCCAGGGATCGAACCTGGAATCTCTTGATATCGCAAACATCGTAGTCAAGCGCCTTGCCATTGGGCCACGAGGATAACTATGATACTTATCGGCGTTTCTTTACAAGAAGTACTGGCATGAAACAGAACAAAGAGAATTTTTTCCTGTGATTTCTCCGTTTATTTTATCGTTAATGAGCTTTAATACATAATTTCCACTTATCCAAGAGGGGTAATCCCTTCTTACGCTCAACCCTCTTACGCTCTGTCAATCAGGAGCATGCAGAAGAAAATACAAAAATACGCAGGATCATAATGTGGCCAGGCAGGCAAGGACATTAGAGAACCGTGTGAAACAGTCAATCAGGAATTTAAATTATATGCAAGTTTACCTTCATAGGTAGCCCATTGGAGCGGGCTTAATAAATTGATCGGGATTGGATTAGACAGGATAGGCAGGGTGAGATAGCCTACACGATAAATTGATTAGGATTGTTAATTTCCATGAGTAGACCTAGATATTTGCTCTCGCAATGAGAGTCAAATCGTTCAATTCTTGTAGTGACTTCTTTCTCATGGTCACATTCCCATTTAGGCTAATCTGTTTAGCTCGGGTCTTGCCGCTTCGTCACGCGCTGAATCATTCTACTGACACGTTGTGATATCTCCTGCAAGAGACCAAATCCTTTGTGTAAAACATCGTCTAGATTTTTGACTACAACAGCGTTTGAATTTGTTAACCCCGGGCTAGAAACTGAAGCAGAGGATGGCGTGATTATGAGAGTATAGTTTTTTCACGCCCCCTCAATAGGAGAGAAGTACTCAATAATTTAGTAAATATAACATCTTATCGATTCTCTGCCTTCTCGAGCAGCGCACTGTGAGCCGACCCCTCCACAATTAACCGACCCATAAGGCGAGGGTTTCGTGCCGCTCTTCGCAACGCTCTTAGCGCCTAGTTCATAATAGTAGACTTTCTCTGAGTTAATTGCACGGTAATAAGTCTTAAGGTAAACGCTATGGCTCTTCCTGGTATACCATTTATGCTTAACAATATCCAACTTATTTCATGAATGTATTTTGGATACCACGAAGGATTGATTTCGAGAAGAAGCTTATAAACAGCTGAGCGGATCTGATTTTGGTATCTTAACTTGAATGAAAAGATCCTCTAGAGTCTTTTGAAGTCTTTACAAGAAATAGCAAATTAAATCTTTCTTCCTTCCAGTCCTATACTTCTATATAGATCCCTTCTGCACAGCCTATTCTAAAGTACCCGTTTCATTATAAGAACGTCTCTTCTACATAACTCTTTCAGGTTAATAATCTCACTAAATTACGGTACGTTTGTGACAATTTTCGCATCAGATTATCACTCACAACCGTAAGATTAATGCCTGCATCAGGATGTCACGTATCCATACTTTTATCAAGTGATGTGTTCATTTACGACCACTATATAGAACTATCAAACTTCCACGATACATAGAGAATTGAATTTTCTTCCTTAAACATCAAGTAACAAAGTCCTCCTCTTTAGTCTATGGGTTTCCCGGCCATAGTAGGGTTCCGATGATGCAACGAGTTGAAATTGGTTTCAAATGGTTCGTCACTCTTTGGTAACATATCGTAGCAATCGATCAACTCAACGCCACGTCCTTTTACCAGAAGCTCGACAGCTTTCTCACTGGATTCACGATGTGACAATTGAATTGTTCTCACAACCAAAAAGATAACGTTGAGTACCAGCATTATTCCCCAGCAGACGACCGTGATAACAACAGTGTGAGTAATATCATAGATGAGTGACGTTTCTAACACAAAATCCCACATGACTGCTATCTCGGGGTCTCCAAGTTGATCCGACAGATCTCTAATCATGCCTGGCAGGTTTGTAGGTAGGTCAAGACTGCTGTTGAATCCGGTCACATATTTTCCGGTGGTATTTAATGAGTGGTCCAGAATCTGGCCAATTTCAACATTGATAATGTTCAGTGCATGAAAGCCAAACGCCATTGGAGTTTTGTCAAATGTGTTGCTTAACATCGAACATATCACAATTGTAGTGGCATTATAAATATTCTCAGTATAAGAGACCCCTAGCCGTAGAGACGACGTTTCATTCAGGGGTCGCGGTTGAGAAAATGTCCACATCTTCTCGGCAGAACTAGCATTTAGCCAGGTCATTGACTGTAAGAAATCCATTGGCCAAATATTCTGCGTCGTATCAGAATCGAAACCTTGCGTGAAGATAACATCCAACGACGTGAGTGTGATAACATTGGTGTTCGGGTTGACAGATAAATAGTTGGAATAAAGCGTCGACTGATCCGGGATATATTGCTTTATCATTTCAGGTTGCATCCAAACAAACCCAGCACTATTGTGTGTGCGTGGATCCGAGTCATTGTAGGCGCCAAAGAAGTGAATTGCTTTGCTGTTACCCTTAGTATTGTTGGAGTAAAATTCAAAAAGCCCAGCCACTAGCCCTCCAAAGCTAATACCGGAATGATAAGAATCAAGAAAAGATATTTTGAACAGATCAGCGGCCTCAGGATCTCTGACAACTCCGGCCGCAGAATTGTCATCGTCTTCTCTATAAGGACCCTCATCAAGGTCCTGGTTATCCGGACCATAATTAGTGCTGAAAGTAGTTTTCATTGCGTTGTGACCTGTAGTAATCTGATAGATGCTGTTCAGATACTTGTCACCCATACCTGCCAAGTCACTGACTCTCACAGACGTGCCCCAACTCGAATTTATCTCTGAAGCCAAGATATCATTATATCTGGGCTCAGCACCTAAAATCAGTAGATGAGAAACAACAAACACCACCACGGTGAATAGACAGGAAAGAGCCATTGCAATTCTATTTTGCTGTACAATATAGGAGCGCAGTGGTGATGAACTGATGGTGCTTTTGGACTGATACCACTGCTTGGAGTGTCGAACCATTTCTCCTAAGATTGAATTCATAATGTTATATCTTTCCATAATGAACGCAAATCTTGTACCAAAAAGCAGTGGAATGATGTAGAGATTGGAGGCCGCTAAGGTACAAGAGGTGACTGCAACTCCCACTAAAACGGCATTGACTTTATAATCAGTTGTCACTATCTTGTTGGAGAGGTCGCCTTGTCCAATACAAACAGTGCAGTTCTTCATTATTATGAAGAACGGCAGTGGACACACTTCATTTTATTGTACCCTTCGCTCCATCTCCTGATGTCCAAATACCAGGGCTACCGTGTGATGCACAGTTTTACGTTACATCTGTTCACAAAAGTATACTGCACGATGCGAATAGAGGATAGGTACGGCACTTTGAACATATTCTACCTGGCATTATAGCAAGGAATTAAATACCCGGTGGTCGCTTAAGCCATAAGTGAAATGATGAAGCTTATTCATCATGGACCAAAGAAACGCATATTTCCATTAAGGGACGAATCCGGAAGTCTTGGCCAGGCGTCTTGGTACCGCAGCGCCAGATGAGAGTTTGGTGGTGACAAGTACTATCAGAAGAGATTCCCCTCGGCAAATAAAATATTGCCAAAAGCGACGGCAGGTTTATGGGGATAGAAAAGACGAACATTGGGCATTAGAAAGCAGTTTTTTGGTTTTCGTTTACTTCTGTTGGGATTAGTTTCAGTTCACTGCAGTTTAGAGCTGCCGTTTTGGACTATCGGTTCCCAAATAGGAATCGGCAGGGAGCAGCGGTGCAAAGAATATAGAAGTGTATGCTAGAGGAAACTGGTGTCTTATCAGGCACTTCACTTGATAGATCGTAATAAATTGATTAGAATAGGTCTTATCAAAGTTTGTTGTGAATGCTCGAAATCAATAGCAGTGCACCTGGACCCGTCTTGTGAACCTTACGACTCTTGATCAGCATCTTTGCTATTATCACTTATCATTGTTCAGCATCGCCTTCTAGTTTTGTCTCTCACTTCTACCTCGCAAGATCCAGAGTATTAACCAGCCTATGATTTCTTAATTATATAAATGGCTAGTGTATTTGACTGTCGTTGGCCCTAGAATAGCCAGTAAACCCCGGTCATCAGCCTTTATTCTTTCCCCGTAAAATAGAGGGCCTCTAGCTTTACTCATTGTCTACAGACTCCAATACAACTCGTTTCGTGCTATACCCTCTTCAGTTCTCAATGATGTGTTCTTCCTTTTTCATTGTTTATTGCTGGTGTTCGCCTACGCATTCGGAGTGTGAGTATCAACATGGACCGACCACCAATCTTGGAGACTGTACACCCAGGTCACTGGGCTCTCGACTGGACCATCTGCTTAAGAGTGATGATATTCTTTGTCGCCCGTCTACGAAGAGTGTATGGGGATTCTTGTTTCTCTTAGATTATATTTCCTTGTTTAGTGCAACAGAATTTGTACACCTCAGAACCCGGTATCTGCTGATGAAAGATAGTGAGTGCTGTGAGGCATTGCGTAGTGGCTTGGTTTACCAGCCGTACTCCAGTCCAGGCTCAGGGCTGTCAACCTTGTCAGATGGCCTGTTTTCTCGCAATGATCACTCAACCAATCAGTACATTGCAAGATCTCAAGCTTCAGGCAGGCTTCCACTCGATTTGTTTATCAGGTTCAATCTACAAAATGAGATAAAAAATCAAAGGACTTATAGTTTTATAGAGCTATGCTGATGATTGGGAGTCTTTTCCCTTCCTATAGAAATTTCTACTTCCTTATAGAGATTGCCACTTCATAAAATAAATCTCTTTCCTAGGCAGTCGTACCTTCCCTTCCGTCTAGACTACAGGTTCTTCAGTTACAGTGGGGTTCTTATCATAAAATGAGTTGTAATGCGCACACTTTGTCTCCACAGTTTGTGGTACCACATCGTAACAGTCGATCAACTCAAGGCCACGTCCTTTTACCAGCAGCTCAACAGCTTTCTCACTGGATTCACGATGTGACAATTGAATTGTCTTGACAGCCAAAAAGATAACATTCAGTATCAGTATCATTCCCCAGCAGACGACCGTGATAACAACAGTGCGTGTAATATCATAGATAAGTGACGTTTCTAACACAAAATCCCACATGACTGCTATCTCGGGGTCTCCAAGTTGATCCGACAGATCTCTAATCATGCCTGGCAGGTTTGTAGGTAGGTCAAGACTGCTGTTGAATCTGGTCACAAATTTTCCTGTAGTATTTAATGAGTGGTCCAGAATCTGGCCAATTTCAACATTGATAATGTTCAGTGCATGAAATCCATAGCCCAGGGGAGTTCCGTCAAGTTGACTGCTTAAAATTGAGGAGATCGAGATCGTAGTAGCATTGTAAATGTTCTCAGTATAAGAGACTCCCAGCCGTATAGATGAAGTTTCATTCAGAGGCTGTGGTTGAGAAACTGTCCACATCCTTTCGGCAGAACTAGCATTTAGCCACGTCATCGATTGCAAAACATCCATCGGCCAGATATTTTGCGTGGTTTTAGAATCGAACCCTTGTGAGAAGATTACGTCCAATGACGTGAGCGTGATGACACTAGTATTCGGATTGACAGACAAATAGTTGGAATAGAGTGTCGCCTGGTCCGGAATATAATCTTTCAGCATATAAGGTTGCTCCCAGATTAATCCAGAGGTATCACGGGTGCGTATATCAGTGCCGTTGTATGCTGAAAAGAATTTGATCGCCCTGCTGTCACCTGTATTGTTGGAGTAAAATTGAAACATACCCATTAGCTGCCCTCCAAAGCTATTTCCGGTATGATAAGAATCCATAAATGACATTCTGAACAAATCGGAGGCCTCTGGATCTCTAGCAACTTGAGGCCCCGCCTGGTCATTATCGCTATATTTACCCTGTCCAACATCTTGGTTGTAAGGGCCATACTCAGTGCTGAAGGTCGTTTTCAATGCATTGTGACCCGAAGTAATCTGATAAATGCTGTTCAGATACTTGTCACTCATATCGGCTATATCACTACACTTCACAGATAAACCCCAGTTAGAGTTTATCTCAGAGGCCAGAATATCGTTATATCTGGGCTCAGCACCTAAAATCATTAGATGGGCCATGGCAAACACAACTACCGTGAAGAAGCAGGATAGTGCCATTACCATTCTGTTTTGCTTCACAATATGTGTTCGCAATGTGGACGAACTGATGGTGCTTTTGGACTGATACCACTGCTTGGAGTGGCGAACTAGTTCTCCTAGGATCGAGTTCATGATGTTATATCTTTCCACGATGAACGCAAATCTTGAACCGAAAAGAAGTGGAATGATATAGAGATTGGAGGCTGCCAAAGTACAAGACGTTACTGCCACGCCCACCAAGACCGCGTTGACTTTATAGTCCGCTGTGACTATCCTGTGTGCAAGATCTCCTTGTCCAATACAAAGTGTGCAGTTCTTCATTGTGGATCGCAATCAATGGTGGAGACTTCACTTCATTTTATGTCTCATTCAGTAACCTGATACCAACTGATGGGCATAGCATGACGTGCCTTTCAATGTAATGTCAGGCACCTATGTTCGACCATATACAGTTATACACTGAGAGGTAGAGCAGGATATTAAGTACTCAACAGTCCTTAAACATCGATATATTTAGGTTCAACCAAACCTATAGGATACGGATTGAAGAATGGTACAGTTCCATGGAGAATAATCCTGAAACCCTTTGTCAGATGTCTAGCCTGTGAAGCGCCTTAAGCTATAGCAATGAGCGAGAGCGACCTCGATAAGTATGTGGCAACTAATGTATAGCAGAAGTGGGCAACAGGAGTAATGCCGGCAATATGAACAGAGACTATTAAAATAATACTTTTACTGTATCACTTTGCTTTCTTTGACGATAAATCACAGGTCGGATTCCTTTTATACTACTGCAATTTAAAGCTGCCGCTTTGGTTCTTTCCCAAATAGGAAAACGGACCACGAAAAAGCAAAAGGCAGACATTTGTATTACATGAAATTAGTCGCTGATCGACAATCCGCTAAATAGGGCATAGGAAATTGATTAGATTATTTGCATTGCTAAAATAGATCATAACTCGAGCATGTTGATTGATAGTTCACTAGAATTCAATCAAGTTCCACCTGCCAACTCACAGAAGGTAAACGAAACGAAGCAGAAAATATCTTGGTAGTCCTGTTTGAAGCCAATCTGCTGGGTTGTCGACTTGACAATACTGATTTATCGATATTGCACAAGTCAATTTCAATTCAATACTCAGCCTTTAAGGAATGAAAAGTGCCATTTGCGCCTGTTAGCTCAAAGACTGTTTTCATCGGGGTCTCTGAACCGCCCAGCCCCATTTACGCATAAGACTGCAATTGTCTTTGAGGGTTTAAGTCAACGCAAAATCTTTCGCTGCTGAGAAGCAGGGCAGTGTCAATGTTGCATGATATATAGCGTCCACCATTTAGGTATCGCCGAAACTCATAATAACATTATTCACACCATTCTATCAGTAGCAAACAGAGTAGGAATATTTTTTTCCACGAGCACGTCTTCTGTGTCCAAGGTACTCGGTGCAAGTTGTGATCCATGCCCTTTACCTGTTATGAAACATTGCACCGCGATCTCTGTCCTGTGATACGGGCGGCTCAGTTTCATTCCAATCTGCATTCATATTGCAATCGCTACGCTGCCCACTATCACGGTATGGAAGCAAGTTACGGAAGTTCCTCAACGGATACAACAGCAGTACATGTTCTGCATACATGATACCTCCAACTCTGAAACGGGCCCCGCCGTCATAGATACCGTCACAATCTTCTGGGCCCCTTTGTTACTACCAACACTTTTTGTGCATCTCGCTCTTCGAGATATTACTAAGTATTCACATGCTCATTCTACAAGCCTGAGGTTCACATGATGAATTATAGGCCCTGTTTCACAACTGCTGATACAGATTGCCTCTGCTCGTTCGCGCATGATGGCGAGTATTCCCCCGCACTGCCCCCGCTGCCGTTAGAGACAAGCTTGGCGGGTACAAACTTGGCAGCTACTGGATGTAAGTTCCTCAGTCATACCAGATCATGGCCCAACTTATTTACCAACTAAATTGAATTTTGTGTTTGAAAAGATTAAACTAAGCTAAATGGTGTTAGAAGGACACCTTGAACTGGAGAGGAGCGGGGCAGTACGCCCGATGCGAGTAGAATTATGTCGGTGCTTAGTGAACTCTTCTTGCCGCCTTCAATCGTCCTGCATTACATGCAGGAGGAAATAAGGAACTAACTATCGGTTCCTTAAATATGGGTTCGGGATTAATATGCTTCCGAAACCCGTAGTGATGCCTCAGCACTGCCTCTGGCGGGTGAGGTCAGAGAACTGGGTCTCGTCAGAGCCATCATGATCATGATCGTCAGCCATCAGAGAACAAGCTCTATTTGAAACTCACTACATTCCTCGGGTGAGTAGCTTAGGTCTCCTGTTATATTTATTACATTTTGGCGCTCAGTATTCAGTGTACACTTTGGATCTTATCCTCAGAATGGATATCGGAACTTCCAGTAGCCTAGAGATATTATTGCAGACCCTACATATTTATCGGTGAGAGTATAGATAGAGTCTCCAAGGTTCTTGCTCCATTCGGCAATTGGTCAAATTGGTGGACACCAGGTTACACTATACATGCTTAACCGTACATGTCCATTTACGATGGACACGGCTGATTTGCATGACTCGAGGGTTTGGGTTGTCCAACCCTTACCCTAAGTGTAACACTATATAAATCGTTCCGGCCCTCCTAGATTTTTTTCCTTAGATCAAAAAAGCAAGGGGGCAATGCCACGACGTTTAGCATAATAACTGGCTTTGCGTTGCCATGAAGACCTAGTCTTTATGAGCCTCCGAGAGTAATTGTTCCAGGATAGGAAGTTTGATATCGTGCCCTATTAAGTTAGAGCTGTGATATTGGATGTCGATGAATGGAAACACTAACCAGCAATTGTGTATAACTGCTAATAAATTGAACGCCCTGGCGTCGAACTTTTAACACTTTTCTTTACTTATATAGATGTCCGACAGAAACATTTTCAGTAGCACCGAGCATTAATTGTACTAATTGTGATCCAAACTCTCTTTTGTAAAGAACACTGTCGCCTCAGTAGTGTCTGCTTCAGTTCCCCTCCCGGTGCTTCTGATTCTTTCTTGCAACAAGAGCCCGTGGAAATACTCGCACGTGATGGGAATCGAACTCACTTGCTTTCGCCAAGTAAATCCGGAGAGAGCTTTGTCCAGCATCAAATCACAGCATGTCGCGGGTAGTGGCAAGAAACATATTAAGAGATGGTCGATTGTACAGCACATTTAGGGCTGAGAAGCGCAATCTTGAGATTCCGACTCTTGATCGGCCCATCGGAACATCAAAAGAACCTTCTGTCCTTGATAACACAGGAATTGACACTCGAACAAGAGAACAGAAGAAGGCTGACTTTCAGAATTATGATTTGCATTTAAAGAGGAGAGAGGAATTGAAAGCCGAGTTTGTAAAGTCATCCTTTGATCAGGTTTACAAGTTTCGAGATACCGCTGGAAAGTTCTTTATGGCACCAAAGTCCTATTTTCGGTCAGATAAGGCCCTCTATATGCCGAACTTCTGGGGGAGAACTCTGATATCGCCTGACAAGACTGGTACGACGGCAGTACTGAGAGGGCATTTGTCAATTGTCCGAGTGTTTACGTCTGTGGTTGGTGAGGAGCAGACCCGCACCTGGTGGGATGACAAGACCCCTAAAGAAGACGGATTCCAAATTGTGGACATTAATATACCAGAGTCGTTTGTGAAGGAATGGATTGTCAACATGGTAGTCTCCAACATTAAGAAGTCGCTCCCAGAGGAGAGGTACGGCCGCTACTTTATATCGAGAAAGGGAGTCACAAAGGATGTTCGGAACTCCATTCTACGTGACAATGAGTACTCGGGATACATATACGTGGTCGACAAGGACTGTAAAATAAGATGGGCCGGGTGTGGCGATGCGACAGAAGAGGAGCGGAAAACCCTTTGGAAGGTCATCACCTCTCTGAAAAAGAACTGATTTGCCCGACAAGAGTGCTTGGTACCTTGAAACTAATTGAGTTCTCAAACCCTTGTATCGGCACAATCTCTGTGTGAGCTTTGGAGGAGTTGTATGCCAAGTGCAGACAATATGTATATAGACCAATCTATCTGATGCTAGAAAGAATGTGCGAGTAATCAAATTTACACCCTTTGTAATTATTGTTGTATGAGGTCAGAAATTATAGAGACGGGTGCTGTTACAAGCTGTCTCATTCCTTCCTATCCATGTCTCGCTGATAAATCTCATGCACATTCACCAAGACGTCTAGCGAACTGTTTGAAAGATAAATAATAATAATTAAATAATGGGGAGAATCCTACAAAGGTGAGAGAAAGTTGAGTTCTACAAATAATTATGAATAAAAGTTTGTCCATGGCACTGAATTACAGGGCACACCAAATTTTAATTGGTTGAGGATCGCTCGCCCAGTGGGCGGGCTGTCCACTTCAGGTGGGCTCCTGTGGCACAGTGGTAGAAGCAAAGGTCTTATATTGTCATAGCGTCAGCTGGGTAGTATACCTTAGGTCGCGAGTTCGATCCTCGCCAGGAGCACATTTTTTTTGAAGAAAGTCTAAAGATTTCGAGGTGTCGATTGATGTTATAAAATTTGACACTTTCTAATCCTTTACATATACTTTGCTACCAATTGCACTCCACTATCGCTATTTTGTCCTGTGATAAGGGGTATTTGAGGTTAGGGTTGACTTTAATTTGAGGCCCTCACTGGCCTAAAGACCGGAGCATAGCGTACTGAAGCTATGCCACAGCAACCATGCCAGTGCGAAGAACGGTCCCCAACGAACATTACGATAAGGAGGTTGAGATGCGACTGGACATGAAGATTCGTCGTCTGACGGCACTCCGCGACCGTCTGGTGGAGGACCTAAGGCAGTATCGCATCCCCGCTTCGGCAGCATGCAAATCGTAAGTGGTCACTGATAACGTGGAAACCCAGTTCTAACCGTAGAATCATTGCCTACTGTGACAAAGTTGACGATCCTTGGGTGCCAGCAAAGATGGGTTTCCTGGAGTTTGACGACGAGGACGACGAGAGCTACCTCCACTCCAGAGCACAGAATCGGCAGCGCACCACCCACGGAGAAAGTGGCCATTCTCACTCTGAGCCGAGCGGAAAGGGCTGTTGTATTATTGTATGAACTATGTAGTGTGTTAATGATAGTGAGCAAACAACGGCACTGGTCGTCTCCTGACGACTTCTGTCGGTGGCCGAGTCGGCTCATTACGTCTTGATCAACATTATTAAATATGGGCGGCCGCTCGCACGCCCCTGTCAGGCAGCGTGCCGTTGTGGCCAAATGACAATAGTACGGCTGGCGTATGTAGTGAGATAGCAGGAGCGGCGCGGACGGTGAATCACAGACGACGGGGAAAACATAGCTTGGACATACTTTACCACTTCCGAGGTGCGCGCAACTCCTGGAGTGCCTAATGTGCTTTAATTTAAATCTTTGCCGGGCCACTCTGGCCCTGCTCAATGCTGCCTTTAGCAAAGATCCCCGTGAGGTTGCTCACCCCACGTCAGCCACCGCCGGGAAGTGCTCACCTTCTATCTCCCACTTGATGCCTTCAACGGCAAGTACCTCGTCATTTTCTCCAACAGCGCTGGGATCTCTCAAGTAACTACTCGCAAGACACGGCCACTTTTACGTCTTAATCACAGCAAATGGATCCGACGGAGCCCCCAAATGTCGCACTGGTCGTCGGCCTGGTGTCGGGCCTTGGAACACTGTTTGTAGGCACCCTGTGTGGTGTCATCTGGTACGTAGTGTCTGAGCGGGGTGGCATCAGGCTAGGTGTTGGAGAACCGGGCTCGTACGACGACGAAGAGGCATTTTTAGCTCAGGAGGCTGCTGCTCTCGAGACCATGTCTGAGTCTTCCAAGCGCACATATTTCCAAGCAAAAGCATTTGTTGAGGCAAACCCTCCAAACTCACTCAATACCGATATCTCACTCTCACAATTCATGACCATACAAGAAAAAGGCGTACAGGCATGGGAATTTGACGTAGAGTTCCCTAATGTCAATTGCTTTGTGGAGGCTCGCACAGAGCTAGAGTTTTATGATCTCACATCTTCAATACAGACAAACCTACCAGTGCCTCGCCAGAATGAAGTGTATTACTGGGAGGCAAAGATTTACGACAAGCCAAGGAATACCACAATTGCTGTGGGCTATACAACAAAGCCTTATCCAACATTTCGCCTACCTGGCTTCCACCGTTACTCTGTGGCTTACGATTCACAGGGCCGAAAGAGAGTGAACCAGCCATTCGAGCCATCTCCATATGGCCCTGTAGTACAACCAGGAGATGTCGTTGGCGTCGGATATAGGCCACGCACGGGCTCTGTTTTCTTTACCCGCAACGGAAAGAAGCTGGAGGAGGCCGTCAGTGGCTTCCGCATGAACCTCTTTCCAACAATTGGCACAACCGGCCCCGCTACTATTCATGTTAATTTCGGCCAGGCTGCATTTGTTTTCATTGAGGCAAACGTTAAAAAGTGGGGACTAGCGCCTGCGCATGGCTCTCGCGCACCGCCCCCTGCATATGGTGATGACGGTGAGACTGTTCTCCTTGAACAAGCACTGCCTGAGAGAGATACTCCCTCGTCAGCTACCACCCAAGACTTTCCCCCGGTGAGTGATCCACGGCCAAGCTCTGCGCGGAACTTCCAAGTGCCTATCCACCGCGACTCGGGCCCAGTAGAGGTGCGCTATTCTATTAGCAACTCGCCACCACCATTCTCTGGTGAAGCCGAAAATATCAACCTTACTAATCTTGCTAATACTGGTGAATCTGCTTCGCGCGCTAGCGCTTATACAGCACCCTTGAACCAGGGGTTCTTGTCGTCACTGGTGAACTCTTCTCCGCCGCCTAGCTATATGGGCACAGACGGCGAGACTGACGAATCTCCACCAGACGAAGAGACCGCCCTGCTGAACCCTGAGGAGATCATTGAGCAGGGATTACAAGAAGCTCTAACAGAAGAGATCAACCCTGACTCCCGGGCAACATCTACTGCTCCTTCATTTTCTGACACAGTATCGCAGCACTAATCTATCTAGCATTGACGTTGTAATATGGCGTTTAAGGATAGTACTGGTGCAATATTTAATAATTTATTATGGTTCTACAAACCAGCTGGCAAGCACTTTACCCAGAACGTGCGCAAGTGAGAATAAAAGTGTAGTTCGTTTCTGTAGTTCCAGTGACTACTTTCTACCTTTCTTTTTGTTCTTGCGGGCATTTCCGGTCGAGGGAGTAGCGGTTGTACTGTCCTTTTTGTCTTTTGTAACTTCCTTTTCAGCTTCTTTTGGTTTCTCCTCCGCTTCAAAAGCTCGGTTGGCCATGTGGCTACTCAGTCCTGTGGCTCTCTTGGTTCCAATGGTGATGCCACGAGGACCAATACCAGACCATATCCGTGAGAGTTGACTGGATTTGGAGATTTTGTATTTGTAACAGGTTCCAGTAACAGGATCGAAGGTTTTCATGATAATGTTTGCTGTGCGGGGGCCTTCAGTGGACTCTTCTTTGGTGTCCACTTTATGCGTGAAAGTAGAGGTAACTCGCGATGTCGAGGGCCTGGCTTCTAGTAGCGTGTTGCTCTTTTCAATGTATTCATCTAATGATTTCACCAACATTGCAGTGTATCTGGTAGTCGTTGCAATCTGGCGCGGCTCAAAATTTCACTAACAGTTCACATGGTCCCCAGTAGTGGGACCCACTGTTCACCCGGCTCCCAGGCAGCAGGCGGTCACTAGTGCTCCGAGCAACACTGGTGACCCTCCCACTAACCCAGGGTTTACCCAGTACAGCTGACCAGACGATCAGGGAGAACGGGGCGCAATTGGATTCATGATGTAAAATCGCTCAAAGGCCAAAGGTCTCAAGGGTGAATAGCTTATAAATGCTCCATAATCCCCTTCATAGACAATACAGAAATCCTACTACACTACAAGAAACACAAGATATGGGACAGTGCTTTTCAACTGCATACGAGCGCCCTGCAGAGAAGCGTCCATCGTACGCGTACTACAGAAGACAGCAGGCAAGAAATCAGGCAAGAGCCCGCTACAATAATGGCCGAGGAAGAGGCTACTATGGTGGAGGTGGCTACTATGGTGGAGGTGGCTACTATGGTGGAGGTGGTGACGCCGGTGGCTATGGCGGTTATGGAGGAGACGCCGGTGGTTGTTCCGGAGGTGATGCTGGCGGTGGCTGTGGAGGAGATGGAGGAGGTGGAGGCGGAGGAGATGCTGGAGGGAGCAGCGGCTGAGGTACGCATCATTGCCAAGCACTATAGACCGCTTTTGTTTGCTATATTGTTTATACTGTTTTAATGAACTTGTTATACCGCTGATACTTCTAATCTCCAAGGCATGTTCGACTTGCGTACGTCTGCAGGTGTCGAAGATTAGCCAAAAGATGAATCCGGTCATTCAAATTATAGTGCACTCTGGACTCACACTGGAAGTCGGCTCTTAAAGAAAGAGATTTTTACTTCTGCAATCGAGAGCCAGTTATTTGGTCAAACCAGCTGGCTCTGAATAGCCCTGATTATCTGATAAGAGCGCCATGGCTAGTAGTGGTGATCTGCAGGAGAGATCGGCACACTGAACAGAGCTGGGCACTGCAAATTAGGAGGAAATGCCAAAGCACATTCTTTGGAGTGCAACACGACTTATGTAGCCCAAAACTGGCGACGGTGTGGCACCTCTGGCCACTAGCCTGTAGTTTATGTTTCTACCGGGCCGTGACCGTTTAATGTTCAGATTGGGCCGGGCAGGCTCTGAACAATTGCCCCCTGTCGCTATCAAAATGCAAACTGGGGGCGATACCATTGGTAACAACATTTGCTAAACCTCAATCAGGGAAATCCATCACTTTGTAGACTTTTCTTGACAAGCTATTTCTAAACTTGGCAGTTGGCGAGTTGTTGTTTCTCCTGCGAACTCGCAGCACGACCCCTCAGCCACTCATCCCACACCTGCAATGTCCTCGCGCGCTCCCTCCCAATATATCCCACCTAGCAGGCTGCTGGAAACCGCCGCTAACACTTGAGCCTTGCCCGCAGTACCTCACTCTGTAATCTCCATGTGGAAACGAGCAGGATTATGGTGCGTAGCTGCGCTGTGGTTCTCAGCAACGGCTTCGGCCAATGAACTCAAGCTTTCAAACGGAGAAAGCGATCGCCAACGATGTAATGGCATGTACTCCAAGGCAGACTGGTCCGGCAAGAATGATCCATATGTGGAAGTTGTCTTTGACGCATCAGATGCTGCCGCCAGCAGCTCCGTCGCCATTGTCATTTATGAGTATCGCGATGTTGATCTCATTGGCGCTCAGATTCCAAATGACGTAAACAAAAAGTACATATGCGACGACTCGGCCGTCGCCGCCAACTTATGTTCCAACGACGACAATGGCAAGTTTATCGTAGAAAAATCAGATAGCAGTTTTGCCCAGGTTATCACAGAAAAGGTCGTTTTGAGTGATCTCAAAGCCATTCGTTATCCTGTCAAGAAGACTGGCTATTACTGTGTTTCTACTCACCCGAGCACTGACGATCTCAAATATAAGGCAGTTGTCAATTTCCAGAACGCTTTCGGCAATCTGGCTGCCTCAGAAATTCCAAAGCTGTCGTTCTTTGCTGGTGCCGCCATTGCCTACGCTGTCGTACTCGGCTTTTGGATGTTCAGTTATGTTCAGTATCGTCACGACGTTCTGCCCGTCCAGAACTCTATCACTTGTATTTGCGTGGTTCTGGTAGTTGAAATGATTGTTATTTGGGGATACTATGACCTTGTCAATGCCCGAGGCAGCGGCATTGGTGTCACCATATACATGGTAGTAATGGCCATTCTGAACTCTGTGAGAAATGCATTTACATTCTTCCTACTGTTGATTGTTTGTCTGGGATATGGTGTCGTTGTCCCCACACTAGGCAGCACCATGATTAAGTGTCGTATTCTCGCCTGTGTACACTTTCTCTTCACTTTCCTTTATACAATCACATCCTATAAAGTGCTGCCAGAATCAGCTGGCTTTTTGGCGCTTTTGATTGTACTGCCTTTAACTTGTACCATGACTGCCTTTTACACCTGGATTCTGTCGTCTCTCACGACGACGATGGTCACTCTTGAGAAGCGGAAACAATATGTCAAGGCAAGAATGTACAAAATTCTGTGGTACTTACTGCTCGCTTCCATTGTAGTCATATTTGGTTTCTTCATTATCAATGCCATGATTATTGCTCGCCAATCTACCAAGGAATACGTCACCGAGCACTGGAAGTCTAGATGGTTCATTCTTGATGGCTGGATTAATGTCATTTACTTTGTTGACTTTTGTATTATTGCCTACGTATGGAGACCAACTGTCAACAACTCTAGATTTGCAATGTCCTCACAACTTGCCCAGGATGAAGATGAAGTTGGCGAGTTTGAAATCGGCTCTCTGCGTGAATCCCTTGATGATGAGCAGAATGCTGGCGCACATGAGTTACAAGACTTGGATTCAGACCTTCGTAATGTCTCTGAGCAGCTGTCGCGAAGTGTCCCAAGGGGGGATGGCGATGTCACCAGTGGGGCCCACCCTACTGGAAAAGCATCACAGGCGGATGCAAGCGATCGCCTCCAAGATGATGAGAGCACAATTTTTGAGCTACATGAAGATGACGATGAACTAGATAGCCCCCCTCATGAGAGCATACCTGCAAATGATGATGACGATGTCGATGACGACGATAGGTGGAGTGACGATGAAACGAGGCGACTACGCCCTGAATAATTTGCTGTCACCAATTCTTAACTATTAAGAGTAAGAAGCTCAGAAGAGTTATCTTGATATAAATATCTGAAAGCGAAATAGTACTAAAACATTCTCTCTTGAAGCACCTGGAATGAACCTCTGTCTGCCAGAAGCTCGTTGTCGTGGATGTTAGGACTGTCAAGAATGTCCTCCTTGATATCTTTGCATGATCCTTGAGGTTTATCTCCAGACTTCTCTATATGTGATTGTAATGATACCCCTCCATTAATATCAAGCCCTTGGCAAAGAGAGTCTATAAAGAACTGATCGCTTTTCCCATTCTCTTCTGTGGAAAGGCACCCAAAGTAATCATCCAGTTCATTGACGGTTCCATCGAACATTTGTTCATCCTCTAGAATCTGCCCACCGACGTCATCCCAGATACTATCGGAATCCAAGGAGGACATGCGCTGCCGCTGGTTGGCAAAGGCATTGTCAGAACCATCAGATGAAGGATATTCAAATGGGTGAACTGTTGGTAAGTAAGAATAGGCATTAGATGAGAGCTGCGAGATCGCTTGCATATCTTGCACACTCAGGCTCTCATCGTTGGCCGTAATCAAACCACTGTAACAAGAAATCTCATCTTGTTCAGCATTGTCAATGCCGCCTTCGATAGCCTCGTCAGAAATCCCCCTAACCCATCGAGGGTCAACTTTACTGGGTTGGTAGGAGTATAGGGCTGCAATTTGTTGGCGCAGTCCCTCAAAATCACCCTCCAAATTATGTACAGTCTGATCAGCAACAAGAGAGAGAGACTTCATGAGATTCTCACGTGCTGGATTGAGAGAGGATGTATCACAGTTCACAGATATAAAAGGTTTCTTTGTTAGAATCAGTGGGAGAATGCCAATACTCGAATCTTGACGCCTCATTAAAGACACATAACTGACATCTCTAAAAGAATATCGCATCACGGCCTCACTCAGTTCCGTCTCAGATATTCGTAGTTGGAATACATACTGCATCTCACAGACAGTGGGCAAATAAATGACAGCAAAAGCATCACATATGTCTGCGGCGTGCCAGGAACCAATCGTTAAATCTGTGCAATGAAAGTCAATGCATGGCGCATTGAAGTTAGGTGGTCTCCAGTTGTCCAGTAAGCCGTGAGGGTCTATTGACGGTGATACAAAACCGATGAACCCGGTAATACTGCCCTCGTCCTTGATTAAAATGTCGGAATAGGGTCCACTCATACTATCCCGATGCTTTCTTGCCTGCTTTACTTTAGCTCTTTTATTTTGAAACCAAATTTGAACAGACCGTTCAGTCATGTCTATAGCATCACCAATTTGTCGGCGCTTGTCAGCAGTGGGGATTGGTTCTTTCTCAAATTCTGCAATAAGAACTCTCAGTTGTTCAGGAGTAGCTCGCTGGCGTTTGTTGTTCTTCATTTGCTGAGTGATTCCTCCCTTTCTCGGACGCACGCGGTCACGATGACGAGTGTGAGCAACTACGGACATTCTCAAAATGATAGTTGAAAGAAGGCATTTGACATTATTCTATGAGATGGATATATAGAGTGATCAGAGAATATTGCTTTTTCAGGACAGCGGCAGCGATTTAGTGTTCACCGACCCTCGTTTGGATACCACCACTGATAACTACCAGCACCATCCTGATCATGTGAACTCAAAATCCTTGATCCCCGTACCCACATCAGCTTCTAAGATCTGGATTGACCTAGAGTAGAAATGTCAAGACTCTTGGCATATGTTAGACGGACGATCTCAGCCAGATGAATCAAGAGGCTCCGCATTCCATCAGTGGAAGTCTCTGACAGGATTTTCACTAATGAATCTCTCTGGATACCTATCGTCGGCATATCCGAGAAGTTGCAATTAAAGAAGCTTTTGATATGGCAAGGTCTCCAGAGACAGCAGAACAGATAAGGCACAAGCTCGTGCAGCCATCGATTTCTTGCATCGACTGTCATTAACTTTCGCTTGACCCTCCCTTCAATCGAAGAATTTTGCCATGGAGACAAGATATTGATCTGATCGCTGAACCTTCCCGTTTAGGAACAGGTGTACAAGCGAGGTCTTCTTTAGTAGCAGAATCCTATTTTAGAAAAGAGAGAATGAGAAATATTCTCAAGGCAGAAAATGACCGATTTGTTGAACGATCATCTGAAAGATAGAGAGAGCTCGCGTACGTACAGAGCCAGCACCCTTAAATTGACAAGAGAGCCTGGCTCCACAGGAAGGAGGAGACTGAGGTTGTCACACAGTGTTACCAGTAGGGTCAGTGACTGTCGTTTAGTAGCCTAAACATACTTTCGTGCTTGCCACAAATTCATTCTCCAGCTTAGTGACAGATGACCCGACGAGAAAGCAAGTTCCTAACAAAGCTGCTTCTGAAAAACACCAGCACAATATTTACGAAGTACGCCAGGTTCCCCTTCCTGCCCACATTCGATGATCAAAAATATAAAATGAGCACGTGATCTTTTCTCACGCGTAATTGAAATGGTCTCAATTATAATTGCCGTAAAAGATACAACTGCCAACACGGTGACAGCTCAAGGTAAAGGCGAACCTTATCTTGTCCTTTCGCCTGAGAAATCCAAGGGACAGCTAAAGTAGTGTGTCGAAATGCTCTCTGGGCTTTTGGCAGGCACGCAGCCGCGGCAGCAGTCTGCCGTGGAAACAATCGCCAGACTGTGTGACAGGCTGGCCCACTCAACGATGTTGGAAGATCGTAGAGCTGCTGTGTTGGGTCTAAAGGCCATGTCTAGAGAATTTCGTGAGTCTGTAGCTGCTAATGGGCTGCGTGGTCTTATGAATTGTTTGCAAAGGGATAACGAAGACGCAGAAACATGCCGTGCGACTCTTGAGACTCTGATTATCCTCTTCACCGATGACAGCAACAGCGGGCAACTTCAAGAAACATTAGCTCAACGATTTCCAAACAAGCAGTACAAGTCACCGCTGCGGTCTGATGCTAAACATGAAGACTTCATTTCACTTTGGCTCGCTGATGAATTCACTCAGAAAGAAGAGAATATGGCCATCCTAATTGAGCTGGCGAAGGAGACTGACTTCTATACAAAACTGTATTCTTTGCAGTTACTGTCTGCTGTGATGAGTAATAGGCTGAAAAGAGCTCAAGAGTCGATCTTTTCCGCCCAAGGCATCCCCACAATTGTAAGTGCTCTTAATGATCCAAGGGATGCAGTTCGTAACGAGGCACTCCTTGTTCTTATATCCTTGGTCAAAGGTCAGAGCGATATTCAAAAATTAGTTGCCTTTCAAGATGGGTTTGGAAAGATTTTCGATATCATTGATATTGAGGGTGGTATTTTCAGAGGCATCGTAATTGGTGACTGCCTGCTTCTGTTGGCAAATTTGCTCGCTTTCAATGTTTCAAATCAGAATCACATGCGCGAAACGGGTCAGTTTTCTCGTCTTAAAGGTCTTATCAGTATTCCCATTGATGATGCTGGCAACATGTTGGCAAGTTGGGATGAGCAATCCATTCAAAATATGACTGCTGTCTTGAATATCTGCCGTCTTTTTGTTGAGGAAGGGCAAGAATCAACACTCTCAAATCAATTTGCATTCTCAAAAGCTGGAATCCTGGTGGAAACTTTGAAGCTCGCTTTTGGTCCCCTGACATTTCTGTCAATCCGATCTACAGCTTTGCTCACTGCTGCTGATATTGTGCGATCTAACAATACGCTGCAAGAGCAGGTACTGACTATTGATGTCCCATGTGTCGATTTAGCGATGGCCAGGAGTCAAGTACCACGTATCTTGCCTGTGGTTCAATGCCTTTTAAATTGGTGCTTACTACCCAGCTCTGTCCACGTTTTTGATCTACGTCTGGCTTCTGAGATTTGCTTACTCGCGGTCTTTCAAGATTATGAAGAGGCGTCACGAGAATATTTGCTAGAACAGCTGACGAATGATGGACTTCTCGTTCGTGCTGTCACCGAGAACGACCCGGATCGGCGCATCAATCCTTACAAGTCATGGTTTGCTTCTGTGATTTTGATCCGATTCTTCCAAAATTATGAAGACTCTAAGGACATTCTGAGGACAAAGGGGGTTGGGTTCCAGGAGCAGCATGAACAATCGTCTGGTGACGCGGGGGCTAGTGTTCCTAATGGTGCTCATGAGTACCTCAACGGCGGTGATGAAGTTGCTACTGAGGACGCTGTCGAAGCTTCGGCTGATGATGTTCAACGCTCTTCTCCAGTACCACAGAACAATGAAAACAGCAGCCCCGAACCGAATGGTGTTACAAATATTGGTAATGGCGGTAATGGCGGCAGTGCTGACGCTATCAATGATAATAGTGATGGAGATGATGATGACGTTTCTGTTATTCAATCGATTGCTGGGGTTTTGATTTCTGCTCTTAACGATAAAGAGCCGCGAGTCTCCATTGGATTATTTATGCTACTCTCCGTTTGGCTGTTTGATGATGTGAGAGCAGTCGATGATCTTCTACGGGACTCATCTCTTATTTCTACATTAATTGCATTCATCACAAATTCCACTGGTAACTCCGTTCTTGAATCGATGGCGGCTGTACTACTTGGAATCATTTATGATTTTAGCAGTCTCGGGAGCAGCGTCTCTCGTGCAGAGCTATACCGACTGCTCTGCAGTAATATCGGCAAAGATCAATTTGCGTTGAAAGTTCAAACTATTAAAGAACTCACGCCTTTCAAGGACTTTGAGGAATACGAGGTGGTAGGTGATAATTATGAGGTTGACGAGTCAGGTCTTCCGGCGCTTTTTTTTGACGAGGTTTATGTTTCCCTGATCAAGGAAAATTTCAAGCGTATTGCTCGGGCTCTAAGAAGAGGTCCTAATGTTCAGCCTAGCTCTAAAATATCGCTCGATATGTATGATGATCTTCAGTCTAAATACCTGGAGCTCAAGGATGAAAGAGAAAAGGCTGATAAAACGATTAGTTCTCTGAAAGCTGAGTTGGGCGAAGTCTCGGCCGATTTAAGTAGCTCAAAAGTCGCCAGTAAAGAAGGTCTGGACAAATTGGCTATGTTACAGAGCTCTCATGATCGCCTCAAGAAAGAAGTGGAAGACACGGGGAATGAGTTGAAGGCTCTTGCCGCCTTGAAATCTAGCCTTGATAGTGATCTGAAAGAGAGCCAGCTGGCAGTTTCTAAGCTGAACCACTCTCTGGATGAACACAAACAGAAAGAGCAAAAGCTTCAGTCACAACTGGAACAGACGAATATTCTCAAAGAGAAAGCTGAGAATGGCATTAATAAGATGAATAAGGAACTAAGTGTGCTCTTGAAAGAAAAGGCTAGTTTGGAGAAGGATCGAAGGTCTTCACAGAAACAGATCTCATCAGATAGCACTAGAATTTCTCAGCTGTCCTCTACGTTGGATCAAGTCAATGCGAAGCTGAAACACTCAGAGTCGCTGAAAAATGATGCAGACAAAGAGATATCAATCCTGAAGAGATCCCTGCAAGAGCTTCGAAAAGAATTGCATGAGAATGAATCGATTAAAGATCAGGTGATTGCCAAATTGCAGAGTGCTGCTCAGCAGATAGAGTCTCATAAGGCGTCTGCAGCGAAATTTGAGAATGAAGTGAGTGTGCTAGCTGCAGAAAGGGACCAACTTGGAGCCGAAGTAAAGAAGCTCAACTCCGAGGCAGAGGGACTTCGAAATTCTGTGAAGGATGCTAACTTGGAACTGGAGACAAAAAATAGTGAGTTGGAGAAGCTGACAGTAGAGATTGAAACAGTGAAGCACGATCATTCCAGCATAGAACAGCTGCTGGCAACAGAGAAAACTTCACATGATAATGCTGTTTCGGAACTTCGTGCTTCAAGAGAACAGCTAGAGCAAGACCTGGAATCGGAGAAGTCTACCAGTAGGCGATTTGAAGCAGAATTGGGCGAGCTGAAAAAGAGTATAGAGTTGAAGGCTGTGAATAACAGCTCTTCCTCTGAGCTGCTGACTGAGGCTGAAAACCAACTGCGAGAATCCGAAGACAATGCTAAGAAGCAAAAAGAAAAGGTTGACGACTTGGAGATGCAGCTAAAAGATCTCAGTGCAGAACTTGCTACACTGAAGGAGTCAAAGAAACAGAGCGACGAGGAAATACAGAATTTGCGTAGAATTCACGATGCTCATATAAAGGAAGTTAGAGACTCTAGTGCCCAAGTGGAAGCTTCGAGGGAAAAACTGAAAAAGTCAATCCAAGACAATGTTGACGCTAGAGTCGAACTAAAGACTCTGAAGCAGAAACTTGATGGTATGGTTCCTCAGACAGACATGGATGATCTAATGCTGATGCTTGCGGACTTGGAAGAGAAAGTTTCTACTTACAAAAATCGTTTGAAGGCTGCATCTATCGAAGTCTCAGATGATGATGAAGACGACGACGACGACGACGACGATAGCAATGATGATAATGATAGTAATGATCCAGAGATTGACTAATAAGTGATGACAATACCAGTAACTCAGGGATAGTTTTGTTCTTTCATATAGATCTATATCTATAATTATACATTTATTACAATAGATAGGACTTTTCATCTTTCTGGGTTCGGCATGCGATAAATTTTAATATCAGGGGCATTGAAATCAATGTCACCAGCCTCCATTTCCTGCGGAGAGATCAATAGACATTGCGTAAGGCTGAAGGAACGGATTGCAAAAATGACGATATCCATAGCCTCGCGACGGTGAACTTTATCCATGAAGACATCAAACTCATCAAGTGCCAAAAATCCGGAGTGCAATTGTGCCCACATAGAAGCCAGAAGACCAACTTGCGAGAAGCTCTTCTCCCCGCCAGAGAGTGTGGAGAGATCACGGTGCCCATCAGCTTTGTTTGCATTTGCAACTTTGATATTCAATCTCCCGTTCAAATCGTCAATCTCTAACTTACCGTCGTAACCTCTACGCTGAAGATGTCCACGAAAGGTAGCCATGATACTGATCGCCGATGCCTCGCTGATCACTTTGTAAGTTCTCTTCCTGTCAGCTTCAGAGACTTGAAGCTTACGCAACGTTTCTTCTTCTTCATTTCTTAGTGCCTCCGATTTACGCAGTGAATCACGCGCACTTTCATATTCTGCTTTGGCTTCTTCGTAAGTTTGAGAGGAGCTATTCTCGTGAAGTGAGATTCGCGTCTTCAAATCTTTCTCCGTCTCGAGAAGGGAGTCGACAGTAGCTTCCATCGGAATGGGAAGCCTCTCACCATAGGTGTCCTCAATGCTAGACGCAAGTTCTTTCAACTCCACCTCCGCCAAAGAGATTTTCGACTCTATCTCATCGATTCTTCTCTTAAGACTGTCAAGCCTGCTCTGAGACTCAAGTACTGAAAGCTCATCTTTTTTGATATTTCCAGTAATAGCTTCAATCTCTTTATCCAACTCTCGCTTTTTTTCTGTCTCCTTTCGCAAATCTGTTAAGAAGGAGTCTCTTTTATTCTGTTCTTCCCGAAGTTTTCTATTCAGCTCCTCAAGATACATCTCCGCATCAAGCAAAGGAACGCCTTCCGTTTCAATGCGCTCATTGAGTCTATAAATTTCCTCCTCGAGCTCTTCACTTGCAGCATCATTAGATGTCTTGCTCAGCTTCTCTAGCAGTGTATCAAGACGAGCCCCTTTCGCTGATATTTTGGCCTCTAAGTCGGATATCTCGCGAGCCAGTGAGCTCATTCTTTGTGAGGCCTCCCCGCGAAGCCTCAATTTACCTTCAAGTTCAGCCTTAGCATTGCTTAGCAACGTCGTGTAAGTGACGATGGCCTTATTGGTTTGTGCCAGCACCGCTGCACCTTCCGCGCCAATTCTGAGATCGGATTTACCAAAGATAGGGGTAGATACAAGGGCATGCCTATTCACAATTCGTGAAAAGCTATCATCCTTGAACTTTGCAAGACATGAGGATACATTTCTCGGCTTCTGCAGCATAATACGCCTTGCCGCATTGTGATCCTTAACAATGATCGTGCTCTCAATCTTGTTGGTGTTGATGAGAAATCGCTTCGCATGCTCATTAGATATCTTCAAGACGTCATGAAGGATATCATACTCGTGACACTTAGAGGGCATTGCATGGCTATAATTAAAAAGATCATTTGGCACAATAGCAATATTAATTTCTCGACCAAGTATCCTTTTCGAAAGATTTCTCAGCGAATTGTAGTCATCTTTGTGAAACACAAGATATGTGTCTAAAGTGCGATCCAGAACATATTCAAGAAGAGGTCTCCATTCATCATATCCGGGTATAATAGAAACGTATTGCAAAACTGGCCCAATAGGTTGTGTTCTAAAGCGGTTTTGATTCTCAGAGATTGCTTTCAGAAGAGCTGAGTGCTCAGGTTTGATTTGAGATTTGCCACCAGACTTTTCAATGGAGATCTTACTCCTTTTAAGATCGTCAATTCGGGTTGCCGTTTCCTCTATACTTGCTTGGAGGGCTCGGACTTCTCTGTTGTTGTCCTCTTCAGAGACATTAATCCTGCTTGACTCGTTCCGCTCGGTTTCTCGGAGAGCTCTCAGGTTATCTTCCAATTCAGTAATAGAATCTTCAATTTGCACTCTTTCATGCTCCAAGTTCAGTCTCTCTTCCTCCCCCGTTTGAAGCAGCACATTATCCCTCTTTGCTCTAGCCTCGTCAAGCTTGTTTTGAATTAGAGTAATGCCCGCTTTGATGTCTGAAATTTTGCCTTCGTGGGACACTTTGTCCCTCTTAGAATTATTGACAACGTTTTCGGCATCATCTAACCGTGATTTAGCTTCAATCAACTGTAGCTCCTGAGTAGCAATGGAGGATATCAGATTTTCTTTACGTGTGGTCCTTTTGTGTATTGAGGATTCCAAAGCAAAGATAGTCGACAGGTTCTCCTCGCAATCGCGATTCCATAGGCTGACCTGATGTTTTTTCTTCTCGATATCTCTTTCCTTTAGAGTGACTTCATTCCATTCAAGAATCCTCACAGTTTCATTGTACTGGCGTTTAATTGTGTCCAGTTCACGGAATTCTTCATATTTGGTTCTTAAAACTCGGAACTTCTTTCTGTCTGATTTCACCACCAAGTTCTTCGCATCCAACTCTTTCTCTGAACGAATAAGGGACTCCTTAGTTCTATCCAATAAGTCTTTCAGCTTGTTCAACCCTAAGCCCTCTCGATAGAAACGATACTTATCTTCTGCAGAGGAAGTAGTAAGGAAAGATCTCGCCTTGTCCTGAGTAAGAATGGAAAAGGGGTTATCAACCAAAATTCTGAAGCGCTCCAGGATTGTATCTAATACAGACTTCTTGGTCTCAACAATACCACCTCTAGCATTCTTCAGCTTCAGCGTGGCAGCAGCTGCACTCTGAGATATTTGCCTTTCAACAATAATCTTGTCACCGTAGACCTCCGGCTTGAAAGCATTACGACCACCGTTAGTGAGATAAATTTTGATGAGCGCTTTCTCTTCACCCTCAAGAATGAGACCCTTTATGGAGTTGGCGCGACCGGTATTGGAAGCACGACCTCCCAGTGCAGTCGAAATGGCAGTCAAGATTGTTGACTTTCCGGAACCATTCGCACCAGTAATAAAGTTGATATTGGGACCCAAGTCGACGCTGAGCATTTTGTGGCACATGAAGTTTATCAGTTCCACCCTCTCAATGACACCACTTAGATGATCGTCATCTGCTTCTTCCTCTTCGTGATTATCAGCAAGATTAACAACGACGTTATCAACTTCAACTTCACTCCTTATACTCTCTTCCGCAAGCCCGGCTTCTATCCTTCTAACTTTAGGTGGTGATGTGAGAGGATCTTCATCTTCATCAATAAACCGCTTAGATGCCCTTGACGACTGTTCAGAATTAAGCTGATTTGTTTCCCTATCACTTAGGGGTCCAGGATGCAATGTTGACACGGTCGTCATGTTAAGTATCAAGCGTGGCGTCACCACAGATGAACCTCTATAACGACGTCGTGATGAGGCGACCGATATGTATTTCAACACCAAATAAATATCACGCTAGAAGCATGTCACGTGATCAGTTTTAATCAGTACCTAAAGAAGCGCGAGATGAGCGAAACCGCAAGTGTGCAAAACGATTGAAATACGATCTGTTTAGTAGTCCATTACTCTATAAATTTTTTCATCTTAATATCCACCATCTCATGCCAGCTGTTAAGCTGTGCGCTATAAATTACATTGTAAAGCATGGGAGCGTTATCTGTCATTGGAAGGCGTCGAAGGGCCAGGCGACGAGTCCAACAGAACTGGCTTAAGCACATTGTCATCAAACTCTTTAAACCACTTAGTGTGATCTTCAATTGCTGCACGACTGACAAATCCTGCTAGTCCAGTTGCACTGCCGGGACGTCGAATATCTGACAATTGTACTCTTGAGCTGCCCGCCATAGGTGGAAGATCGCTGATGATGTCAGATTCGCCGTCAGTTTCAGCATCATCATCAACATATGACCCCGTTCGAGATGGGAATGCGCGAACCCTACGAGCGCCAGCAGCTTCAATATCAAACTCATCGTCAGACTCGGCTTCCTCAATCACACCAGTGCGAATACCCAGGATTTCCAGCATCCTGGCTGTTGTACCGCCAAACACAATAACTGTCAGCACGACAACGACCAAAACAGTTGCTCGCAGTGTATTTGCAAACTCACCCTCAAATCCGGCGGCTAGAGCGACTCCAACTGCTCCTCTTAGACCGGCCCAGAACAACATCATCTGATACTGCTGTGGAATCTCATCAACGAGCGGTCTACCGCCAACTCTAGAACGGGCACGATATGCAATATTAACCACGTTGGATAGTGGGAAAACAGCGGCATATCGCGATACGCAGATACCCAGAGAAGTCACAATAATAAGCATAGGCTTGAAAACAAGCTTCTCTTCAGTGAACAGGGACAGACCCAAGTAAATAAAGATGAAGTTTTCGGATAACTGTGCCAGCAGCTTGAAGATGTACTTGATAGCAATCTGAGTTCTACGAGACATGTTGTAATAGGCATAGTGTTTAAGGGTGATTCCGCAAAAGAGTAACGATACAATACCAGACATGTGACAACCGTTGGAGAAGAAGTACGACCCATACGCGAAAAGCAACACCAGACACGATTCAATTCCGGGGAAGCGTCTCACATGAGAATGTTTGAGAGTCAGGGCAGTCATAATACCAACAATAACACCAATCAAAAGGGAAATTGTAAATGTCATCAAAAAGATTCCAACACCTTTGAAAAAGTCGGCAATGCCTACGCTTTCGCCAGAAAACCTCTGGGCAGTCTCAAACATTACAATGGAAACAGCATCGTTTAACAGTGACTCGCCAAAAATAATCGTATAGAGCTTGGGATCCACCTTGTATGCATTGAAAATGGACAGAATGGTGACGGGATCAGTAGCAGAGAGTGTTGCTCCTACCGAGATTGCATCAACAAAGGAGATCTTAATGTTGTCCAGACCAATAGCGATCCAAATGAAGAGAAGAATGCCCAGCACGACAGTCGACACAAATGTGCCTACAAGCGCAAAAGTCAAAATTGCAGGGATATTTGAAAAGAAATTGGCCTGATGCAACTCATACCCGGAGTTGAGAATAATTGGCGGCAACAGAAGATTGAAGAAATACGAGTAATTGAAGGACACATGTTCCTGGATGTTGTGGCCAGGGAATATACGGATGATGAGGCCCACGAGCATTCCCGAGAAGATGGAAATAACCGTTTCATGCAGTGACTGAATCTTCTTCTGCTGTAGATAATACGAAGTCCATAGCGAGCCGATTAGCAGTAGAATCAGAATGAAGATGGCCCAGGAGGCAAAGATCTCTTCGATAAAAGGGTCGCTAACGCCATCTTCGTCGGGGATGTCTGGGTCCGCGTCCGTGGAGTCCCGCGTCACTAGCAGACGCAGTACACTTTTTAACATGATTAAATATTTTGAGGGCTAGTAGTGGCGAGGGAAGATGTTCACCAACCGTCAGTGATGGATTCAGAGCTTGGTGATGTGTCCCGTCGTCGTCCCAGCCCCAAGCACTTAGCCGTGGTGCATTGGAGCGTAATTTCCCAAGGATGGGAACACTTAGTGCTGAGGCGGACCCTCTACCCACGAAACTCTGCTAGTCGCTAGTAGTTGAAGCGGTTATTCTGAAAAAGGCTGTTTTGGTGGCGTTGCCTTGATGGATTGCTTGGCGTGAATAGTTAATAGTGCCAAAGGTTAGATTTTCAGATCTTTTGTTGTGCACATGGACAGCCCTGACTTGCTCGCGCTGATAGACACAATCTATGACTGTAAGTAGTGACCTCTAAGCACAGGTGATAAAATGGCGTCAACACGCGTTTTAACGCATCTCAATTTGGTACTTGTGATTCAGCGTCATGCTGGGCTGTGTGGGTCTATTTCTAGGTCCGTCGTCGACCACCGAACTTCGGACTGGGTGTATACATCCTTACTAACTTAGGGCGCAAGCGTCATCCAACAGTAACAGAATGGACTGAAACTGTACAAGAGTATGCGGACCTATCCCGTTCGAATGGTCTATCTGAGCCTTCTCTGTTCAAGGTTCTTACAGTTATAACCGGAAGAACAAATCAAACCCCGCTGAACATCTCTTTGGCAAGTGCTCTGCTTGAAGGAGCTTATCCTAATCATCTCATCTCAGACCGATGTGCTCTGCTAATCCTTAATCAGAGCCAACGTAGAGGCAATGCCAAAGCACGATCACTACGGTGGCTGGTCAATCTCTACCCGTATCTAGAGAACCCACGCCTAATAACGCAAATGTGTGGCATCTTGTTTGCAATGCTTCCTTATGAAACCACTCGTAATTGGGTTTGCCATTTGCTGTATTTATCTTTCAAAGGCGAAATCGTCAAGACTTGGAGGGTACGTTTTCTCTTAGAGCTGTATGAGAAGAACAAAGATTCCAAGCACTTGCAGTCAGTCCTGGCCCTCTTTCAAGAGAGTAGTCCGCTTATAGCTGCTGGTACGTTTAAGGTGTATGATAAAGCTTTTAAGCAGCCGGACAAAGCGATGGCCAGCATCGTAGATGGATTGGTCACGCGACGAAGCATTCCAATCAACATAACCGCGGATGGGCCAAAACGGAAAAGGCTACATCTACCAAAGCCTGACCCTGCGTATCATGTCAATAGTTTACGCAATTTCGCTGACAGAGTGGTCAGCTTGTCTCTGCCTCGTCAGATGGGTAGTGTTCTTTCAGATGACGGTGGTGTAGCCACAAAGCTCTTGCTTTACAAACCTAGTCAGTCATCGTTTGATAGGCTCAATTCCTGGCTGTTAAATATCCTGAAGCAGTATGCAACTTCCCCTGATGAACTATCTTTTCTTCTTAGCAGCACCCTGAAACTTTCCAATTATCTGAAGCTATGCCCCATGGGAGCCCAAGACTTTGCTGTCCAATATCTTATCTCAACAGGCAATCACCGTGACCCACAAATTTACAAATTGCTAGCGCTCCTTCGGCCTAGTACTGTTGCCATCAAGATGCTGGTGGAAAATATCGATGCCAAATACTGGAGCATCGAACTGCTGGCTAGTTGTGAGCATATGCTAAGGAATTGGTTATTACTTCCTCGGAGATTAGATGTGTTAGAAAGTACGGATCTAATTTTTGACTTTGTTGTTGATCAGTTCACACTCGCACTCAGCCAGAGCTATCATTTCGACGCCATTCTCAATCAATTCATACCCTTCTTTAAAGTTGCTGCAAAACATGGTAAAATACCGCCACCCTCCTTCTCAATACTTGCAGCGTATGGACTGGATCCAGGTCTATTCAACGACGTCCTATGCATTCTCTTAACTGCGCGGCAGGCAGTGAGCAGGGACGAGACTACGGCGGTTATTAATGGAGCTGTCAACACATTTTGGCGCGGAAACGCGTTAACAGGAGGCAACGAGTTCAAGGTGGATGTGGATCTGCTGATTGAGATAAATCGAAGGCCTGTGAAGGCAGCTTTCGATGTATCGGTAGGAGTGCAGTTCACCGCGCTTGCGGCGCTATATACCATTATTGTGGAACACGTCAACCGTCTTCGTTCGCATCATTCCGGACCAGTGACTCGTATGTCTCTACAGTCACAAAATGTTCTACCCACGAAGTTCGATGATTATAGGCAGGGCCTCCTCGGATTCTTGAAAAGCCGTGGGTTTCGTGCAGTATTTGATATTGTTAATTAATCTTTTTAGCGAACTATTTACTATGTACAGGTTGGACTAATTTACTTAGCCACAATGCTAATACCATTTCCTCTTTTCGGAATGATGGTTTTTATAATCTTCTTTTCAGACAACAGCAGTTTGCACTGTTCGTTTGCAAAGACAAGCTCCAATAAAGCTTCCTCACTGAGGTCTGGTCTATCGGTAAAGCTTGTGATACGCTTGCCATTCACGACTACAAAGTAATCCTGGGTCCCCGATAAACGTTCTTCGCCAATCTCTGGCCAGCTCTCAGTAAAAACAGACTTCCATTCTGAACCTTTACTGAGAAGAAGCGCCTCCCAGCACTCTTCAGCTGTAGCTGGCACCACTGGAGCAATTACCCTTAATAGATCACTGTACACTTTCACCAGCATTTCACCGGATGATGAAGAGGCGATAATTTCGTTAGTGTATTTCATATAGTCTGAAATAACAGTGTTGAGAGACAAGGTTGATTCTAGAGACTCTGTAATGGAGCGAAGCAATGGCCTAGTGTTGTTCCAGAGCTCTATGTCGACCTCGTCACGGCTGAGGATATCTTTATTCGAAGCGACCTTGTCACCCAGCTGCTTAACTTTCGCCAGCCAACGCTTAATACCCACAATTTTAGTCTCATCCCAGTTTAGCACCTCTTCAACAGGAGCTTGGAAGAGAATATGGGCACGAGTAGCATCCGCACCATGGCGGTTAATACATTCCTCAGGATCAGCGCCATTGTACTTCGACTTGGACATCTTTTCGTACGCAATTCTTACCGGACGACCCGTGGCCCTCACTAAGGTTTCTCCGTCAACTATTTCCACTTCATTTGGTTTTAAAAACCTCCCAGTATCTGCGTCCACCAGTGTCTTACCGTGGACCATGCCTTGCGTGACAAGTCTGCGGATAGGTTCACCATTGAGATCGCCGCCCGACCAGTATCCAATAGAGGCAAGGAACTTTGAAATAAAGCGAGTGTATAGAAGGTGTAAAATGGCATGCTCGACCCCACCAACGTAGATATTCAATGGCATCATATGAGATGCCTTGTCAAAAGCAAAGGCTGTTTGCGTGTTGAGAGCATCAGTGAAACGGAAAAAGTACCAGGAGGAATCCATAAATGTATCCATAGTGTCAGTATCTCTGTGAGAAGGACCATTACACTTTGGACACGTGGTATTTATGAAGTCGGCGCTTTTTGCCAGCGGGCCGTTCAGATTCTCAGGGAGTAAAATAGGTAGTTGGTCATCCGGTACCGCTACTGGGCCACAAGAGTCACAGTGCACAATTGGGATTGGAGTTCCCCAAAAGCGCTGGCGAGATATTAGCCAGTCATGAATACGCATTTTCGTGGACGGTTTGGCTAGATCATTAAGGTCAGCAATGATGCACTTCGAAGCATCATCGGATTCCATGTTTGCATACGGACCACAATGAGAACCAAGACGCCCCTTTGACAGTATAGGTAGTTCACTGTTATCCGAATTCGAGGCAAACACACTCGGCAAGAATTTCGTCTCACCCTTCTGTTTCCAGAATTCAAAGTCTCTAGCATCATGGGCAGGACATCCCATGACAGCACTTTCACCATACCCACTGAGGACATATGGGGCAGCATATACAGGCAATACGTACTTGTCAGGAAACAAGGGGTTTGCAACGCGCAGCGGCAGTAGGTAGCCTTCCTTGGAGTTTGGTTCGAACTCCTTGGAGCAAAACTCTGCTAGTTTAGAGTCTGATGCTGCTATTTCACGAACCAGAGGACTATCAAGTGCAACAGCCACATACTGTACCGAGAATAGAGTGTCTGGTCTTGTAGTATAGACACGAAGGGACATGGCAGTCTCTTCGGCGGGAAAGGTGAGTGTTGCACCGTGTGAGAGCCCAATCCAATTCGTCTGCATACTCTTTACCTTATCTGGCCAGTCTGGTAGCTTTTCCAAGTCTACAACCAGCTCCTCCGCGTATTTCGTGATCCCCAAAAACCACTGCTCCAGTTCCTTTTTCTCGACGACAGCTCCTGAACGCCAGGAGCGGCCCTCATTGTCGACTTGCTCATTCGCCAAGACCGTTTGTTCAACAGGATCCCAATTAACACTAGCCTTCTTACGGTACGCCAGTCCTCTTTCAAACATCTCCAAAAAGATCTTCTGGGTCCATTTATAAAAGGCCGGATCACATGTAACGACTTGTCGTTCCCAGTCAAAATCAGCTAGCATATTGTCCATTTGCAGTCTCATCCGGGACATGTTGTCGTACGTCCAGACGGCAGGATCTATTCCTCGCTCAATTGCAGCGTTCTCTGCCGGCAGTCCAAACGCATCAAATCCCATAGGATGTACCACCTCATGGCCCTGCATCCTACGGTACCGGGCCAATACATCTGAAATAGTGTATACTCGTAAATGACCGATGTGGAGATTGCCAGATGGATAAGGAAACATTGCTAGTGCATAGTATGGAGGTTTCGTGGGTTGTCGAGCGTGCCGCGAAGGATTACTCCTCCAGCGCTCCAGCCATTTGGCATCTAGAGACCTCTCTCCAGCTGACGCCGAAATGGTGCTGTAGAGACGCAGCACCAGCCTTTGCGCCAGTTTCATAGCCTATAATGTGTCAAATGTCTACTGACCCAGAGCATTTTTCTGTACTATATTTCAAAGGATCAAGCGGGCTCTGCCCTCCAACGGGCAGCGTGGGATGAGACAAAATTTGAAGAGACATAGTCAGGGAAGTCAAGTTACCTATTCTGAAACTATCCGACAGGTAACTAAAATAAGTTTGTCATATTTTTTGGCTTATATCATTTCCAGCCTAATTGCTCGCACTGCGGTGTCATCGACATCGCCAAAATATGCTCCTCCTGTCAACCTCAGGGCGGGTACCGGGCAAATCAATAAAGCTCAGCTAGGGTATCTTGCCAAGCATCTACAGAAACAGCTGATTTTCACAATTTCAATCAAATCAAATGTATTCAAACAATTAGTAGAGAAACAACCCTAATACCTAAACAAAAGCAACTACTTATGCAGTTATGGTCTGCCCAGCAGTACCATTCTGATGGTTGACATCTAGCTTCTCCATGCCCTGGGTGATGACTGGAGTGCCAACACTTGGATCAATCTTTGGTAGGAGATCTGGCTTGAAAAACTCGAATGTACCATCACGGTCATAGACGCACTTAGCACGCACGTAAGGGTCAAGATCCCAGTAGGATGCGGCAAGGTTATCGGCAGACTTGTTCTTAGCAGCCTGAGCAATGTCAGTGTCCTTGCCTGGCTCAGCACGGATCCACTTAACAGTGGTTTCGATAAACTCGTTCAGACGCTGGACACGAGCCTGGGTAAACTTTTCACGAGCAGTAGTGTCCTTGAGCAACTCATTTTCGCCCTCATATGGAGCAATGTACTCATAGTCTCTTGGGCGAGAGCCACCAAGCTCCTTAGGAATGTGCTCGTCGTCAATGAACTTGCGAACGTCCTCAATATTTCTGGTAAATGTAATCTTGGAAGCAACAACAGGATCAATCAAGCCCTTGATAATGTTCCAGATACCATTGAAAACCCATGGAGCGTTATGGATAAGCAGGAATCCCAAGCACTCTGGATAGTGAGCCTCAAAACACTGGATGATGAACTTGACAGCACCGTAATCCATATTTCCAACAACAAAGTCGGAAAGGTCAAAAACTACAGCAGAAGTCTCAACAGGAGGGATGAGACAAAGGCGAACACCCTCAATGATCTGGAGAGTAAACTTCTTAATGTTCTCCTGAGACTGCTCCTTTGGCCAATGCAGTTTTACTTTGACAAATACAAGAGGTCTGCCCTTCTTATCAACGCCCATAGTGTAACATTTGCCCTTACGCCACTGCAGAAGGAGCTCCTCGTTGCCCTTCTCTTGAGCACCGCCATCACCTTCAAAAAGAATATCGTCGACGTGGCCCTCTGTGAGACGCCAGTGGAAAGTATGGCCCATCATCTCAAGGGCCTTGGTAAGTTCCCACTTTCTAGCACGCAGGAAACGGAGCAAGACTTGGTCAGGATGATCAAAACGCATCATGGACTGGAGAGTGGCAAGGAGCTCATCACGAGAAGCCTTTTTACCGGCCTTGATCTCCAGGGCCTTGTTAACAGCGGCAACGATTTCGCGTGGTTTGCGAACCTCAGCTTTCTTGCCTCCACCGCGGCCAAAGAGACCGCCCTTCTTCTTGGGTTCGAGTTCAACCTCGTAGGCCTCGTCGAGATTAATAAGGTCGTAGTCCAATCCGCACAGCAGATAGGTCCACATTTCCTTCAGCATAGCCGTCTGTGGCTCGGAAAGGTTGCCCAAATGGCCAGGCTCTTCACTGAGGTAGCTCATTGATGAAATTGCAAGGTGGTGAATAAGTGGGATTTAGCGTCAGAGTATTAGTGAGCGCGGTTGGTTCGGGACTGGGAGGAGTCAGACAGAAAAAATGATTGTGACGCGTGACTAGAGAGATATACGTCCGTGGAAGGTCAAGTATAGCAAATAGAAACGCAGGGGGTCTGAATTGCAAACAAGGCTGTTTTGTTTTCTGGTTTTTGGTTTGCAACCGTGTCTTGTAGTAAACATCTACGTGAAGTGGGCCCTCTACTTATAGCATTTTGGGTGTGCCGTGGGCCGAGGAGCACTTTCACCAAAAAATTGGGGTAACTAGTGGGCCCGCTTAGAGAGACCCTTCCTAAAGTAACGAAATTGAGTCTTGTGCTCCTGCCCCTGTCCCAGTCCTGCGCGTTCCTGTTTCAACGGTCCCCGCCTTTTTGCCTTTTGTGTGCTGTGCCCCAGCGCAAGTAGTGCCAGGCAGCGACTAGCCGTACGAGGTCTGAGCTAGAGAGACAACTGGATGCGACCTTGATATCCAAAGATATTTATTTGGCAAATCATTTACAAAGAGCTGGCCTTCAAAATTTTCTAAAGTAATCTTTTTGAAATCGCCAACTTCTACTTTAGTCCTCATCTATACGGGCCTCGGACACTTATTGGTGTTGCGCTTGCTTTTGTGCTGTAGAAAATGCCAGCCGAGGATGGCTACCACAAGAACTGGCTGTCCCTGCGTCAGCCACTGTGGGGTAACAAGTTGTCCTGGCTGGGGTTCCTGCCTACTAGAACTGCGCACGCCCGCTTGTGGCGCCTGGATTATCAAACAAGACGTGACGAAACTCTAACGATAACCCACCGGGGAATGTAGCTTTCACAAAAAATGAATGCTATCATCAACTCTATGTTCCCCTTTTTTACTTACAGCAAAGTGGCTCTTTTGACATTTGACGCTGGCCCTTGTAAGGTGCCTGCCTTGCCGGGGTTAGTTTTTACTCCCATCTGCATGATATCGCTTGCGTGCGTACGAAAATGTAAATTGCTGGCTACTCCGCATCCTAATTTAGTGGGCAGGGCACTGGCGCCTTGTCTCTGGACTCAAAAAGCTGACAATTAGGGCTGCTTAATGACCGCCTAGAAGGGCCTAGAGCGGGCAAGAGGGCTGCCGCGCGATAAGTATTTTTTCCCGTCCCGATGACATCTCATGCCTGGCAGTCAGATCTGGGCGGGGTTCGTCATAATTTTTCCTTGTGAAATCAAAGTTGCAGTTGCTGCAATGCACTCCTCAGGAGGCAACTCTTACTTCCAGGAAGCACACATACTCTGGTGCACTGTACCTGCTTTGAGGCTGCAGTCCAGGTCTTGTACTAGTTACTCAATTAATATAAATATGCAAATGATATGGTGTCTACAAACTAGCTCTGTCAGCCCACTGCGAAACTTTTGTTCTTGGTCTGCCCTCGTCTGACTCCTAGCTGTTTCATCTCATTATGTATCACCACAAGGGGACATCTGCCGCAGAGCAGATCTAATGCCTCCCAATGGATCCCAAACCGGGTCCACCTCAGCTCCATATGCCGTTATTTTCTCGTTAACAGTTGCCTCGGTAGCTCGGCCACTCGACGCACACGCTCACTGAAGCTTTTTGGTTCGCCGGGTTGCTTGGTTAATTTTCGCGGCAGTCTCGTGAACATGGACATTCATTTCCTCAAGCAACGGATCTTGTCGCTCAACCTCTAGTCGAATGGCCTCACCAATCTCTCGTTGTCTACGAATTGTCGCCGCCAGAGTCTCTAATGCCTCGTCTTGCTCTGAAACATCATCACGCTGTTGCAGTAGTAGTTGCTGATTGTTCAGACCCCGGGTTTTGTCCGTTTCCCCGCCTCCCCCAAGCGTTCTAATACGAGATTTTGGTATCAGTTCGTCCCTAGCATCCCGCCCACTGCTAAGAATAACGTAAGCTCCAGGGACGCCAGTACTATTTCTGTCAGGGGTACCGTCATTGGAGGCGGAGCTTCTGCTCAGATCAAGTAATTGTCGCCGCATATCAGAGATTATGTCACGACGTCGGCGGTATTCTCCCTCGCCGATTCCATCCGATTGCGTTAGTGACCTTTCCATCTCCTTAAGCTTGGACTCTGCCTGCAGAGCAAACTTCCGTCTCTGCGCCGAATCTGCAGCACTGGCAGCTTGAACATTTTTACGAGCATCACTAGCGAGCTCCGTCCAGGTGGCCAGTTCGCCGCCCCTGGCTAGCTTTGTGTGCTTTGAAATCTCTAGAAACTGTTGAACAGCAAGGGAGTCTGCCCACTCCTGGCGACGTACAACGTTCCTGAGGAAGAGTTCAAGTTGGCGGCGCCTTTCATCTAGAAATTCATGAGAGCCGGTACCTATCCACTTCTTTGCTGGCAATGGTGATGGTGTCTTCTCGCCCATTTCTTGCTCAAGCTGAGTAACAAACTCTGTAAAGTCGCTGTAGCGCTTACGCAGTTCGTATTTGAACTGCTCTGCCCATACTGTGATTGTGTAATAGACAGGACTGCCGTCCGTGTAGGCAGGAATGGCAATATTCATGTTCCTGATGCTACCCCTTTCAGCTTATTGTCAGTGTTGTTAAGTAACATCCCTAATGTTGAAGCCATGTGCGGCTGTGAGATGAGCACGGCTGAGCCGAAATTTATTGCTCAGTCTTGTGCGAAAGAAACTGCCGGATTAGGTGTCAGGCAGTACAGTCTACTGCGCCACCGAGTCAGTGGCGCACGCCGGGGGTGGAACTGATGCCAACAGCTGGTGAAATTTGTCTGCTGGCATGGCACTTTCAGTCACTGACCCGGGAAGTCTCCTAAAACGTGACTTCGCCAAGAATATGCCTTTCACTTAATTCATAGATTAATCCTTGAGAACAAGCGTGAATAGTGGTACTGGCAAGGGAAATGCTGGTATTGCAACGAAAGGTGAGAGCAATTATTGCTCCGTGTCGTGCGCAGTGCTAATCACACGTCAGTAAAGGAATTGGAACCAGGTGCTCCAAGAGAAGTCTCACTTTCACTTATTCTCCCGCCTTATAACTACATGTAATACTACCCTGGCATGACGCCTAGAGTAGTGCGAATATTACCCCAGATTTCACCTGTGTACTGTACTCCTTTTCTCGGGCTAGGTGAGGTAAATGGCGTGACGATCCCCCTAGCCACTAGCGCCGATTACTCGAGCTTTCTGCTCAGGAAGTATTCGTGGTGCCCTCCCTACGCCCTAGATTCAACCAGTTGAATGTCATTTGAGATCTCGCATACAGTCCCTTCTTAGGGACTCCAGCGTCTCGGCAGGTTTCCGAATCCCCAGCAAGGGGTTATGTGCTGGAATGCCGTGCGGTTTCGCTCTCCTGACTGCCTAAATATGGAACAGCAAGTGGGAGAAAGCGAACGGCATAGCAACTCAGTAATGCCAGCAGGAAACGGCAAGACAGGGCGTGTAACAGAAAACGACATATACTATAGCCAAGACAGGCGGAATCGCGCCCCAATCTGACAAAATATCATGTGAGTGCGGTGTCAACAGGTTTGGGTGTAAATCGCCTCAGTGCCGATCTGGTGCGCACGATTCCCAAGCTCCTCGCCAGTATACCTGTCACATGATGATGAAGTGGGGAAGCACAGACTCCGACGGGACGGATCTAGTCAGAGAGTCTCCTTTACCGTGGATCTGGTCCATCTGACTCCCAAAATGCAGTCTCGGCGCTGCCGCGTTTGCCCGTATACCCCACTCTGCTGAGTTCTCCACTGAAGAATTTTTACCGGTGGTGGCAAGGCGAGCTCCAGGCGTTACACTTTCAACGACATTTTGCCAGCCCTGCCTTCCTTCCAGGGTCTAGCCCGTGAGGAGGTGGAACGGCTGAGTTACAAATGCGATGGCACGTGTGTAGGAAAAATGCAAAAAATGTGCAAAATGCACGTCGTCTCTGCAAGTGCCCGGAGGCGAGCAAGCGAGGATTTCCCCAACCGTAATGAAGGGAACTTGGATCGAAGTCTCAAGAAGATTGACGATTTGAAGGAGACGACGAAGTGCCCACACATTACCCCTCAATTTGAATATTTAGTGTATTTTATTCTATATACTTTCTAGTCTACTATACTTCCCTCTTCTGGGGATTCCTGCGCGGGGGCTAATTTACTTGCGTGGGACGCAGGAAGCTACTGCCTCATCTAGTTCCTTAGACGCCTCGATGTACCGAATTCCATAGAACCAACACAGTGTTTGCAAACCTGTACAGACACGAACACTCATTTAATGAAAAAAAAACTTTCTACTGCAGTTAAGCAGAGCTGTATTGGATAATAAATAAATATTGATATGCAAATCGGACTTTTGGTGGTGAGTTGAAGACAATCTCCATGAGAAGGGTGTGGGCCCTCGAGCTAGTGCCCACCCCATATGACTTCTCAATCACACTGCAGTCTCTAGCCAGTGTCTATAGTTGAGCAAAGGCTGAAGGTGCGACTCATCACCCCAAATCTGCGTTGGCTGAGGCTTCTTGGAGGAAAGATTTAGGTTTGGAATGAGAAGAGGCGACGGCGGCGTCAGCATCTCTTCTGGCGGAGACTCGGGCGATTCGCTGGATTTCGGTCGAAGAAGCGGCGATTCATAGAGAAATGGGAGCTCATCGTCGCTTATCGGCATGTGTGTATAAAAGTTCTCGCAATCTGAGTGAGAAACGTCGCTTGCAATAGCATCCTCAGCCTGGCACGTGTCGGAGCAGTAGACAGCGCCAGAGAGACACTGCTTGTCGCAGACAATGCAGAAGTCTGGAGTCCAGAAGGTCGACGTTGAGTATGACATGTGTGGATATACGTTGTGTAGTATGGACGATACGTATATAAATGCTTGAGATTGAGGTGCTGTGTGTGAAAAAAAGTTATGTATGCAAACTGTTGACGTTGATATTTTATGGCACCGGCAATGCCCTCTATATATACCTTTGCGGGCGATGTGACACATTTGCGTGGGTGCGCCTCACCCTCTCCGAGGGGTGATGAATTTGCACGTGCCGTTGCTATGAGACTGAGGGCGATCCCACACAAAACACGACGAGGCTGACGATATTATTTGTGCTTGCTGACGAAAGACGCTGCCAACCTTACTCACTAGAAATGGCGAATAGCTGGTACTTGGCAAGCGATTACGTCTGATGGCCGTACCACTCACGAATTCTCACGGTATTGTATTTTCTTACATTGCTATTGAGAAAATTGTTGCTTTGCCTTATCATTCCGTCACAACTGGCGTCACCGTTATGGGAAATTTAGTCATGCAACATGCCCACCCCTCGAGTCCCAAGAAAATCTTGGCCACCTGCCTGGTACACCCCCCCCCACTGCTACCAGCGCGGCTCGGAACCGACTAGTTAGCAAAATCCACTGGGGAAGTTTGTTGGACAGTTAGCGCGGGTGGTGCGGACCCACTAGCGCGCGTGATGAGGGGATGGACGGCAACGCCCTAACGGAGTTCCGACCAGTGCCGGAGCATACAACAATCTCGAGTCTCTAGTATGACATTATATTTCGTCCTAGCCGATACCGGTACCTCGTTTGCCCTGCACTCTAGAATGCCAATGCCTGTTGAATCTCATGGCGCTCCAAATCCGGGGTTGGCAAACTGCCGTGACCGGATGACTACTTCCTGCTTTTGGCAGTTGTGGGCACACAAACAGTGCACCCACGAGGGTCCAACAAACCGCGCATCCGTTTGCCTAGTTTGGAAAGGCACGCCCCACTTCCCGGTAGCAGTAGAGCCAAGTCTAATATTTTGGGTAGCAAGTTGCGGCCTCAACAGATTTTTTTTTTCTTAGACTAAAAGGAATGGTCGCTAAGACTCCGAGGAGACCAATGTTTTTCACGTACTAAAGCTAATTGCTGTTGTTGGGCTGCGCTAATTGCGCTTAGTTGCATTCTCGCTGTAAATTACTCACGGCCCCTTGCTGTGAGTCTTTCTCAGATCGAGCACCATCGCGCAAAACGGCGAAAATTGCGCAACATGCGCACAACCTTGAGGGCTGCTAATGAGGCCACCTTGGACGTAGAAGTTTACACAAAAATACACAACAAAACCCCGGGGACGCCGACGTCCCGGTTGGATAGGAATTTACGTTTACTTGAGAGCATGTAATTGAGTCCTTAACGACTGTTACGATGGCCTCCCGCTTTTTTGCTGCCACGTACGCACTTGTGGGCTTACTTTAAGACACTAGCAGCAGTCTGAAAGCACCTTGGGAGACACTGACACAATCTCCAAGGTGATCTCCAAGGTACCTGCTCTGTTGTGCTGTGTGTGGAGCTGTCAACACAGCCATTACCACAACCGTGGTAGTGAGGTTGGCTGTTACAACGCCGCCAGTCGTCATTGATGTTGCAATTCCAAAATGGAACTAGCACATCGAATGCGAAACTTGGTTAGACCCTCGGCGATGAGCGTGGCCATGACAACGTCTCGTTAGTGGGCCCCCGAGGCTGCCGTCAGTTAGTAGCGGCCATAGCAGCCCAAGACAGTGCCGAGAGCTCCAGAATCAATCAGGCTGAACCCTTGCATCCGAACCGATTCCAACCGAAGGGCCCTTGACTTGGCCATGAGAGGTGGTTGCCTCGGCATTTTGCCGAGTAATTAACCCGGAGCAACAATAACACTGCGTTTCTATGCTACTAACATTCGTTTCCATTGCTTCCCGGGTGAATTCATTTTTCTCAAAGTACCAGAAATAGAGCACGCTGGTTGCCGTGACACTACCTAGATGCAGGGAAACCCACAATTATCCACAGACATATTTTACACCTACTAGAGATGACCGAGTAGGAAATACAGATTATGTAGCCAGCGAAGCAAGGGAGATAACCAGGTCAAGACACGCTCAATTGTGCGTGTTATCAATTGGTCTGGCGAGGTCGCCACGTCCGACTTCTTCCGTTTAAACGCCGATTGATGCCAATTTACCCAATTGAGAAATCCGTCCCCACATTCATCAGATAAATATTTCAGCGATGCATTCCCCACGTGCATATCCAATTAGGTCCGCCTTACAACGTGGAAGAAGCAAAGTGGTAGTTGTCCAATAAGTACAGGTAATCCTCAATGATGGTGCTAATGAGATTAATGAGAGGCACACGTTCAAGCGTGCCAGTGACACGTTTCAGGAATGGGCGGGTCACAGTGTCATAAAATACTCCGCGCAACGACCACCACCACAATGCACTGCGGCGACGGCTGAGTTCTTCATGCTCCAGGCTGGACAAGCCTCGAAGTCCACCAGCCCGCGATTTTTCGTATGCATCTATCAACATGCGCCTGGCAAGGAATTCAGTCAGTAATCCAACTGCCCAAGGAGTCCAGTTGAGTTTGCGGTTACGGAATCGATACGCAAGTAATGCATAGAGCAGCGGACGCAGGATATAGAGGATTTCAGCCAATACGGCCTGTGATGGCAGTCGACGTATCAGAAACTCTGAGCTTCGCACGTCTTCAGCCTTGAGGGTCTTCTCTCGCAGCAGCTCAGCATACTTTACATCGTTGGTAACCGGCAATCTCTTGCGAGTGCGAGGCATCACCCACTCATGCTCCAGCTGGACGTGGTTCTCCTCTTGCTCACGTCGCTGCTCAATCTCACCAGGCTCAACATCGCGTACAGGTAGAGGGGGAGTCATGAGCGGTTTGATACCGCCGCCAATGAATATGCATAGTCTGACGATGCTCTTAACGGCTTCTGTGGCCACAATGAATCGCCATCGAGCCTTGTCGCCTTTTCTCTTGGCGACCATCTCGCCAAGCAACTCGGTATATCTCACGACAGCCAGCAGCACAGCCGCACGATGATAGAGTTTGTTTCGACTTTTGAGACGAGTATATCGATTATGTGGGTTGTTGGGGTCCATACCCAGAGCTGCAGTTGCCTTTGCAAGTACCGCATCGTGATATATTCCCATAATTTGCAGCACAGACGATAGCGACTCCGTCGCAATCTCCACGTCCTGGAACTGACCCGGCATAATCCAACTCAGAGACCGGAGACCGGTTTCAATGCTGGAGATTTGATTCGCATTCTTAACAAGAAACGTTTCATATCGCGCTAGTAAAGTATTCGCGTTGCTCGTCGTCTTATTGACCATTATTTCAAAGTGACGTGAGGAGAAGTTGGACGTTTTTCAGCTACATACTCAAAATAAGTGTCACAGCCGTAGTGGGGTACGGGAAACCGAGGTACTGTGACATGGCCGGCTAATATAGAACGTATGTAAATATTGGAAGAGATGTAAAGAAATTCCAGAATCCAGAGTACGTTTCTGGTGAGTACTTAATGAATTTTTTGTGGTTGAGGATGGATACATCTGGTAACGGCCTAAGGGATGCCAACACGACCTTTTAAAGAATATACAATTAGCAGCAGCATTCAGGGAGGATTCTATTCAGATGGAAGAAGATATACTCCGGACATACCGATGAAATATCGAATGACCTGCTACAAGTTCCGCTCGCTCATTCCTTAGCAGCCCGGTAAATGAGTTGCGTGAAATAGTTGTGTTCATTACTTGATAAATAAATACTAAATGCATAGTCATGCTTGGAAAAGACATGTCATTCTTCTCAGGTCATCAGCTAAAGCTTGGTAGGTTCTTGTTCGACCATATCCCGTATTCGTACAGACGAGATTGGTGCTTCAATAATGCGAATACCGGCGACTATACGACTCAAATCAAAGCCGCCAGAAATGTAAAATCGCGACTCATAGAACTCCATGGCGTGGTAAGTAGTTGCCACCCGTTTGATACCGTAGCACAAGCGCACAACCCACTTCTGGTTCATAACATCGTAGACGAAGACGCTCTCAACAAAATCTTGGCCGTCAAAACCGCCAATCAAGACCAAAAAGTTATTGGCCGTGAAGTCTGCCTTGTGTAACGTACGCGCGAATGACTTTTCGGGATTCTCAATGCAATTCTCCAGGTTGCGCAAGTTGGCCACCGGTCTATCCGTAGTAAGGAAGTTCCATTTCTTCTTATCGAGTTCAAAGTACCATATGCCGTCAAAGACAACGGTCTCATTGTTACCTCCGTGAATCAGTACGCATGGTCTTCCTTTCCGCATGTAAAGATGGATGACGTGATAGGCACGCGGTTCCGGAAGAAATACTGGCTGGTCACCCTCTCGCACGGGCATCAGCTCAGTCCAAGTCATAGCTACCACATCGAGCTCCCAAATATCATTCAGAAAGACATTTTCATCAGTGAGACCACCAAACAAGTAGATACTCTTTGCAACGGCAACAATGCCGTGGCCACGTCGACCACGAGGGAAGGCGGTAGTTGAGCTACCAACTCCGACGACTTCGGGACGAATAAACTCGAAGGTCTTTGTGTTCAATGCGAATAATTGATTGGAGCAAGCGCCAGAATCATCCTGTCCACCAAAGTAGTAGATCCAGTTGCCAATCAGAACTGATGCAACGTCAGTCAATGCAGGAGGGCTGAAACCTCCCCTAAACTTTGGCTTTGATAGGAGGTGTGACGTGCAGTTAAAAATGTAGAGGTCATTAGTTACTCCGGCGGATGTTCTTCCGCCATACAGAATCATCAAATCATCTTTCAAGACGGAAGACTGCCCTGCGATATGCGGCGGTTCATCTCCAAAGATGCGAGGAACATGTGCATAGTAACTGAGTGGAGCAACCACGCCACTAGGATCAAGAGTGGCCTCGTTTGCCAGTGCATTTTGTAGTTTGCTAGACCACAGATTGTGTTTGGTGATATCTCCCATAACTAAAGAATAAAGGCCAAAATTTGCAGCAGGCGCAGACAAGATGGATGATTTGCTTTCAATATCTGTACCTTGCTGAAGGGAGCCGCTTCCGTGGTTGCTCCCTCCAACACCACTAGCACCACCAAGGCTAGCATGAGTATCAACAAGAGACAACTCAGACATGGCTCCCGTAATCTGACCTTCTGATGCGGCGTCATGAGAGCCAGTGGTGTCAGACTTTACGGATGATCGTGAAGCCGTGTCATGTTGTAATCTGCTATTGGATGGAATGTGGTTTAATTTGGGGCGCCATGGTCGAGAGTTGGACTTGTCAAAGTACCGTAACGACGGATATCTTGTGATATGAGAAGGCTCCTGTGAAAAGGTGATTGCTGGAGCTGCTCCCGAGTTTCCTTGCGGCGAAGACGACAAAGCAGCACTACTTTCACCGTTGGAAAGGACGCTCGCCGACGATCTTTCGATAGCGTACTCACTGGACGCAATAGAGCCTGAGTTGAGAAGCATGTCCAGTGCTGGTCTAGAAGAGGAGTCCTGAGTTGAGTTGGACGTTCGCCTTACCATCGGCAAGGTAGATATGGAAATGGAGTGCACATGGCCAGAATCCCGAGCCATGGTGGACGGATGGGGATAAATGCTGAATGATTAGTACCTTGATTGTCTGATAAATGCACGGGAAGGGTTTCGTGGAGTTTAACGGCGTCAACTACTAGTGTTGTCCACGGCCGAGCGGGTGGGCCTTGTGTGATAAAACGGCCGTTGGAAGCGTTGAGAGATTTACCAGCCGTTTTTTGACATTTAGTGGGCGTGCTGGGAAGAGCCACAATTAATTGCGGCACGTGACAAGAGACGTTGAACTAGGCTAGTCTCGGGCGAGAGAGATAAGAAAAGGAGCGGCAAGCCGCATAAAAGGTGGCATACTGGGAAAAACGGCATTCGAGAATATAATAGTGACTAAAATTGACAATTAATTTAAATTCTCCAAATGTTCTACACAAAAGCTTACGTTTACGTGTCATATTCTTAACGCCAGTCCCCTAGCTATGTCGTTAGAGTCATTTCAATGTGACCGTTTATCAGTCAACTGTTGCAAATGGGCCGCACAGGGCACGCACATTATCCCGGAAACAAAGGTCATAATCCTTGCTAGCCGTATCCATAGTGGGAAGCGACCTGTGAATTCGCGCTCTAGAGTGTACTGGGCTCAATGTTAGCTAAAACACCGTATAGTTTCAATAGAAAAATAGAGTCTTGTGTTGGAGCGTTCGTGCACCCAGCATATCCCACTCCTTACTGGATACCAGTACCTCAGTAGCAATCTTTAGCTTGGAAAGCACGCTTCCTCCTTTCCATGTAAGTAGCTCCGGCTCCATCTCTCTTGGAGGGGGCAGAATTGAGACCTCTGCGTCACTGTGCTCTCTTCTAAACATGTTGATGCGGTCAGTGAGAATCGACGAGAAACCATTTAACTTTGCACCACCTCCGATAATAATTAAGCTGTCATAGTAAGCTTGAGCCGGAGCCTGTGACTTTAGTGCTGCCTGTGAAATTGACTCAATAATTGCGTGTTCAAGTCCTAGTGCAAGAGCTGCTGTGGGATCAGTCTCCTCCTGTTCCGGCTCCGGTGAACCAAGGGGTGTCTGATTCACAGACCCAGCAAGCGACTGAGACACAGAAATCTGTGGGAATTGTTTTTTGGAAACCGGAGCCGGCGCCTGTTCAGCAGGCTCCTCACCTGTTGTGGATTGCAAACAAATGCGCTGAGCCGCGGAAGTGGGATCATCAGGACGACCATCATAGACGTCTGTAGAAACTGCAAACAAGGTTCCCTTATGTTTGAGTTTATTCTGCACTTCAAACGCTTCAGGGTAAAACAATCCTAAGGCAGCCAGCATGGTCGCGTCGTATGTTTTGAACTCATACTTGGTAGTCTCGCTGGGCTCTTTTTTGAATAGAGTCTGAAGCTGCAGCACAATCTCTGCGTCATTAGTTGTGACATGCTTTTCTTTTAGGTCTTGTGCAAGGCCCCAGTCCACGCGCTTCGACAAGTCTATGGGGCAGTTGAATCTCGATTTTTCTAGCAGGCGGATGAATGCCCTGGTGATATCATCGCCTCCAAACGTAAGTTTAATTCGAGAATCCACAATGCACATTCCTTCATCAACGCAGCTAATAGAGGTCTTTTGTGCACCGACGTCAACAATACAGGCATTAGAGAATCCTGCGCCAAACGTAGCACCCATAGCTTCTTGCATGATGCCAACTCTTCCAAACTCAAGACTGAAAAGAATTTCGATGAATGTGTTCACATAGGCCTTTTCATAAAGATCTGGAATGATTAGGATGACTCCAGTGTTTTTTCGAGGGGCAGCTCCTTCGTGACTGTCGGCCAACACATTACAGGCATTGTCAAGGATGAGAAAGAGGTCTCCGATAAGTTCTTGCGGGGAAGAGTAGTCAGCTTCATTAAAACCTCCGTGCTGAATGGGCCATCGTAGATCATACGGCTCAGTATCAGCAATTTTAAGGGCCGCATTGCCAACAACATAGCTAGGTTTTGACGTAACATCCGTCCAATCAAACTCGTTATCAGCAGGAACAGGAAGGCGCTCTGGTTTCTGGCGTCCATTAAAGTTAGCGCAAATCTCATGAGCATTAGAAGTTCCACGGCGTTTATAGAACCGCATTCGTTCTTTAAGATCTCGCACTAGGAGAGTATATGTTTCATGAGGAAACTCTGACAAGTCTGACCAGCTGAATTCTTCGGGCTCTTGTTCTTCCTCGTTCTCAACCTCATCTTCGTCCTCATCTTTCATCTCCACGTCTTCGTTTTCACTTTTCACTGGCTGCACTCCATTCTCAGCCAGACGTTGTCTGTGTGCAATTACATTAGCAATAGTTTTCGGAAACGAGTCATTTGCATACCCAACTCTTAAATAACGCGATCCTGGGTGGATGACAATTGTATTCTCCGGTTCAGGCTCCTCCATCTGATCTCGCAAGGTCATGATCTGTTCATCTTTCTTCAAGTACTCTGTGTAGTAATTCTTTTGGTTGATTGGTTGCACAGGAACAAAAGAAGTTGTCTTCATACTATTGTCCACCTTTGCAATACCAGACACTTTGAGAATCGGTTTAGAGCCTCCTCGTTTCCTTGGGGCTGGCGAGCCGGCATCTTCAAGCGGTCTTTCCGTGTCATTCGGAGTCATTTCAACATCTTCTGCAATCTCTTGACTCTCTTGGACAGCTGCCGGACTCTCTGGAATTTCGCTCATGACAAGCCGCAAAGTCTAGTTCGGTTTAAATTATTTTTTACAAGTGGTCGAGACACTGGTGGTGCGTTTGTCTCGAGAGCCCATTTCTGGCTCCTTCGTGAGGCGCGATGCATGCCCTGAGGGCGGGCAGGAGAAAGATCGCTACGGGTTATAGCATACAGCTGGGCAATAATGCTATTTTAATAGATATCAAACTACAAAGTAATTAATTATGCGTCTATATACGCACGCTGCGTATTCTACCTTGGGGTGGATGACATGCTCTCAAACCACTTGGTGATATTTCCCATGTCTCCCTCGTTCAAGCTCTGCATAGCCTGGTCCAGGAAGGAGGTCTGATTCGGAAAGTCAGAAAACATGTCCAAGTACTGTTCCATTTCCCCTTCAAGCTCCAAAGGTGCCGGTTCATCGTTCAGAGGAGCCTCGTTCATAATCTGGTCTTCCTCTCGTTTAATCAAGACATCACGGAGCATCTTTTCTTCTTCTTCCTTCTTCATGCGTTGCTCCTCTTGTCGAAGCTTCTCTTGTCGCATCATTTCCTGAAGGCGGCCGTTTTCTTCCTCTTCTTGTTCTTGCTCTTGTTGCTGAGGCAGGGTCTTGAAAACATTCCATCCCATAGAGCCCATAGCACCAGCAACCCACCATCGGTCAGAGAGACTATCCAACAGCTCGCAACTGTCCTTCCACGATGCTCCTGTCTCAGGGTCATCAATCGTTGAAGTACGTAGAAATACAGTCAGAGTAAGGGAAACCACATATGGGAGAAGGGGTAGTGGCGGAAGCTCTTTACAACTCCTTAGTGTAGCGAGGATCGCCGATGCCGATGACAAAAGTTTGGAATTGACCTCATCATCACTAGGGCTGCCAGGGTCGGACGGTTTTGAAGTACGGTCGTTTTGGTTTTGTGGAGAGACCCCGACTGATTGTTTCATGCGTTCAATATCTTTCAAGTTTTGCGTAAATTTGTAAGACTCCGGAGTGATACGTTTGTGCGCTAACACGACAGATGTCAGATGCAACAAACCAAGAGTGCAGTTAATGGGGTCCTTCTGATCGGAAGGGTCGTAAAACAAAAGGTTGACGTCGGCCGGCAGCTTCTCCGACTTATTTATCGGGCGATACATTGAGATCACATGCTCCAGTTGCAGGCAAGTCTTTACCAGACGCATCAATATTGGGTTATCAGCTGGCAGTCCCACACCAACGTCGTCCATATTGACAATGAGTGGTCTGGCGTTAACAGCCGCCGACATACGATCCATGCAAATCAAGGACCACCAGAGGTTTCGCAGCTCTTGCTTGTCAATGAAAGGGCGCTCATGATGAATTGAAAGTGAGATTGCAAAATGCAAAGCGCGCTGCAAGTCGGAGCACGAATTCTCCAGACCATCTGGCCCTTCTGAGTGTAGCGATAATAGGGCATAGACACGAACCAACGTGAGGCGATCCTGCTCAACCTCAGCAAATAACAAAGCACGAATTTTAGCCGCTGTAGAAGCACAAAACTGTCTAGTGTTGGGGATAAATTGTCGCGCCCGAACATGGCGAGCAGCAGCCAGAAGCACAGCATGCAATAGTAGGGTCGGAGCCTGCCCGATGGAATGCAACTTGACAAAATTGTCGGTATCGATAAGATGCAGTAGAGGATTGATTGATTCCACATATAAATTGATGAGAGCTTCGCGGTTAGGGCGCAAAGGCATGGAAAAGGCGTTGATGGAACTCAAGTAGGTGTGCATGTGAGGTTCAAGTCTATGGTGGCCAGCCGCGACGCCTTTGACCCACATGCCAATGGACTCAGAGTCTGTGGACCTCGAAGGGCCCGGCTGTTTTGCATCTGAGAAGAAGGGCGATGTCGGCTGAGCCGTAGCTGATGGGGATGCGAGGGGATTATGAATAGATGCAAACGCCGAGGATCCATAATCAGAGCGAATCGCCTCAACTCTTGCGCTGCGCTCGTCACTAGTCGAGCTTGATTTCTGATGGGCAGGAAATCGTGGAGCCGTAGACTCACCCGATCCCGAACTTGATGGGGAATGCAAAGGCGGGCTGCCACGGTGTCTGTTGAGGTCTATATCCTCCGTCAAAGGCAGAAACTCGTTTGACGCCGCCGCAGAAGTAGATGCTACAGCGCGAGTTGCTTGTGCAACCGCCCGCTGCTGGCGGGTAGCGACCAGTCCACTAGACGAGTTCCTCAGCAAGGAGGGCCGGTCTTTGCGGACCTGTTTCTGGACGCTCAGCTCCGGAACGTTACCGGACAGCAAAGACTGTTGGGCCAGCGAATCAAGGCGTATTTCCTTCTCTTGTAGTTCGTACTGGGGATTTAAAGAGCACTGAATGTTTGCCTTTTCGCATGGTTCACACCGCTCTGTTCCGGCTGGGAACTCACAGCGTCTTCGGCGGCGCTGGCACTGAATACAGGCCTTGTGAGCACGTTTGCGCTTTCGGTAAGATTCGTTATGAGCTGGAAAGACAAACATTTTCGTTGTCGTCCCCTAGGCTGCCGAAGCCGCGAGGCTAGTGCGGAGTAGAAAAGGTGGGGCTTTTGAAGGCTCTCGAAAAAAGGGCAGTCTTCAGTGTAAGGGTCAAGATACGGGGGCGCGTCAAACTATTCTCTGGATGGGCTTTTGCTGCTGTGCGAGAGCAGCAGATGCACAGACCTGTCGACAGCTGGGCGTAAAGAGAGCGCAGTCGGCCCCACAAGGTGGTTCTCGCTCCTGCTATTGTTACCCGGCTGCAGTCAATCGAAAAGTAAAGTGGATCGTGACTTTCTTGTGCCCTTCCCCAGCCCGCACGACGCACTAACACCCCACATACCCGGTGGAGCCCCACTACCGCCGCACTGCTCAAGTGTGCCCGGTCCGCTAAGAGCGGAGGAGAAAGGTGAGTTGTTGCAAGAAGGCCAAACAGGCCACCCTGATTGTTTGTATGTTAGAGTGTAGCATTCACCCATCGCTATGACATAGATACCCTGTGTTTATCCGCCCCAGCGCCGTGCCTGGCGTGCATATATCAAGCACAGTGACACCTGTGCCGGGCACCCGCTAATTTCCGCTCGCATCCCTGCCAGAGCAGTTGTGGTGTGGTTTGAGGATCTACGATATGTGACAGCTGCTGCCCTGTGCTGTATGTCCAAAGTAGCACTGCTGCAGTTGCCCGATGATGGCCTGGTGTGCCAATACTCTCGGAACACTTGGCTTTCACACAGACGTGAAACGACGCAGGACGCTAATGCACCATGCCGTGAAACTGTGTTGGCACTAACGTCAGCAGCAGGCGTTGCTGTGTCGCTCCTGCTGGTTGGAAACCTACTCGCAACATGACTAATGAAGAGCCATGGCCATACTCAGCTTCACGTGCCCGGGTCGTTATCACACAATTTTTTCGCTAGTGAATTTTTTTCCCGGAGATCACGGATTTTCTTGCTAGATTGGGTCAATCAGGTGGAACCAGGGAGGAAAAAAACTCTGGATTTGCTCCCTCAGCATATTCGACCTCCATTTGGTAAGGTTATATAACGGACTGTTCCCGCAATGGCGATTGATAACGGCGGCGGCGACTGAAGGCGAAAAATTTCTTCTACAATAGCAACCTTTTTTTGTTAATCTCTGGTATTTAAGGCTCGTTTGCTCATTCAACTAGCTCGGAATTGTACACCTAAAATTTGAAGTCAACGCAGAGATCCCATCTCCGAATACGGCAAATACATTTATTGCAACGCCTAGAACCAGAATTGGCTCATCGATCTCAACTTCCTGATCACCTATTTTTTTTCTCAGATCTAAGGCCGTTTTCAATCCTTTAATTCTGTCTTGACATATTTATCTTCAAAATGGCTGCAGATTCGTCAAGCTCAACGACATCCGACATTCTCGGCACCATTGGTACTGTGCTCTGGTGCATCCAATTAGCACCGCAAGTGTATTACAATTGGAAAAGGAAGGATTGCACGGGCCTCCCACCACTTATGATGTTTCTATGGGCCGCTTGTGGTGTCCCCTTCTTTATCTACTTCGAAATTCAACAAATCAACATCCCCCTGCAAGTCCAACCGCAAGTCTTCTGTGCATTTTCGTTGGTGACGTTTGCTCAATGCCTATACTATCCTCCAATTTCTATGAAAATGAGAAAGGTTCTGATTATCATCTTGGCATGCTGCATTTCGTTTGCAGCTATTGAGTTGGCTTGCATCCTGCCCATCAAGCCGGTATATGACAATGGTACTACTTGGCCAATTCTTATTTTTGGTATTATCGCTGCTGTTCTGCTAGCAGCTGGCCTGATCCCCCCTTATTACGAGATCTGGAAACATGATGGCAGAGTTGTTGGTATCAACTTTGTATTTCTCATGCTTGACTCCTCAGGAGCCTTGGTCTCAATTCTCAGTGTTGTTTACCAGAAGGGATCCAAGGACATCTTGGGAATGGTTCTATATGTTGTTGTCCTCGTTCTCGAACTCGGTATTTTTGCTTGCCAGGCAGTCTACCTGCTGAGGAGGAGGTTTGGTTATGTGAAAGGCGATACTGCCGATGACAAAATGGAACACATCATGGACGGAGACGCCGAGGAGGCGTGTTCGCCGATGCCGCCCACAGGTGAGCAGACAAAAGAACTAGATGAGGAGAAACAAGCCGGCATGTGAATGAGCACCAACTATTTATTATTGCACAACTAATTACCACCGTATAGATTCTATACTTTAATGACATACATTCCAGGAATTGTCTGGAACAACCACCACATTTCGTGAGAGCGACGTCAGTTGGGGGCCTTGGCCAGCCACCTACTTCTAGCGAATGTCCTTTAGCTGTCTGATTGATTGGCCGAGTGCCACTAGCGATGGGTTCACAGATTACAGCGCACCACAAAGCCATGGACTAAGTTACTCTTCACATTGCTCCTTGAGCTCATCACAAATATCGAAGCATTCGGCAAGAAGAGCGTTGAGCATGCCTTGGCCTTCCGGAATGGTATTGCCCACCAAAAACTTACCATCCACTCGCATGTTGTCAATGGATGCAAGTTTCATCTGATAAGGGTAAAGTTCACGCAGTCTGGAAATTCCTCCGACTCGCTGTACATCTAGCAAACAGCGTCGAACAGTTGTCAGCTGATTGTGCAGGGGTGTGAGAGCTTCAGAGACTGGCTCAGAGCTCTCCAGAAGTTTATAAATGATCGCATAGCAGCGGCGCATTAGGTAGATAATGAAAAGATATCCAGCTAAAGGCTCGCCGGCAGCAGCCTTTTTGATACCGTCGACTTCTTTTTCGCTCTTTTGCAATTGGGCCTGGTAAGCATATAGGTCAGTTTCACGAAGAGTCCAGCGGCGAGTAATCATAAGCTTCTCCAATATTTGCTTGGTTTCAACCAGGGTATGGAACATCGGACGCAGCCTTGGATCCAACAGGTTCACGTTCGTCTCAGCCGACGAAAAGTCCTTGATAAGAGTTTGACACACATCCACCAACGAGACAGCAGGGGCTACGTTGATTTCTGGTTGAGTACGCTCCAGCTCCTGGCACTTTTCGGCAATCTCTTGGACTTCCTTGGTCAAGCTGGCAAACATATCCTCGGTGACCTGGTCTCGGACTCCGATACTCAAGATCTCTCTCTTTGCCAAAATCAGTCTCTCGTACAGCTTATCGACTGGAGGATCTAGCACAAGCAAGTTCTTTTCTACACCATCAAGCTTATCTTGACAAATCTTGAGTTTCCTCTTGATGAGAGCCACGATTTCCGGGGACTCCGGTGTTTCCGAAGGCTCTTGGTCGCGTTCGTCTATCATCTTGGAAATATCATTAAGACGCTCACGAACATGTGACACATCAGTGCTAGTGAATGTAGCCAGTCCCTCTGACATTTGATCCAACAATCGTTTGACGGCGTTCAAAGAGGCATAAGTGGCAGGCAACTTGCGGTTAAGGCCAACAGTTAAAAAGGATAGCGACAATAGTTGAAATACATCTGACAGCACAGTATCAACTCTGTTTTGCTCGTTTGCAAACTCTGGGAGCGATCGGATGGCAACGAGCTCCTTAAGTTGTTCGACTACTCGAAGGTAAATATCATTGACATCTTGGGACTGGAGGTATTTTGACCTGTCCTTCTTGAGAGCAGTGAGATCTTCTCTGATCTGGATGAGGTTTGCCAAGATTCCTTCCTCGTTTGCCGGTACAGACTCGGCGCTGTTGCTGGTGTCTGGGGTAGAAGGCGTCAAGATACCAGAAGACATTTGGAGGAGGTTGAGATGTTTATAGAATAAAAGGCTAACAGGCTAGGCTCGGTTCGAAGCTGTATGAACTGAGTACGGATTTGCGATGCCCTTTTTTAAGGTTTATTTAAAAGTAGTGTTGTGTTGCTGTAGATTGATAAGTGAAGGGTGGATAAAAGCGACTCGCCTTCGGGTTCCTTTTGGGTTCTCCTGCACGGCGTTATGATGAGGAGACAGCTGCTCAGGGTTAGGGACTACCGAGAAGACGTTTTGACAAGGGCAACGGATAGTGCAAGGAGTGACTACTCGCAGCAACTGGGCAAACTTTATCTTTGCTGTTGCGTTTGTTCGGTCTTCATGAGAGCGTGGGCAAAGTTGCCTTGTGGTTGGCTGTGTGCTGGTACCAGATCGGGAGCGGTTCGGATGGCGGAGTTTATTTGGTGTGAGTTGTATATGACCAGTTAGCGAGGGCGACTGCCGTACGGCTCGGCTATTGTGGTTGACAGACACGCTGTACCTATTTCTTTTGGCACTACTACTGCTCCCCTCAAAGGCCGCTACCGGTACCCACTGGTTCCTGTCTAGGATTTCTAGGATAGAGCCACTACCCCAGGAGTCATGTCAATCTCCCAGTACCAAATGCCGAGTTGACTGGGATAAGCGGGATGAGCGGGTTCTAAAAGAAGAGATGGCATACCTATACCCTCGGCTATTCATCTATCTAAAATCACATTTTGCAAATTTCGACTGGGCAGTCTTGCACTGATAAGATTGTCCAATGCGGATGCTCTGTATCGCACGACATGGTGGGGTCAGTGATAGAGGGCGTACCAGACCTGACAGGAATCGATAGCCGCAGTTGTGTGTGACCCATAGTACGACACTGAGCAATGATATTGACCGGACTTCATATCAGCTGCTCTGTCCCCAGCCTTGTCTTCCCTGCACACAGGTGGTTGGACGCTTGTTTCCAAGAAGGGAATAGTGTGGCTCACGCAGTGAGACGCGTCTTTCTCGGAAGCACGTGATGGCAGCACATCCGTTTGGCGGAACTATAGCAATGACCAAATGGCAAGGTTAGCTTCTTTCCAGAGAGTGTCCTCTCCTATAGATGCAGCCTTCTCTGCTATCTAGACACACATTACACCTGTCTATCGGACCCACGACATGCCCCGCTCTCACGCCTTGACCTGTCTGGCACCAGCCCTCTCCCTTGAAACGACAAGAATATTGTTACCCGGCGCGACTTAGCTTTGATGTGGAGAGCTGTTTTAGCGCAACAACTGTTGCGCGTGCGGAGATGAGATGGAACGAAAAGAAAAAGCGTAACAAGATGGCTCTGCGCGCGCACCGCATTGTGAAAGCTCCACAGCTCTTCAGCTAGCAGATTTCTGGCTACACCCCCTTACGGCACACTGCTGTGGCTATCGTCCAGGGCGCCGTTGCATTACGCGAACAGGAGGGCGCACACCTCGGACTTTGCTTTTTGCGAATCCCTTCCTTCAATTAGCCTGCCAAAAAGGGCAGCTAGATCTTGAGTTTTCCAGGGCAATAATTTGTTGTGCGTATCACTATCACTCCTGTGCCTCATCTCAAGAAGCTCCTTGTTCACCTTGTGACTTTTTTTTGCCCTCCACCATTGTCCAGGCAACTAAAGGCAACGTTTGACGGCCTGTGTCGCCTACAACGTGCAAAAAAGCTCTGCATATCACCCCTTTCTAAGCTTTCCTAGAGACGCAGCTCCAGTTGACTTTCTGAAAGCTCCGAAATTTTGCGAGCATCCTTGAGACTGTGTTGCACTTGACGACGTCGCCTTAGCACAGCTCAGAGCCCAGACTTGGTCGCTATCTACTGACGCTCATAACGTCAAGGCATAAACAAACCTTTCTAGCCTCCGAACGTATCCATGCAATACACGGAGACGCTGTCATCGTCTCCGCAGGCGCCAACAGAGCTTCCTTCTCCTAATCTCTCGCCAGTAATCTCTGACAAGCAGCAGAGGGTCGCTACTGAGAAGGTGCTGCGGAGAGCCGAGATCTCTCGCCTCACAAGGAACCTGAAGTCTCGCTTGGCGCTTGCCTCATTCAAAACCAAAAGAGGCTGGCAGAACTTGGACCTGGATGCGATTGAACCCAGAGTTGAGGAAGAGCTTGAGCACAAGAGTTCTCCGAGCTCGCCCAGGAAGGCCGAGGTTGGAGAGCCATTGGGCCCTCCATTAGGTCCTCCTCTCACAAAAGGGGCTTCCATGTATCTGTCCCCATCTAAAAGAGACTATGCCAATATGCTGACACATAGCAGAAGCCATTCTCGCAGCAACTCGACAGCTTCCGGCTCGCCGTCACCTCTCAAGCCCTTTCCAGGAACTGCATCTGTTGTCCTGGCAAACAGCCATCTCCACGGTTCACCGCTGGCACGTAAGCGAGCCCGTACGGTTGACAGCCACCCGGCGCCGGTCGCTGGACCGCCCATGCCTACTTCAATCTCATATCAGGATTTGTCCACAAGTCATCCACCGGGCACCTCCCCTCCTCGTACGCCTCCACCACGGCACAGGGCAGGTGAGGCTCGTGAGAAAACCGATAATTACTACGGAACAGACAACGAGTCGGCTGACCTTCTCATATTTTTGGCCAATTCTCCATCGCCTGCGCAACGCAGCATCAATTCACCTTACAACCGTCAAGAGCATACACCCATGGCCGCGCCTGGTACACCGTCTTCACAGGCCTTCAATTTCAACGAATATCTCAACATGATGACCCCTTCGCCCGCTCAGAATGGTACCTATGGATCGCCCAAGCCCGACAGGGCTATCGCGAGGTCATCTGCTCGCCGACGTTTAAATTTCGATGGCCGCTAGCTAGCGCACTTACTTTATTTATGAGCGATAACGTTCCAGCAGATGTGATCTGCTTTTGTGTGTATTTTCTATATATATTCTTAATCCTGCAGTTGGCAGCGATGCTAACCCCAGACTATTTTAGTCAATTCCATTTGATCCGCAATGCCTGTGACAATTCCAACAGATTCGCACTGAGGCGTTGTCTGGTCTTGTTCAAATAGCACATATGTATCGCCGAGCTCCGCAGGTTTCTCGGGGTGATTGACAGTACCTGCGGTGTAAGTTGGACTTGCTGTCAGTTTTAGTGTTTAGACATCAAAGTTTGGCGAAGTAGTTACCCAGATAGGATAGATCAGCCTGAGCCGGTCGGCCCGAAAAGGCAGCAGCCTAGAAAGTCCACGTCAAAGCCTTGTCATTGCGAATGTATGACCTTGAATGACATGTCTTGAAACCTTAGCACCGGCCGTAAAGTATTGAACCTACCCATTTAGGTCCACCCGCGCGGCTGGTACGGGTTCATTGTCTAGGTGGAGATAAGCTTCACGGGCCAAGGCATGGCCGAAAGTCCAAATAAAGCAGCGAAATTGTTTCATTTCACCGAGACAGGTCAGGCGCCGATCCCCCTGAATTGGGCTGTCCGTCGTCTGTGCACAGAAACGTGCAAAATGGGCTCATAGCCCATCCAAGTGACCAGGAACGGGGTGCACCCATTCCACGCTGCTATTTCAGGGGCTGCCTTGCTATGCTGGGCGTTAGCATGTGCTTGATTGAATGCATCGTTGGCAGAAGCGTTTGGGATCAGTCGCGACATTCACGTAGTGCTGCGCGTCGATCGGCCTCCTTATTCGAGTTCCACCAAATCAGCGCATTCTCTATCTATGTCAATCCAACTTGCCGGACTATCCCTTGCCGAAGCAACCTTAGGAATTTTGCCTTGGCACTGCCGAGTCTTGAAGACCCACGACAATAATGCACACTAATGGGCGCCAGCCCTAGGCTATGTTTCGGCCCAATGTCTTGAAGCATGCGGCGAACCGGTCGAGAATGGGCTACTGATATAAGCAGAACGCAGAGAATGCAAATCCCATAATATGGGCCGTCACTAAGGGCTATTTTTTGGAAAAGAGAATTAATCTGCCAGTTACTTTATTTACACAATAAGTAGCCCGCTATTTACGTCAATACCAACAAAGAGAACCCACTTCCAGCTCAACATACTCATCACTGCCTTTAGTCTCGTGTCGTAAAAAGCAACTTGCCGAAGAACGGTCGCGTCACTGGCTCCCCCTCCTCACCCAAAAATGACCAAAAATAAAATCCCACACAGAGAAGTGGGCGTCCGGCATTTGGTCAAAATTTGGGGCCAACATTACAATTGTCGAATTTCGGCAAACCCTGCTCTTCCTTGTACTTGTTACTCGTCACTTTTGTCTAGCTTACAACACACCGATCCAGGAAACCTGGCCCAAGCCAAACACCAAATTCCTTGCGAATAACGAGAACCAGCTTACGTGTTTTAATTTTTTCTGCTGCGCTCTTTGGTTTCGTCCCTTCCTTCCCGCTACTACATCCGCCCTTCTCCCTGTCCGTCTCTCCCTCTCCTGGACCCTGAAAATTCAAAAAATACTCGAAACCTCCTCACCTGTTCTATTCTCGTTCCACGGCCGCACGAGAGCCCAGCATCTTACCCACTCTCTGTATATCAGTAAAGAAGCCCTTCACTCTCGCTCCTAACGGCTTCTTATTTGGGAACTATTCAGCTCATTTTTGAATCACTCTTTTTCAGCCAAGTCGCTACCATCAGATACCCTCACAACTTTATAACTTTATTCCCTTCGCGCTCTCATCATGCTGAAACCACTGCTGTTGACTGCCATGCTGTCGGCTACCAGTCATGCCGCTTACACACTGGTTAACTGTTACAGCTCGTCTGGATCGACTGTTGCGAATGGCACAGCCACAAACATGTCTTCGGCCAAGTGCGCAGAACTATGTGGTTCCTCGCCAGTGTTTGCCACAAGCGACGGTAATGAATGCTACTGCGGTACTGAGATTCCTTCATCTGTCTACTTGTCTAAAAGCTGCAACATTCCATGTGTCGGATACCCCCTCGAAATGTGCGGTGGTTCAAACTCCTGGTCGTTTTACTTTGAAAATGATGCCCAGGCCGCTGGACTGGTTTCCACCGCGTCTGGTAGTGCTACCGCAACTGCTTCTAGCCCATCTGGTTCCAGCTCACCTTCTTCGGATTCTAGCACCGCTACTTCCGACTCCTCCACAAAGTCGACTTCAGCTTCGACAGTCAAGTCCGGTAGTTCTGCCACAACGTCTGCTCCATCTAGTGCAAACACTGATACTGTCACGACCGTCACAAATCAAGGCACAACGGCAACAGTGACCGTTGCCGCGTCAGGCACGGCTTCCCACTCACCCTCATCCACACCCGCTTCTTCATCTTCCAAGGGTGGCATCTCAAAGGGAGCGATTGCCGGCATTGTAGTTGGTGTCATTGGAGGTCTTGCATTGATAGCTTTTGCCTTGTTCTTTTTGTGGCGACGGCGTCAGGATGAAGATGCCGAGAGCGCACCCGATCCATTCAAAGACCCATTCGGCACAGAGTCGAAGACGTTTGGTGCTCCCAAGGTCGATCCGCGCCTCAATCCAGCTATGCTTGGCGCCCAGCAGCGCATCTCGGTTGGTTCTCTCGATGACGAGGTTGACTACTCGCGCAAGATTCTACGCGTTACCAATCCGGACCGCTAACGGACATTCTGGGCAGGTTTTTACATTGTTTTCACTAGTGAGAGCCTAAATTAAGTTATTATATATATGTGGACACGTAGACAATATCATGTACAAAAGTCGATAGTCAGGAATTATACTACTCTATGAGATTGTTGGCTGCCTGCTATGATTTCGCACGACTTAGCGAGTCACTGGGCTTGCACTGCCTGGCCCAAACTTTTCACGTTCAAAAAAAAATCCACACCAAGATGGGCAGCATGTGACAATCAGTCGTGAGCTTATCTGCAAATAAACACATACTTAATTAAAGGAAATAAAATGCAAAAATAATTGTTTCCAAGTTCAATTGCTATCCGCATTGATTTCCTAGCCTCAGCCAATATTCCCTTTGCGTTGCGCTACGCCTCGTTGTCCGCTTCGGTTGCTTGCGTTTGGATGGGGGTCAACAGACCCGGCAGTGGTCACAACCTGAGCTAGAGAAACCCACCACAAGGCACCGAGCATCAGCTTCTTCACAGTCGTGTAACAGCAAAAAATGGCACCCAAATCAAAGACCAGTGAAACCACCGGACAATCGTCTTCGTCAACCTCTGAAACCACAGGCCTTCTCCGCCGCCGGTCTTCCTTCTTTTCGCCCTCGCCTACGCCAGAGGCTCCAGACCAACAAAAAGTGTTGGCGTTCTCGCAAGACAATCGCCATTTATCGCTGCTGAGAAACTTGCACATGGCAGATTTCATTACCCTGCTGAACGGTGCCTGTGGTTTCAACTCCATTGTTTCTTCGCTCAAGTATGTCCAAAGCGGTGACACTTCTTTTGCGGTGCGCGCGATGCTGCTTGTTCCTTTGGGCTTGTTTTTCGATTTCATGGACGGCAGAGTGGCTAGATGGCGCAACAAATCTTCATTGATGGGTCAGGAGCTTGACTCGTTGGCTGATCTTGTCTCGTTTGGACTCTCTCCTGCTGCTCTGGCGTTTGTTTTGGGATTCAACACATTTGCCGACCAGGTGGTTCTGACCTTTTTCGTCTTGTGCGGCTTGACTCGTTTGGCTAGATTTAATGTCACAGTTGCAAATGTGCCAAAAGACGCCCATGGCAAGTCCAAGTACTTCGAAGGCACGCCAATTCCAACCACGCTGGTTCTTGTTGGTTTCATGTTTCTCTGGCTCCAGAAGGGCTGGGTCGATGAGAACCTGCCGTATGGTACAATTGGCTCAGGTCTTTACGAGATCCATCCTGTCGTTGGATTGTTTTTCATTTCAGGCAGCGGCATGATTTCCAAATCTTTGCATGTACCAAAGCCATAAGCTCTCTATTATTTATATTTTGGATAAAGCACTGCAGCATAATTGCAGAGACGTAGGAGGACTTAATAAATGTGTAGCGCGTTAGTGCTAACAGTGACCCAAGTATGATCCTCTGATCCATCTCTCTCTGGCTTGGGTAGTGACAGCTCCCTTGGTTGCGATGTCGACAAGACTTTTTGACAGTGCACTAGTATCCTTCCCTACCACCCCTGCTATTGAGTGAGCGATCGTTTCTGTGTACTTGAGGTAGATTTGCAATGAGTCGTAAGCCGCATTACAAAATGTAAAGGGTGCAATCTTGCGAAGCTTGTCTTGCAAGAGACATCCCACAGCATAATCAATCATGTCGAGCAGCACGTTGAGCTTCTTGTAACTGCACTCGAGAGATATTTCGAAGGCACGAATGCTCCTGTTGACGGAGCCAAGGAGAGGGCTCGAAAGTTCCAAGTTTTGGTGAAACAGAACAGTAAATGAAGTATCTGAAATTGAATTTGGTGAAATGCTACATTTGCGTTGTTGCCAGAAGGTGCCTGACAGTAGGCACTTTTCTACAATCCGTGAGAGCCCATGATCAGCAACAAAGTTGAAGCGAAGCTACGTTAGTACAAGACACGCATTGGGGAACAGACACGTACTTCAAAGAACTGAGACTCCCCAGTGGCCAATTCTTCTTCGAAGGAAGCTTCCAATATCAGCTTTTCGCTGTCGCCAGCTAACAACAATGGCTTTCCAGTACAGTAGCGCATGCAGGTCCTCGAGGCGGGAGGGGGCATCGGGAAAATCACAGCAATCACCTCGAGCTCTATTTCCCTGAGACGCACGGAGGTACGTAAAAGCGGTACATGGGGGGGGGGCACTTGCAGTAGCTGAGAAATTACGGAAAGAAAAAGCTTTTGGCTCGCTGAAAGTAAAATGTCGTAATCTCGTAAAGATCTAGTGTTTTTTTGTCGCGCTACAGCGTCATTCGGGTTATATTTCCGAAGCTATTTTCACGCAGCACAGCCTTCCAAATGCCCTTCATTGCTCAGCATCTGCGAGAGCTCTTGTGTAGGCACCATAGGCATCAGCTCAGTATGTGACAGGAAGTTATGTTAGCGGAAATCTTCAAAGTAGATATCACGTGTCGCGTTCTCGAAGCTTCTTCTTGCGCTTTGACAATCTTTGCTGGGCATGTTTTGAGCTGCTTCTCACTGTGAGGCGCTCTCTCCCTTTTGAGCCCATAGTTGCCCAGACGCGGCAAATTAATGCAGCGTACACCAAACAGCTCATAATGGCGGGGATTAAAGCAACCATAGAGGCATAAACATGACGTCAGGCCGCAGGGGGGTGGTTGGTGAGATGGCGAGTCTAGCGACGAGCAACAGACCAAATGGTCGGCAAAGATCTAAGGAATAATGACCTTTGAGTAATAAACCGACAAAAATCTTAGCGCTGTTATTTCCTTTCCTTTTGTTGTCCTTATCTATATTCTCCACCCTGTACCTGACCCACTCTGATAATCAAAGTGGCTGAACAAACAAACGCATCTCCTGTCCTCCAGTGGCCTACCTCCCAAAACAGCACCCACTACAAGCTTTTGCCCAAACCCCCCATCACCACACCCTGCCGAGTCGTCCCTCTTCAACCTCTTGTTTTATAACCCTCAATGGCTACCGACTTGAGCTTGAAATTACCAGTGAACGCTCAGCCCACTGAGGTGCTGTCGTTCCGTTTCGAGGGATGGCGTCATGTCATCCGCTCGCTCATTACGTATTTTAACGAAGTTGTTTCTGTCCAGGACGAAGTTGTACGGCAGCAAGTCAGACTCAACCACGCAGTCAACTTTCCTTTCTTCCAGCAGGGTGTTTCTCGTGACACGGTCTCTCGCCACCATGCTAAGGGCTCGTCTGCTGACCCCCGTGACGATGATGCTATCCAGAAGCTGTTTGCTCCAATCGGCGAGGGCTCCATCTCAGAGATTCCCTCGCAGCTCATCTCGTACCATGAACAGCAGGCTAGTGTTGCTTCCACCACAGTTAAGGAGCTATCCCAAGTTGTCATCCCGAGACTTGAAGGTCTTCACGGCGAACTCAGACGTTCAATTACTGAGATTAAGTCGTACTCTTCCTACTTTGGCAGCACAGTCGGAAAGCACCAGCAGGCCACCACGCAGGCTCTGCAGGCATATGAACATGCTATTGAGGCAACCACGACAGCCTCTTCTCACCTTCAGCCCAAGCAAGACCCTTATATTTACAAGGACTCTCTCGACAAGCGCCTCAAGGCTCAACTTCATGAAGAGAATGGTCTGCTTGATTCCTATCTCAACCTCCAACACTCCGGCCGCGAGCTCGAGGTTGTCGTTGTAGAAGAGATCCAGCATGCCATTTCTTCTTACGGAAAGCTCATGGGTATGCAAGGCAAGAACCTTTCCGACCTCTCTGAGAAGATTCTTGCTGGTTTCGTAGCTGGCAAGCCAGAACTCGAGTGGGAGCGTTTCCTCAATGGCAATCCAAACTTTGTGTCTTCTGATATTCAGGAACGCAAGCTTTCGGATGTCCACTACCCCAATGAAGACTCTCCATTGGCTGTGCCCGTGCGTGAGGGATACCTGGAACGCCGCTCCAAGTACCTCAAGAGCTATTCCAAAGCTTGGTACGTTCTGACCCCCTCTTTCTTGCATGAGTTCAAGTCTCTAGACAGATCTCGTGATCCACAGCCCGTCATGTCTATCCTTCTCGATGAGTGTTCAATCACTAAGGAAAAGAGTAGTTCTACTTCCCACAAGTTTATCCTCACCACATCCGGTGGTTCAAGAAGCCATAAATGGGTTTTCCGTGCTGAGTCAGCCGACAAGCTTAATGAGTGGCTGGATGATATCTCGTCACTCACGTCTGTCACTGGCCCAGTTGCTAGAACTCAGTTGATCGCTTCCAGGAAACCAAAACTCAGTCTTGACACTGAGGCTTCCAGTGCTCGCCCAACCGCTAAGGACATCGCTGCTGCTGCAAGTGCTGGTGCCGCTTTGGAATTGGGCTCTCCAAATGGTTCTGAAACTTCAGCTGTTACTTCCACCGGCGAGCCATTCGCTGCCGATGCCCCTGAGTCGCCGCGTGGTAACGCCACTATTGACGAGGCTACTAGCACTCCAATCAAGAAGCCAGTTGTTGCTAGCGACATCAAGCTCGATGCTTACACTAAGGACCTTGAAGCGCACGAAGTTGCTGTGGATGACAATGATTCCGTCTTTTCGTATGACCTCAAGCAGAAGACACATTCTACTCTTCCATATGACCAGGATTTCAAGCCAGTGGACGCGGACATTCCTATCAGCATGGAGCGCCGACTGACACAGACTAACCACAAGGATGATGACCCATCCCATGATGGCCCTGGTGCTGCTCGTGACAGGGGTGACATCGACCCCCAGGAACAGCTCCTCAACCGTCGTAGCTCAGTTATTTCCATCAAGTCCAAGGAGAGGCGACCATCTAGACGTGCCACTGGCTCGTTTGGTGCCGCCGATGAGTTAAAGCCTCTCTCCGCCCTGGAGAACCAAAATCCTCCGCTTTTCTTTGCGGATGGACTGCCACAAACAACCAGCAGCGGCGCATAGACTGGTTGACGTACAATCCCTCTCATCTGTATTTCTTTTGTTTAAAATATAATTTTGCCCCGCCACTTGGTTTGATAGTTAAAAGTTCATTCTTCAAGAAAATCAATTATTAAATTACATTGTGTCATTAATCATAGAGGCTGGACGACAGTCGATTAAGTCTCCTTAGATTTTGCAGTTTAAATAGAATGCCTGTGCGCACGTTCCACGCTTTGGCAAATGCTTCATCAGAAAAATGCTTACTGTCTTCAATAGCTCGCAGTCGCAGCTTCTTTGCCTCCTCTTTAGAAAGCTGTGATACTTGAGTAAATGCCTCGCAGAGAGTCAGTGACGGGTCTTCTGATCGATAATCAGGGTCCTCTTCGGAGGTAAACAGGACACCCGATGAATATTCACCTTCACCTATTATGTCTAGTTTCGGACCAGCCGAGTTATGAGCAACAGGTATCATTCCTGCGGCCATGTATTCCACGATAACCATTCCAAAGTGCTCGTTCCACATAGCATTAACTCCAACACTTGCTTTGAGCAGTTCAGCTCTGACATCCGGCCAGGGGCAATCAACCATAAACTTGACATCTTTTGTATCACTAAGACCCAGCTCTCTACACAAGAGACGTAACGAATAGACAAAAGACTTATCAGCGTCATCCCTGATACTACCAATCAAAATAAGCGATGCTGTTGACTTTGTGGTTTCTTTGAATTTTGCAAATTGTTGCAATAAGAGGTCATGACGCTTCTCGGGACGGAATTGTCCTACGCACACCATATCTTCCGATCTCTCGAGGAAGGTGGGTGCGTTTTGATCGTTGTAGAAGTCTTCAACAGCCACTGGTGGGTATACGATTTTGACATGATCCTTCTTTATTCCAAGAAACCACTGACGCTTGATGTGATTCTGCGTCCAAGTAGAATTGACCATAATAACGGACGCATAACAACCAGCAAAAGCGTATGCGACCATAAGAAGTGACCAATAAATGTACTTGAGTGCACGCCTGATCGACACAAGTGGATTCTGGATTGCAAATATAGGACCAATAGAGTTGGTCATATCCCTCGACACAACTGGATAATGGACATACGCACAAATCGGTACTTTGGTGAACCAGCAAATGTATGGGTAGGCAAAGGGTAACCCCATTGTGTCAATAAAAACGTCTGGGACTAAAAACTCCATAGCTTGTTTCGCCAAAACAATAGATCCCAGAGCCTGTCCTAGAAGTGTAAAACGAGGGTACTTTTGGGGGCTAATCACCTCAGGATTTGCCAGCATGATAAATACAATGCGATCCGAGAACTGGTCAGCTTTGAATCCAAACCGTGACTCTACCTTTGACAATATGGCTGAACGGGATACATTCTGCGATGGGATCCGAGAGATGTAAATTGCAACCAGGTTTTCGGGCGAAGCCTTGAGCGTTTCCATGACAGCTGCCCATAGTACGCGTTCACCACCACCTCCAGCATTTGCATTGGGATGGAAAAAGCCGTAGATAACATTCTTTGGATCTCTCTGGAGAACGTCAGCGGACTCGTCGGCCAGGTTTACTCGTTCAGCACCAAACTGAGTGGAATAGAGTCTGGGGGTAGCTGACCGTTTAATTAGTTGGCGTCTCAGTGCACCGTTTGCACGACCAAATGCACCTAGTCTCTTGGGTACTTTGCCCGCAAGAGCCTCAGAGACTGATTCTTTCCAATTCGGAGGGGGCGTTCTGAGTTGGTTTGCAACTCGGTGAACATATACTGACCATACGACTGTCGCCACACCACCACAGACAACGAACAGTAGGAACAGGATCGTGACAATGAGTGCAATCTGATCCGAACGGGAAGAGCTGTTGAAAGAGTACAGCAAAAAATTTGCCCACACCGACATTTCTACTCTGTGGTTGTTTGGCGGCTCCTGAAAAGTGTCTCTTTCGCCAAATATATTTTCTGCCGCACCGTTTCTGGGCGCAGCTGCGCCTACCGTCGCTCGTATGCTACTCTAGCTCCCTAAGATGAGAAGGGCCCAGGTGGCATCTGGTATTTTCGTATATTCTAGTTTGAATAAATAGTCAATTCATTGTTTCTAAGTGTGATCGTTTGAGATTATGACACTTACTTCGTTCTAATTTGTTGTTGAAGTGAAGCGACCTCTGTGTACTAAATAGCTCTCCTACTCAGCATACCCCTAGGAGTATGTAGCCTAACGAGGGCAACAGATAGAGGGTAAAGGCAATACTAATAGGAGAAATTACACGGATACAAACTAAAATGGTTTAAATCGTATATAAAATCTGAAATTGACTGCCACCAACTGCACTTTAGGTACACGGCACGTTATGAAGCGCATGGGCCGTTTCTAAGGCTATAAGAATAATGCAGCATGGAACTGTGGACAGAAGTAAAGAACTTGCTCGAACCTGGCCAAATTTAGCGAATTTCTTAATCAAATCTCTAAAAATCTTAGCAATAACACTTTACGGCTGCCTCGGAAGATCATAGCTCGGATCTTCTCGATACTTATGTACGGCTACAGTACCAGGCAGGATGAATAAGCTCTATCTACAAAACAGGGCAGACAGCGTAAGGACAAGCCGATTAAGGTCACACACACACGGGAAATGTAAGTGACGGCATAATCATGCTAGCGTCAACACTCCACAGAATCGTTACCGAACAAGTTTAGGGCTAAGCATATTTACAGCACGGCTCATCTTGGTGAACACAGAATCTACTGCTGGCGACATGGGCCAACTATTGACCATGAAGCAAAGAGAAAGGAACAAAGACGCAAAAGCACTTCTCAGAAACCATCTTGCCTGCAATTGAAGCTGCTGATTTACGCTATGCCATGCTACGGGCAAGCAATGATGTCAGGGATATAGCAAGGGAGCAAGGCTGTGCAGACGTTTTTATGAGAGAACCCACTGGGAACGAGTTCACCATTCTTCCTACTTACTAACGTTAAAATGGGTGTTACTGTTACTTCTCTTTCTCCAGGTATGTGGCATATCTGCTCACAAAAATGGCCAACTTGGTCACCAACAATTGAATGCTTTCCCGCTTTCCCTTCCTAAACACTCCCGGATCCCTATTGAAAGCGTCATTGCGATCCCAACTAACCAAGGCGACGGCGTCCACTTCCCGAAGACTGGCGACCAGGTCACCATGCACTATGTCGGTACTCTCGAGAACGGCAAGGTATTTGACTCCTCTCGTGACCGTGGCAGACCCTTCCAGACCGTCATTGGCGTCGGTCAGGTCATCAAGGGCTGGGATGAGGGCATTCCAAAGCTCTCTCTTGGCGAGCAAGCTAGATTGACAATCTCTGGTGACTATGCTTACGGCGAACGTGGTTTCCCAGGTCTCATTCCTCCTAATGCTACTCTTGTGTTCGAGGTCGAGCTGCTCAAGATTAACTAGGCTACATTTTGATTAAATAGTTGTAATTACTTCTTTGTGCGCAAACTGCGTCTCGTAGCGGGTCCTGCCTGCTTCTTTTTCGGAGATTCCTTTTTCTTGGTTGCTGGCTCATCATCATCGTGCTTCTTTTTAGTTAGTCTAGTTGACGTCCGTGGAGCGGCGCTTTTGCTTTGACGCTTTCGCTTGGCAGGGGGCTTTTCTTCTTCCTCTTCCTCACTCTCTTCATCGTCGTCTTCGTCTTCATCTTCGCTCTTGTCATCCTTCCTTTCCTCCTTGGTATCCTCCTTGGCATCGTCCCTATGGTAATCTTTCTTAACAGCCGGTTCCTTCTTAACAACAGACTCCTTCTTAGTGGTATCTTTCTTAACGGTAGCAGCAGGTTTCTCCTCCTCAGTCCTCTCAACTGCATGCTCGAGAATCAAGTCACCGTACTCACTCCAGGGCAGTTCGAACGTTTCTTGATCATTGAGGAGGGCGTCGTCTTCTTCTTCGATGCCGTCCAGACTTTCCAGATTATACAGCGTTCCAAGCTTGTCCCATATCCTACTCGAGGTTATTGGATCTTTATTATCGTTTGACACGGCCAGCATGTTAATTATCGAAATCATGTGAAAATGCTTCTTGTATCCCACAGGTTTATGCTTCGAGATTGCTCGAAACAGAGCTGTTTCTTGCTCCACCGACCAGTTGTCCGCCGACATTTTGATATGTGTGATATATAATAGAGATGGCTGTATCTGTCTCTCTACCAGGTGCTGCGTTGTTCAGTCTATTTGCAGGTTCTGTGCTCCCCTATTGCGTCTAATGTTGTGTCTAATGTTCGTGCGTCGATCCAAAAGGGAGTAGTCCGAATCAGCCCAATGGGTACGCAGATCAAAGTAGAACAGAGCATCGCAAGAGGAGCACATAAACGCCAATGTGATGGTTAGTGTAACGTGTAATCAAAACGTGCAATCAAAAGACAGTATTTTTTTGACAACGCAATTGTTATTTCTTTGCTCTCTCTATCCTCATCCCGCTTGTTCTGGAGCACCTGCCAGACCTGACAAGTGCCCACAGTTACCCTTCCCGCTTCGACACTTAAACTTGAAAAATTTCAATTTGACCACAGAAAACCGGCCATGCCTAAGCGTCAGGACCTGCTGTTCTCTCTAACGCGGAAACGCATTAGAGCATCCTGGAACAAGTTCAATCTCTATAACATCGCCACCTGGCGCAAAGGTCTCCGTCGCGGAACTCTCTATCAACAAAAGTGGGCTGCAAAGGCCGAAACCAGAGCTTATCACGGTGAACCACTGACGGAAAAGCGCTTCAGAAATGCATTTACCGCTGAGCTTAATGCTGTGGCCCCTCTTCAGGGAAACCGTGCCCAGCAAGCGGAAACTCCATGGGCTTTGCAAACATACGTAGCGTTGGAACGCCGCCTCGACGTTGCCATTTTCAGAGCCATGTTTGCCTCGTCTGTGCGCCAAGCTGCTCAGTTCATCCTGCAAGGAAAAGCATTGGTGAATGGTGTGAGGATCAAAGAACCGGGTTATGAGCTCAAGCCTGGTGATGTCTTTGCTGTAGATCCAGATGCCGCCTTGTACGCAACTGGCAGAGAGAAACCTTCGGTGACAAAGTCTGTTGAGTTTACTAACAGAATTATCAGGCGCTATAACAAGTATCTGGAATCCTGTAAAAAGCGACCAGAGAAACTTTGGAGACGTCGCATTGTCAACCAAAAAAGACATGTACAGTTTGCGTCAAGACTACAGAGAGAACGTGGTGCAAAGGTAGCGGCGCACAACAAACGCGTCTACGCGGAAATGAATCAGGAGATCAATTCTCTGACTCCTATTGGCATCCTTGAAACCGTTCTTAGGAAGGAAGACCTTGTTAGAAGGACTGGTGTGTTCCCCAATATCTTTGGAGCAGCCGCTGTTCCAAAGTGCCTATCCATCTTGCATATGGTCGTTCCTGGAATGAACAGGGCAGTTGAACAAGAGGCTGCCGCAGATAATGAATATGGTGCCGAGACCGTCACTGCTGAAGCTGAAACTGTTGATGACATTGATATTCCAGATAAGAATGTTGACAAAGCTTTGATCCAAGCCTACTACCCACCTGCAGATTATACAAAAGAACCACCATCCAACAAGTCAGAGGTGAAAAAGTTGGTGCAGGAGGTCATCAAAATCCACCAGGACGAGATCCGTATCAACCACACCAAACGTATCAAAGATACCTCTGCTTCCGCAGATAAGTTTGACCCAGAGTGGGTCAGCCGCCTTAAGGAGCCAGTTGCCCTCATTGAGGAAGAACCAGAGAACCCAGCGGATATCAAAGTCGCGCTTCCTTTTGGAGAAGGTAAGCTGTATGGCCTGGCGGATCCAGAAAAGCCATATTTCACACCATGGTCTCCAAGATCCTTTCTGCCGCCCTTTGCTATCCTCCCACATCACATCGAGGTATCATTCAAGACCTGTCATGCAGTCTACATGAGAGACCCAATGGCGCGCCCTGGAGCATCGGAAGTGATTTCGCCCTTCTCTCTTGACATGCACGAGAGAGCCTATATGTTCTATCTTAAGAGAAGACGGAAGAATCTGTAATTGTAAATAGTACTGTAGATAACCAAGCATTTCTATATGTTGTGTGCGTAACGGTGTTTGTCATTCTGTCGACGTCTTTATTCTGTTCCCAATCAGTAGGCACAGAAACGACAATGAACGGATAATCTCCACTCCGATCGTCCGATCAGTCCAAGAGAATTGTTCCTGGGCATCGTTCGGTAGTATCTCGGCGGTAACATTTATCACGTGTCAATTAACTAGCTGCTCCCGAGCGTGTCCTGTTCCACCGTGCCACTGAATGACATGAAATCACTTATAGCGCGGTACTATCTAGAGCAAAATGAAATCAAATGACATTCAGCAGCTAAGAAGGACGCTAAAAGTGTCGAATCGGCATTCTTGGGGTGGGCCACCCTGAAAAACTGTGCAGTTCTGAATGTTGGTCACGTGTTAGTTTTATGCGAGAAACAGGGTCCACAACACCTGCGTCGGTGGAACTTGTGGGGTAGCAGAAAATCTTATAACTTGAACCAGGCATCCTCGACGAAATAGCACAGTATTGCACTCGGTAATTCAATGGAAGACAAAATGAAAATCTTCACCGCTTTGAAATCCCTCACCATGCACTCCTGAGGATCTCGTCGCTGCCTGCTGCTTATGTATTCTCGGTCGTCGGGACCGAAGCCGTACATTGTGGGGTACGGGGTCTTCGCGGGTATATGCTGCCCTTCTAGTTGGGTGCCCCTCGGCTCGTGAAGTATTTAAATATCGTGCTGTCCCCGAACTAGTGGGCTGATCGTACAAAAAGAACAACTACAATCAAAAAATGCTGAGAAATCTAAGAATTGGTTCTCGCATCGCTCGCCGAGGCTATGCCACTGAGAAGACCCTTAAGGAGACCCTTGAGGAAGTCATCCCAGCCAAGAAGGAGCTCTTCAACAAGGTCAAGAAGGACTACGGTGACAAGTCCCTTGGTGAGGTTCAAGTTTCCAACCTTATTGGTGGTATGAGAGGCCTCAAAAGCATGTTGTGGGAAGGGTCCGTGCTAGACGCGAACGAGGGTATCCGTTTCCATGGCAAGACCATCAAGGAGTGCCAGGAAGTTCTTCCAAAGGCTCCAGAGGGTGGTGAAATGCTCCCAGAGTCTATGCTTTGGTTCCTACTTACTGGAAAGGTCCCTACGGACAACCAGATCCGTACTCTTTCTGCAGAACTTGCCGAGAAGGGTGAACTTCCAGCTTACGTTCTCAAGACCCTCGACAACTTGCCATCTGATATGCACCCAATGACGCAGTTTGCCATTGCTGTCTCTGCGCTCAATTACGAGTCTCAATTCGCTAAGGCATACGAGCGTGGTATTCCAAAGTCTGAGTACTGGCAGTATACTTTCAATGATTCCATCAATCTCATTGCCAAGCTGCCAGCAATTGCAGCCAAGATCTACCTCAATTCCTACCGTGGTGGCGGCGCTCTCCCTCCTCTTGATAAGAACAAGGATTGGTCTTATAACTATGCCAAGATGATTGGCAAGGAGGACAACGAAGGATTTGTCAACTTGCTCCGTTTGTACTTTGCACTTCACGGTGACCATGAGGGTGGAAATGTTTCTGCTCATGCCACTCATCTTGTCGGTTCTGCCTTGTCCGACGCCTACCTCTCGTACTCCGCCGGTCTTCAGGGTCTTGCTGGCCCATTGCATGGTCTGGCTGCCCAGGAGGTTCTGCGCTTCATCATTGACATGAAGAAGGATCTTCCTGATAACTACACCGACGAGCAGCTCAGTGATCATCTGTGGAGTATCTTGAACTCCGGCAGAGTCATTCCTGGTTACGGACATGCTGTTCTCCGCAAGCCAGATCCTAGATTCGATGCCCTTATGGAATTTGCCAAGCAGAGACCAGATATCAAGGCCGATCCAATTTTTGATCTGGTGTACAGAAACTCCCTTGTTGCCCCAGGTGTGTTGACTAAGCACGGTAAGACCAAGAATCCCCACCCTAATGTTGACTCTAGTTCTGGTGTCTTGTTCCACCACTACGGCATTACTGAGACTCTTTATTACACTGTTACCTTCGGTGTCTGCAGATCTCTTGGCCCACTTCCACAGCTTATCTGGGATCGTATTCTTGGTCTTCCAATTGAGCGCCCCAAGTCTCTCAGCTTGGAGAAAATCATCGAGATTGCCAAGTAAGTTTGTGTCCTATGTATCCAATTATTTAGGAATGAAAAGTAATCATATTGTTTATGTTTCCAGTTATCTTTCTGAAGCGGTTAAGCGTCATGCGCGACGATCTCACTGTGCACATGTCCATGAAGGATTTTATGCTCAACCTGCTCTGGCAACGCCAATTCTGTATAGTCACCTTCTTCTTTACCAGGGAGGTTAACATTAAGAGACGAAGTTTGAGAAGTGTAAATTTTAATATCAAGCGACTCCTTGGACAAGTAAACGTTGCCCTCATGACTCTGGTCCATGTTGAGCGTAGGCAAAACACCAGTAACCTGGAGACCAAACTTGGTAGACTTGATAATATCAACACCTGACACCAGGTTCTCTACCAGGAGGCCGATCTTGTGGCAGTTGCTGACAGTAATGGCGGAGACTTTACCATTGACCTTGATCGTACAGTTATTGCATCTCTCAATGAAAACACCCTGTTCCATAGAACCATCAATGCTAATTTCATGCTCATCCTCGAAATTCTGGATAATCCACTTTGTATCTTGAAGCTCTTTCACGGGTGGTTTCTTGTTACTTAGGCTGGCAGGCTTCTTTGGGAGTGGTGGGGACGGCTTCTTCGCAGTGGGTTGAAAAGCATCCTTACGGAGCTCTGGGTTCTTATGGGTCATCTGGCTCTTATCAACCTTCTTCAGGCCAGAAGTGACTGACTCACCCTGATTGAGCTGCTCAAATACAGCCCCCATTCCACCGGCAGGGGAAGCAGACTTAGGTTCGTCAACTTTGAATATATCAGCAGGCGGCATAGGGGGTGGAGGTGGTGGAGGGCCACCTGAAGAAGGGGCAGGAGGAGCTGGGGGTGCCGACTCAGCCTTTTTAGATTCGCTTCCTCCAATTTTGGCGTCAGCAATCTTGCCTCCTTTGGGATTCCACACCAAACCAGTAGTATGGTACTTCTTGACATACGTCTGCAAGTCGTTGAGCAGCTTTAGGAGAGCCTGAACCCACTCCACATGAACGGGATCAACTTCCTTGTATTCCTTGAGCACTCTGTTGGTGTAGAACTGTCCAGCCTCCTTCATATTGCTGACATGAGGGACTGGCAGATCAATTTGAATCCAACCAAGAGCAGGAGACGCTTCTGCAACAGAACAAAGGTGGTTGTAGAACTTTGATTTGAAGTTCTTTTCCTTCAAATCATTGATCAGCTGAAGCTCCTTGCCAATAGGTTCGATAACTTTAGCGTATGCTGGGTCAGAAATGTCAGGTTTCTTGGTGACAGTAGCAACCTTAAGAAGTTTGAGCTCTTCATCAAAAGCCTTTTTCAAAGCAGTTGCCTGTTCACCGACAACTGAATCTATTGATTCTGAGAGCTTAACAAACGGGGCAACTCTCTCGGCGATAAACGCCTTGAATTGAACAATTGCTTCGGACTCCTTTGGTTCTGGCTTCTCTTCGATAGTATTTGAACGAGGAGTCGCAGCTAGAGCCACAGGAGGTGCAGCTGATGCACTACTGGCGGTACTTCCAGACCTGCCAGCTGGGCCATCAATGGCCCTGGAATCGCCAGGCTTTGCCTCTTGCATGATAATCAAGTCTTCGAGTCTGGAAGTGGCAGCTTCCAGACGCTTCATCATTGTCATAATGTTCACTGTTTGCGACATTTCGGCCATATCGAGCTTTGCGTGATGTGGAGGTGAGGTTGTGGTGTTGGGAAGTGGCCAAGTCTTGCTGTAATCAATTCAGGAGATGAGGGAAGAACGCCAGCAGAGATATTGGCTACATAGTTTCAGAATAGAAATTTATAGGATACTTATTGATATGACAACAATTCTTATTTCTATTTTCTCCAACAAAATACCAGCTTTAAGTTTCAGCGCTCCTCTGCCGACGCTAGCGCGATAGTCGCCCGGCCGAGCTGGAAACAGATTCAAACTATTTCAGTGGGACAAAGCGATAAATCCCTCAGAACAAGATGACGGCACCAGAGGACGATTCGAAACCGCCAAAGCTACATACTCTCAGAGATCTGGTAGAGCCTGAGGGACCACAGCCGTTCGTAGGAGACTGGTCTTCGAAGACACCTATCGCCATAGATTTCGGAAGTTACCAGACACGTGTTGGATATGCTGACCAGAAAGATCCTCAGTTGGTGTTCATTAGTCAAATTTCCAAGTTCAGAGAACGAAAAACTAATTATCCCTTTACTCTCGTTGGAAGTGATGTTTTCCTCGATCCTGCAGGGCCTCACAATGCGAGATCTCCTTACGATGGTCCTCTCATCTCAAATTGGGATGCAGTCGAGACTATGCTAGACTATTCGTTCTCGAAGCTCTCTGTGGGCTCACAAGGCCATGTAGACTCGCCAATTGTCATGTCAGAGGTTGTCGCTGCTCCAAAGCCGCAAAGAAAGGTGTTTAATGAGCTCTTGTTTGAGGGCTACGGAGTACCGAGTGTTGCATTTGGTATTGACTCTCTTTTTGCTTACAGATACAATAATCTGAAGAGCCCACAACGTCGTGGCATTATTGTTAGTGCTGGTCACGAAGCTACTCATGTGTTCCCTATGATTCCTGGTGAGAGAGCCATGCTTCATGTAAAAAGGCTAAATTGGGCTGGCCATCAAGCAGCGAACTACATGTCGTCGCTGCTAACACTGAAATACCCCTCATTTCCATCCAAGATCTCTCCATTCCAGGCTAACAAGTTGGTGCAAGACCACTGCTATGTCTCAATGGATTATTCTCAGGAGCTTGGTGAGATGTTGGATTTCGAGGGCCTGGAAGACAGAGAAAGAGCTATACAAGCACCATTTGTGGAGACTGCTAGTAAGGAAGAGAAAACTCAGGAAGAGATTGAGAGGCTGGCTGAGAGGAGACGAGAAGCTGGTAGAAGACTACAAGAGCAGGCTGCAAGAAATCGCATTGAAAAAATGGCACAGAGAGAGGCTGACTTGGAATATTACCGTAATCTTCAAACCCTGATATCGGAGGCTACCTCCAAGAGAGAAGTGAAACAACTGCTAGGAGAGATCAAGGAAGAAGAGGCGCTACAGAAAATAGTGAACGAGCTCGAAAAGCAAATACGGAAAGCTCGCAGAGATGAGGCGGGTGATGAAGAAGGCGACATCGAAATGCCAGAATTTCCATTGTTGGATATACCAGACGAACAGCTGGATGCCGAGGGCATCAAAGCAAAGAGACGGCAAAAGCTCATGAAAGGAAACTTCGAAGCGAGAATAAAACTCAAGGCAGAGAAGATGGCCGAGAAGAAAAAGAAAGAAGAAGAAGAAAGAGCGTCGGAGGAATGGAGAGAAAAAGACCTTGATGGATGGGTAGCTGATAAGAAGAGCCAGCTGGAAGATCTCATGGCCAAGAGAAGGGAGAGAAAGAAACTAAGATCCGAATTGAACAGCAGAAAATCGCATGCTTCGCAGATGAGAATGAAAAATCTAGCTGCTCTTGCGTCGGATTCAAAGAAGAGAAAGAGAGGAGAGGTCGGGGAGGACAATTTCGGTGCAGACGATTCGGACTGGTCTGCATACCGAAATGTTGTAATAGACTCCGATTCAGAAGAGGTTGAGGAACAGAACAAAAACATTCAGCAATTGCAGGAGACCTTGTTGCAATATGATCCAACCTTCACCATTGAAGACGAGACGCTGAACTGGAGAAACAGCCTGGTTCACTTATTCCTGAGGGGCCCACGACCCTTTGATCCCTCTAAACAAGCTGAAAGTCACCAGTTCGTACTCAATGTTGAAAGAATTAGAGTTCCGGAGGTCGAGTTCCAACCTGCCATTGCTGGTGTTGATCAAGCCGGTCTTGTTGAGATTGTCTTCGACATGCTGAGGAACCACGGCCTTGACTTATCTAGTAATGTCTTTGTTAACGGAGGATTCTCCAAACTGAGGAATTTCGATGCCAGACTCGAGAAAGAGCTGCGTGCACTCCTGCCGGTAGGACATGATCTGAACATTGTCGGCGCCAGTGACAGGCAACTTGATGCTTGGCGCGGAATGGCTAATTGGATACGCTCTAGTGACAGCAGGCAAGCTCTTCTGACTAAAAGAGAGTACGAAGAGAAGGGAGATGACTACCTTAAAGAGAATGCATTCAGCAACGTCTATGTATAAATTACACTATTTAAAATTTGGTTTAGGCTAATGAAATCCTACTATTACTCAGACTCAGATTTGGATTTTGATTTGGATATTTCCTTAGCCTTGGATGAATCTGCCTTTGGATTCTTGCCTTTCTTTTTAAGCTGCTTTTTAAGCTGCTTCTGTAGAGCTCTATCCTCAATGTCATCATCTTCGTCAGCCTCGAACTTGCTGAAGTCATCACCAATAATGCTTTCAACAGGAGTTTCGTCCTCCTTCTCTTTGGCACCCTTCTTGTTACCATCATGTGGCGAAGGTCCGATTTTCTTGAACTTAGCAACATAGAAACCGTCAACATTGTAAGTGTGAGGATAGTATCGGCGTGTAAGGTTCAATGAAGGATGGAAGGTCTTACCTCTGAAACTAGTGAAGCCGGCCTTTCCAATTTCCAGCTCAGTGTCCACAAGTCGTACGTTGGGTCTCTTTTTCAGAACGTAATCGACAACAGCCTCGTCTTCCTCGACCATGACGGAACAAGTGGAGTATACAATAACACCTGCCTTATTGTGATCAACAGAGTCAATAGCTGACAGGAGAAGCTGCTTCTGGAGCTGAGGCAGCTGAATAAAGTCCTTTTCCGTTCTGTTAACTTTAACTGCTTGGTCCTTTGAAATAACACCAGTACCCGAGCATGGGGCATCAAGGAGTACACGGTCAAAACCGCCAATGACACGTGGGAATTCACGACCATCGTAGTTACTGACAATGGTGTTCGTGCATCCGAGACGATGAATATTGGCAATGAGGGACTTTGTTCTTGACTTATTAGAATCATTGGCAAAAATGGTTCCAGTGTTCTTCATCAATGCGGCAATGTAGGTGACCTTACCGCCTGGGGAGGACGCCATATCCAAGATACGTTCGTCTTGCTGGGGTTGCAAGGCCATAACAGGAAGAAATGAAGATGCAGCCTGCAGAATGTAATGACCGGCGAGATACTCAGGTGTTGCACCTACAGGTACTTGAGATTCGAAGACCTGCAAGCCAACCTTTGTCCATTTGGCAAGAGGCTGCAAGTTGACACCACGATTAACCAGAGCCTGCGCGAGATCTCTGCGAGAAGTCTTCAGAGTGTTGGTTCTGATTGTAACGGGACGAGGCACTTCGTTAGCTTCGAAAAACTCGATAGCCTCCTCTGGAGAGAATAAATTAAACAGTTTCTCAGCCAAGAAGCGTGAGTATCCGTAGTATGTTGAAATATCGTCAAGCAACTGCTCAACATACTCACTTCTCGACTTGCCCTCTTCGGCCATATTCTTGAAATCTTCCAGAACCTTGACGATTTCCAAGATTCTAGTACGCACAACATGTAGGTCTGATTGTAATTGAGGATCCTCAGCAAAGTCCTTTTCAGTTGGCAAAACTTTAGCCCTAGGGTTCTGTGTACGCTCATCGTCGACCTCGTCAAATTCGTCGTCTTCATCAAACTCATCACTGTCATCTTCATCATCGCTGTCACCTTCTTCCTCCTCGTCATCATCGTCCTCGTCATCATCGTCGTCATCTTCCGAGTCACTGCTCAAAAGACCTTTTTTCATTGTTGCAGTGTTGAGTTCTTCGAGAGCTTCTATATCTTCATCATCACTAAACACTGGTTTCTCTGCAAGTTCCTCTTCAGAGTCAACAAACTCGTCATCAGACTCCTCATCTTCATCATCAGAGTTATCAAAAAGAGCCTTCTTCTCCTTCTCAATGTCATCTTTCTTGACATCTTTTTTGACCTCTTTCATCACCTCGGTCTTAGCGGCGACCTTGGCTCTTTTTGCCTGTCTCGATCTTCCAGACTCAGATGGAACTTTACGCTTTCCCTGGAATTCATCCAGGGAGGGTGGATCGGCCTGTCTACCTTTTGCTCTTCTTCCCATTCTCTTGGAGTGTGCAGGTTTCTGTCGTGAGAATCGAGCCGCTGATAAATTTCACATAAATTTCACCAACAAAAAAAAATAGCCGCACCCTCTGCGGCATATTTTCAGTGTGTTAAACCTCGAACTCGATCAACTGTAAAATAGAGCGAGAGAAAAACTTTTGATGACGGAGGAAGTAGAATTTGATTTCAACCCGGCTTACATCCAGCCGGATCGTTTGATTATGCTCAAACTACCATCGGGTAACTTCAAGGTTATCAAGACAACTCCTGGTCTTGCTGTGTCACTTGGAAAGTTTGGAAATTTTAATGTAAACGACATCATTGGAAAGCCATTTGGCTACACTTTCGAAATCAGCTCCGACAAAAGTGTTCACATTGTTGACCAACAGTACGTTCTTGATGAGGAGGATGAAATGGCCGATGACGAGAACAACAGAGAGGTCTTGAATGATCCCGAAAATCAAACGTTGACAATGAAAGAGATTGAAGATCTGAAAAAGACGGCCGAAGGAAAAGATATTATTAACCGCGTCATGCAGTCTCATGTTGCTTTTGACAAGAAGACTACATTTTCACAAGAAAAGTATCTCAAAAGAAAAGAGCAGAAGTTTCTGAAACAGTTCACTCCTGAGCACATCTCCACGACTGAACTGATTGAAATTTATCTTGAAAAGGATGCATCCAAAATTCTTGACATGTCAATAGAGTCTCTCTCGTACATTCTCAGCATCGGCAACATCCAGCCTGGCGGCAAGTATTTGGTCGTCGACGAAACCTCAGGTGTACTTGTTGCTTCACTTCTGGAAAGAATGGGCACAGAGGGCCAAGTCGTTGTGGTGCATGAAAGTGAGCATGCCAACTTGGATGCTCTACGTTTTATGAACTATCCTGAAAACTATGTTGATCAAATGGTCAAAACCATTACATTTCTCGACTATTTTCATCCTGAGGAGTCCGACCCATTTCAAGAACTGTCTACAGAAGAACTTGCGGAGTACAAGTCCAACCAAAAAGCTAAATATTACAGGCGCAAGAAGCGGTTTACCGATTTGCAAACATGCCGTGAAATCATTGATAATAGTGGATTTGACGCGCTGATTGTTACCTCTACCATGCAACTGGATACTATGGTGCCAAGACTAATCGATGGGGTGGCAGGATCGCGTAACATTGTTGTATATTCTGCGGCCAAGGAGCCCCTAGTCTCCATGTCCCATGAACTGCATAAAGATCTGAGAGTGCTTGCTCCTACCATGATGGAGCTGAGAGCTAGAAAGTACCAAACGCTACCAGGACGCATGCACCCTTACATGACTTGCCGTGGAGGTGGAGGATATGTTCTTTACGGTACCAGGGTGTTTCCTGGAGAGAATGTCAATGCAAAGGGTGTGGATCGTCGGCGAAAAAGACAAAAGCAGGAGGACCCAGCCGAACAGGATGAAAAGAAAGTTGAAGCTGAATCTGTATAATGCGATGGGGAAGATACTTTCAATAGCACGTATTGTAGTTTCACGGTGTCTCCTCTAGAACTGTCAATAGTTTATTTTGCATATTTAATTTCCCGGTATACCTCGGTGGCCCACAGATTTAAGACACTACTCATACGTCCTATGTATGTCGCTTTGCTGCTGGCGTCAATATAAACTAGTTTCTACTGGACACCATTTCCCAGAATGCTTATCCCTCACAGTCGTTATCCCTGATCTAGACACTGATACGTTGACCGACTGGAGAAAATAAGAAAATGGCAACTATAGGGGAGGTAGAATGCAAATGAATTACCAATGTCGAAGATTGTTTTGTTCCGCCACTGATAGTCTATACTTATCTTATCTGACGCTCCCCAGTTCCTAAAACAGAAAAGCGTTTTGCCGCCAGCACATGGCTCAAATAGGACGATGAGGAAGGAGAACCTGTTAAAAACTGAAAATAAGTACTATGTTGCCATGCAGTAAACAGCTGTACTGACAATTGATTGACTAATATCTCGGATCACTTACATTACCCGAGCACAACGGCCTTCTCAACAAGATTCCAAACTCCGAATGTTGCCGCAGCGATAAAAGCTGTTTGCCTACGGGTGGACAAACTCAACTCCCGTCACCCTACAATGACGACGCACCCTAGCTGCTAACGAATGGAAGCTTGTTCACCAAGGTTGCAACTTTCTCGGACACCCGCCCGCTGGCGCACGACGGTGTATACCTATGAAGCGATCGGTAAGTAATAGTGGTAGGGCCACTAGGCAGAATGATGTAAATACATTTAGAACCTGTTTATCTATGCAACCGTAACAGCAAGACGCTAAAGACGCACATGTCATGAACCCAACTGGTTTTATTGGGCAGACCCATCGCGCACGTGGAATTGTATTGAGCTTAGCTGCTCCGAACCATCTGGTCCTGGGTAGAAATATGACGTCTCGAGGTTCTCGGAGGAATGAGGGATCGGGATCGGGATTGGTAGAGTGCTCTGTAAATGAGACCTCTGCCGGCGTACTCCGTGAGCATGCTTCAACGGCATGCCACTCTGATGTTCCCTGCCTCTTTATGTCTATGCACAAAGGGTTTGTCCGGATCAGCAACTCAACGACCAATTCCTGCCCAATTGGGCTATACGAAGCCGCACATGGGAACATATCCCACACCCCGGACAACACCGGCGATCGTAGGTCAGGCGTCAACCCCTCAAAAAACCTGTCATATGTATGACATGCCGGCTTTGCCACAGCTAATTCCATAGAGGGTTTAAAAACTCTGCATTGTTTCCCAACGTTAGCTAAATATTAAAGTCCCCATTTGCATTACACTAGACACTATTAGAGACCAAGCGCTATAGAAATGAGCTCCACAACCACGGCTCGTCCTCCTTCACCAAATCATAACTTACTACGCCCCAGCGACAGTACGGTCTCTGTCGCCAGCAATGGCTCTGGGTTATCTATCCATTCTGCGATGAGCACATCGGCGGATCATGAATCGCACATGCTCAAACACGTCAACTTTGATTCAAAGTCCAAAAAGTACGACGGCGAGGAACCTGACACCTTTGAGGCAAAGGGGTTTTCGGTCTTTCTCAAGAAGAAGCCCAAGAAGAAGCTGTCGGACAAAGAGGCCCTCCAGTACTGGACCGAGAAGTATGAAAAGGACAAGAAGCATATTGTTACTGAGGAAGAGGCCTACGTTGGTGGAGTCTTGATGGCCCAGGATGAATGGCTCTCTGATGAAAGTGAGCCTACATTGATGATGGGCTAAGAGCAGCTACAATTCTACCTACCATTTTTTTTTCAACTCAGCACTCGAGCAAATCTCAGCATAACTACACCAGTCAACTTCAACACTTGGCCCAAACCTTGCATAACACCGTTACCTCTGTTCTAGCGGAGGTGGCGGATACCAGCATAGAGTTTAAAACTCTCACACTATTTATCAAAAACATAATATATTAATATAAATAACAGGTGCAACAGCATCTATAGCTGATACCCCTCACGCGCAATTATATCACTAAGCGCATAAGACAATTTGAGAATAGCAACATCTTCATCGTCACTCTGCTGTGGCCTAACAGCCGGGCTCTGCGACGGGTCGCGGGATCTAGAGTTGGCACGCCAGCCGTGTAGACGGCCGAGACGTTCTGCAACCTTGCCCGAGTCTAGACCGGGCTTGATACGCTCAATCGCGCTGACGAGATCTTCTTCCGTAATTGGTGTGATATCGACTGCGGTGTTTTCCTCTGATGACAGAAGTTCATCCTCACCACTACAAGTCACCCAGGGGTGCCGCCGCAGTTCTCTCATTGTTATGCGTTTCTCTGGAGACTTCTGGAGCAGTTGTGAGAGCAAGTCACGAAGCTGGGTGTTAGCAGACGATATCTCAGGTTCAGCAGTGATAATGCGATCGTACATGCTTTGCAAGTCATCTGCCTCAAAAGGTAGGCGTCCGTACAACATGTTGTATAGTGTTACACCCATACACCAGATATCTGCAGCACGACCAGAACGAGCACCAAGTGACGCAGGTGGAGAAGTCATCATGTACTCTCCACAGAACAAAACAACGAGCTCAGGGGGCATGTACGCTGGCGAACCAGCAGTTTTAACGACACCGTCGTCGTCGCGTTCAAACATTTCCGAAACTCCAAAATCTCCAATTTTCAGTACATCATCATCTGAGATAAGCAGGTTATCGGCCTTGATGTCTCTATGAATGACGCCCTGAGAATGCAAATATTCGATTCCCAAAATCATGTCCCGGAAATACAGTCTGCACTGCTCTTCAGAGAGTTTGCCAAGACGAGTTACCAGCGATCCCTTTTCTACCAACTCTAATACCATGTAAAGAGAGTCGCGATTAGGATCATTGAGTACTTCAATTAGTGAGACAACGTTAGGATGATCCAGCTTTTTCATGATGGCAAGTTCTCGTGTGATCAGTGCCAAGTTATCTTCTTCCGTATGCATGTTTCGTCGCGGACCTCGCGCAGCAGGGCCCTTAGTTCTGTTCATTTTGCGTAGTCTGCTCTTGGAGTAGACTTTGAGCGCGACATTTTCGTTGGATTCGGTGTCAACAGCTAGAAATACACTGGCTGAGATACCATTGCCAATCGGCTGCTTCATGCTATATTGGTTGATGTTTTTACCCGAGGAATCCTCCTTGTATGAGGCATGCAGGTTTTGGCGAACCTCTCTTGGTGCCAGGTTTGGTAGCCGGACGTGATGCCTGCTTGGAGACATGCTCATAGTTGGAGAGGAGTGAAAACGAACGAGTTTTGGTCGTAATGGTGGCTGTTCGAATCTATGCTGTTGGTGGTTTGTGTCTTGTGCCGTTTCAGGGTGTGGTTCTGGTGACGGCGCCTTGGAACCCGGCAGGGAGGTGGGAATCAGGTCTTCCACAATTGGGGGAGGCGCTGGCATGAGAGGCCGCGGCTCTAAGGCCGACATGTCCATGTTGCGCTCAACGCGCGGCTCTTCAGCGACTTGTGCACTGCTAGGCGGACAGCGCAGTTGAGAAAGCAGGGAAGCTTGTGGGAGAGTGGTGTTAAGAGCAGTGATGGGAGGGAGAGTTGTCGCAGACATTGAAGGCGTGCCTGTCTTTTTTTTAGGCAAGGGGTGGTGGAAAAAATTGGTACAGGTGGAATAAGCGGCGTTAAGAGAGCAGGGGTTCTGTTACTTGGGTCAAGTGCCGTTGCAGAGGACAAAGAACCCAGGTGAGCAGAAAATAAGCTCTTGAGACAACGAAAGAAACAAAGTTGTCGATCCCCCGTATTTGATGCCTTTTATTATTAGGGGCTTAGTGCTGGTCCGGAGATTGGTGCAGCCTTCGGAAATGAACCACTGCCCAAACGAGGGAGCTGTACGTAACGCTAGTGGAGTCGAAAGCGCGCACAAATTGTTAGGAAGGGCAGCCTAGACGGCAATAAGGGACTGGCGAGGTGCTATCAGTGGGATTGCAAAATGCGAGAGGTCAGCGGCAAGTGCCACAGTTTATATAGATTGATAATGCGCGGTTGCAAGAGTGCAGATTTGTAAAATTAACCGGCTGCGAATACCCGTGCTTGCAAGAGGGCCACAATTTTTGCCGCCCTCGATATCTTTCTCATTACGGCAAGTTTGACGGTGGTTCATCGCTGCGCAGGTGCCGCACGCGCTGTACAGTGTGCCTTAGGAACGTTTATTATTACAGCTGTTGTTGCAGCACAGGAAATCTAACGATAAAGCAGCCATCAGCGGCAGTACAGTCCAGGCAAATCTCAAGAGTTGTTGTCACCATATTTTTCGGGTCTGTTTGGCGGCTGCTTTGCGCGTGTTTCTTCGTTGCCGTCGTAAGGTGTCCATGTGCCCCATTCCCACCGACAAGCCGATGAGCCGCGAACAGTCACCTCCCCACCCAAACGTTATTTCGTAACACGCTTAGCTTCCCTGTCCGCCCCATGGAAGTCTCGACTGCATATACCAATGTCTCACATAAGGGTTTTTGAGGAAAAAGAGAGCCGCTTTGAGACAACAGCGGATTATTTCAGAGACATTTCTGAGGCAGCACGCTGCCTCTGCCGCGTTTAGACTAGCGACTTGACTGGTCAGATCATGTGGATTTCCAAGCATCGGCATGAAGCGGCATGTCAGAGCCACGCGCACTACTGCTGACATTCTGTCTCCCAATATAGCTTCAGGTCTTGCAACGGGAAAGGCGGCTAGTCTGGAACTATAAAGTTCACTGGTAAGGAATGAAAAAAACCCTGGCATTCAAGGCAAAGCCTTTGAATACTCTTGGCGACTGCACCACCCTGAAATCACCTCAGACCGAATCAGCCACAGGACGCTGTTATGGACATGCCAGTTCTGCACCCCACAAAACAAAGAATAAAAAATCTTAGCCTGTCACATTCCTCAAAGACCCTTATGTGGAGCTGGGGCACGCGCAACCATATGGAATTACCCAACCAAGGATTGTAACTTGCCCACCCCCGCGCTTCGGCCCACCACATACAGTCTAGGCACGCTCTGTCTAATCCATGCGTCTAAAGCTGGCGACTCCGTCAGGTCGTCGCGAACTAGCCAGGCTGAAGCTACTGGGAAGAGGCACTGGCGCCTACTCAATCGCACAACGGGAATTGCGTTGGATAAAGGCCAACGCATTAGTAAATACCGACAAAGCATGTATTCAGAGGTCATCGAAATACCCTCTTCAATATATTCTTGGCTCACAACCTTTCGGGCCGTTTGATATCAAGTGCAAATCAGGTGTGCTCATACCCAGATGGGAAACTGAAGAGTGGGTATTACATCTTGGGGATATTCTCAGGGGAATGAGTAATGTGCGTGTCCTTGATCTTTGCACTGGTACAGGCTGCATACCCATAGCTCTTTCTTCATACCTCACCAACAGCCAAATCTACGGTGTTGATATCTCACTAGATGCAATTGATCTTTTCGAAGATAATCGTCATCTGTCAGCTGATTCGACAAATGAATTGGTTCCGGTGCACGGAAATATTTTTGAGTCTCCAACTATTGATTCTTGTGATTTGGTGACAGCGAATCCCCCTTACATCCCCAGCACTGACTACCGCCGTAATACTGAAGGCTCAGTCCGTCGTTATGAACCGAGTTTGGCACTCATTGGGGACAGGGAATTCTATGACGCTGTTCTACAACAAGCAAGTAATGTGAATGCGAAGGCTCTGGTTTGTGAGGTCGGCTACCAGCACCAAATAGATCACTGTTTAAATGAGGTAGGCAAAAGTTGGGCAGGGGGGTTTGGACTCTTGGATTCTGCGGGCCAGCCTCGGGTCGCCGTTCTGTACCAAGAAGAATGGTCTTTCATCACAAACATAAAAGGAAACAGATCTCCCGCAAAGTAATTCAGGGAGTTGGTGGCTTCACAAACTCCACAATGTTTTCGCCGGACAGGCTCTGTGGCTGTGACTGCACATCTCTCTTGAACTTGAGCATTTCCTTGTAAGTAGATTTGTTGCCATGTTCAGCCTCAAATTTTGCCCATGACTCAAACGCTGATTCAGTTGGCCGTAATTCAGCAAGGTATTTGTAAAGATAGCGCACACGGTTGTATTCCTTCAATGTCAGCTCAAAGGTAATCCAATGCTCGCACATCTGAGCCGCATCTCTGCTGGTCAACATGTTGATGGATTGCTCAAACGCTTTTCGTAATCCTTCGCTTCCATTTACTTGAGAAGCCCTCTCAATGTACACTTCAGCCAGCGCCAGGCGGTCGCTTTTGTTTAGGGAAGCTAACCCTCTTTCATAAATCTTTAGCTCATTTCTGGACAGTCCTTTTGTCCGCTCCAGATCTCCGTAGTGATAGTAGAGAGACTTCTCTGCAGGAAAGTGTTCTAGTGCTTCTTCAAACAGGTCTCGAGAGCGCTCTAAGCTCATATACTCATATTTCGCAGCATCTTGCAGATACAGATCCCAAACACGGAAGGACGTGGGAAATAGTTCAATGCTTCGTTCGTGTAGATTGAATAGCTCATCCAGAGTACCATTCTGCTTCAGCTTTTCTGCGTAATGTAAGATGGTTAGTGGAGTTGCAATTTTCATATCCAACATGTTTTCATAGACATCACAGGCTGCACTGTAGTCAACGTGTTCTTCAGCCACTTCAGCCAAAAAGTGGTTAGCTCTCGTAGATTTGAATATCCTCTCCTGGACAGGCCTATTATCATCGTTGTAATCAACATACACACCCTTTTCATGCGGGCCCTTCATGGCCTTTCTCATTATCTCATATGCACGTTCTTCCCCATGGTGTTCAATTTCTTGGAGACACCATTCTTCATAAATATCCACCAGCTCATCAACGGTCTTATATGGCACCTTAGTTGCCTTAGACAATATCATTCGGCACTCGTCAGGGAACTCAGGATGTTCTTGCTCGCCCTGTCGCTCTCTGACGAGATCTAGGCATGCTTTTGCATAATCAATCCACAATTTGGAGAACTTTCCGTTGTATCTTTTGGGCTTGACACTTTGTACAGCTCTTTGAAATTGGTAGAGTCTGTCCTGCGATGTTGTTGCCAGTTTAATTCTATCATACCACTGATCAATATTATCAGTCAGACTTGTCATCTTGTCAGCCAAAATCAAGGGTCTTCGGTTGATCAGGTTTTCAATAAATAGAAAGCTCCATCGCACTGTGGAGTCAGGCTCGTCTGTTTGCTCGATCTCTCGCTTGAGAACTCTCTCCTCCAACGATAAGTAACTTTCAAAAAGCAAAGAAAAGTCCTTCAGAGACTCAGACTTCTCAATACCTTCTTCTAATACAGATCGAGCTTTAGATGAAAGTCCTCGTCGAATCCACAGAGTCGCAAGCATGACGTATAGACGTGCCATGCGATGAGGATATATTCTCATACCACTTTTTATGACATCTTCAGCATCGGGGAATGCAGAAGAAGAGCCTTGATTGTTTCTGGCAAGCAGATCTACAGCTGCAAACCAAAGCTGCTCCCGGGTCCTCCTAGTGGGATTGAAGTCAGCATCATCCAACGCATTCGCTATCAGCTCATAAGTGCGTAGATCAGCACGCTCTCTCAAACACACTTCAATGCACCTTTCCAGTGCGGTTTTGTCCATCTCACTATACCGAAGCCACAGGGAACATGCAATCTCTCCACCTGATTCGCTTGCAAACGGCAGCATAATTTCCCATACTCGGGAGTGTTGTGTTGAAGGCAGCACACGCAAGCACCTGTTAAATTCTGCCACAATGCTAGAGCTATTATACTTCTCATTGATTAAGAGGCTTAGATAATCCAGCCAGATCTTAGGCATTTTGTTCATATAAAGAATTGCCGCTTGGTAGTACGATTTTGCCTCTTCAAATACTGCCACCCTCTCATCACCAACACACAGAGCAAGTTTACGCCTTTGAACATCGAGCAGAATCTTCCATAATTTGTATGATCGAGGAATGGCCCTTACTGCTCTGTTTAATACCCATATTTGATTGTCAACTGAGTCGTGGTTCTTCTTGTGGTCTGCATACTCTAGCCACTCTTCCAGGGAGTCGGGACATGAAGCAACCCTCGTCTCGTATGGTATATCCTCCTCACCGACTCTCTCTCCTACTGAGTGGTCCATGTGATTCGTACCACTTAGTTTCATTCTAGGTCTTCGTCGTTTTGGTGATATTAATCACGTGACATTTTTTTTGGTTCGGCACTAAGCTACAGTCGGATTTTTGAGGCGAGGGTCAATGAGTGCTTGGAATCTGCACAGATAATGAGTCGTACAGCCATAATGAAAACCAGTGTTCAGTGCTGATAAGGTCTTCGTTAAGATAACAATTATTCTGAGATCTCAGGCTGCTATATATTAGCTAACTTATGGATACATAAGAGGACTTGTAGGCTACCCCGGAACGGAATTGCGCATTGGGTAGTGTCATACAGTTATGACGGTATGGTGTGGAGTAGAGTCTACGCTACAATTGACGCGTGCGGAATGTCAGAATGTTTCCACCGCATTATTTGTGCTTCAGAGTCAGTGAGCTCCATATACTACAACTTCTACTTTAGTGTGCTCGTTACAGGACTGTCTGTGCTGAACGCGGCTTACTGGACACTGCATATTGACCTGCAGGAGGAGTAAACTGTTATGGGGTACGGAATTTTAAGTATTGCGCCACTCTCTACATCCGGGGATCTGAGCTGAGCAAGCTTACTCTCTTTAATCTGCTTGACGCAGCTTTACAATTGGCTATACTGCAAGCATAGCATTTTACTCTTGCCGGCCCAATGTCTATTCATCCAGAGTTCAGAGGACTAGCACATCCCACCATTGAGGCCCTCTTTGAGAGTTTTTACAGTAAAGTTCCGAGGAAGAAGGCCGGAGAAGTTTCCATCTCTGAAATGCGTGCCAGCGAAGGAACTGCTCATCAGGAGATGGTGTCGGGAAAGGGTGGTGAAGGAGTGAAGACTGAGATCGTCAATCTGGGAAACTTCAAACTGAAGCTGTTCATTCCACCAAACCTGAAGGACGGTGCGCCTACGATATTCTATGTTCATGGAGGTGGATGGGTAATGGGTCATATTGACTCTCAGGCAAACATTGTCTCAAGATGGACTGCTCAGTTTGGTGCTCTCGGCATTACGATAGAGTATCGCCTTGCTCCTGAGAATCCTTATGAGTATATTCTGCAGGATGTCATTGATGGATTCAATTGGGTCGTGACAAACAAGCCCTACAACATCAATCCCGACCGAGTCATTTCTATGGGCACTTCTGCCGGTGGGGGTCTAGTTGCGGCATTGAATGTAGAACTGTTGAAGGAGAATGCAAAGCACAAGCCCATGTTTGTTGTACTCTGGGTGCCGGCTTTGGACAACACCCTTGATGAAACGAACTCTGAGACTTGGAAGAAGTACTATCATGCCTTTGATCTTGGTGGAGAGAATATGAAGTATACACGCAGCAAGACAGTTGCCGATCCAGAGGGATGGAAGGACTACAAGTTTTCTCCGCAGTTATACACTGGAGATCTCAGTGGACATCCAAAGACATGGTTCCAGATTGCCGAAGCTGATGTCTTGAGCGGTGATTCTTATGCATATGCCGAGAAACTCAGATCGGCAGGCGTTTCAGTAGTTGAGAATGTTGTCGAGGGTGGCACCCATCTTGGAGTATTCATGATTGCGCTTGTTCCATCAGTCAAAGAGTCAGCTGAGAAGCTTGAAGAAGCTATCCAGAAGGAAATTGACGCTAGTGCTTAGTGGGTTCTCTTGAAATAACATTACCTATGAAGAATATATACCGTACTTGACGTCCATTTTAGTTCTGAGCCTTGATCAGCTCGTTAATCTCATCTTCTCTGTTGCCAGCGGCACCACCCTCAACAAAGTTCTTGAATTTCCGCTTCACTCCCCAGCCACCGTTAGGATTAGATAAGTGGAATGGCCACAGAAAGTTGGTGGCCTGCTTAAAGTTTGGCCCAACCGTGAAAATCTCGTGAATCAGATCTTCCATGCAAATAATGCCATACTCTCCAAGTGCATCTTCAATAATGGTGTTGTCAGAAAGTGCAACTCTCTGCTTGTCAACTTTGCCATAGCCTCTCTTGTAAAGAAGATCTCTGACAGAGGCGAGAGTAGGATAGCCATAGGCAACGTATGGGTCTACAATTTTCAGAAGCTCAGCAGTCGCCTTTGTGAGCTTAATAAATACACCGTTATTGATCTGATGAAGTCTCAGGATCTGAAGAACCTTTCGTGGCTTTGGAGCAATCTTTTGCACGCCCTTTATTCTGACAACAAAGACAAGCTTGTGTTCGGCCTCAACATAGATATTGCCTTCGTCCTTAGCCACTCTCTTGAGGCGGATCTCCTCTCTCTCTGCATCTCTGTATTCCTTAACATACTGTTCAGCTCTGGAGAAGATTACCTTCTTCTTCTTGTCAGCAGCAGTCCTACTAGCAGCGGCCTCAGCCTCTTTGCGGGCTGCAATTTTTTCAGCATTCTTTCTCTTTTTGAGCAAGGTCTCCGGAGGAAACGGTGCTGCAACAGTTTCTTCAGCCATGGTGTCTATAGGATTTCTTTAATTTTTCAGGTCTGTAATTTTTTTCTGGACGATAGTGCGGCTGACAGACGGTCTGATGGGATTCGTGGTCAGTCGCTCAGCTGGGCTTGGGGAGAAGTCAAGGAAGAGGCCGACAATTCGGTCATATACACAAAACTGGTTACACAATACTGAGCAGTATTTGGTGAATTCAGTATTTTTTATATAGTCCTATGTGGCAGGTTTCTTTGCTTCTAGGTTCTGGTGCTTCTTTCACATAATCAGTCTGCCTCGCGGCTGTAGATGATGACAGATCCTGGCCCTCACCCAGGATAATTAGGGGTGGAAAAGTAAGAAATGTGCAACCTAGATAGAATGTTGTATTTCATGTTCATATTATCACACCGTTACATTTCATTGCCGAAGACGATCCTCCATTTTGTTCTTCCCTCTTCTATTTATCGCGGTCCACTATCACCACCACTAATCATGCTACCCTTTGTCAGCTCTGCTCCCAAATCGCACACCATCACCGTGAACTTGAGCCACCGACTCACCCTCACAACCCCATCTTTGCCATATCTAATTACCAATGGAAGAGCTCGGAATCGAGAAAAAGCAGTCAGAAACGCCTGCCAGCCAGAGCGGAAAGGTTGTCGGAAGTGTCCTCAAAGTAGGCGACCTGTCGACAGCATCACAAGACGATTTATACAAAGTTCTGAAGAAGCTCGAACGAAATCTCGAGTTCATTACACTCCAAGAAGATTATATCAAAGACGAACAGAGGCACCTAAAGCGTGAGCTCGTAAGAGCCCAAGAGGAGGTTAAGCGTATTCAGTCAGTGCCACTTGTCATTGGCCAGTTCCTTGAGCCTATTGATCAACATTCAGGCATTGTCTCCTCGACCACGGGATCCAATTATGCCGTGCGCATCCTGTCCACTCTGGACCGTGAATTGTTGAAGGCATCATCATCTGTTGCTCTTCACCGCCACTCAAATGCGCTTGTTGACATCCTACCACCAGAAGCAGACTCGTCAATTACAATGCTCGGAGCTGACGAACGTCCAGATATCTCCTACGCAGATGTTGGTGGACTGGACATGCAAAAACAAGAAATCAGAGAGGCTGTGGAACTACCGCTCACGCAGGCAGAGCTCTACAAGCAGATTGGCATTGACCCACCTCGTGGCGTTCTTCTGTACGGCCCACCTGGTACCGGAAAGACCATGCTTGTAAAGGCAGTTGCCAATTCAACCACTGCATCGTTTATCAGAGTTGTTGGTTCTGAATTTGTACAAAAATACCTCGGTGAAGGTCCACGTATGGTTCGTGATGTGTTCCGTCTGGCAAGAGAAAATTCGCCGTCAATTATCTTTATTGACGAAATTGATGCTATTGCCACCAAACGTTTTGATGCCCAAACTGGTGCTGATAGAGAAGTGCAAAGAATTCTGCTCGAGCTGCTTAACCAAATGGACGGTTTCGACCAAACATCCAATGTAAAGGTCATCATGGCCACCAACCGTGCCGATACTCTGGATCCAGCTCTTTTGCGTCCGGGTAGACTTGACAGAAAGATTGAATTCCCATCGTTGCGTGACCGCAGAGAACGCCGCTTGATTTTCACTACTATCGCCGCAAAGATGTCGCTGGCTCCAGAAGTCGACCTCGACTCTCTTATCATCCGCAATGACCCACTCTCAGGCGCCATTATTGCTGCCATCATGCAGGAAGCTGGGCTCAGAGCAGTGAGAAAGAACCGCTACGTCATTCTTCAATCTGATCTTGAGGAAGCATACTCGTCTCAGGTCAAGGTTGGTTCTGATGTGGACAAGTTTGAATTCTATAAATAAGCAGGCTATGAAAGCACTTGCGACTTCTGTAATGTGTATGCTATAGATTCCGCAGCAAACTTAAATAATATAGGCGATGAATTATTCATCATAGTTCATTATGCACCTGGTGGTATTCTTCATGGTGCTCTTCAGGTTCTTGGGGTTCTATCAGTTCTTCAAGTTCTTCCAGTACGTCCAGTTCCTCCGGATCCCCAACTTCCTCAGACTCCTGATAGTTTTCATCAGGATCCCCAGAATGCCAAGAATCCTCGCCCTCCTCTGTATAGTCCTCATGTTCTTGTTCCCCAGACAGCTCTGAAGTATCTTCAAAGTGTTCTTCGCTTTGAATCACTTCATCCGAATAGAAATACTCTGTAGCTTTAGGTAAACCTTCTTCAGGTTCTAGATCGCTCTCATCTGTCTCATAATTTGGCTCCTCATTATCTGTCTCCTCAGCACCGAACACCTCTGTTGCTGTCGGATCTTTGAAAGGGGTAGATAAGTCAATATATGGCAGTTCCACATCAGACTCCACAGGTAACTGTGTTGTACCCAAGATAGATTCCACAGTACTAGAGTAGTCAGTGAAGATGGTAGATGCTGAAGGAGCGATAGTTATTGACTCTGACACCGTGGTCATGTTGAATTGTTCCGTCTTTACACTTCCAAATATTGTGGATGCTAATATTAACGGTTTGCCCAGAACCCACATAATGAAAAGCGTCGGTGCCTTCAGTACTCTTCTCCACACAATCCACGACACCACGGTAGCAAGCAATGCCATGGCAGCCAGCATGCATCTGCGATCCCACGTATCAGCAGCTTCGAGGTGCTTCACCAGTTTATGAGATCCCACTAGCAGAACATCAAATGCAGTATACCTATTCTGCAGTTCTTCTAGGTTCTTTGTAGACTCATCCAGCTCCTCAATGTTGATCAACGATTTGGCAACCTCAACCTGGGCCATTTGATGCATTCTTTGCAGTACGCCCGTAATGTCCTGAGCGGTATGGAGTACTCGATCCTCCACTGACATATTTTTTCGTTCTGGCTTTTCAGGGTTCGCTCCCTGCAGCAGCAATTCTCGCTGCTGTCGCCAACTGTTCTCCAGATTCTTCTTTGATTGAACTTGTGCCTGTCGAAATTTGACGTGTAGTAACGAGGAGTCTTCTCGAAGCTTGTCCAGACTAATCTGATCTTTTCGGTTAGTTGAATCACCAAGTTCCATTTCCAGTAGTTGGAGGTTTGACGTGAATGCTCTCAACCGTGACTGAATCACATCGGCCAATTCATCCCTAATTTCAGATACAACTGGACCATCCAGACCCAGTTTATTAAGTCTCGAAATGTATGCTACAAGCTCCTGTTTATCCTTCTCCAACTGTGCCGTCTTCCCGGACATGTCTACTTGGAATTGGAACGTGTAAGCTAGCTTGGAGCAAGTGTACCTTTGGGGAACGGTGACCCATGCTGAGACTGCGCAGTAGCATGCTCTAGGAGTATAGAAGAAAAATATAGATAAATATTATTTGCATAAGCACATTACAAAGGAATTATTTGGAAAGGTCGGTTTCACTTTCATAATTCTTGCTTCGCTCCAACCGCTATATACCAGCATTGCATCTCGAACCTGAAATTTGATTTTTTCTGCCCATCACTATTTCAGTTCCTTTCACAATTATTTCGACTAATAAACTGCATCTTTCATAGCATGACGAGGACAATTACGTTTACAACCCCTTCTACAAGACTTGCTCCTGAGCATGACAACGATGACGATGACCATATGATGGTTGACGGACCTGTCGAAACTGGTATCGTAACCCCTGGCGAGCTGATATCTGAGGATGCTATTTGGATGAGAGGGCATGGCGTGTATGGACAAGATGGCATTACATACTCTTCATTAGCTGGCACTGTTACGAAGGTCAACAAACTGCTAAGCGTGACACCATGCAATGCCAAATATGTTCCTGTAATTGGTGACTACATAGTTGGACGTATCACAGAAGTTGCTAACAAGCGATGGAAGGTTGACATTGGTGCTCCACAAGATGCTGTCTTAATGCTGGGATCGGTGAATCTTCCTGGAGGTGTATTGCGAAGAAAGACAGAGTCTGACGAGCTACGAATGAGACAGTTCCTTAATGAAGGTGATTTGCTTAATGCTGAGGTACAGGGACTGTTCATGGGAGGCGCCGCATCTCTACACACAAGATCTCTGAAGTATGGAAAGCTGAGGAATGGCATGTTCGTGAAGGTTAAGTCATCTTTGGTGATGCGTCTCAAGACGCATGTGCATAAGCTGCCTGGTAATGTTGATTTGACCATCGGCGTGAATGGATACATTTGGCTGAGTAAGAGTATTGCAAAACAGCCCAAGAAGGACGTTTCTGTTACTAGACTGGAAGAAGAGTCGAGTATGGAGCTTTACTCTAATAAGAATGAGGATATCTCGCCACAGATTCGTGAGAATATCGCGAGATACAGCGACTGCATAAAAATTCTCGAGGTAAAGGGCATTCAAATTAATGAGACGAGATTGATTTCTGCATACGAGACGAGTTTAGCCTTTGAGCTCTCTTCGTTACTGGAGCCAGAGGTCGCAGATATCATTGCTGACGGTGCGCTCAACGTCAATGGATCGTAAGAGACATTGACAGGTAGTTGTCGACTTGACTTTGATTCAAGGGTTTACTTACCGGGTCGATAATTACCCCACGTTTCCAGCACGATCCTGTGTCATGGCAGTTATCGTAGGGACGAGAAGTGCTCCAGATGATGTCCCTGAACGGCTTGGTAGTAGGCGACTTTGCGAGTTCCTCGGATTTATTTATACACTAGATAATCTACTCAAATACAAGAACGAGTACAGAGATAATTGGTTTATGGGACAAATGTCGATCGCATTGAGAGCTGTTGGCAAAAAGCATCTATGACGTAACCGGAACAACGGAACAAACCCTGCGGCGAAGCGCCTCTTCCTTTATGGTGTCTTGTGCCATTTTGTTGATGCGAGAGCGGATAAATGTTTTTGCGACGAAAAAGCTGAGAAATGAGGAATTGAACGACAGAAAGTCGGAGGAGAACAATAACTGGGAATACGAAGTACTGTGTAAACCTCTGAGTACTCCGAGCTAATTTTCAAATTCCTGTGAGATGTCGTCCGCCTGGTTCTCCTACAAAACAGAACCGTTCTTGTCCTCCGACTGCATGCGCCCGGATTTGCAACACATGCGCCCTAGATTAGACCATCCGACATTTATAACGGCCGACTTGTCTCTTGTTTAACACTCAAATATGAGCGACACCTTTTACACACAGTTTGCTTCCAAGAACCCTAGGGCTCCTGCTGTCTTTATCCCTGGTGGCCCAGAGCTCTCCTACGGTGAGCTTCTGCTTGCCATCAGAGACTTTCAGTCCAAGCTTGCAGTCCTTGGAATTGGTCGCCAAGAAGCCATTTCTATCTCTCTTCCTAACTGCCTTGAGTACGTTGTTTCGTTCCTTGGTGTTGCTTTCTCTGGTCTTATTGCCTCCCCTCTCAATCCTAACTATAAGGAGTCTGAGTTTGACTTTTACTTGCAAGACGTCAAGTCAAAGCTTATGATTGTTCCTAGGGGATCTGTCAAGGACAATTACGCCGCCGTTACTGCTGCAAAGAAGCTCAATGTTCCAGTTGTTGAGATTGCTTGGGGCCCCAACGGCTTGGAGATTGACGGCCTTCCAGAGCAGACTAACTCTGCCCAGGGTAATATTCCAAGCTTGGCTCTGCCTGAGGAGACTGCTTTTGTTCTTCACACTTCTGGTACCACCGGAAGGCCAAAGGCAGTTCCATTGACCCACAAGAACATGGCTACTACTGTTGGCAACGTTATCAACACATACAAGCTGACCCCAGTTGACAGATCATACCTTGTTATGCCTTTGTTCCACGTCCATGGACTTCTCGCTGGATTTCTTGCTCCACTTGGATCCGGTGGCTCTATTGTTGTTCCTCTCAAGTTCTCTGCATCACAGTTCTGGAAGGATTTTATCAAGTACACAGCTAACTGGTACACTGCTGTCCCAACAATCCACCAGATCCTGCTCAAATCTGACAAGCCAGCTAAGCTTCCAGAGATCCGATTTATCCGCTCTTGCTCTTCTTCTTTGGCACCTACTACCTTTTATGCTTTGGAGGAAACTTTCAAGGCTCCAGTTCTTGAGGCGTATGCCATGACTGAGGCTTGTCATCAAATGACTTCTAACAACCTTCCTCCAGGAAAGAGAAAGCCAGGAACTGTAGGCGTTGGTCAGGGAGTTGAGGTTGTTATTCTAGATGCCAATGATAACATCCTGCCAGACGGCCAAGAAGGTGAGATCTCCATCAAGGGTGCTAATGTTACCCCTGGTTACATCAACAACCCTAAGGCGAACGAAGAGTCTTTTACCAAGAATGGATACTTCAGAACTGGTGATCAAGGAAAGAAAGACGAAGATGGCTTTGTCGTCATTACTGGTCGTATCAAGGAGCTGATCAACAGAGGTGGTGAGAAGATCTCGCCTGTGGAACTGGACGGTGTCCTTCTTTCATTCCCAGGTGCCGCCGAGGCTGTTGTCTTTGGTGTTCCTGATGAACTTTACGGCCAGCAGGTTCAGGCAGCTATGGTTCTCAAGCCAGAAGCTAAGGGCAAGGTTAAGTACGAGGACGTCATTGAATTTCTGAAGCCAAAGGTTGCCAAATTTAAGCTGCCTACCACTGTCTACTTTGTTGACGCTATTCCAAAGACCGCTACTGGCAAGATTCAACGAAGAAATGTTGCTGCTGCGTTCTCCAGCAAGGCAAAGCTCTAAACATATCTTTAAAATATACACTCTGCAAATATTAAAGCAAACACGGTACGTCGTGAATTAATTTTGTCTCTCTATATACTCGTACTCTACATTACTTACTCGTCACCGATATACAGGGCTTCCTTGGCAGCTTCAACAATGACAGCTGGAGTTGGGAAGGCAAACTGCTCAAGCTCAGCGGCATATGGGGTTGGAACCTCAGCACCAGTGACACGACCGACTGGAGCATCAAGGTAGTCAAAGGCCTCAGACTCCATGATCTGGGCACAGATCTCAGAACCGAGGCCAAAGGCTGGGAAGCCAGAGTCGACAGAGATGATGCGGTTGGTCTTCTTGACGGACTTGACAATGGTTGGAACATCAAGTGGCTTGATGGAACGGAGGTTAATGACCTCAGCCTCAACATTGTACTCCTTCTTGAGTATCTCAGCAGCCTCCAAAGAGAAGGAAACGTTTCTAGAGTGGGAGACAATGGTAATGTCGGAACCTTCGCGCTCAATCTTGGCCTGGCCAAATGGGATGGTGAAGTCAGTGGAGTGGTACTCCTCAGAAACCTCAAAGTGCTCACCATACATAAGCTCATTCTCGAGGACGATAGTGACGTTGGGGTCTCTGATGGCAGACTTGAGGAGACCCTTGGCATCCTCAGCAGACCATGGGGAAACAACCTTGAGACCTGGAATGGAACCGTACCAGGCAGAGTAATCCTGGGAATGCTGAGCAGCGACACCAGCAGCGGCACCATTAGGGCCACGGAAGGTGACATTACAGATCTGGGTACCACCAGTCATGTAAAGAGTCTTGGCACCAGAGTTGATGATCTGGTCAATAGACTGCATGGCGAAATTGAAAGTCATGAACTCACAGATTGGCTTAAGACCGGCGAGGGCAGCACCGACACAAAGACCAGTGAAACCCATTTCAGTGATTGGGGTGTCAATGACACGCTTCTCACCGAATCTATCGAGGAGGCCCTTGGAAACTTTGTAAGCACCATTGTATTGAGCAACTTCCTCACCCATGAGGAAGACTGACTCGTCTCTGTCCATCTCCTCAGCCATAGCGGCATTGAGAGCGTCTCTGACGGTGACCTGAGTTAGTTTATGAAGAACAATATGGAAAGGTATTGCAATAGAACATTAGAGAGTCAAATCTATCCGAAGCTGAGTGGATATTCTGCATATGCAGTAACAACTGCCTAAAAGAGATTTGGCTAGGTTCGGAAAAACTACCCACCCCTCATCGGAGCCGTACGGAAGAACGTAAAATATGAGCACGTCCAATGGTAAGAGAAATAGAAATCATCGAAGAAAACGCCCAGCTTTGACTCGGACGTCAACGTTTTTGGAAGCATGAAAACTTAGCCAGAAACTATTCCTGAGGCAACCATTAGCTAATCAGTCTTGAAAAAGATCTTTACCTTGCCAAGGCGCTGTAGCATCAAAGACAAGCCCCCAAAATCTTTATCAATAGGTAGTTATTTCACACCGTTCAAGACTCACAAACACTTTCCTCATTTTAAAAAAACTTACCGTAGATGGTTTGCTCTCAGTAGCGAGCTTTCTGTCGAAAGTTCTCATAGCAGCAGCCAATCCAACCGTCGAGGTGGAAAGACGAGGAGCAGGTGTCTTGACAGCACGAGTGGCGGCAAGACGAGCAGCACGCTGAACTGTCGACTTCATTGTTATTTTTTTTGTTGATGCTCTTGACAAAGAACCTGAAAAATAGGCGTTGGATGTGCAAGTAGTTAAGTCGGTTTCGATCGGGAATTAGCCCCTCTTCGCCCACAAACCCAACGACGCAACTTGTGAAATGCGTGGGGGCCCAGCGAGAACTGGTGGGTACCTGATCCCAACAAAGCCAGAGTTGAGGCAGGTTGTCACAGGTATGAGAGAAACTGGCAGAGAGTGCGGATATCTTCACACTTTGTTTACATGTCTTTTACAACGACCATTCCATTGATGTAATTGCTCGATATTGATTCAAAGGTGGCCCGCTTGGGGCGACAATTAAAGATTTTTCCGAGAGCTTTATGGCCTCTCCCCCAAACAAATCATGGGAAATTCCGGCTACCTATGCAGCTACTTGACGCGGCCAACCCACTAATCAGTGACAGTTGTTCCAGCCTTAGAAATGACTGGCTCGTTTAACTAAATATCAGCGTTCATTACCGGTTGAGTTCACCGCATATGTACAATATATATATTATCTTCTTTGGCAACTCAATTACCCTTTGCACCTGTGGTATTCGTAGTTATCTCTCAAATGATCCTGTCAGGGGACCGATCCAGTTCATATCCCAGCAGAGCAGTGAACTTGGCAGTGTAGGTCCATAGATACTCCACAACAACCTTTGCAAGGCCGTGATTTCTTCTCCTAGATTTCGTTGATCCAGTCTCATCAACCGTAGGAAGTACATTATCACCTGCACTCAGTGAAATAAACAGTGCAAAGGGCACTAGCCACACCAACAGTCCAAAGAATGCCGCGACCTGCGCGAACGGTGGATGCGTGGCACCAGTATAATAAGGACGTTCGTCGCGAATATTAGCAGGAGGAATAGATGGATCACTAAAGTGTCTGAACCACAGCCAGTGATTTAACACCACGGCAATGCATGATGCAATGAACGTTCCACTCGTTAGTTTCACAGTAGGGAAAGCTTTCATATTTTGAAGATATAAGAAATGTGATGCCATAGAGAAGCCTATTAGCTTGAGAGGCAAGCCGTCAACCAACCACAGTAACGCCAGCACGACAATCACGCTTTGACTCAGCCTGGTAATTGTTTTTTTCGTCGCAACTGTGTATTCCTCCACCAACTCACTGATGTAGTATAGAGCGGACGCAATTGCAAGCGTCATCGTGATGAAGCCTGTTATAATGCCCAGATACCCTACCAATGCGAGAATCATGATGAACTGTGCGCGTCTTGTGAAAACGTGCAGGGAGCAATTTAGGATATCTCAAATCCAACGTGTCAAGTTCATGTCACGTGATACAGTATATGAACTAGAGTAGAAGTTTTGCAACAGGGGAGAGCAGGAGAGCAGTAGCGGCTTTCTTCTTTCGTAGCGGTTTGTGATTTGCCCGAAATAGATACCTCTCTCGCTATTTATGTGTGATCGCAAATGACAGGCACAATCAATTGAATTTTTCAGTAAACTACATAGTTTATACTTATCATTCTAAACTGTCTGTCAGTCTCTTCTAAGATATGAATAAATACATTTCTGCTTTCAATGCAGTCTCCATGCCGTTGTTGGCAGCTTCTCCAGGTATTGCATCCGCCTCTGGATATATGTGAAGAAGAATGTCAGGCCAACTGTTATGCATATGAAACTGGTGACGTAGTAGCCGTCTATTGAAGTACTACAGCTGCCTCCCAGATTCTTACACTCGCTCTTCATATGCTCGTTTGCACACGAGAAAGGTTCCAAAATATTTGGTCCCGTACATTCAGCCTTGGTGAACCAGTCAACTCCCGCTAGAACTAGGATTCGCGGCCACTGGCCACCGAGATTTGAAATTGTGTTCAGTGTAGTCATGTAAGTGCCACCAATCAGAGGGTCAGCAACCTGCGTATGGAAGGCATTGATACAGACAAACTGCACCGTTGACATGAATGAGCCAATACAATGGACTGCGATGATCCACAGTAGGTAAAAGAAGCCGGCACCGTCTTTTGGAAAGAAAGCCACGGTGAGCATCGCCACTGCAGCTACCGCGATTCGTCCCATAAATGCCATGTTCCAGGGTCGCAGAGGGTTCGATCCTGTAGACCATTTGGCCGCATAATAGCCAAAAATGATTTCAAAAGGAAAGTCAATCAGTACTGTTAGCGCCATGTCTTCCTTAGATAGACCTCTTTCAATCAGTTTGAGGTTGGTAACGGCCTCATTAGCTTGGAAGCCAATCTTGGCAATTGCATGAACAATAATGAGCTGTTGAACGGCTGGAAGACGCAGCATTTTGGACATGGAACGATAAACGGAGAGTACACCACCTTGTTCATCAGACTTATGGCGTCCTTCGCTCTTTAGCAAACCCACCAGCAATGTAGTGATAAGATAGACAATGCCCCAAAACCTCAGATAGCCTTGGAGGGATACAAGGCCTTCATCACTAGGGATAGTACGGAAATACTTGTTAGCGAAATCTGACGAATTGAGAGCAAGAAACACTGTGAACGAGGTAAAGTAACCAGTATTCAGACCAATAGTTTGAGCGGTGGATGCAAAGGAGAGAGCAGGGTGCGATAAAAGGGTAAGTGCCCAGCCATCAACAGCAATATCCTGTGTTGCACATAGAAATACTAAGACAAAAAAGTAGAAGGTAATCACTGGAAGGTTGCTTTCCGCGTCGTTTAGTAATGGCCCGATAACAGTACTCAGAAGTAGCAAAACAATACCAGAGACTGTCTGAATAGGCACGATCCACGTCTTTCTACGCCCAAAGGATCGAGAATAGAAACCATCGACGATTGGACTCCAAAATAATTTCAGAGAATAGGGGTATGATGCCATGGTGAAGATTCCAACCTGGCCATAAGACAAATTGCTCTTGAGAAGAAAAGGAATGGAACCAAAGGCAAGACCCACAGGAATTCCTTGCAACAGATACAACAAACAGAGAACAAAGAAGTTTCTCTTGTCAGTTGGTGATAATTCAGACAGCGATTGCATGGCGTTGTTTCCAGATGCCGCAGGTACGAAAGCATCGTCACTGGTAGCGGCCTCCGCCCAGTTAGAGGATGTAGTAGGAAGTTCGTAGTCTTCCTCTGGAGACCGCTTTTTGCCGCGTGCTGTCATCTCCATTTGGCTGGTGTTCATCGAGTCGACGTGTTACGCGAAGTCCGAGGGACCAACGCCTTAATCTATTTTGGTTGTGGCCTGAAAAATCACGAGCCGCCAGGCCGTCAACTTGAGAATGTGAAAACATTCTAGAAAATTCGAGAAAGGGCTTCATTAATGTGTAACGATGCCCAATTTGGCGGCCAGGGTCTTTTTCAACCTTTCTACGCACTTTGTTGTCGCTGCTCCCTTAGTGTCGAGGTGAGATCCTCTCCAGCTCTATTCTCTTGTGTCCTGTTCCGACTAATTCAGGTCGGGAATAATTTCTCCAGAACTCACGGACTGCATGTACCCATAGGACAAGTTCCTATACAGCTGTAATGTCTAAGCCGCAGCTTGCTAACTTTAAAACTGCTGCAATCAAAGTGCTACTTGTGGCTGGCGTCACGTATTATGGTGCACACTACCTGTGGTGGTCTATGAGCCTGGACGAGCTCAAACAAAAGAACAAGGCAGAACTTCTGATCCTTGAGAATCGGTTAGAAAAAGCCATTGAAAGCAATAGTAACAAACCTTCACTGGAAGCATCTTCTCCAACGCTTCCTACTGCGACTGCCAAAAAGGGATGGTGGCCATTCTGATCGTTCAAGCTGGCATATGTAAATAGAATTTCTGAGCACCGGGTGGTGTATATATAAATAAATGAGCTACACGATCACAAAGACAGCTCAGTGCACTTAGTCTTCAGGCTAGGTGCTTCGCTGGAATCTGTTTGCGAGATTGTTGAGCATTGTGTTTTTTGCATGCCTAGGATGTCTATCCGGAATCGAAGGACTGGGTGAATCAGGCGCTCTCATCTGAGAGAGCTTGGAGATTAGATCACTGGCTTCATCTGGTCCCAGTTGCTGGTACTTTTTACCACGCATCTCGTTGTACTCTAGAGGGTCATCGCTAGTAATGAGTTCAACACTCTCCATCAACTTGACAGTTACTGTGCTGATAGTAGCATCGCGAGTTCGCTGCGCAACTTTTTCCACATATCTGTTGAGATACTCAGCGTCAATTTTGAAATTGTAAATTGACGCAGAGCTCAGGTGATTTGGGGCACCATGCAACAGTTCCAGCAGTGAAGACGCGAGATAATCCAAGACATTCAGACACATCATGCGCTTGTGAGAGTCATCAAGTACAGCAAATGCTTGCCATATTGTCGCATCAATAAATCCGCATAGTTCGGTGAGGTAGAATGATGGGCCATCATGTTCGACTGAGGTAAACCAATCATAGTCAGCGAGGTCCAGCGTGTCCACAACCTTATCAGTGAGAAGCGCAGAAAGTCTTGTGTCTGCAATCTGATAAGCCTCTTGGAATTCCCCAATTGAACGCAGTGTGATTTCATCCTTCTTTCCAGACCGCAATCTATGATCCTGTAATCGTGCTTGCAGCTGCTCAGCAAGCAACCCAAAGTACTTCAAATTGACGTACATTTGGATCACCTGTTCTCTATTCGAAGACTGCAAAACACCCTTACGGTATCTTTTGCATACCACGTTTGCCAATTGGTCGTCCACAGTGTTGCACAGGACCGACTCGACCACTGTGGACTCATTCTGGAGGTCTTCCATAAACGATTCATGGTTGTGGATGAGCTTACGGAGTTCTTCACCACATTGATACACAATTTTTGAGAAAGGGAAGACCATACTACGCTGTGCATCTACCATATCCTTATCCAGCTCCATGCGGTGCCAATAAACAGCTTTCGCAATAACGTCGAAGGCTTCTTTGTTTGCAACTTGGTACGGCCGGTAATCATCTTGAGAAAGATATGAGACGAAACTTTTCTCAAAGGACTCCCCAAGAAGTTTCGAGTAATGCTGAAATAATGATGTCAAAAGAACGCGATGACTCTCGACTGGTAGGCCAAGAATGTACGTGGTGTGTAGGAATGTACTCAAGAGATCTCGAAGCCCAATCACCTCACTAACGTCTTTAATATTGTTTAGTCCACTTGAAATTGTTGATACCAATTCCTCCATCACAGATTCCCAGGATTTTGTAATTTGTGTAGTCTGACGAAGTTTCGGAAGCTTCAGGGCTATCTCTCTATCAACTGCGAAATAGCCCACGATCTGACATAATACACTTTTCGTCACGTTCAAATCTTGTACTTCCATATCTCGAGGAATCAGTGTTTTCAATTGGTTACTCCGGTCGATTTCAAAATGGCGACGGAATTCTGCAAAGTCCTCCATGGATCTCTGGACTAAAATACACTCAAAAAGAGGGCTGAAGTCAATTGGAAGAATAACGGGTCCACAAAGATCACCGTAAACATCCTGATCTTCTCTGTAGGCAAGTTCTACAGGTGAGTTGAACGGTTGCTTAGAGAGCAGAGGGTCATGCCGACTGCGCTTACGCCATAGCTGACGCATTTTGGTCGTTCGCTCAAACGCAGATATTCCAATCTTCTCAGAAGCTCCATGGGCACTAGACAACCATTTCGCAATGTCCTTGGTGGTGTCTGTCCGGATCATTTTTGTAAGCGCTGGTACGGATCTTTCAATCAGCTGTGCAAACCCAAAATCTGAGACTTCTTTTAAATGGACATTTTCCAAAACATGAAGACATTTGAGAGCAGCATATTTTTGGCCGTCAGCCAAGTGTCCGTGTATGCGATTCGTCAAATCCAGCACCTCCAAACAAGATTCAACAGCCTCGACTGACATGTCCAGATTGCTCTTGGTAAGTTTTGCTTGAGCAAGTTCTTGTTGGCAGTGTGAAAGATCCTTCCCTGATTGACTCAAGCGAGCTGCAATATTCTCCGTACTCCCGCGGATAGCAGCAGCCTTCTGTGCCGCCACGGCCGTCTTCTCTGAGCTGCCGGTTAGGGTTTTCTGATCAGCAAGCAGTGACGCAACGCGCTGTTCATTGGCGTCGACTAAAGCGTATGTTTCTGTTTCAAGGTCTGCTGTTCTTCCCAGGTCAAGAGCCTTTTGGAGGATTGGGGCTAGCTGTAGAATAAACTCATTCGACACATCCGAGTCTCCGTTAACACCAGCGGAATGCTCAGTAGCCACATGCGAATTAGGCAAAACAAGCTGCTTCAGTTCCCGGCGTAGCTCTGTCATTTGCTCCGTGGCAGTGGCATCTTCCATTGCTGTTACTTTGCCAGTGTTTGGTGACGGGTCTTCGAGAAGAGGGATGGGACACAACTGGTGTTGGCGAAGCGGAGATACACGCGACAACTAGGAACGAAGATTTGCCGTGCAGATGAAAAACGGCAATAATGCAACCAAAAAGTAATAATAAACTATGACCTGCTCGAACTATTTTATCCCTTTCTATAATATATTTATTGTCATTCTTCTCCATTCCTCAATCAATCAGGCATGGCAGTGTCATCGTGAGCGCAATGGACTAATTTCTAGAGATTGCAGGTACCTCCAATTAAAAGAGAAGAAAAACCGTTTGACAGAGAGTCTCCTAATAATAACACTCAAGACTCCAATACCTCACTATTAATCAACACACGTCGCTGCTCATTATCCCTCCTCTGTTCTGTTCCATTCCACGCGCTCCATGTCCCAAATTCATCTGGAACTTTTCACGCACAAAAACCTATCTTCTCCTTCCTGTCAGCATTCACAATGAATTTTGGAGGACAAACGCCGACAATCGTTGTCTTGAAAGAAGGCACTGACACATCTCAAGGAAAGGGTCAGACGATCTCCAACATTAATGCTTGTTTGGCTATTCAAGATACTCTCAAACCGACTCTGGGTCCTCTTGGATCTGACATCCTCATCGTAGGATCTAGTGGCAACGCAACAATCTCCAACGACGGTGCAACGATTTTAAAGCTTCTAGATGTGGTGCATCCTGCTGCTCGTGTGCTGGTTGATATTTCACGCTCACAAGACGCCGAGGTCGGTGATGGTACTACTTCAGTCACCCTCCTTGCTGGTGAACTGCTAAAAGAGAGTAAGCCTTTTGTTGAAGAAAATGTCTCTACACATACCATCTCGCGTGGCTACAAGAAGGCCTGTCAGCTGGCCGTGAACAAAATCAAGGAGCTGGCTGTTCAGGTTGACAAGAAAGACCCCGCTGCATTCCGGGACCTTCTAGAAAAGTGCGCTTCAACTGCAATGTCTTCCAAACTTATCAGTCAGAACTCTGTGTTTTTTACCAAAATTGTCGTTGATGCGGTGCTTTCCCTGGACCCAGAAGATCTCAATGAGAAACTTATTGGCATTAAGAAAGTCACAGGTGGTGGTATCGAAGATACAGTTTTTGTTGACGGTGTAGCCTTCAAGAAAACCTTTGCTTATGCTGGTTTTGAGCAACAGCCCAAGAAATTTCAGAATCCAAAGATTGTCTGCCTGAACGTCGAACTTGAGCTCAAGGCTGAGAAGGATAACGCTGAAGTCAGAGTGGAGAAGGTGTCTGATTATCAGTCCGTCGTTGACGCCGAGTGGCAAATCATTTACGATAAGCTGGAAGCTATTGCCCAGTCTGGTGCCCAGATTGTCTTGTCAAAGCTGCCCATTGGTGATCTGGCTACTCAGTTTTTCGCTGACCGTAATATTTTCTGTGCCGGTAGAGTTGCTTCTGAGGACATGGATAGGGTCATTTCTGCTGTTGGAGGCTCGATCCAGTCTACTTGCTCTGATATTTTGAAAGAGCACCTCGGAACCTGTGAGTGGTTTGAGGAACGCCAGGTTGGTAATGAGCGCTACAACTTCTTCACTGGCTGTCCCAAGGCAAGAACCTGTACTCTTGTGCTGCGTGGAGGCTCTGAGCAATTTATTGCGGAAGTGGAGCGTTCGCTGCATGATGCTATCATGATTGTAAAGCGTACTGTGCAGAACAATGTCATTGTCGCTGGTGGTGGTGCTTGCGAGATGGAAATCTCAAAGTACTTGAGAGAGGAGGCACGAGGAATAGCTGGAAAGCAACAGCTCATTATTGCTGCATTTGCTAGAGCTTTAGAAGTTATTCCTCGCCAGCTCTGCGATAATGCTGGTTTCGATGGAACTGACATTCTCAACAAGCTCCGTATGCGTCACGCTAAGGGCGACACCTGGGCTGGTGTGGACTTTGATACAGAGGGTATTGCCGACAATCTGGAAAAGTTTGTCTGGGAACCGGCTCTTGTTAAGATCAATGCTCTACAATCAGCCACTGAAGCTGCGTGCCTGATTCTGTCAGTTGATGAGACTGTGAAGAGCGAGGAGAGTTCTCAGGCTCAACCGGGTCCACCAATGCCTCAAGGAGCACCACAGGCGGCTATGCAGGGCATGCCCATGATGTGAGATAGAAAAAAATAGTGTTATATAGTATTGATACATTAATAATGCCTTGTGAAATTTTGTGTCTGATCTACTGGGGGTTCTCCACATGAATGGTGTGGCGCTGCCACGCCTCGCTGCCATCCTCCCATCGTGTCCACCAACCAAACATCATCCCAATTTCGAGGAACCCAATCAGCACGTCGCCATTAATTTTTCACACTCAACGCAAACTCACCGCAACTACGCCATGTTTTTCTACGGTGCTAAGCAGAGAGCCAAGCTAACGACGTCTCTGTTTTCCACCACATTTTTGATTGCTGTTGCAACTGTAGCTGCTCCATCGCTCATTCCTTGCCCAGCACATGCCAACCAGGTGGAATCCAACTCACTTCATAAGGAGGATTATGAGAAGAAGGAGGTTGTTGTAAAGAAGACCCGCTAGACAACGGACAACAGTCTGAAGAGTTTTGCTCAAAAAGATAACTGCTTCTCCTTTTGCAATTAAGGCGTGTTTAGAATGCCAATGCTGGAAATCTCCAGCAACAGTGGACCCTCATACTACGAGAAGACAACTCTGTACATATTTATTTTCTTAATGCATCGCATACAATAGTAACGTCAGATAGTTGAGAAACACCTTTGAGAATGCACTTCCTTGTGGCCATATTTTATATTGCCATGTGCTGAGTTGATTGATTTAAGCACTTCCAGTTGTCCGATGAGGTAGTTACATGTGCTAACCCCATCCCCCATCCCCATCCAGGACACAACCCTGATACCTGACTGCATGGAGTTTGTGAGAGCAATTGCAAAGGATGCAAATGCAATTTCTGCGTTGGAGTTTAACAAGAAAGGGCCATTTGGAAATATGTTTGCAAGTCAATTGCCAGTTGCACACTTGATCCGTGATCTATCAGACTCCGACAAAGCCGTTTTGGCAGACTCAGAGTCTGCAAGTACTGACCAACTTCCCAAATTCAATGTCGACTTATATTGTAGCCAAGCGGAGACGCTGAATGAAATAACTAGAGTGGGCGATGTCCAAGCAAGTCTAGACAGGTTCCGGCAACGCCAGCTTGAACTAACTAGAGAAATTGCAGATCTGGAACTAAGCCTGGAACGACAGATGCAGCAAAATCAACTACACGGTGAAAGCAATGCAGATGCTCCAGATGAGCAGGATGTGATTGAGCTTGTTCGGGAGCTGATGGAGGAGGTAAAGCATCTCGAAAGCAGGCTCGCAAGGCGAGAGAGCAAGCAGCAACAGGGCTAATTGAGAGTAGCTTAATTTGCTAGTTCAATCCAGAGTGGCTAGTTGGTCCATCAGGTTCTGTACATGAGGATTGTCATTACTGCGAGACGTGTAATAAACATGGCCGCTTTCGTGAGTGGTGTTTGAAATGGTTTTACGCTCAATAATGTCAATTGCCACGTTGTCATCAATCTCCATGTATTCCTCAAACTTTACTGCCCCTTCCTCAGGCTGATCTTCAAACACATGCAGATTCACCTTGCGCCTGGCCTCCAGATATGGGGAAATCAAAATTACAGAACGTACGCCTCGTGACAGTGCTCGTTGAATAGCGCTGTCCACCTCCTCTTGAGAATTCAATGACTCTATGTTACAGGAAATGCGTATCGCAGTCACCATTTCACACACTTGCAGTACGCTGTCCATGGAAGCATCCCCGATACGGAATATGATGCAATCAAACTGTACCCTTTGACGTTCTCGATAGCTAACATCATCGTTCCTGCTGGGTGAACGTGATCTCCTTCTTCGCCTGCTTGGTCTATCACGGACTTCACGGATATCGCTCAGGGCGCGATCATTGTGGCGCGGTCCTGACGATGTTTCGAGCTTCAAGAACTTACCAAAGAATGGCACATGTGACTGATGCAGAATGGCATTGTGACAGGCCAGTGGGGTCATGAATTGCACGAATCCAAAAACAGTCTTAATACGGATCTGGGCTATCCGTCCATACCTATGGAATACTTTAAACAGTGTTGTCTTTGTGGCACGGTGCGGAGGTAAATTACCCACAAATAATCGAGAGCCTATTGGAAAGGTTGACCACACGTCGGGGATCTTTTCGTAATCGGCTTCCTCGGTTAGGAACTCTCTCATGTATCTCTGCTCATCTGGTGTTAGGAGTTCTTGAGCTATGTCACGGATCGGAGGAGGGAGATCTTGCGGTTCTGGTAAACGATTGCTGCGCTGTACTTGACGGCTACCATCTCTACGTGGACGCCGTCTGTTTCTGTTTCTGTGAGAGTAGGAGTCGCTATAGGCTTCCTGAACATTAGGGGGTAGGGCAGCGGGAAATTGGGAATTGGATAGTTGAGGTGAGGTAGAACTGATTGCTTTCGACGCTTTAGCCAAGAGGTCGGTTAGCTCTAATTGGGCTGGGTGTGCTGACGAGCTTGAAGGACTTCTCGCGGCAGCATTATTTATTTGTGGAGACATGGGAAGCTGATCAGAAAGCTTCTTGCAATCCTATATAGGAATTGGATTCAATGTGAATATATCTCTTTGGTTCGGTTTGTACTTGATTGTGAATATTTCTTTAGTACTATTGTCACTCTAGCTTATCGTGTAAGAAATCTATCCTTCCCTTGAGGCATTTTTTACGTTTGGGATAGGCATAGGTGCCTGAACATGTAGTGGGCGTGGGTGACAGCCGACTAAAGCGGAGTAACAAGAGAGCGCAGAAATGAGGAGGAGCATTTCGGAGCCATACGAACTGGAAGTGCTTCTGCTGTGGTTCTGCTGTGCCTTATCGTATCGGGCTACAACCGACTATCTGACGTATCAGCGGGGGCCCGCTTTCTGGCAGTTAGTTTGGGGGTTCGCGCATTACCACTATTTCGCTCCTGTCAGGCACAGATTCATGTGGGCGTCGTGCCTTTGGCCAGGTAGATGGATGCCAGGGCGGAAGCTTCGACCAGTATTAAGGACTCCGAAAGTACTGGACCACTAAAAAAGATGGAGAATTCTGGTACACTACAGTATCTATACTTTGCTTCGGACAATTGCCACTAGGCATTGACATATGCACCGAGTGTTTTCGTGCCGCATCCAGAAGGTATCAATTTAGCCCTCTTTGGCCACTCAGTTTGGAGCCGAGCACAACCAAGCTTACTGTCGCCAGTTTTGGCTCACGAGATGCCAGCTGTCTCACGCGTTGTATTTTTCTCAATACTTACCTGAACACGGCTGCGATTTCATACTTTTTTTTCTTCCCTGCAAGCACAAGTAGTAGCAATCTTACTGCCTACTTTTGTTGCCCTCGGTTACCCACCCGTGACCCTCCAACGCTCCAAAAGCCAACTGCACTATTGGCCTTTCTCACAAGCAGGGTAGATGGGGCAGCAGAAGAATGTCCGGCAATCATGATTATCAGGAATCATTTTCGTCTGCTATAGCTGCAACTAATAACAACCTTGCTAAGCTCTCAAAAACCGTCACGGGGACGGCATCGACGCTTGTGAATGCCTCATACCAAGGCGACCTGTCACGGTCAGGATATACCAAAATCATGGCCGATATCACCAAGCAGCCCACATTTCATAAAAGACTTTTCGCATACTCCAAGAAGGCGCCTTCGGAATTGGTGCGAGACTCTCTGTCAAAGCAGCAGATTCGATTTGGGGCTATAGCCACCATTCCCGACTCATTGCTAGCTGATATCCCGGCAAGGGAAAGCGATTTCTCACTGTTTCAAGGATTCAAGGCAAGTAACAAGGCGATAAGTCGTATTCCCAGGATTCGCAGCGGCGAAACAATGTCAATGACAGAAGTGAAATCGGAGTATGACGATATTGTGGGGCAGCTAGAACTTTTAGAAGTTAGAAAGGGTCTGGCAGCTTCGGAAATCAAAGAAATAGATTCAAGGATATCTCATTTGCAAAGTATGCGCACCATCGTATTCGATCGCGTAGCAGATCTCGAGAGAGAAGAGTTCAATCTTGAAAATGAACTACGAGAACTTGAAGGCAAACTTGAAGAAGCGAGTGCTAACGGTGTTCTCGATGACCCTGAACCAGTTGTTGAAGCGGTAAAAACACAACACGACTCCCCGGAGCTGTCTGTTATCAAGGAGGATGATGATGGCACATCAACGCCAAATGGCAACATGAAAAGTACGATCAATAGTAAGCTGTCGGCTGCGGCTGCGGCTGCCGATGACCTCATGACACAAAGTGTGTACGGAAAATTGCAGACCGCTGCTCCCTCTAAGCAAAAGAAAACTGCTTCCGATACGACAAAGATTCGTCGCAGAATGGCATCGCAACGGCGAAAGACAATGCCTACTTTGCAACAGTATTATGAACCTGGCAAGCTTATTAGGACGGCTGCTATTCATAAAGATTCTGTCACATGTTTTGATTTCGATATTCCGTTTGGAACGATGGTTTCTGCTTCTATTGATGATCAAGTGCTTGTCACAGATCTCTCGCGTGGAGATGTCGTGGGCAGCTTAAAGGGACACAATGCCTCAGTGAAGTGTTTGCAGATGGAGGATAATTTGGTGGCTACGGGATCTGCTGATGCATCAGCAAAGCTATGGGATATATCGAACACTGAGGACGAAGAGACGTTTCACTGTGTTCATACATACTCTGCACACTTTGGAGAAGTTTCTGCATTACACATGCAAAACAATACTCTTATTACCGGATCAGAAGACAAGACAATTCGCCAGTGGGACTTGCAAGAAGGACGCTGTGTGCAGAGCTTAGATGTTTTGTGGGCATCAGCTCAATCTACTACCAACCCATTCAGCGACTCGTCTAAATGGAGACAATCTGTCATTGGTACTGAAATGGTTCAATACAAGCCACCTTTCGTTGGTGCATTACAATGCTTTGACGCGGCTCTTGCGTCCGGTACAGACGACGGTATTGTGCGGTTATGGGATCTCAGATCAGGTCAAATGCATCGACAATTACAAGGACATACTGGCGCAATCACAGCATTGCAATTCGATGAGCATCATCTTGTCACAGGCAGTGTTGACCGTAGTGTAAGAATCTGGGATTTACGCACAGGCTCATTGTTTGATGCCTTTGCTTACGACACCCCAATTACTTCCATGCACTTTGATGCTCGTCGCATTGTCACAACTTGCATGCTCAATACTGTAAATATATACGATAGAGAGACCCAGAAGCACTGGTCTTGCGGAAGCGGGGAAACGGACCCCACTGCTGCAGTTATCAACTACGCAAAATGCAGAGAGGGATATTTGGTGGAGGCCCGTCAAGACGGTGAGGTAGGTGTATGGGCTTGCTAGTAACAATATTCACCTGCTGATAGCTAATTATGTAATATGAATAGTACTATGCATTGTTAACTCATGTATGCGTGCTCACTCAATACTTGACATATCCTTATCACGTGAAAAAAAATATATTTCCAGAGCCAGGTGAAATTTCAACTGTAGGAAGACGATGGAGAGCTTTAGTACTGAGGAATGTACAGTGCTACGGCAGAAGTTTATTGCAAACAAGCCGCCATCCATCGATTGGTCGTTTTTTGAACGCTCGTACCCCAAACTGCTTGCTACCACTTTCAAATCAGCCAGCTCACCACTTGTAGATTCCACTATTGCAACTGACGCTTTATGTGTATGGTTCCAGAGAGCAGCACTTGTAGCAGGTGACCGTAATCTTGACATCTTTGACGCACAGAAAGATGCCGATAATCTATTTCACTTTATTTTGGACTTCTGGACGGACTCAGGTGCCGCATTTGGAAACTCCTTGAAGGACTTATTTTCAAAGATTTTAGTCCTTCTACAGAAGCTACTGCATGTGAATACTTTAGATAACAAACTCAGGGGTTGGATATCCCGCGTATTGGAGTTTCCAACAAACCTAAGGGTGCGGTATTGGACGTTGGAGATCCTTACAAAGTATGTTGATGGCAATGTTGTGCTGGCTTTGGATCCTCAGTTTCATATGTCTACCCTCCCGCTGATGGGTTCAAACGCACTTGCAAATCCTATCGGTAGGTGTTTGGTTTCTCTGTATTCCTCGAAGCGATCAACAGCTGATGTGAGTAGCGTTGTTAAGCCGGCACTTGATGAGCTTGTTTCAAATAAGTTTGCCAGAGAGCACATATTGGTGTACTTTATAACTCCTCTTTTCCGTGCCAAGGGCAATTGCTTGCCGCTATTTTTGTCAGAGTTAGATAAGCGCGGTGAGAAGGAACTGTCCGTTTCTTTCTATAAGATTGCCCAAGATCTTCGCCTACCCTCAATTGAAGTATCTGAAGAACTCTTGCATTCCCTATTGGTAGACAGTGCACCGCGCATGAGACTGAATGGCCTTTCTCTCTGTGTAAAGCTTGAACCAACCGACAGTGATGTGCAGAAATCTATTCCCAGCTTCGTACTCCCGCTCCTGAGAAGCTTCATTCTGAAATCCTTCTACGAGACTGATGCAGGTTATAGGAATGAGGTATACGGATTTCTCCGACAGCTTGTCATTAGAATTCGATCGTCCTCTCATGCTCTGGATCGAGACCTTCGCAAGACTCGAGACGATTCAAACGCGAGAGCTATTCAAGTCAAACTCGCCGAACTAAAAATGTTTACTGAGTGGTTTTCGATGGTTATCGTAGATCATATGTGCCCTAACAAACCATATCACTGTTGTGTGAGCGCCTTAAACCTTTTCAAAATGCTAGTTGAATCGGGTGCAGATTCTAGGGTGCAAAAGTCGCGCTTCGAGAAATCTGATACTTTTTTCAGCTTTAGTGTGGATTTGTTCAATGATATGTCTTTGAGAATGCTACTAGATAATGTGGCAAATAACTATGATGAGATTCGTCAATCTAGCACTACCATTCTCCTAATGTCACCAGTCGCATTGTCACCAGAACTGCTAACGAACCTCTGTTTCAATTTGATCACCGGCATGAAGGGTAAGGAAGGGGATAGTGGGTCGCGTATCTGTCAGCTTGCATTCATGAACTCCAAGGACAAGCTAGGATTTATTGAGAAGCTCGTGCAAATTGTTCGCGAAGAGGTTTCCTTTGCGCAATTGGATCTTGCGAGATCTGTTTTAGACCATTCTATACACGGTTGCTTTGCAGCAATCAAATGCGTGTTGCAGTCAATTGATCAGGAACTCTTAAATGACCTTCGTTTTAAGGATGTTGTGAAGGAAGTTTCCCTCTGTGTCCTGGATATCTGGCCAATAGTTGAGCCTACTCTCTGTCACGATTCGCCAGAGGGAAATCTTGTTGTCGAGTTTGACCAAAACAGTGAAGACATTTACGGCTCAGCGACTAAAGTTGTAAACAACTATTGCTGGAGAGCTATAAAAGAATCCTCCGGTATGATCGAGTACATGATGAAGTCGCTACCTATTGAAGTGTTCTCCGTCGAACAAACTTTGAAGATAGGTGATCTTTTAAGAGAGCAGCTGTCATCGGTCAGTCATCGTGGTGCCTTTTCTGCCGTGTACCCTGCATTCATAGCCTGCTGCAGAAGATGCAATCGCTACGATTCTATGTCTCATCTACCTGCCCAATGGCTGGATGAGAACTTGAAATTGGTGATAATTAAGGCCCAGAATATTACAAGGAGATCGGGAGGCTTGCCTTACCTCATTACTGCAATACTAATTGCTGATCCACAGTTGATTCCTGCAGTGTTTAAAAAGCTGAATGATATAGCTTGCCAGCCTGCAGAGGCGAGCGAAAAGGTTGATTTGCCTCAAGTGCATGCCTTCAACTGTATCAGAGTTATCTTTATTGAAAGTGAACTGTCAGAGCATGTTGCTCAACTAGTTGACAGTGCATTGTCGCTTGCCATTTCTTCGTTCTCGAATAAAGTTTGGGCAATACGAAACTGTGCAGTCATGTTGTTCACTTCCCTTCAAAATCGACTATTTGGAACGGCTCGGATCTTGGAGGAAAAGGAGTCAAGGTCTACAATACCTGCCAAAGTGTTCTTCACTCGCTACAAGGGTGTTAGGCCACTCGTTCTACATCACTTACAGTCAAGTGGCTTTGGTCACGTCGAAACAGTGTACCCAGTTCTTTCACTTCTGACAAGATTGGAAGGCACTGTAGGATATCGTGGCCTAGACGACATCAAGGAACTGGTTTTTGGCTCTCTTGGCGCAACATTATGGAAAGTGAGAGAGCTCTCAGCCAGAACGCTGGTGGCAATGTTCACCGATTCAGATGTTCCTTCATTTGTGGTGAGAGGAGCCTCGGAACTGTCTCTAGGTGCACAAAACAAATCGCATGGAATGTTGCTCATGCTTAATGAGATTAGGAAGAGGTTCGGTGTGCAAGCTGTCGATGTTGAAGTCGTTAATCGCAAATATTCAGATTTCGTGGAGAAGAATCCATGTGATATCACTGTGCTTGCTTACTTGAGGCTGCGCACTAAAATTACGAAACTGCACTCTTACAAGATTGCACAATCGATTAATTTGCTCTCCAGTCCCCTCAGCTCAATACGGCGTGAAGTACTTGGCGAAGTTGCTGATATCAGGATGAGCATTGAAAGCAGCCCCGAACTAGCATGTGCGCTTTTAGGGGATGCTTCTTACGAAGTGGTCCTGCGCTGTCTAGACTTTCTTGAATCTCACCCAGAAGACGCTATAACTGATGCTATTATGAACAAACTGTGGGCTATCTTCAAGAGCAATGGCTGGGCTCCAATTCGAAGCAAAGCTCTTAAGGTATTTTGCGCTCATGCACCGCTTGCTACTGTTGACAGTTATGAGGTGTGGGGTTTCCTAAGAGATAGCATACAGTCAGGGAATTCGTCGGAGCAAGTCGCGGATTCTGCGCTTGAGGCATTTGGATACTTTTCAGGAAAGTTGAACCAACCTGTGCCTCTTCTTAAAATGATCGCTAAGGCTGCACATGAGGATGAGTCGTTAGACTCTCGAATGTGTGCACTGCGATCACTGCAGCACTTCTTGAGGTCGGAGGACAACACTCAAGGTTGGTTTCAGCTACTCCTGTTTCTGTCCGACGATGACCCAGCTGTAAGAGAACAAGCCGCGGGCTTTATCCGCGAGCTAGGTCATACGGAAGAGAAAGACCTTGTCGAGAGACTCAATTACACTGAAGCGCAAGAGTACTGGGTCAAGTTGGTCCTATGTGGACGTCTCGATACCGAGGTGCTCCCAGCTGCTTCCCAGCTAAACAATGCTTTGAAAAGTGATATGGTCCTGTTTGCTAAGGAGAGGCAGAATCTGTATCGGGATGAGACCGGAGCCTTGCTGATGTATGCTGCCCAAGTGCGGGATCATAGACTACTTGTAGAGTGGGCAAACAATGCCGTGAAAGCACTGATCCAGGTTTTAGCTCGGGAAGGACCAAGCCAGGCATTTGGCTGGGACTCTGAAGGTGATGTATTTTACGTTCTGCTACGTATGGTGGTAGTTATTCGCCTGGCACAGGTCGATTTCTCAGGCGTACCCACAGAGAATTTGCATGTGTATCTTCGGAAGATCTTGGTCGACAAGACAATATTCGGCTCAAATGTGTAAAAAAAGTGAAATAATATGCATATATGTTACTACATGTACTATATTGGACTTTCTTGGCACTGTAAGTGATTCTGCTGCAACGAGCAAGTCGCGTAGGATATAAGAACATTACATTCCACTTACGAGAAGATGAATATTCAAAATGCATCATTCAGGTGGCGCGGCACCAGCTCCTATATGCTGGTCCATGTAAGAAATGCAAGGTCAGTCGCCGATGTGGCGGTAATGAGAGGCATAGTGCCGGAAAAAATTGACATGTCAGTATGCATGACTCCTTGGCAACACCCTGGAGACCTGACAATAGCTATTCGTCATGAAATAAGGCATTTGTTGAAAATCTCCTTGAATTAGTATCATTTTTTCATGTGCTTGGTTTCGTCAAGAAACGTCAGAATTTCTGTGCAGTTTGCTGGCGATGTTTCGAAAAAGACGGAATAACTGTCATACGCGTGTAGCACCCGCATATTGCTAAGTGGTGATGAGCTGAGCGGCAATTAACGGTTACTGCCGGAATTAACTAAGTTTCAGCATACTGACATGTGAAAAAACAAAAATATCTGTACTGCTGGGTTTCACAAGAATATAAAAGGTCTCATTGTTCTTATCAGTATCTTCACCTACTTCAATTATAAATCCTACAACGCAAACAATGGCTGCTGAAAACACCCTGGCTCCAACCTCCTCCACCAAGTCCAACATCTCTGTCAAGGCCAAGAAGACTTCAAAGTTCTTTGCTAAGGTCTTTTCCCTTCCAACTCCGAAGGCCACTGTCTAAATAAAGAGTAGGCTCTTCTTTGCGGAAAATCATCTTTTTACCAAACACAACATTATTTATACTAGCCATGTCTTGGCAAAATCAAAATTAACTTTCTTAAACCTAATTATAATTCATCATTGTTGTAATCGGTGCATATTTCTGCCTCATATTGTAGACTCTGTAACACTGGGCTCGACCCTGCGTTTGTTTTTGCAGGGCCAGTGTACCTTGCCGCTTCCTATTCTGGTTAGGTGCATCACAAAACTCAACGTAAATACCAATGAAATGCAATAAATAGCATAGTATACAGCTAATATATAGTACTCAGCAAAAGAACTTGTAAACGCGATACCCAATATTCTTCTGCGCAAGCTGTCTCCGTTCTTCCTCCATCTCCTCATGCAATAAAGTAATATCCAGGTCACGGCAACCAGTTATAACATCCATCGCCTTGGATCTAACAAATCCATCTCGATACCAGAGTTTGTACACAACGTAGAATGCAAGGGTAACCGGTGCTGCAAGGTAAATCTCAAAAAAATTGAGCGCAGAAGCACCAGTGCTTGCGCTGCCTGGCGTAGGGATTGGGAACAAGGCTGTCCAGAACTGACCTATAAGCACAAGGGCATTGAGGATGAATCCATACCAAGAACCCCAGATACCAAGAGGTGACTTAAAGGCGAGCTCATCGAGCGTATGTCCCTGGACGCGGAAAGCCTTTCTGAAACGGATGTGACTCAAACAAATAGACATCCAAGTGAACACAGCAGAAAGACCCGAAATAGACATGAGCCATGTGAACACAGTGTTCTCCTTTGGAGAAACAGCACAGTAAGCAATCAATCCAAATACGGCGGTAATGGCGATGCCAACCAGAGGACGACCTTTACGGTCGATGTAGCCCACAAACTTTGGAGCCTGGCCATTTTGAGCCATTGCGACGAGAGTTCTGGAGGCAGCATAAACGGATGAATTACCAACAGACAGAGTGGAAATCAGAACGACAGCATTGAAAACTGATGGCAGTCCACTGATGCCAGCATTGTTAATAGCAATAACGAACGGAGATGCAGAGGCGCCAGAGCCATTAAGAAGCAAGTCATCCGTATAGGGGACAAGCAGACCCACAAAAGTGAGGGAAATAATATAGAAAAGTGTAATCCTCCAAAAGACTTGCTTAGTGGCTGTAGGAAGTGTTTTTCTTGGATTCTTAGTCTCAGCAGCAGTCAACCCAATCAACTCTGAGCCCGAAAATGAGAACGCAGCGGCAGCAAATACAGTGCAGAGTCCCTTGAATCCATCTCTAAATGGACCAGGACTCTTCCAGTAGCGGCCACCAATGTAATCATGGTCTGGACCACCACCGACGGTCAAGACCAGGCCGAGAATACAGAAGCCCACGACAGCCAAGATCTTTATAACTCCAAACACAAACTCACCTTCACCATAACCTTTAACGCCGACCAAGTTAAGGGCAACAATGAAAAGCCAAAAGACTGTTACCCATGCAGCTGGAGAGACGTAGGCAGCTGGAGAGTTGGGATTAGAACCCCAGAACTGAAGTGTAATGGAGGCAGCAACAAGTTCTAGTGGAAGAGTCAGAACCCACTGCAGAACATAGTTCCATCCCATCGCAAAACCCCACGCCGGGTCTAGAAATCTGGTTGCGAACGATGCAAAGGAACCGCTGACTGGGAATCTCACAGCCAGCTCTCCGAGAGACTGGATAGTGCAGTACATCATAGTACCTATGAGACCGTATGCAATAATGAGTGATGCAGGACCTCCCTCGGCAAGAGACTGGCCAGAACCGACAAAGAGACCGGTACCAATGGAACCACCAATGGCGATCATCTGAATATGACGAGACGAGAGTTCTCTTGAAAGAGGAGCTTTGGAAGCGACAACGGCCGCACGCTCGGTGGAACTCATATTATGGGTGTCGACATAGCCATCAGTGGCAGGTTTGAAGGAGTCGACGACCCTTGTGAAGAACGGGACTTTGACTGTGCTGCTGCTCACGACTGAAGTGGTCACGTCGGTGGAGTTATCATGCAATTGCTTTTTATCAGCATCTATGGCAGACATATTTACAAGGTATTCCAGGATGCAACTATATATTGGTCCTTTTGCCAGATCCAAGGTTGGTTAGGGCTCGGGCCGTCTTTATATACCAATTGCCGATAGCAGTCCGAGCGACATGGTGACAGATTTGTTCTGCAGATAAAAAAATTTCTTTTTTGTGCCAACCTCTGTTGGTCTTAACAGAGTTACAAATACACGGGCTTATGCGTAAGCTCCCGAAATGTCATTCTCCGATATAGTCTCGGACAACACCGTGCTCTGGGGTTTGAGGGGCTAGTGCAAGTGAACAACTGATATTCAGACAGGTCGTTAAGTCGATAAGCAACTGATTTCAGCGCCAAGCGCACCGCCAATTCTGTCCATTGTGCTCCGTGCCAAGAATGTAATATCAACTTTGCAACTTTCTCGTGGATTTGTAACTAGCTGCGGGCATTCTGACGTTCAACATCGGACGACTCAATTTACAGCCTGTGACCAAGTGCTGTTTATCAGCGCAGTTCCAAAAAGATTTTTGCTGATGAGGCGTTCAAAGGGGCGTCAAGTGTATGGCAGGGAATACGAATAAAAAGTTTTTATGAAGAAGCAAGAACAACGAGCCGTCCGGGTGTTTGGCATAGTTGAAAGTTCATTAAATCGGAATTTTATGTATTGTAAGAAGAGTAGTGCAAATAAGGTTTTGTCTAGGGCCTTGTCTGGGTAAAAGGCCAGTGTCGTTGTTTGGTCCAAGCTCAACGCTTTTGCTCATGTGGGTGCGGAGTCCTAGAGGGCAGGCAAGCAAGCGAGGCATGGCGCACATATTATGGGCTGCATTTTGGATAGCAGGCAGTTATGCATGGTTGAATATAAGCCAGTGGAACCAGGAACATTTTCTAAGATTTTCCAAGATTTTCCTCGCTACCTTCTGCCAACTCTCACTAGCCCGCTTTGCGCCTGGCCAGCTTGGTGCCACTAGAACGAAACCGAGAGCTTCTCTGCATAAAAATTTCCTTCCCTGCAAAAGCGCCCCGCAACCTGCAGCAGAATGACTATATGCAAAACTAGATAGATGAACCACAATCTGCAAAAGAATAAAATAAATACATTATTACACAATCACAAGCCGGCGGCAGATGTTGCTGGGCTAAATAGGTTCTGAACGACATCGTAATTAATCTTCTTGGAAAGCGTTCCCGATTGGTGCGCAATCATCTTAGAAGCTCCATCCGAAGCAGTAGTACCCCCAAGCTGGCTAATATCAGTAGCCTTAGCCTTTCTTCTCTTTTTCGGCGGCCGATACGTGCCCCGGCCCTTCTGCATCTCAATTTTGATGAGTCGCTCCTCCTGTTTCAATAAATATTCCCTGTTCTCATTCATCCAGATACGCTCCTTGATATCTGATTCCTCGTCATCCAGAATGTATGATTCTAGGTCCGGCCCATCCACGTCAGAGAGATTTTCTGGGTCATCTCCAATAACTGATGGTCCTGTCACACGAACTGCTTCAGGAATCTTTGGGGCCGGCAGCTGATCTTGCAGCTCACCATGATTGTCAACGTGCTTACGCTTTCGTGATGGACCTTCTGCAGAGAGTTCCCCAATGACTTCAACAACAGTTCTGCTAGCTGCACTCTCATCTTCAACACGCTGTCGTTCGTCGGCGAATTTCTTGGTTTGCACTTCTTGGACATCTTCTTCGTCCTCCTCATCTGACTCAGGGGCAGGATCAAGACGTACAGCCTCTGTCAGCCTCTCCCGATCCTGGTCGTCAAGATCAGGGTCTGCAGCGAGACGCTTGCCTTCCAAGTTTCTTTCCTTCAAAAGACCCGCAGTCCCGGAAATAAGCAAGGGATCTCTTAGGTTGTCGTCAATTTCATTATTCAGACGATCATTCTCCTGCATCTCCAACTCAACAAGTTCACTTGGCACTTGTATCTTTGGACGAGACGTAGAGTCGCCGTCACCAGTACCTTCATCTCCAACCACCTCTTCAGTTTCTTCTACCTCCTCGCGTTCTTTGCCTTTGGAGTGGACTCCAGTAGGCTCTTCTGAGTCACGATCATCAGTATCATCCAGCAAATCCCTAGCGTCTTCATCAAGGTCCTCATCGTCGAGTATCTCTCTCATTTGTTCTTCACTGACGCCCAAAAATCCAACTTTAAAGAGCTCATCAGCTTTTGAACCTTCATCACCGACTATTCTCTCCTGAGCTGCCGCAGCAGCAAGTTCAGAGTAAGATGGCCTCGACTGTGGAGGTCCTTGGCTGAATGTCTTGGTACGAGGATGCTTGAAAGCAGGCGGATCGGCAGCGATATCAACATTGGAATTGCGGAAGTCTCGCACACTCAAGGTCGCAGATGACGTCTCCTGAAACTCATTAAGTCGTCTTTGAACAGTTTCTTCAGCGACTTTGGCAATCTGGACTACTTGAAATCGGCTAACCCGCTGATTATTCATACGAGAAGCCAGAAGCACACAAGCTGCCGCTACACCAGCTGGCCGTCGACCTTCATGTAACCAGTCCTTTCCCATTCGCTTTACGAGCTTAGTCGCATCGTTCTTGACTTCTCGCTCGACATCGCGGTTGAATCTGAGATTTCCCACAAACCGCTCAATGAAAATTACAGGGTCCATCATTGGCACCGACTCTCCATCTCTGTAAGGCAAAATCTTAATCAGTTGCAAGTAGCATGCTCCCAATTTGAATACATTAACATGAAGTTGAGAAGCGAAATCCATAAGCATAAATGACGTCTGATGCCGCCGACAAGAAAAGTACATGCAAGCAGCTGTGACATGCTTCGACTTACGCCCCTTTACAAAATTTCGGTCCAAAGCGAGCTTGAATATTTGAACAGCTGAACCCGCAACGCTATCTGGGATTCCCATCAGTCGAGCGATACCCATTATCCGCTGCTTTGTCTTTTCAACAGTCTGCGCTCTTGAGTCTCCTGACTGGGCATAGCGACCACCAGGGCCCCTCGTTGCAACATAGGATTGGTCGGATGATATAAACGAACCTTGGACGGTGGCTGCACCTGCAGAGTTCTCACCAAACGTCAACTCAGACACCATCGCGGAGTCCTCCGCGACGACACCACATCGGGTACAGCAGAGGGCTCCGGTGTCTCGAGTAAACTCTGTCTCGAGTTTACATTCGTGACAGTACAGAGTAGTACTCATTGTGGCGTTGTTCTCGGTGTTCTACAGGTTTCCGTTTGTTGTTTGTACTTTAATTTTTTTTTGGATTTGGATGGACGATAATAAAGAGCCTATTTTGTGGGGAGCTTGTTTGGCCACTACAAGAGTCTTGTTAAGGGTTGGGAGTTCCAGTGGAAGAGCTATCAGCGTGATGGTGGTCTTCGGAGTCTGAAAAATAACTAGTAGTTGAGCAGAATCATAGATACAGGCAGGAACCGCCCTTTAATTTCTAACATTTGAAAGTAAACGGTTCCATTAGCAACCGGAATTAATCTAAGCCGGCAGAGACAGTCGAAAGAGGTGCCCAATGAGATCCCTTCCATTGCTTCCGTGACATACGGAACAACTGTTCGGAATATTGAGGGTCAGGAGCTGCACGGCGGAGAGGCCGCACACAGAAAGCAGTGTTGGGAAGTTGATGGTGGATTCTGCGCAATCGGCTATAATCATAGGAGTAACAAATCTGGAGAGTATGTAACAGTACTTAATGGTCGAAGAGTGCTCTGAAACTCATAATACACTTTTTTTGTTTGTAATTATCGCTGTCTCCTAGCCGCTTTCTTCATTTCTGTTTCTCACTCCCCCCCACGATCTCGGCACTCGGTTCTCTCGCCAGATGCACACACTCCCCAATCTGTGCTGCTACCCCTCTCTCAGACGAATATTTCGGCAGCAGTTGGGCACCAACCGGGTTCTTTCTACTTGAGCTTCTCGCGCATACTCACACCTGTCTTAACTGGCTCTACATCTCAAGAGATTGTTTCACAGCACCATGCTCAGATCAATTAGGTAGGTTATTTAGTGGGATTTGTTTACTGCATGTTCATTGCACTTGCTCCCCGTTTTATTCTCTTGCTCTTCATTGTGATTGCCTTGTTGTTTTCAAGCTGTCAAATTGTCATTTTTTTCAGATATTCCATGAAGAGGTCGAGTGCAAATATCTGTCGCTCTAGACTACACTATCCGCCCTCTCCGTCTGGTCCGTGCTAACCTAGAACATTTTCCAGCTCCAGTGCTCGTAAATCTTACGCAGACACCATCAAAAACCTGAAAATCAACTCGGACACTAAGGTCCTGTTCCAGGGTTTCACCGGTAAGCAGGGTACTTTCCATGCCCAGCAAGCTCTTGACTATGGCACCAAGGTTGTAGGTGGTACCAACCCAAAGAAGGCTGGACAGACCCATCTTGGCTTGCCAATCTTTGGTACTCTTGCTGAGGGTATTAAGGAGACTGGTGCTACTGCCTCTGCCATCTTTGTCCCACCTCCTTTGGCTGCTGGTGGTATCATGGAGGCCATCGAGGCTGAGATCCCACTTGTCGTCTGCATCACTGAAGGTATTCCTCAGCATGATATGGTCAAGGTGGTTGACGCCCTCAAGAGCCAGTCCAAGACCAGATTGGTTGGTCCAAATTGCCCTGGTATCATCGCCCCAGGCCAGTGCAAGATTGGTATTATGCCTTCTTCCATCCACAAGCGCGGCAGAATTGGCATCGTGTCTCGTTCCGGTACACTCACCTACGAGGCTGTTAACCAGACCACTAACGTTGGTCTTGGCCAGTCTTTGGTTGTTGGTATTGGTGGTGACCCATTCTCGGGTACCAACTTTATCGACTGTCTCAAGGTCTTCATTGAGGATGAAAACACTGACGGTATCATCATGATCGGCGAAATTGGTGGTTCTGCCGAGGAGGATGCTGCCGAGTTCCTCAAGGAGTTCAACCAGACCAGGGATGTGCCAAAGCCAGTCTGCTCTTTCATTGCTGGTGTTTCCGCTCCTCCAGGCCGTCGTATGGGTCATGCCGGTGCTATCATCTCTGGTGGTAAGGGTGGTGCTGAATCCAAGATTGCTGCGCTCAGGGCTGCTGGCGTTGCTGTTGAGCCTTCTCCAGCTCGTCTCGGCAAGACTCTCTACGACGAGTTTGTTAAGAGAGATCTCTTGTAATTGCCCTCTCTTGTAGGTTACTTGTAGGTTACTCGCAAATCTAGAATACAATCTAATAGTGACTATCGAATATTTACTACATAATTCTGTTCCGCTAGTCGTCAGCATCCCAGTGGCCAGCAGTCCTCTGTTGAGGCATGACTGGGCCACCAGCACGCTTAGCCATGATAATCTGATCAACAGACAACACAGTGCAGGCCACCTCGGTAGCCAACTCAATGGCGGACTTCTTGGCTGCGTACACATCAAAAATTCCCGAAGCCTTGGCATCGACAGTGCCATTAGCAGAAACTTCCTCGACATCGACGCCTTCATTGGTGTTGCCACGTGCGTGAGCAGAATAAAGAAGAGACATAATCTCTGTAGAGTCAAGTCCAGAATTCTCAGCCAGGATACGAGGGATAACCTCAAATGCCTCACCGTACTTTTTGATTGCATGCTGCATGATGCCAGGGGTCTTCTCACCGAACTCAATAACTTTAGCGGCGAGCTCAGTCTCGACAGCACCAGCACCAGCAACAAGATGGGAGTCCTTGGTGAGAGCTTTAATGATTGCTACACCATCATCAATTGTTCTCTCCACATCATCCAAAGCATTCTGTGTGGCGCCTCTAATGACAATAGTGGCGGTTCTAGTCTGGGTACCCGCTTCTTGACGGAACACGGTGACTCTGTCGCCACCAATCTCTTTAGTTTCAACAACATCAATAAAGCCCATCTCATCAGGCATCGGTGCACCAAGTCTAGGTAGTGGTACAGCGCCCAAGACACTGCACAGTCTTCTCAGATCAAATTTTGATGGAACTCTGAATACCAGGATGCCATACTTATTAAGGTAGTGAATAGCCAAGTCGCCGACACCAGCACCAGCAACAACTACACGCAGACCGGAATCATGCAACTCTTTGATAGACTGCTCAATCTGTGCCTCCTCTCCCTTTGTGAAATCCATCATTTCCTTTGCATTGTGCAACAGAACTGTGCCCTTGGTTTCCGTTTGTGAGATGTCAATCGGGCAGGTGAAAACACCAACCTTAGCATTCTTTATGCTCTTGACACTGCCCTCTGTTTCACGCTGGAACACCATACCCTTAATAACTGTGGACGCGTCCAAGGAGGCTCCCATCACTTTAACAACACGAATGTTGTCAACGTTGAAATGACGCGAAGTTTTGGGCAGAGTCAGGGCAACAGCCTCGCAAATCAGCTCCGAGACCTTGTCTTGGGCCTCAAACTGCTTAGAAGCGACTGCAGATCTGACGGCCTTCTGCAGATCAGTTTGAGAGTGGAAATCTTCAATCTTGTCAATTTTCAGAGTCTCAAGCACAGAGATAGCATGTTTCTTGGCGCGATCGTAGCCCTGGATAATTTCCGAAGTCTTGAGACCAAGTCTCAGCAGGCCCTCAGCCTGGTTGAGAAGCTCACCAGCAAGGACAAGTACCAAATTAGTGGCGTCGCCCATCTCGGCTTCTTGTTGCTGAGATGCCATCACAACCAGTTTAGCAGCTGGGTGTACAATCTCCAGTTCCCTGAGAATGGTAGCAGCATCTGTGGTGAGGAAAATCTTCTGCAGATGGTTTACAACAATCTTTGTTCTTCCACATGGTCCAATCGAAGTCTTCACCATATTTGAAATCTCTCTGACAGCAGCGATGTTTCTGTTAACAGCGCCATCCTCATTGGAGTACGATTGGTATCCTTGTTTGAAGAGGCCCGCATTTGGTGCGTTTGGAAGCTTGAGAGACATTTTTATCAAGCCTAAATTCACCAAGTAGGATGGTTAGTTCGTGTGTGCCTAGATCTGAAAATTAATATTGACTGATTTCGTTATTTTGTTCATCAGAGTTCCACGGCTACGTCCCAAATGCCTTCTCCCAAGCCTGTGGCACGGTCCGTACTAGACTCTGCCCAGTAATTGACCACTACTCCCAAGGCTCTCGGAGACTCCAAAAAGAGTTAGTTCTGGCAAAGGGGGTTAAGTCTGGTGGGTTCCTCGAAGCAGGCGAGCGCGAGGCAGAATAATCCGGACTGCCAGACCAAGGGCTCGGGGCTCCCGCTAACAAAATGAATACAACGATTGGACGCTCAGGCTATTCGTATTTTTAATTCGGGTCAAAAGGCACAACAGTATCCTCAAATACCCCCGTTTCCACCTGCTGATAGTCAAATACGAGGACGTGTCGGGCAATATGCAGTAGCCCAACTACTTTTCGGAAGGTTCCAAGATCTTGACACGACAGCACCCTCCCTTTTGGCAGCAATACAAAAATGTCGGCGTCGATCCATACAATGTCGACGTTTCAGGTAAGTGATTTTCTTGTGTATAAGCGGTTTTTTGTTTTGTTCGGTCACTGCTCGCATTCGGCACCAAAATAACGCTCTCGTTAGCGGTTACATGGCACTAATCTGAACCTTGCTTAGTTGACTGTTTTCAGTGAAACCTGAAACTTCGCGAAGCGAATGCAAGTGATTTCGATAGTATCTCTTGGATGGTCGTCGTTTATTTTAACACGGCATATATCAATTATTTCTCGTGCATCACTCTCATTGATCCTCGCAGTGAAGCACATGCATCCCCCATGATGTGTGAGGAAACCTTGGCTGAAATATCTTGCCGTGTCGTGTCCCTCAAATAGCTGACCCCTTTTTCAAAATTGGTGGGAAATGTTCGAGCGCACTCACCGTTACTCGTTCAACCTGTTTACCGGCTCCACGATCCGAAAAGAATCCTTTACTGACTCACAGATGAGACGCAAGAAGAACATTAAAAAGACAGTTCCGTTTACCATGATGGTGTGCGGAGCCTCAGGTACTGGTCGATCTTCCTTTGTCAATGCACTTTGTGGGAGAGCAGTGCTAACCGCATCGTCGGGAGCTAGCAATGGTTCCGCAGATGAATCGATACTTTCCTCAAATGAGAACTTTGATAAGAACTCTTTTGCTACGGGTAGCAGTACCGATCTCAAGATTCGTCAGGTGCCCGTGGAAATTGAAGAGGAGGACGGAACTCGTATCGCTCTCACGGTTGTGGATACCCCAGGTTTCGGAGATAACATTGACAATACAAAATGCTTTGCTGAGATTATGCAGTACATTGAGGATCAATACGACGAAGTTCTGGCTGAGGAATCAAGAATCCGAAGAAACCCTCGATTCAGAGACAACAGAGTGCATGTCGCTTTGTACTTTATCGAGCCCACAGGCCACGGCCTGCGCGAACTTGACGTTGAGATGATGAGACGACTAGGACTACGTGTTAATGTTATTCCTATCATTGGGCGAGCTGACCAGCTGACAGCCTCGGAAAGAGCAATGGCCAAACGCACAATTATGGAAGATATCAGCTATTATAAGATCCCCATCTTTAGCTTTCCCTTTGACCCAGAAGAGGACGATGAAGAAACCGTCCAAGAAAACACTGCCCTGAGAGAGATGCTTCCATTTGCCATGGTGTGTGGCAATGCTTATGCCCGTAACAGCAATGGTGATCAGGTTGCAGTGAGACAATACCCATGGGGTGTTGTAGAGATTGAGAATCCTCAACACTCTGACTTTCTTGCTGTACGCTCCACTTTGTTGGGATCGCATCTCGTGGATCTAAAGGAGATCACTCATGACTACTGGTACGAGCATTATCGAACCGAGAGACTGTCTACCGACCATGGCGGATCAAATGTTAGGGAGTCCAAGATGATGCTCGGACCCGAAGACCTTGCATCTCAATCTAGCATCATCAAGGAAGCTCAATTGGCACGTGAAGAGCAAAAAATTCAGGAGTTTGAGGAAAGAGTCAAGCGTGAGATCGAGCAGCGAAAGGCAGAGCTTGCTGCTCGTGAGAAAGAACTGCGTGATTTGGAAGAGAAGATGGATCGCCAGCGACTGGAGTCGCCACGCCTGATGCAAAGAGCAGACTCTCCTGCTTTGTCTACTCGTTCTAATGTCTCTCAAGGGCAGGTTCCCCCACAGGCTTCTCAGGAGGCTCATCAGCATGTCCCCCAGCAGATTCCTCAGCCAACTTCTGAGCAGGTAGCCCATCCTGTGCCTGAACAACTGTCTCAGCAGGATCCTCAAGCTGTCCATACTCCTACTGACTATGCTCCGGGGGCGTTCACCTTCGGCGGAACTCAAAATGGAGCGTCTCACCCCATCGAGAATGGAAACGAAGTTGAGGTAAAGCAGGAAGAGGACCGCTACGATTAGAACAGTATTTCACAATAAGACATATATATATATATTTCAATAACTAGGAGAATTTTTGTAACACAACTTCCTGCCAATATCCTCTTTAAGGAAAGGCTGTCCGTTGGGGGTGTTCGCCGGTTATGGGGTGGGCTATTACCACTAGCGATCACCGAAAATTTCAGGTAACAAGCCATCATAGAATAGACCAAACAAAATGAACAGGCAGGCAGTGCTGTGTTCACAGTCGGCTGTTGGGCTATGGGCCGCTTCTATAGCATCCCAGGCCTGTGGTCGTTCTTTTCACTCATCGTCTCTTTTGATGTCCAAGAGAGAGAAGTACTTTCGCGGACTGAAACGAAAATCTGACCATTTGGCTTCTCAGTTGAGAAAGCCTGCCGTAGAAAAGGTCGATCCTCTACTAGGTCGTGACAAAGTTTCTTTTCTGGAACGAGTTAGAGCCCGACTTGCTGAGGGTTTCGGTGTAAACCTCATCAAAGGCATCGATAGTACTGACGCCCAGAGACTGTTACTGGGTGCAGAAGTTGCTGCTGTGAAAGAGAGAAATGAACCACAGTTGGCTGAGGCTATCAAGATTACTAGCGCGGAAAAAAGAGATGCTCTTTATCGCATTATTTCTCTACAAAATGCGGGCCAAGAAGAATTCAAGAAACTGGCGGTAAAGCTTGCCGTTGAAGAGTTTGGACGTTTTGAGGGTGACACAGGCTCTTCTGAAGTTCAGGCCGCGGTGGCAACTATCTACATTCAATATCTGACTGCCCACTGCAAAGAAAATAAGAAGGATTACTCCGCCCTCAGAAAGCTGCAAATGAAGGCACAAGCGAGGCAGTCAATTCTGAAGTATTTGAAAAGAACTGATCCCGAGAGATATTTCTGGTGCGTTGAAAAGCTTGGTCTTACCGATGAGGCAGCGACTCAAGAGTTTCAGCTTTCCAGAAAGTACTTTGACGAGGTTCAGTTCTTTGGCGAGAGAACGCTAAAAGCAAAGCTGTCCAAGAAGGAGAAATCATCCAAGATTAAGGAGGAGAAGATGAGAAAAGCGGTTGCTGCTGGTCAAAATCAGGCTTCTGCTTAGATGTAAATAGCTCATATTTAATGCACTATGATATGTGTAAATCCCCCACCTCAATTACTGACCCGGTCCCCCGGATGAATCTCACGCCTGTGTGCAATACTGCGTGATAACTACCTCGCCACTAGCGCGTCTTCTAATCCCGGGATTTAAAAGGGTGCCACGCAATTTTCATATGTTAATTCGATGTAATCCTGGTTTCCGGGTTCCGGCACGGTTTCTATAACAGTCCGTATCCGCCGTGCATTATTCGGGAACGCCTTGAGCGCAGATCTTGCCCATCAACACTAGGTAGTACCTGGAGTTTGTCTTAGCTTTGTCTCAGTAGCCACACTGAAGATCCACACCTGACAATTGACTACATGTGACGCCAGTAACCTAAGACACTTTCTATAGATGTTACCGGGGTTAAGGTGCGTCTCACGACTATATAATCAGCGACAACTGCTGCTGCAGCCACTCTATATTGCGACCCGCCAGATGTTTTCTAAGGCGGATAGTTCTAAAGGGCGATGGCATTATGCCGTTGATGTGATGAAAACGAAACCTGCCCGTTTCAACTACGTTGCAACCCAATATCCAGAGGAGTACAAGGCGTTCTCGAAAGTCGATTCAAAGGCTTTGGATACTGGACTTAAAGAGGGGAAGGAGAAAGTGCTTGTCAGGGATGATGGTTTATTTGAGGTTGATATGAAAAACCTGGTCCTGCAACCATCGTACTGGGCTGGACCTGGGTACGATGTCACACCTGGAAGATGGATTCACAGCGGCAAGGCTGTTCCGGGAGAAATCGACGAGAAGATTGAGAGCCTCCGCAATCAGCTGAGCGAAGGATCTGAGCATGAGTTTGATTTTGGTAATGGTCAGACAATTGAGTTTTCAAAGCATGGCCGAGATGCTAATGTTAAGGGCAAGAAGGATGCTACTGTCGAGGGCAAGCAAACACCTAAGCAGGGTAAATATGTGCGCGTTACAGAGCACTTGATGAATTCTCTCTTCGGTGGAAATACTGATGAAGGTAGTACTGAGGATGTCCCTAGTGCAGACGCCGCGTCGGCTGCGAAGAACCTTCAAGATATCAGTGAGTATATGACAGAGCAAGTTCATCTGGCCCTTGACAACGTTGAAGGGTGGGAAAATTTAGTTAACGCTCAAATGCGGAATGACTACTCCGCACGTACTGGCAATTCTAAGCACCGAGATATTAACCACTTAGTACTAGCAGTTCATGGAATTGGAGCACGACTTGGCTTGGGCGTTGAAACTGCATCATTTGTTCATAAGATTAACCAGTTTAGGACCCTTCTGCAGCAAGTTGAGCCCGACAACAAGACACAGGTTTTACCAATTTTATGGAGAGAAGGCGTGTCCTTTGGCACTTCAAGGGAAGAAAACAAGGACCGCGTCTCGTTAGATGAAATGGCAGTTGACGGTATTAGGCCGCTGCGTGGAATCGTTGGAAACGTACTACTCGATGTCTTCTTGTACTACACGCATCCTTACAAGGAACAAATGATTAACACTGTAATCTCTCAGCTTAACGAAGTTCACAGGAGATACCTGGAGAATAATCCTGATTTCGCCAAAAGGCCAGTAATATCTCTAATTGGTCATTCGCTAGGCTCTGTTCTTTGCTACGAAATCCTTTGCAATCATGCTGATAAACTCAACTTCAATGTTAAGCACTACTTTGGTATGGGCTCGCCTGTTGGATTGTTTCAAGTGTTGCTAGAGAAGGCTGAAATCCGTCTCAAAACTGACTCCTATTATAACATTTTCCACCCGTGCGATCCTGTTGCATACCGTATTGAGCCACTTTTCTGTCGATATGCCGCTAATTTGGAGCCAGCTTTGATTCCCTTTACTAGTCACACCCCTAGCCTTCAAGAGCTGAGTGCTATCAGCCAGCAGGTAACGGCTTCGACAAAGGAAATGTTTGAGAAGTTGCTAGGTAAGATCTCTGCTCACAGTTCACAACCTGCAGACATAAGAAGCACTGGTACTTTTGAAAGGAAAGTAGATTATGGAAAGGTCAAATTTGTAAACGATTCTAAATCGAAACACAGAGACTCCAAATCGAAGGAGAACGACGGATCGACAGCGACAAACGAGCAGATCCAACACGTGTTTGATACTCTTGCGGCGTATAATCCGAACAAGCGGGTCGACTATGCTCTCCAGGAGGGTATATTTGAGCTGTCACCGATGGAGGCCATCGCTTCTCATACAGCGTACTTTGTGACGAGGGACGTTGCATCTTTTGTTCTAGATGTTGTTCAACCGCAACTAGGAATATCGAAACAGGAATAGCCTGCTGTTCTACAAGAGACAAATATAATATATTTCTAGGTACATTTTGCTTAGTGGTGTTCGTCCTGCTTCACGCCAGACTTGAAGCGTGGGTGACGAGGGTCGTTGATGAACTCCTCAGAGTTCATGGAGGCCTGAGCACCCTTGGAGACACCGTAGGTGACAACAGCGGCAGCGACGAAAAATGGCCAGAGTGGCTTGACTATGGTTAGTTATGTTTTTCCAGAATAAACGGCCTGTTTCTTTTGGCAAAGCAAACACAAGCGAAGGTTGGGGAATCGACAAGAAAACAATAACACAGCGAGCATATCGCCATATGACGGCAATAGCAACCTAAGGACGTTTTGTTCATCTCCTTCAATACTTTCTTATTCGGCACTTGCTTGTCGTCCTGCAGATTTTGAAATCTTGCCAAAAGTCTAGCGCCTTAGAGGGATATCGTCTAATGACGGCATCACCATCAATCTATACATACGAATTGGAGTAGGGTACTTCTTGAAGGCAGCGAGAACCATTTTTAAATGTTAGTCTATGGATGGTTGAAGTTGAACGGTGATTGGGTATAATGTTAATGTTTCGGCAGAGCACCACCACCGGACTCCCACTCTCGGATTACCACTGTATCAGGCACTGGTAAGACTGAACTTTCAAAATTAAGCAGCCAAGCGTTAGAAAATGGAGACAAATGGAGCAGAAAATGGTACGCAGCCGCCGTTAGAGGCACCGTCGCGATGGGAATTGGAATTGGAGTTTGTACAGGCTCTTGCAAATCCCCAGTACCTCAACTTTCTTGCACAGTCAAAGTACCTGGAACAGCCAGAGTTTCTCAACTACCTGGACTATCTAAAATACTGGCATGAACCAGACTACGCAAAATACTTGGTCTTTCCAAATTGTCTACACATTCTACGGCTGCTGCAACAACCTCTGTTTCGGCAAGAGATCCAACGCGAGGATGTTGCCAGGCTGTTTATGGACGACTACTATATGAAGTGGCTAGGACCAGAAAACGCTGCTACCTTACACGGAGATGGTCAATCGCAGGCAGCGCTTCCGCCAGCGATGGATACAGAGGTCGAGAAATCAGTTTAGTCGAGAACGCCGCAATGGGCTTGAAGATACCATTTGCCCGCGCCGTGTATTCAACTGCCTGCGCTCGCTCTGCCAGATAGACCTGACGAAAACACATTGCGGGACAAGATGATCTCCTGCTATTATTATTTATTTAATCTTGGTTCGGAAGCCGGGGACATGTATAGTTTACTATTAAAACCAACCTGGTCAATCGCAATTGTTTGCTAGGAAGTACCCGTACTTGACCTGATCTCCGTCAGCTCAGCAGGGATCGTCCTGCAACGTGCCCTCCTGTAGTCCCAAAAGGGCCACTAAAGCTGAAGGCACCCAGTGAGTGGTTGCCACTAAACCCGCCAGTTCCGTGCGTCCCAACTCAGCAGCTAAATTCGCCCTAACCTACCCTCCCAACAACCGATTTGGCCCTGCCCTAACTTCTCGGCTGTCTAGCATTTTGTCTCTTCCTGCAAAAATGTCGTCGGTAGCACTGAGCTCTGCGGCAAGAAGAAGCTTGTACAATAGCTCTGTACGTAGCGCTGTCCTTGGCGTTGCTGCTACCAGAGTCTTGTACGCTCCCAGAATCTTCACAGGCCTTAGTTTCGCGCCACAGCCAGCTGCCGTGCGATGTAGTGGCGTGCGTTGGTATTCTGAGCCTTCCAAGAGCTCTAAGGATAAGGCTTCCGATGAACCAAAGGTCCAGGATTCTTTGAAGGAGGCAAAGGATGAGGCTCTGGCGAAAACTGCGGATGTTGCTGTTGAAGAGAAAAGTAATGCTGAATCAAAACCAGCTGTCGCCGAGGAAAAAGCCAAATTGACCATCTGGCAAAAGGTGAAGCACGAGGCTCAGCATTATTGGGACGGAACAAAGCTCTTAGCCTACGAAGTCAAAGTCTCAACAAAGCTTGCCTTGAAGATGTGGGCCGGCAATGAGCTCACCAGACGTGAGTCAAGACAGCTCAAAAGAACAACACAAGATATTGTTCGACTGGTTCCATTTTCGATGTTTGTTATTGTACCATTTGCTGAATTGCTACTGCCTGTCGCTCTTAAGTTGTTCCCCAACCTGTTGCCATCGACGTACGAGTCTGGCCAGGACAAAGAAAAGAAGCTCAAGAAATTGAGAAAAACGAGAAAATCCGTGTCTGAGTTTCTGCGTGACACTGTTTCTGAGTCTGGTGTATCGCTTCCAACGAATATCGATGCAGAACAAAAGGAGCAGTTTGCGAAGTTTTTCAAGCAAACACGGTCACCAGAGGAGAACCCTTCCAAAGAGTTGATTGTTTCTGTTGCCCGTCTCTTCAAGGATGATACTGTTCTTGATAACTTGTCCCGGCCACAGCTCGTAGCCATGGCGAAGTACATGAACCTACAAGCATTTGGTACCAACATGTTGCTAAGATACCTGATCCGTCACCGTATGCTTCAAATTAAGCAAGATGACAGAGCTATCGATTTCGAAGGTGTTGAGTCTCTGTCCGTTGCCGAGCTTGTGCAAGCTTGTGCTTCTCGAGGTATTCGTACACACAAAGTTTCTCCCGCAAAGATGCGTGAGGATCTGACGCTATGGTTAGAGCTGAGACTCCATCAGAAGGTTCCTTCTACCATTCTCATTCTGTCCAGCGCTTACACTTATGGTGCCACAGAGAGCATTGACAATTACTATGATGCCATCTCATATGTGCTTGCTGCCATTCCTCAAGAGCTGTACCACGAGGCTGAACTTGAAATCTCGAGTGAAGCGGCCACCAACAAACAGCGTTTGGAGGTTATCAAAGAGCAGCAAGAACTCATTGAAGATGAAAACGTGGAAGAGCAGGAATCTGGACATATCATCAAGATCTCGGATCGCCTGCCATCGCTGGATGATGTTATCGAGGCCGAGAAAGCCAAGGCAGAAGAAAACGGAAGTGATGATGAGCCAATTGTGCATTTAAAGTTAAAAGAGCAGGAGAAGCCCGAGGGCGGCAAAGAAAAGGTCCTTATCGTACAGGACTCTGAGCCTCCCAAGAGCGCCACTACTCAAAAATAGAAACAAGATTCCCTGTAGATAGACATTTATGATATTAGTGTGATGAAGATACAGACTCACCTTCGCATTGAATTATATAAATATGTCTAGTTCTTTCCGGTGGAGCCAAATCCACCAGCACCTCTATCGGTCTCGTCTAGGAGAGTAACAATCTCGACACTGGGGTTCACAATCTGCTCCAGCACTAACTGGGCGATTCTGTCTCCGGGAAGAATTTCGTAATCGACATTGGAGTGATTGAAAAGAAGGACCCTAACTTCACCTCGGTAATCGGCATCAACTACCCCGGCGCCACAGTCAAGGCCGTGTTTGACGGCCAGACCAGAGCGCGACGCAACACGTCCGTAAGTGCCAATTGGCACAGCAATAGCAATGCCTGTGGAAATCAAAGCACGATCCTTGGCCTTGATGACAGTCTTCTCGGCAGAGTAAATGTCATATCCTGCAGCAAAATCGGAGCCTCTGGTAGGAGCCTTGGCATTAGCAGTGAGCAGTTTAACTTGGAGTGAAGCCATTGTTCTTAGTAGTGGGACGCGAAGTTTTGGCGCCATGAAATTTCACGTCTGTAAATGCACGAAAAAGATCAATTTATGAAAAACAGGGCACGCCGATCAGAAAATGAAAATTGAGGTTTGCATTAGAATAGAAAGTTATAGCGTAAAGTCAATTCTCTACTATATTCTGCTTCATTGAAATTTGGTTAGTTTCTAGTAGCTCATCTTGAGTACAGCCCAATTACGCCATGGGCACCCACTGGCTGCTTTCACTCAATCATACTGTGGCAGCAAGAAAGAAACACCGAGGTAGCGCGCATGTCTTGAACATGGACACAATTAGTTGGATAGTTTTGGCAGCTTCTAGCGTTGCATTTTCATGCCAACAACTCAATAAGCATGCCAAGAATGCCGCACGCAAGGACTCTCCTACATCAGAACAGATTGATATTGAATCTCTTGCCTACATGCTTGAGCATGGTCCAACAGAAGTGCGTACAGCGATTGGCAAGTTGGCAGTGAGGTCTTTCTGTAGAGATGAGGCCGGCGTGCTTCTGCTGGAACAAGAGATGGCTTCGCCAAGTGTTGATCGCCGTCGAAAAGCAGCTAGAGTCCTCCACACGATTGTAATCTCAAACACTATAGAGGAACGGCTAGCCCCCTTTGACTTGGATGTATCTTACGCAAAGTTATTGATCCAGTCGCTGACATGTTCCATAGAAAGGTCGGACTATCTGTTAGATGGGGAGGTAGTGTTCCGTAATGAAGCAATGGAAGTTCTACACAAGTTACTAATTGACTGGGGAGTACTGACAGATTTGGACATTGTTCAACCACTAGACAAATTCTTTTCTGACTATCTTAATCTCAGTGCTGCGAATAATGACGGTCGCCTGCTGGAGATCCTCAGACACCAGTCAGATTGGTACACAGTTGCAACTAGATTTGCGGCTTTTCACTCTACCATCAGCTCCCGGAATCTCACTGGAGTTCTTGCAATTATGGAGACATGTTTCTAGTTTACTGGCTATTACTATTGTTGTACCTAGGCTGTCACTTGGACCTGCATGGTTGTACTAGAATCGAGATCACCAGCAATTGCGCTGAACTCTAAAACGTGCTTGATTACGCCTCTACAGATCAAAATGGACAGCGTGATTTTACAGCAAACTGTCTATACCATAGCACCACTATCCTATTTATTTATTCAATTGTATCTCTTAGCTTCCCAATTGTTCACTACCCATACAGCCCTTGTTAAATCAGCGTACCCTACCGTCCCAGAAATTTCACTAAAAGTAATTACTTCCCACCCTCTACTGAAATTCGAAAATTTTTTTTCACCCATCCTCCATCAAACCTCAACCCGAGCATATACAAAAAAATGTCTACTGCTGGAGACGGAACTTTCCCAGGTGCCATCGGTATCGATTTGGGTACTACTTACTCCTGTGTTGCCACCTACGACAACGCTGTTGAAATCATTGCCAACGAGCAGGGTAATCGTGTTACTCCTTCTTTTGTTGCTTTCACCGACTCCGAGCGTCTCATTGGTGATGCTGCCAAGAACCAGGCTGCTCTTAACCCAACCAACACTGTCTTCGATGCTAAGCGTCTGATTGGTCGTCGTTTCGACGATGACGCTGTCCAGAAGGACATCAAGACCTGGCCATTCAAGGTTGTTGACCAGGCTGGTTCTCCTCTCATTGAGGTTTCTTACCTCAACGAGACCAAGACCTTCTCTCCCCAGGAGATCTCCTCCATGGTTTTGACCAAGATGAAGGAGATTGCTGAGGCCAAGATTGGCAAGAAGGTTGAGAAGGCTGTCATCACTGTCCCAGCTTACTTCAACGACTCCCAGCGTCAGGCTACCAAGGATGCTGGTGCCATTTCTGGCCTTAACGTCCTGCGTATCATTAACGAACCAACTGCTGCTGCCATTGCCTACGGCCTTGGCGCTGGCAAGACTGAGGAGGAGAAGAACGTTCTCATCTTCGATCTTGGTGGTGGTACTTTCGATGTTTCCCTCCTTCACATCCAGGGTGGTGTCTTCACTGTCAAGGCCACCAACGGTGACACCCACTTGGGTGGTCAGGATTTCGACACCAACCTCCTTGAGCACTTCAAGAAGGAGTTCCAGAAGAAGACTGGTGTTGACATTTCCGGTGATGCTCGTGCTCTCCGTCGTCTCAGAACTGCTGCTGAGCGTGCTAAGCGTTCTCTCTCTTCTGTCTCCCAGACCACTGCCGAGATCGACTCCCTTGCTTCCGGTGAGGACTTTAACGTCCAGATCACTCGTGCTCGTTTCGAAGCCCTGAACGAGGCTCTCTTCAAGTCTACCCTTGAGCCAGTCGCCTCTGTCCTCAAGGATGCCAAGATTGACAAGAAGAAGGTCGACGAGGTCGTTCTTGTTGGTGGTTCTACCCGTATCCCCAAGATCCAGAAGATGCTCTCTGACTTCTTTGACGGCAAGCAGCTTGAAAAGTCCATCAACCCCGATGAGGCTGTTGCTTACGGTGCTGCTGTCCAGGGTGCTATCCTTACTGGCCAGGCCACCTCTGACGAGGCTCAGGACCTTCTTTTGCTCGATGTTGTTCCTCTCTCTCTTGGTGTCGCCATGGAGGGCAACATCTTCGCTCCAGTTGTTCCAAGAAACACTACCGTTCCAACCATCAAGCGCAGAACCTTTACCACTGTTGAGGACCACCAGACCACCGTCCAGTTCCCAGTTTACCAGGGTGAGCGTGTCAACTGCACTGAGAACACTCTCCTCGGTGAGTTTGACCTTAAGGGAATTCCACCAATGAAGGCTGGTGAGCCAGTTCTTGAGGCTATCTTCGAGGTCGATGCCAACGGTATTCTGAAGGTCACTGCCGTCGAGAAGTCTACCGGCAGATCTGCCAACATCACCATCTCTAACTCTGTTGGTCGTCTCTCTTCTGAGGACATTGACAAGATGATCAAGGATGCTGATACTTTCAAGAACCAGGATGAGGCTTTCTCCAAGCGTCATGAGGCTAAGCAGAGACTCGAGTCTTACGTCTCCTCCATTGAGACCACCATCACTGACCCTGCTACCTCCACCAAGCTCAAGCGTGGTGCTAAGGACAGAATTGAGACTGCTCTCTCCGATGCCCTTGCTGCTCTGGAGCTCAAGGACGCTTCTGCCGATGACCTCCGCAAGGCTGAGATGAACCTTAAGCGTGTCGTCACCAAGGCTTATGCTACCCGTTAAAAAGGGCTTTGCTAACGAAAATGGGGAAAATATAATGTAGTATATGCATATAGAGGGCGATCAAATGTTGTTTCTTTAATTGTGTGTCATGAACTTGTTTCATTAAATAATTTACTTGCTGATTAAATCACAAGCAATGAGCTTTCATAGCTCAGGAAAATAAATAAAACATCACTTGAGCGGGTCCAAACAAAGGTTCGTACTAGCGATGCGCACCAGTTGTAAGGGTCTTATTACGCTGGCAAGGGTGATGGTGAAGCCTCGATACTTCTTGGCGACGGTGTTTCATCGTCCACGCGAGTCAATTCAGATTCGCCAACTCCCACTCCTTGCGGAATAGGCGGTGCAGTTGGCACCAGATGGTCGTCGTTCGTTTCGTCATTGTGTCCAGTAGGCGGGTTTGAGGAGCTAGACTCATAACTAGGAGCAGAAGTCACAACAGGTGGGGCAGATGCGATTAGGGCTGCAATGACTTCTTCGCCAGGTACGGTTGGCGCAGATGGCTCCGACTCGTACGTGGGAACACCTTCATCCTCGGCATTGTCGTATACTTCAGGTGCGGTTGCCAGTTGACGTATTCTTCTCCTTTCATCGTCGAGTTTGCTTGGAGGTGCGGTGGAAGTCTGTGATAAGTGGTCATATGCTGCATAGAGTGGTGCCGCTAATGGCCTGGGCGAAATGCTATTCTCTGCTTGAGGAACACCATCTAGCGGGGGTGCACTGGCTTCTCCATCATATAGAGGTGCAGTAGGGCTCGATGGTAACAGTGCATTCTCCATGGCCTGGAGACGCTCCTTTTCAGAAAGAGGAGCTTGGTTGCCAGCCTGGCAAGCAGAGTGCAGGGACTGCTGGGGGGAGCCGGTACTCGTGGTTGCAGCATCGGACTGAAGCTGACCATTATTATTGACTGGAGACACGCTGAGCGAACGAAGAGACATGTCGATACTTTGCGTCACTGAGCTTTCGGTAGGTGCACGAGATTGGCGCTGACTTCTCTCTGTGCCTATAATTACTTCATACCACATGGAAACGACACTTCTAGAAGCTTTTAGGGCGTCAGTATCAACCATTCCCTTTTTTCGTTCGTAAATTTCTCCGTCATGGTTACGTAGCGTCCAACCTGCAGTCAGGTCAACTACTACTTCTATGCAATATTGAAACGAGACCATGCGGTGGCCACTTGTCGTAGGGAAGGTGTCCGTGGGAACTTTTAATGAGCAAGGAATGGAAGCCTCCAGAGTATGCTTGTCAATGTAAAGAGGGGAGACTGTTTGTGAGAGATCTTTTCTGAAGGATTGGACTTCCTGGCCATCTGATGCTACTCGAGAAATCCGCGAGAGAGTAACAACGACCCCACTTGTTGACTGTATTTCGTTGATATGCTTAATAGTGACTTTGACGGGTATCGTTTCGCCTCGAAGATATCCACGCTGCTTCAGCTCAAGTGTCATGGTAATGGCACCGGATGCCTTGCGCTTTCGCCTAGCCTCTACAACCAATACCTTCGCCTTTGGTGGAGGAAGTGTGGCGACGTCAATTGGACATACAAGAGCCAGATTTTTAAGACACGTTGCAGTCTGACCACGTACCGGCGTTGCGTATGCCTTGATTTGATATGATATAGCACCACGCTCAAATTCCAGCGAATTGTAAAGACCAGATTTGGGTAAATCAAACTCGAATGCAAAGGAATGTTCCCCCGACGGCAGCTCTGTGCCGTCATCTGTCCAGAGCTCCACCCTGTCGCTGAAGAGGGTAAATTTCTCGGCTGTCTTGCTCTTTACAAGAGCCGAGCGTACCAGCACCTGGCCATGGATCTCGCAACTTAGGGACGCCAGACGCTGGGGCTGAGGCAACACCATCACCACAGCACCCGCGACCGCATCGCCTGGAGAGTAGACCCGATATGATTCCTTCATGGAGATGTACATTTCCGCTACACCGGTACGCCGGATACCGTTAGATGGCGCTACGCCAGGAACCAGCTTTGTGATGGTGCGGAGCATGCTGGGGCCATCCAGTGAATTGATCTGTTTAGCCTTGCCCGTACTGTCTGCCACGCAGGGTCCTGGTTGTATTTGAAAATGATTATTGGACGAGATTCTTGGATTTTATTACCCACTGTTTAGGGAGTGTGGTTGACGAGGGAGACTGTTGTGAGCGTAGTGTTGAAAGTACTACAGCTGTGGGCGGTCTGGGAAAATGGCTGGCGCGCGGTGGGACGCATGAAGATTTTGTGGTTGATGAGGTGCTTCAAGGGAGTCTAGATCTCAGCCAACTGAGCAGTTCATCTGGCAGTGGATATCGGGTGTGACGAGGGAAAAATAGAGCGCAAGGCTGCCAAGGTTTCATTTCGTTTATTGATGAGTGCTAAGAATTTTTGCCAAGAGTTCTACCAAAGTTGGTCCTATATTGAATTGTTTCTAGCTAGTGGGTGTGGCAATGGGTTTGCTGACCATGCATGAACGCCCGATCCAGAGGATGGGTGGAACGTTGTAATTGCGCAAGACTGTAAACTGTTCATGCAGAAACTTTACGAGTCAATTCTGTGTCAATAGGGAATCGAATACATACTTCCAGTTTCTTGTGCCTAAGTTCTTTCTTGATAGACTTGCTACTTGATTGAGCGGTCGGTGTCGTGTGTAAAATTTCCTTGTTCACGGCACGGGAGATCTAAAAGATTAATGCGCGCTTGAGATGCGGAGCGTACGTAACACCAGCTGACCGACTCATCCCTGCACTAACGGTGGATGGCATGACCCATGAAAAAACTCCGAGTTCCATTGTGAGGGGGGAGATACAAGGTCATTGCAACCTATCGTCTCTCCTCACTTGGTCCGTTCGTCCTTGCCTCTATTTTAATGCATTGCTGATCACGTGGATCGTCAAGCACTCGAACCGCCCAGAACCAAACGATATTCATACTGCACTGGGGTAGGCGCGTATAGGGGCTTTCACCAATGAGAAGGCCAATCGAGAGCACTACTTGCAGCCTTGGAGTGCAATGGACTACAATGGACAAATAGAGTATCTATACTATTATAAATTTCAATAAATAAAGTAGCTAAGCATCTGCCTTCACAGGCATGCACTGCGAGAGCCACGACTCACACGACTCAATGCGGTTCAGAAGCGGGCCATCCTTCACCAATTGTCTCAAGCTTGAATTAGGCTTTTTCGAGTCATTGTGATAAAATACAACGATGGATGCAACTACATCCAGAATGTTCTTATCGCTGCCCAGTTGTTGCGATTGCGACTTGATCTCTTGCTCCAATATAGACAGCACGTCGCTAGCACCTGAGAGCTCCACAGCCAGATCAATGACTTGCGAAGTAAAGGACGGAGGCCCGTTCGATCTCCTCTGTTCCAATGCCTGGATCCATCCTAGTAAGAGTCCAACACTGTCCTTTACGGCACTGTTAAGCGAACCCCAATTATTAACCAGTAGCGTGGGCGAGGACGGGCTTAGGTACGGCTCCAGAACTGCACTGTTGAGCTTACGAGGCGTCTCACTCAAGTTCACAGAAATCAAATCTGATAAGCACAATTGGAGATCATCGGCAACTACTGCCAAGGCAACTTCATGAATTGCCTGACCTTCCCCGCTAATACCAGGTGAGAGAGCCATAATTTGGATTAGCTGGATAAGTGTTTCATTCATTGGATCTTTCCAAAGCATTGAGCAAAGCTCTCTGATAACTTCTGGCAGAGTTCCGAGCAAAAAGGGTTGCAAAAAGTATTCCATACCTCCACGCAACATGTCATTATCAATGAGGCCCGAAGAAGTCGCAATGATTGCTTGGTTCAAAATGTGCGGAAGAAGCGTTTTGAAATCGTCCAGTTTTGTGGATCTCATCAAGTCATCACCGACACCTCCAGTATCAAACAGAGCTGTAATCCACTCGCCAGTCATAGATTGAAATGTTGCATCATTATTGACAGTGGTATTCGCACTCTTAACTCGTTGAATAATATCATTGAGCTTGTACTTATGACATAGTAATCGAAGAAATGTTTCGATTGACCCGTAGTCAGTGAAGACTTCCTGAAAGTTCATTTCATCATCATCAATTTTCCAGTCGTCCAGAACCTTCTTTAACAGTAGAGCAAAAGTCCGCACATCAATGTTAAAAAATACTTGATCAAGAACGTGAAGTCTGTTTGCAAATGCTTGACATATTCTACGCAAGCACCTACTATTCTGCACATGTGCCCATCCTCTGATCAGCTTCATGAGCATCTCAGCCAGCTGATTTTGCACAATGCCATCCGAACCTTCAAATAGAGCGCCAAACGAGGCAATCTTACTCTTATCATAGGATACGTAGTCTGGATCTTCTTGTGACATTAGTTCAAAATAAGATTTGATAGTTAGCTGACTGCCGTCCGTATGATCTGTCATTTTTATCGATTCGAGATACGACAGCAACGTTGGACACTCAAAAAATATCATGGCTGGCATTGCAATCTCAATGTTGCTGCCAAACTCATCCTCACCCATTATGGAAATCATGACCTGCTTAGAGATTAGTCCGAGTTGCACGCAAGACTGCAGAAACCCAGGTCTAATATCCTTCTGGTTAGTATCGTTAGAGAAAGAATCAAACATATCATCTAGCTCATCACCTCCAGAAAACAACTGTAGAGTCGCGCTGTCTAGCTTGCGAAATGGAGCTCGAATTGCCTCTTCAAGATTGTTCGCGGAGTGTTTCTTAACAAACAGGGCAAGATGGGCAGGCAGCCACTTCGTTATGAAACTACGCCATAAATTCTGATTAGCTAACGACTTGTTCATAAGGGACACGGCATAGCAATCGATGGAGGTGACAATGATTGACTGGATAAAAGCGTCGACAGATGTGGCAGCGAAGAAGGACATTGCGCTGGGCATGAAGCCCTTTGGAATTGGAAGCTTCGTCACAATACTGTTCAACCAAAAGAATGTTAGAACTCTCGAGGGAGTGAATCCCAACACAGAAGGAGCTTGCGCTTTTTCTCCTTTGGACAAGGAGTCTGCACCTCTGGAAGCACCAAGTTGACGGAGCTCTGTGGCATATTCGCCAGGGTGGGCGTCGGTTTTTAGATGATGCACAAAGTAGTCTAGACTAGCTTTGTCCTGAGAAGACAATTCCAGCTGTAGAATTTTCGCGAGATCTTCTAATAGAGCGTACTCGATCTTATACTTGTCTGCGTTACGGGCGAGAATTACGAGCAGTGTCGACCGGCATTCTAAATGCTCCACCTCAAACACCTTGCGAATTACATCAAGTACTTTGATGGGGGAGGCAGGATTTGCACACAATGCCGCGACGTACTGTAACTGCCATGTGTCGGCACTGTCAGCGGAAAGCAGTAGGCAATCTAGGGCTGCCGACTCAGGGATCGGGTTGGAGTCCTGGAGCTGGAGGTACAGCTTCACAAAAGACTCACTAGAAAGTCGCTTTTTCAGGGCAACTTGCACCAGCTTCTGGAGATTATCCATGTTGTGTGGAGACTGACGTGTGTGAAATTTCATACACTATTTACATTTAGACCGCGAAGAGCGAGCACGCCAAGACATGATGAACCGAAGACTACGGATTGAAAATGATGTTGATTTATTGAATACGTATTGGTAACTGCAAGGAGACATTTCATGTCTCTTTCCTATGTATTATTCTGGGGCATTGCCCCAATGGTTGAACCAATAAACTGACTAGACTGTAACCAACGACAAACGTAGAAATCTACCTCGGAAGACAAACACCATTCGAAGAAACCATCTATGCAAATAAGCGTACCTCGCAGATTCATTTCTCGTGATATGGCTTTTTTTCCACTTGTTCACACTCCCGTGCTAAAAGCTCACAGCAAGCAACGAAGCAGCGAAGGCCCACCACCACCATGCACGCCAAGAGATTTAGGGATAATAACGAACTGACCAATAGGAGAACAGAACTGTCAGGGCGCTAGAAAATGTGCTGAAAGCCGGTCGAATAATGAATTACGAAACACACATCGTCAACCTAGATGTCTGCACAGGAACTTTTATTAAGCAGCTCCATATGATCCCCACTTTCTCTGAGGCCGAGCACAAGGAAGCCGAATCTCGAAGCGCGGTAACCTGCATGGAAGTGTCTCACGCGGCGAGGCAAGATCTAGGTCCAGCACACTAAAATACAACACCACTGACAGGGCCCGGCCAGACCTTCAGGGATCATAATAATACGTTTATTGACTAGAAATTTATAGAGTATCACTACAAGAGTGACAAAACAAGAGAGAAACCCCAAGTGCTCGCAGGTGTAAAAAGTCACAAACCAATCCTGGTTCAATGCTTTATTTTATCATCCTATGCAAAACTTCTAACAATAAATATAACGTCCCTCATGGTGGCCAATCCTTAGCTGCCATATGCTAAAATGTTCCTGTGCTGTGTGTGTGGTGGTGGTAATCGTAGTGGTGATCAGCGTTTTCGGTAAATAACCTGCTGAGGAGAGCTTGGCTGGCTCATTTTGCGAGCTCCGAGCTGTTGAGGAGATCCAGGAATAGATCCCGACGAAGAGGCCGAGGAAGAACTCAACTTGCGAGACATTGAAGGTGCACCAGAGCCAGCAATAGAACCCTTTCTTGAAGCCTGGGGTGGCGACGACGGCTGTGGGATATTTTGAGGATTGGGAATCTTCTTTCCAACGGCAACGCCAGCAGACTTGCCGTGGCCTGCTTTGGACATCATGTAGTCACCGGAATCAAAGTATTTGCGTTCTTGAAACTTCTTTGATAGCAGATCAGACTGTCGTGGCACTTGGCCGTACATGCTTCTCATACGCTGTTCGTTTGGGTCTGGCATGTATGTATGAGTAGAGGACTTTCAGATTTTAAATGCGGTCTTTGTGGGGATCCGTCAAGTGTTTTTATAAGAGGAGGGGGAGGAGAAATAAAGGTCCGGGGGCGGTGAACAACGGAAGATGTATGTAACGCACTCTGCTTTGGAGGTGTTTTTTTGAAGCAGCAGAAAATCACGTGGGGAGTATGTGCGTTGTCGTTGAAGGTGGAGAAGCTTTGCCAGAGGGTGAGGGGGGAAAGAAAGAGGCAGCGACAACAACAAGAGTGAAAAACGCGAGGTACTGGGTAGCGAGAGCCCTTTATATAAGCACTAGCACAGGTAATTTTAACAGATGAACCACGGGCGATACAGCAGCCCAATTTTTTTGCTTTTCTTATCTTGCGTACTTTCTGATCATCCCGAATCGCCTAGGCAATAGCGGGACCAAAATAATAGTTTGTTTAAAGCAGCGAGCTTGGGAGGCCGCCGCCCTGTTTGCACCATGTGTGGCAATGCGGACACAGGAAGGGAAGGGCTTTGCTTTTTCCTGTGGAGAGGAGACCAGAGGCAAGAGGGGTTCTCTGGACATTATAGCACGTTATACTAAATAATGGGGGAAGGCACTGTATTAAAGTTCATTTCCAATCTCGATAACTCCAACTATCTGTCTGGTAAGAGTATATCGATCTCCCAAGATAGAGCCAGATCAGCTCCTGCTAACAGATTCGGCACGTATTATTACAGCCCATGGACTTGCAGGTGACACACACCTTCTGCAATTGCAGACGCCTAAACAGAGGCGGCACGATCTGGACACACTTACTCAAAGGCCGAAGGCACACAAGGGAGCAAGTTGAACCCAGACGAACGGCACAAATTCATGTTGCAAGTAGGAAGTGAGCGCACGAGGGTAAATCAGCATCGGACAATGGCACAAGGACGTGCCTCCGCCCGCAACATTGCGATTCTCCATGACCTGTCAGGAGGTTCACGATCACGCAAGGCCCTCGCTCCATTTTATTAACGCGAGGGTGCTGCTGCACCCTTAGTTACTAATACTTACCCTCAACTTGCCCTTGCGAGGGTCCAATTGTGACCTTTTGGGACTCACTGCGGCCAGCAGGAATGCCAATGGATGCCATGGACTATGTTGGTGTGCCAGAGTGAAATAATATATTGATTGGTTATCTTGAAGATCAGCGGGGAAGCACAGAAAGGGCTGAAACAGAGACGAAGGCTGTCACCCCTAGCAGCAACTGACGGCGAGCGCCAGGAACAGGGTCGGAGATTAACTGCCTCCAAGATGCCTCCGCTCCATTTGCTGATCAAGCATGATCTTGTTTGGCTATCAAAGAGCGCGTGCCTAGCCTTTGGCAGCGTGCCCAGCGTCGCCCAATGGCCACCAGAGCGTCAGTCTGCGAGAGGGGGGAGGGGCGTGATCTACGGACTCTTGTTAAATTAAATTTGGGATCGACCGGCGTTTGTCGGTAGGAAAACGTCTGCCGTTCGGTACATCTCGAGAGGGGTGGGCCTCGATAGCAGCACTGAAAAATTTCACGCATTACCCACCGGCGGGGAGATGGCAACCTCGACTTCGGCTGCTGATGAGGATGCTCACGCCCGGTCGACGCTGCTTCAATAATATTCACGACAGCGCTGCGTTTCAATATACAGCGGTGTTTGGCATTTGGGACCAAACCCAGCTGTTGCTTCCCTCGCCGCTAGGTGTGCAAGGCGCGCGAAGTGGCCTGAAATGGTAAAAATCATTCATCCTGATGCGTAATGTGTTTTCTTGTTCCAGCTGTTCTGATTATTCCATCACGGCTCTTATTTTGTGATTCTCTTGCGGTATTCGAGAACGAATCACGATAGCTTGATAAGGGCGGCAGCAGATTCCTGGCGAGTTCCCAAAATCGGGGAATTCTGGCGGTAGTGGTACGTAGAGGGTGCTGCTTCTGCTGCCTGCCCGCTTGAGTGGACAGCGACCATTACATGAGCACGCCGCTGATTCTGGTTGTCATCTCTAAAGCGATGAGGAATGCACCATTGATTTATCCATTTCTTACGACGAGTCTACCAGGCTGTCAAGAATGTGCACTTTTCAAGTTTCTTTATTCTGCATGCCGTTTGACAGTTTCCCCAGTCTTTGTTATTTACCTTTGCCTCTTTCGAGCTGCCCAGAGGTGGGTCTCATGTGCAACCCTTTTCCTACAACCATGCCGAGCTAAGTGACCCTAGAACCCTGTGATAGGGTCAGTAGGTCTGCTTGTCACATTCCGTTCGCCACCACTTACGGACACGTGCCTGTTGCGGATGATCTCCGGCACTCCTCCCGACTCCTTTCCAGGCCCTCCCAAACCGGAACCCTTCCAACAGATCCCCCATGTGGGCTTGAAAAAAAATTGGTGTTTTGATAGGCGACCGCCATAAACCATTTGTAAATTTTTCAGGGCACGTATACTTTTCAGCATTCGAGACTACTAAAAAATGATCATTTGGAAGGACTTTATCACCGGCGATGAGATGGCTTCTGACGCCTACGACAACAAACTCGTCGATGACGTTGTTTACGAGGTTGACTCTGCCATGATTACCATCAAGCCAGGTGCTGATGTCGATATTGGTGCCAACCCTTCCGCTGAGGATGCCGCTGAGGACCTTGACGACGGTGCCATTACCGTCAACAACGTTGTCTACTCTTTCCGTCTTCAGGAGACTTCATTCGACAAGAAGTCCTATGTTACCTACATCAAGGGTTACATGAAGAAGGTTAAGAAGCACCTCGAGGAGACTAACCCTGAGGCCGTTTCTGTCTTTGAGAAGGGTGCCCAGGCTTACATCAAGAAGATTGTTGGCAACTTCAAGGACTACGAGTTTTTTACCGGTGAGTCCATGGACCCCGATGGAATGATTGCTCTCCTCAACTACCGTGAGGACGGTACCACTCCTTACCTCATCTTCTGGAAGCACGGTCTTAATGAGATGAAGGTTTAAATATGCTTGTTTTAATTAAATAATTATTGTCTCGGTCATTTCCGAAATGCAATTAGCGCAACGTTCTCCTTAGACGTTGACGCCTCTACGTAGTGAACAAGTTTGGCAGAAAACCCTAGCTGGCGAACATGCGCGAGACGTCCATAGTCAACGACCATGCGAGCTTTGTGTCCGATCGACATTTGCTCTTCCGTCACCCGTGGTCCACAAATGCACCACGACGTTATCCTCTTGATTGCGTCAAACTGTGCCTTTGTGACACCCTGGCTGTCAAGCCATTCACGACCGAAATAGCGGTCATAGTCACATATTTGACGGCAACAAAGAGCAAACACAATGACTTTGGTACTGCTGTGCTCAATGTCCCGTTCGTATCTTCGAAGACACTCCAACGACAGGTCAGTAGCTACGCCGCATAAATGTTTAGAAATGGCTGCTGCTTGACAGTTCAAGGGCAGCACTTTCGAGAGAACAAAGTCCTTGATATCCACCTTCACCCTTGTTATCACTGCATTATCTTCCAGTTCCATTTTTGAGTCAAACTTGGCCCTTGGGCTCTGCCTGTCTATCAATAAGAATGGCTGAGGATTCTGGTGCTTCAGGGACTGTGCTTTCGCAGTGTATCTAGAGAGCTCTGCCCTTCCGCATCCAAACTCTATCATGATGTGATTTCCATCCAGACAGCCAAGGTCCTCCATGTGTCCCACTAACGACGACTGTTGAAGGGCATGCTTTTGATTCTCCACCTGAGTGAGCCGGTGGTCCAGTCCTTGCGACTGCTTAATGTCCTTGGTAACCGCATCTGGAATCTGCTTGTAGAGCCGCTCAACCAGCTCGCATATCTCATTTGTGACTTCATCAGAGTCTACTACCTGGTGCTGAGAGTCAGAAGGCAGATCAACGTTATAGTCAAGAGAGTACCAAGCGTCCAGAGGTTCCTTCTTCCTCCCTGCACACTTTTTGGAATGTTTTGTCACCTGATCCTCCCATACAGTATGTCCTGGATCAACTGGACACACGATGCGTTTTCTTCCTTGTATTTCATTTTTTTCAATCAGAATGTGCTCGGAACAGTACCTTTCAGACGACTTCCTGGTCATCTTGCACTGTCGGCCCTTCTTGGCCAGATAGAACGTACATACGGGCCTCTCACCAGCGAAATCTATAATCTGAACTGCCTTGTGCCTCTTCGCGGGAGTCTCCTCTGAAGGCATTTGCCTATTTGGTTAGCCGTGAAATTTATTTACGGGAGTTATTTTGCTCACGCACAACCTGATAGAGTGAGGGGCAGAGTGCAGATAAGTGCGTCAGGAATGATCCGGTGGTTAGTACCGATAGAAGTGTTGCAAAAGTGTAAAAGCAAAATACTACAATATAGGATACTAGTTTGAATTTTATAGACATTAGTATACTCTTCACTCTTCCCTGGGGTTCTGGAAACGTCCAGCTGACTCACCCACTGGGGTCAATCGTTGATATCCCATTGCAAATCCTGTTTGGGCAAATAAAAGTCCGAACACAACTGGCGCAACTCAAGTTCGTTTCATCCGTCTTAACACCCCTAGAATGGACTCTGTGTCTGTGTTGGAGCAGTATACATCTGACCTTGCAAATCTACCGGCAGAAGTGGCTCATGTTTTGGAGGAGATCCGTGAGAAAGATTTAGAGGCGTACGAACTGCGAAAGAAAATCCATCAGCGGGATAACTCCATCCAAAAGTTTATTAAGCAACATGGTTCTTTGGCCGAGAACCCCAAGGAGGCTCCAGTTTACCCCAAAATCAGGGAAGATTACAAGAAGCTGACCACAGTGCAACAAGCAAAGTGCGAAATGGCTGCTCGTGGGCTATTTCTAATCACCAGACATTACAAGCGACTGGGTAATGACATCAAAAAGCTCGAGGACGAGGGTCTACTGCCGGCGTCAACTTCTTCTCCTGCACAGTTTGTGGCGGAGCTGTCTGCGAAGAGCAACTCCAGTTCGAGAAGATCCATGTCTCGAAACCTGTCACCAGGTCCACCTTCTTCTCGTGGTTCTACGCCAGGCTATGCACCTATTGGAAGACCCCAGAAGAGGGCTCGTGTTAGCGACTCCCCTGGAGAAGTCCCTAGTACAACTGGACCTCGCTACAGACCGACCAGTGAAGAAGAAGAAGTACTCTACTGTACATGCCAGCAAGTTTCCTTTGGCAATATGGTTGCCTGTGATAACCCAGATTGCCAGTATGAATGGTTTCATTACGATTGCGTTGGGCTCAAGGAGCCACCGTCTGGCACCTGGTACTGCAGTGCGTGCATCAAGGACATGCGTGAGAAGAAGAGAGCCAGAAACTAGATTTTGTAGAATTAATTTATTTATTAGATCCAACACTTGCCACCGACCCGCTGTCAGTACTGGTTATTCTCGTATTTTCCTTTCGCCTGCCCAAACATTTCTTGTTCTATCGCAGCCCAGAGGCTGTTGAAACTATCGACCATCCCACCCACCATCCTATTTCCTTTGACACACTATTCAAGCGTATGACAACGACGTGCTCAACAAGTTGTTGAAATGTTTGAAATAGAAGATCCTGATGTGGTAAAGGCCGTAAAAACTAATCCTGATAAGTTCTGTACTTTCGCTCAAGGTCTAGATTATGCTCAACTATCCAAGTACCATGACCATAATCTTCTAATCTACGCTCCGTGCACTCCAGTTCTGGAATTTGCGTTAAGGAAGATCAAGGCATCGGGGTGCGACAGGCAGTTGTTACTAGTAGTTTTGAAATGCGTCGACAATGATGTTCCATTCGTCAGCCAAGTTCTCTACGAATTGCTCGACTTCACTGTCGACAATGGTCTGAGCACGGTTATTTTGACAAAATGTATTGCCAAATCGGGAGTGCCAGTTGCACAATCGGCCCTGTCCAATGCTATTGACGATGAGTTCTTGCAAGACAGGTTTACCAAAGGGTTCAATTTACTAGAAGCCGTGTTTCATGTGAGCCCGGAGATTGGCGGTCATATCTTTGACAATTTGCAGCTAAACTTCGAGAATCCAGCATTTTTGTCAGAAAAGGTAGTGATCAGTGCAATGTCTGCTCTCTCCACTGTCTGTGTGAATAAACACTGCAGAGAAAAAGTGGCCGAGAACTACATCGGCTTGGTGCAGCAGGCTTTTGTAAGTCATTCTACGGATGTGAAGCTCTTAGCCGCATCTGTTTTGGTTAAATGCAAGGCAGGAACTGGTAGCTCCAAGAAAGAGGATGCCGAATTTGTTTGTGAGCTCTCACTACTCTTTGAAGACTATGTAGCCATAGCGGCCGACGGTAATAAGTATGAGCTAGCATTTTTATCTGCAGCTCTGGAGGGACTAGCATATACATCTATGCTGGTACCTGTGAAAAAGAGGGTAGATCCAACGGTTCTTGTTAAACTACTCAAGGAACTTCTCAACAAACCACCTATCGTTTTTTGCATTCTGAGCATTCTCGCTAATTTCACACGATACGCATTACCCCTAAGCCGAGAGCAAACAAGGATGCAACAACTCAAAAACTACGCATCGCCTGATGCTTATTCTGAACTGGATGAGGATAAGGATGTTGTTGACAAGAGGACTGGATCAGTGGCAGATCTAGGGATTGTCGGCATAGTTAGCAGCAACATCAAGAGCTTTACTGAATCGTCTCAAGAAGTTATCGGCTCGCTATTGAAGAACATCGCCACCAATGTTCCACTGAGGAAGACTATCACAGCACAGGGTGGCATTGCAGTTTTGATTTATATTGGTTTGAACTCTGCAGGGGTAGCGGCTGCTTCAGGTTTGGCAAAGACGCTAATTTCGACGAATCCAGCCCTAGCATTTAGTTCCAAAATTTCTCCTATATCGGCCATTGCCTCCCTTGCAAAGCTACTTGATTCAGACCTGACGCTGGACCAATTTGAGTCACTACTGGCCCTCACCAACTTGGCATCTTACAACGAAGAATGTAGAATTGCCATACTGAAAAACTGCTGGAGTCACCTGGAGAACATGCTAACAGCTACGAATGTGATGCTACAGAGAGCCACATTGGAATTGATTTGCAACCTCGCAATGTCGCCGTACGCTGCTGAGAAGTTTTTGGATGGTTCTACCAGCGCAAACTCAAGACTGGAACTGTTGTCGATTCTAACCAACGTTGACGACGAGAAGGCACGAAATGCTGCAGCTGGAGCTTTGGCGATTCTCTCGGAGTGGGGTCCTGCAGCAGAGGTATTTATTGCACTTCCCAAGGTATGCGAGAAACTCGTGGAGCTCGTTTCTGAGGAGAATGGCTCCGATTTGTGTTTGAGAGGATTGGTGAGTATTGATAACATTACAGGCAGCGGTCAATGGTCCTCAGCTATACCATGGCCGAAGGAGCAACTGGAAGTTCTCGCTAAGTCTGGAAATCCAGATGTAAAAGGCATAGCAAATGAGTTACTCAAAAAGAATCTATGAGTACGTGTCTTCTGTCTGTCTTGAGATGGATCCAATATCGCATACGCACCGAGATCTGAAACGGTTTTCATTTGGAAAGAGCTGAAACGCAGTCAACAGGTACCATTTACACGGAAGCATTGTATATAGTAATTAAAACGATTATTTATTAGAAATGTGTTGAATATGTCCCTCTGGGCAACTAGTCCTCTGCGTATATGCAGTTGTAGTCAGCACATCGATGACCCTCGCCCGACGCCCCCAGCACGCCCTGTTCTGCTCCGCCACACGACGCATAAATATATATACCCAAACCGCTATATAAACTTCAATACGTTACCATAGTGCGACTTGGCAATCTAACACAGAGTAAAAGCGATGGACGATGGCGAAGAATTATCAACCCTAAGCGGGGTCCATGAGGCCGCTCCATTGACGCCAGGCGCTGCAAGAGCCTCATCTCCTGCGACGGCCTCTGTAACTGCGCAAACCGGAGCTTCTCTGCCTCCTTCGACAACAGAACTGAATTTCGCCGCGCAGAATGGCGATTTGCAACAAATTAAAGAACTAATTGACAGTAAAAAGGCTACCGCCACTGACGTTGCGCCCGATTCCACAACAGCCCTTCACTGGGCTGCTATCAATAACCGCTACTCCGTCTGCAAGTATTTAATTGAACTAGGCGCTGAGGTGGATAAAAAGGGAGGTGAGCTCCAGGCAACCCCTCTGCACTGGGCCTGTAGGTCTGGTCTGGTTTATATTGCTCATTTGCTGATAAAAAACGGTGCTGATCCGAACGCCTTGGATTCTCAGGGATTCAATGCACTTCACCTGGCAGTTCACTCGTCCAACGTACTGCTCGTGACATATCTCATCTACGCACGAGGAAGAGGAGATGATGGAGCTGCAATTGATGCTCGCGATTCATCTGATCGTACGCCGTTGCACTGGGCTGCTTACCAGGGTGATTCACTTACTGTTCATGCACTGTTGCATCGCGGTGCAGATGTTGGTGCCAAAGACAACCTTGGCTTTACTCCACTCCACTGGGCTGTTGTACGCGGCTCCAAACCGTGCCTAGTAGAGCTAATCAAGGAAGGAGCTGATGTTTTTGCTACGAACGGCGACGGCAAGAATGGGTTTGTGATGGCGACGGAGATGAATACTTATGATACATGGAAGGACGCGCTGATTGAGGCGGGTAGAATGGAAAATGGTGCAGCTAGAAGAAAATACTTGACTCGTCGACAGACTGATGCTATTATCTTCTTGACTCCTTTTTTGACCCTTCCGATGATCTTATGGTGTCTTGCGTATCTTGTCCCCTTCGTTTCCGTTCCATTGTCCGCAGCCATTGCCTACGGCTCAATAAAAGGAATTGGCAAATATGTCATTCCAAATGTTTACGCTGGCGGTAATGTACTGATGAAGTCACCGGCATTTGCAGGACTTTTCTCGGGATCGCTGTTTTGGGTGGGAATAGTATTTCTTTTTGAGTTGAGCTCCACAACCATTACTGTTAGTCCTTTGGCTTGCCTTGCTTTCATTCTTGCAATGTCACTCGCCACTTACAGCTATGTCATGTGTGTGACTATGGATCCAGGCTTTGTCCCTGCTTCTTCAGGTGACGCTAGCCAGTTAGCAGCGATAGAAGAACTTATCGAGGACGGCGCGTTTGATACACAGCATTACTGTATTTCCACGTTCATGCGCAAACCTCTTCGTTCTAAATATGATCGCTTTTCTGGCAAGGTGGTTGCGCGCTTTGACCACTATTGTCCGTGGACTAATAACGCAGTGGGTCTGCGAAACCACAAGTTGTTTCTTCTTTTTGTTCTTGGATTGTTTGCTGGAATTCCCTTATTTATTTACAACTTCTATCTTTACGTTGCAGCACAGGACACGCCGCCATCTTGTACGGACAGTGCTTTCCTTTCAGTATGCTCCGGGTGGGTGTTGTTTCCATTTACAATGCTACTTTCTGGGTGGGCTGCTCTCCAACTGTCCTGGGTGTCAATGCTCATCATTGGCCAGTTATTTTTAATTTCCATGGGGTTGACAAGTAATGAAGCGTCACGTATGCAACATCATGAGAGCCTTACTGACATGCCATTCACTACACTCCCGCAAGATCATGAAAAGTTTAACATGCATGCCAAATCATCTGGTCTGAATAACGCTCCAGTCGGGAGAAGAGGGATGTTAGGATTTTTATCTCAGGTTTTGGGTTTTCAACAGTTTGCTACGACATTGCGCGAGTCCTTCAACAAATCCCGAACCCCATGGAAGAAGAGAAACCCTTACAACAACGGCATTTTGCGAAATTGTTCAGACTTTTGGAATAATGGCCCACTTAGTGTCCCTGAAGGGGGAGAAGCCAAACTCAACGGCTCCATGATAAGCTACTATACTGCATATGAGCTGCCTAGGACAGCGTCTGTATAAAACTGTACCTTAAATAACGGGGCACAGTTTACCTACTTTAAATTTGTACAATGATTTATATTAGTGGATGACGGAAAACATTTACAGGATTCCTATATTCCATGAGGCGATTTCACGCAAACGCCATGATGCCTTTCTGACCCTGGTAGGCTTTGTCAGTGCGACGCCCACTAGTGTGATGGGCTCTGGTGTGGAATCCTCGACCTCTGGTGTCTCTGACAAATTAGCCGCCTTCATTTCAGACAAAGTGAGACTATGGAGTTCTGGCGTCTCCGAATCCGAGAAGCTGTGTCCACAACCGTTTGCACTTTCCGAGTCTGAGATTATGGTCATTCCGGGCCCTCGCCTCGTAGTAGACCTTGTTTGATGGCGAACTTCAAGACTCTCAGAGACGCTAGACATCCTAGAGCTTCTTCTTGTACTACGTCGAATTGACGTCTCTTCATCAGATATGCTGACCTTCACCAACCTTTTGGAGGAGTTTGGCGGGCGCCCACGGCCCCGTTTCTGCGGTAAAAGCTCTGGACGGTAGCGGCGTAGAAAACTCTCACTGTATTTTCGTCGTGGGGACAGCTGCTTGTCATCAACTAAAGGAGTGAGACTGTTAGAACGTTCCCGCTTTCTCGCTTCCTTCCTAGGGAGCTTGTCCAGTTCATAAATCTCAACCAGAGGATCATCCTCATCACGGAACGTTTCTGGCCAGTACGCTTCGTAAAGAAGGGCATGGCGATGACATCTGTTGCAAAGGTTACGCTTTGGCTTGACTACAGGTATATCGAACGGCACGCTGCAGTTTTTACAGGCTTTTGTCTCACCTGAGAGAGGTCGATTGTACCTACTATGCAATGTAACATAGTCGGTGGTTAGTGGTGAAGAATAAATAGTTTTAGGAGAGAATGCTTTGCTCACGGAACGCAAGGTACGTTTTTGAGGGCCACTAGATTCAACACCAGACAAGGACTTAATGTCTAAGCGTAAAACACGTTTTTGCGAGTTCGACGCTTCAAGAGGGGCGAGAGCATGAGCAGCTGATCGCAGAGTACGCTTGAGTTGTGACGATGAAGAATCAACAGAAGTAATAGACGATGCTGGGGAAGTAGATCTTGACGTGTCTGTCCCAGTGGAATCTTCTCTATCATCCGTCCCTTTTGGAATAGTACTGACATGACTGCGGGTAAGGCCACTATTCGATTTGACGGATTGTGAAGTTTCGAAATTGGCAGTGTCACTAGTGGGGTCGATAATTTCCGGTTTCTCAATAACTGTACAATCCATACCATCAAGACTAGACAATACTTTTAAATCATTGTGTTGCTCGTCCTGGTCACCATCATCCGAGTCTTCGTCAGTACTACTATCAACGGACTCAGCAAAACCATTTCTACCGAGCATCTCACATGTATAGCACAAGCATTCCCTGTTCTTTGGGCCAAAGTAGTTTTCAGCATAAGTGACAGTAATTTCTTCTCCTGGGACGATTGTCCTTGTAGCGCATACTTGCATCTGCGTTCCAACAGATATGAAGCGTGCGTTGGCATTGCAATCATGATTAATAAAGCGAGTTGGCCCGAGCATGAGGCAGTTTGCACCGCGACGTGAGGAGTTGATGATTGAAAAGTCTCGTCCGTTGTTTAAGTACTCTTCGTCTTCTTGAGACAGCTCGCTCAAAACACCACATAAGTAGCGAATATCTTCTCCTTCGCGAAATTCTTTGCGTGAAACCACACAGGCCTCTCGTCTACCTGCACCATGACCAAGATATCTTTCCGTAACATCTATCGAGAAGCCACAATCTTGCAGATACAGGGACAGATATCTGCGAACGTGTCTGTGAAATTCCATCCGGGCTGACGGCGCTTGGAAACGGCCCAGAAATGACCTAACAGCAGGGAGTTCATTGAACTCAGCAACGGCTTTACTCATGACCGGGGCTTCGTCAGTTATTAAGTGCCTTTTGAGAATAGCGAGTATGGTTTCGAGAGGAATTCCACGTACTGGCTTGTAGTCGCGCATCTTGCGAATTTCGGACCAGTAGTACACTTTATCAATGAGTACATCGACAAGAAGGTCGTCAAACCACGAGAGCTCAGAGTAAGTCAGCATCCTATGCCTATTACTGTGCTCCTCGCGGCCGGACAAAGGGGTATAGGGCAGAGCACGTTAAGGACACCAAGAGCAACAAATGGACAAAATATTATATTCGTTCAGGGGAGCCAGCAATAGCTTTTACGTTCCGGCAGCGCGTGCTTTGCAACGTCTGATGAATGTTCTGCTTGTGAAGAGTATGAGATCCAGCTGTCCAGCCACACACCATTTGAGGGATAAGCATTTTGCAAATTGACAGGGGGATTGCGAAAAAGGGAACGAAATCGGCAGAGATGTAACGATAGACAATAGTTTATAGAATCGAAACGTTCCTAAAGGACATACTTACGACGAAGTTCTTAGTCGTCGGACAGCGCAACGAAAACGTACCTATATGTATTCCGAAACAGGAAGGTCCGCCAAAACCTATAAGAGGGAAGGCATATTCGTATATATGTTAGCGTACATATCAAACCACGTATTGGAATACATTGTGCTTTCAGCATAAGCTTTATCTCCGTGGCCAGCAAGAAATGTGTCGTGCGGAATCAATTCCTTTGCAGCCAGGAGAGAGCCCGGTGGTAGGTTCGGGCAGAGATTGGCCAAAATTTAACTACAGAGCAGACAGTACAAATCTCTCACGTACCACCGGCTCCCCTATTGCCAGCACGCATTATCTATCCCTATATCCTACTCAGGGCTCTGTGAAAACCTGAACACATGACCACTTCGACTTACTAATCCGTAGAGATGATAGGACAAGAAACAAGGCATCGACCCACAATACATCTACTCATTGCGCGAGACAATTTGTATCTCTATATTTTGTAAATCTATATTCCTAGACGAGACCTGACCTGCCGTTAGAACTGACAGCGCCTAGCCGACTTGCATAATCTCTCCCACCACAGAACACGAAGACATCTCCACATCCTCCAGCTGTTGTGGCGCCAGTATATCTTAGATGAGCAGAAGACGAGTACTAGGGAAGCCTGCGGAACCTCCACCAAGAATTCTTGATGCCGAGCGTGCACCAGACGCGCCTCACGGTTCTTCAGACGATGCAACTGTTGTGGTACTACCTCAGATTGCTGAACCTCTGCATATGAGCGAAGCCCCAAAACCGCCTACAAAAACTCCATTACAATTGGCAGAGAAACAAACAGATCATTTGTCAGCAGAATCTCGTGAAAACTCGTCTGTCTCCGATGCTGCATCTACAAACTCTTCTATCTCCAGCGAAACGGCCCTTATCTGTCCGATTTGCAATGACACAATGCTAACTCTGCTGCAACTGAACAGGCATCTTGATGATGTACACGGAGATGGGACCGCTGCTGCCAACACGCCACAGGCGTCATTGGCCACAGGAACCGGCCGCTTAAAGAATAAACTTCTCAAATCCAAAAACGCTCTATCAGCAGCTTTAGGACCAAATGCTTCTAGAACGGGCTCACCTGCCGAACGCAAAGGAAAGGCACCCGCAAATGCTACAAGGGCTAAATCCCCACAGCCAGAAGTACAAATTACTAGAGATCATTGGCAGCGCATTTCTCCGGGAACCCAAGTATGGTGTTCTGCTAGCGGCTGTCCTCGCCAAGTGGCCACTCGTGGCGGTGCTGTGCATTGCCGTTGTTGTGGTAAAGTGTATTGCCAACAGCACGTTATGTACAGAATGAAGCTTAACCCCGCTACTGCCAAGCATGATCCTGAAAACGGTATCTGGGGAGCGGTATGCCAGAGCTGTTTTGAAGGTAGAATTGGTTATGGAGATACGGGCTATGTTAGGGATCTTCTGGATGAGTTTCGCTCTATTCGTCAAAGAAAGGTTGATGAGCAATCATTGGAGGTCAATCGGCTTGAAAAGAGACTCATGTCCCTTCTGGAACAACTCTCGCAGTCTGAACTACGTGAATCTGGTGGTGTTTTTAGTTATGCTCGAGCTGCACTGAGGCGCGAAATAGAACGTACTGTCACTACGTGGCAGTCTGATTCCGACGCTGTTGCTTGTCCAATTTGTGAAAGGAAGTTTAGCTATTCCTTGAGGCGCCACCACTGCAGGCTTTGTGGACAAGTCGTGTGTGCTGACCACGAAACTGGCTGTTCACGCGATGTAATGGTTTCTATTCTGATGGCTAAGCTGGGCCTCACTAGGCTCTCTCCACCTCAGGTGAGTATCCGCATATGCCGTACTTGTAAAACTACCGTGTTTGGGCGACGCAATTTTGCGGACGAAGTCAATGCACCACCTCCACCATTGTTTATTCAGTATGCGGCTCTGGATCGTAGCAAACGTTCAATTTTGAATGCGTTATCTAAATTTGAGGATATTGTCGCCGAGCTGAACACAACATCGCGCCCTACGAAGGAGCGCCTCGCGGTGGCTGCACAGGACCGTAAAACGTTGATGAGTCGATTTGCACAATTTGACATCGCTGCGAAGAAGCTGATGGCTGTCCCTTTGGATACAAACGTGGAGCTGCATATACAAAAGACAATGTATGCAGTGGCAGCGAACTTTTTACAAGAGCACATGCTGACTCTGAAGGCTTTGCCCAGGATACTTAAGAAACAGCAAGAAGGGCGGAGCGGAGAGAAGAGGATAACTGAAGCTGAAGCTCAGGAACTGCGTGAACAGCTCATCGTTATGCAAGAACAATTATTTATGATCAACAGCATGGTGGAGGATGCAAAGGCGAAGCGCCGGTTTGATGAAGTAGCACCCCTTGAACAATCTGCTAGGGATATCAATTTAGAGATCGACAACCTAACAGATAAACTAGGCGAGTTTGCAATGATATGAGCATATATTTATTAAACAATTTCCATGGATCCAAGCTCTGGGCCGACACTATTCTTACAGTCGACGCGCAGAGAACCCCCGGAAGATCATGGGAGCTTTTTTTTTTAACGTTCTTTCGATGTTTGAATCAATAATTTCCTGCTCTCTCGTCAATTCCTCTACTCGTTTATCCGCTATCACTATCAATCCGCGCGTCCAAATGGTGATGACATCCCAGCTGCCTGAAATTTGTTCCCATAAGTGGATGAAGGTATACACTCGTTTTAATACCAACTCTCACAAGCGATAAAAAATGTCCAGGGCCTCAGCATTTCTTGCTCTTCGAGCATTAAATGAGGACGTCTGGCAAAATGGAACTCCGGAAGAGGATGACTCATCTAGAGACAGTTCTTTCAAGAAGAACTCTGCGTTTGTGAAGAGGTGCAGAATGGGTATCCAAAAAGATCAGGTGCCTGTGTTCAAACGTGAAATCGAGACCCTGTCATTGGATAAGTACTTATCAGAGATACTGTCTGCGTTTACAGAGGGATTGGCCTCTTTGAAAGTGTCTGCAGATGTATGGGCGGGCGTAGAAATTGCGACTGCACTGCACTCCCGGTTTGGCAAGAAGTTTGCAGTCCCTTTGATGGCAAACTTGTTATGGGGAATATCACCCCCTTCTGAGAAAGAGATACAATCAGTGGGTGCAGAAAAGGCAGAGTCAGAAATGCTGCAACGGCATAGAGTTGTTCTACGGCTGCTTTTCGAGATGAGTCTCGCTGGTGTCTTTGAGAGTACCACAATAGCAGTTGTGAGTGGTGCAAATTTACCTAATTATGCAACAGGTTTGAAAGATAGATCGGGGGGTACACTAGCCCCAGCTCTGGCAGCTGCTAAAGCGATCAGTATTTACGATAGCGAGCACGACCATCCTAACCACGTTGTGTTTCTCTCACTGCTAAAGTGGTACGCGCCATACTATGGGATTTCTGAAGGCATATCAAAGCAAGATCTTGAAAAACTTCAGTCGGAAACGGCCCGTGGTGAGTTTGCAAGTATTCTTACAAACTACCTTCTGGGCGTAATCAAGCAGCTAGAGAAGACTGCTAACGAGTTAAGGCGACTCAACCGCTACAACGAAAGACAATCCCTTAGAACAGGAACAAAATCGACCGACGACGAAAGGCCCCGTCTACTAATTCACTTCGAAAGCTTACTCACTACCGCCAACTCAATGTCGACGGTACTGAATATTCCTGTCCCTCATATGGTCATTTCTGATGATGATCAGCAGTCAATGAGTGTTTCTGTTGCTGATCTAGATAAGTCTGAAGATTATGGTCCAATATGGGAAGACAAAGAACAGTATGTATTATATTGTGACAACCTGGATCTCACAACAGTTGCACCTGATGTATCTCGAGCTTCTGAAAACGGAGATCCAGATGTTAGGAATGGTTCTGATGATTCTGGAGGTGTCAGGGAAAGTTTAGAAGCAGTCAAGAAACCGTCGCAATCTGCGCCGACCCATAATGTCGCAGAGCAGTTTAACCGACTGAAGGTAGAGAATTATGAAGATTACGGAGACGATGATCAACTCGATGACTGGGATGACAAGGAATTTTCCGTTCCAGCTCCGAAGGAACTTACTGGTGCAGAAAAGCAAGTTGCTAGTGTCCTCGAAATACTTCAGGAGTCACCTTCTATTGAAAACGTTAACAGAGCAGCAATTGAGTTTGCCCGAGTCAATAAGAAGGCCACAGCAAGCGTTGTTGCGTCCTTTCTGACTTCAATTCCAATACCCGATCAGTACAAACTGCCATTCTATTGCAAGTTCATTGCAACTATCAACCCTATTGCTCCACGTGTTCTTGAGATGGTTTTGGAGTACATTAACAAGTTCTTCTTCTATTTGCAGCGCAAAATTAAGATTGCCGCGCTGCATTCCAGGCGAATGTTTATTATTCGTTATATTTGTGAATTGACAAAGTTTGGTATTATTCCTGACTATGTCATCTTTCATAAGTACAGAACTGCTCTTGTGCGACTTGGAGGAGCTAATGTGGATATTATGGCAGAGCTTCTTGAGGGAAGCGGGCGCTATTTAGTTCACACCCCTGTTTATCAACGACTCATGAACCATATGCTAAGTTTACTTAAGCAGCGGCGAAAAGAAGTCTATCTCACTGCAAACCAGCGTGGGCAATTGGACAACGCCATGATGTATGTCTTTCCGGCACCTGCCGCTAACGTTTATGTCAAAGAACGGCCCCAAGTTGAAAGGTTCATTCGTCACATCTTTTACTCGGTACAATGCCCAATCGACGCCAAGCAACTGTTGAAGCTTGATTGGAAAGACCAAGATACTAGATATGCTTTGTTAAAGGTCTTCGTTAAAGTTCACAAGATAGACTTTGACAGAATCTCAAAGGCTGCAGAAGCACTGGCAGAAATATTCAAGTACTATCCTTGGTTTGTAGTCCAGGTGGTAGATGGATTGATGGAAAGTATTCGACAAGGATTGGAGAAACCGAACTTCAAAAATAATCAGAAGCGTCTTAGTGAAGTGTTTTATCTTGGATCACTCTTTGATAGCGGGCTTGTACCTGTATCGTTGATTTTCGACACTTTATATCAAATGCTAAGGTTCGGCTATCCTCAAGGGCGGCCTATGCCAGGTGCCGTAATAGAGATTGATTTGCCCAATGACTTTTTTAGAATCAGGATGGCTGTTACTCTACTGGATTCGCTTAAAGGAGAAAAGCTCCCCAACCAGCCGTTGAATCTATATCTCGCCTTCTTGCAATATTGTATTTTCTGTAAGGAAGCACTGCCTATGGACCTGGAGTTCGCGGTGAGAGACGTGTTTTCCAAATTACGGCCGGACCTGAAATTGCACAGGTCTTTCAGAAGTGCTTCAAGTGCCTTCGACAGAGCGCTGAAATCTGATTTCAATGAGCAGGAGAGCGATGAAGAGGATAACGATGAGGATAGTGACAAAGAGCTGACTGCCAAAGAGCAGGAGAGAAAAGATGAAGAAAATAGAGAGCGACAGCTACAGAGAGAAAGGGCAAAAGCTGCTAAAGCTAATGTTCAGGCTATGAACGAGTTTGATAAAAATTTCCAACTGCTTATGAAAGAGCGCAATGAATCTTCGCAGAACGCTGCGAGCATGAGATTCGACATGTCACTTCCATCTACTACAGCCAGACAAGAGACGATTGATGTTGGTAAAAAACGGGTTGCCTACACTGTTCTCAGAAAAGGCAGGACTGCGAAACAACTTAATATCCCGTCGGATGCTAAGTTTGTTGAGATAGTAACAAGCGAGAGAGAACAAAGGAAACAAGAGAAAGATCGAATCGCAGCCCTCACGCTGGAACTGGAGCAGAACCAACGTGGAGATGACGACGATCCAGATTTGCGAAACGTGAAGCAGCCTCAGATTGGCAGGACTCACTATACTTCCACGAGGGCGCGCAATATTTAATGCTAATTAACGAATTCATATTAATGCAAAATGGTTATTGGTGTCTACTCAAGCTGAGCGCTCTGAATACGATAACTTTAATACCCAGGAAACGGCTAGTTTGAAACAACCATGTTTTAGGATTGTGTTGAATAATAAATGCAAGTGTGTGAATGGCTGCGAAAAGTTTAGGGATATTAGAGTTTTGCCTTAGCCTTATCCTCAGCCTGCTCTTTGTTCTCTACAAGCAAGACCAGAATGGTTATATCATCTGGCTTACCACCTGGCACCGTTGCGCCGCTGACTTTCTCTAGTTCCTTGGCAAAAGGAGATATCCGTCTTGGATTTAAAGACAGGGAATGAGCTTGTTTGACTAGTTCACGGGCAATTGCCCCACTACCAGTCATTTGAGCTCCTGGTGTAATGCCTTCCTTATTTGTAACAATCCATGATTTGGAAGTAAGCATATGCTGAGTAACAGTTTTAAGTATCTCGTTAGCAAACACGTTATCAGTGAGACCATCAGAGGCCAATACAATCACATCTCCATGGTTGAGTTGATGAGACGCTACATCGGCATCGGACGGTGAGTTTCTGAGATATTTTACACGGTCATCGGTTTCAGGAATAACAGATAACTGGTATGGAGCGTTGAATGACCAAAGCTGTGGGATTGATTGTTTGAGCACACGGCCCTGCCTGAAAATAAAGTAAGCAGAATCGCCCAAGTTTGCTATATTGAGCACTCCGGTAGGCCCGGCCACGCCAACACAAGCTGTGGAAGAACCCGCCTTTACAATTCTATCGCTCTTTAGTTTATTGTAAGACTTTGTGAGGAGTTCCAGAGGTGATGAGTGCGGATGTGATTCGTACCAATCGCCCATGTTATTGCAGAGTGTTGTTGAGAATTCCGAGGGATCGACGTTGAGTTCGGCCCAGCCACCCACACCATCTGCGATTCCAAAGGCTGCGGCATCGTGGGTGTCTGCTAGTTTATAAAAGTAAGCATCTTCACCGGTAGCTGGAGTGCGATGCGGTGTATTGGTTGTGATCGGTACGCGCCTCTTTGCTTGGAATGCGACATTAATGAGGTATCTATATCTGGTCATCAGCGATGCTCTCATGGAAACTAGAAAAATGAAGAATTAGGCAGAAAGGGTAAACGTTGATAATGTGCACGGGCAAAACGGGGGAAGAACGGATATCGCGCCGTTTTCCATTTGTTGGGAGCCTGTCTCGAAACAGGCACTATGTGAGGATTTTTTTTTTAAATACAGGCATTGCAGAGCCTTATCAGATGGGACATCTATGCTGTGTAGGGGAGAATGTTGACTGGAGGAGGTTCTCAATTCTAACCAAACCTAATATCTCACCCCAGAGCCCGTGACTAAGGAAATATTTTAAGGAACTTAGCACACCGGAGTCCACTTGTGGTTCTTGGTACCGTACTATCAAATACCATAGTTCCTTATCAGCCTCCAGAATGTTGGGAGGCAGTTGGTAAGGCTGGAAACGAGAACTCGAGAGTGATTGTACGGACAACACTTGGATAAGCGAAAAGAACACAGTTTACTGAAATAAAACAGTTAAAAGCCATAAGCTAAAGAATTACACCTTGTCAGCTTCATCACCTCTCAATGTGCCTTCATCAGACTTCACAGTGTTGCCAGAAGTCGCAGGGAAGGTGAGATCACAGCAGCCTTGACGAATGTTCTCAGTCAGCACCGTGCTGGCAGCCATGTAGATGAGCAGAGCAATGAGGGGCAAAATAAATCCGAGGGAGATACGGGGTGTAAAGGCTCCATAGACTAATTCCCAGTGGGACACAATGAAGTCGCTGGTGCGATAGGCATGTAGAACGTAAAGCAGGACTCTGCAGAAAGCAAACGGCGCTGCTACGAGAACCGAGCCACTGTAGAGGACATCAGGGTGGGAAGAGAAGCCTTGCATTCCCACTGCGTTGACAAATAATATAGCCGCCAAGACTGTCAGCCACAGCCAGAAAAACAGAAGTACAATAGAGGTGACTTTCCAGGCGATGACAGCAAAGTTTGATTCATGAAAACCACAGATAAAGGAGGAGATAGAGAGAGAAAAGTTGGAATAGAACAAAAAATTGGTTGCTATTTCCAGAATGATATTTCTCCTTTTGGATTTTCTGATGGGTTCACATCTGCGAAGCAGCGACGTTGGCACTCCCACAAATGGTACCAGGGCCATGTTCAGAAACGTCACACCAGCTTGCAGCCCTGACGCAGGGTCCACCGAGTGGCTCGGTTCAACTTCATTATGGTAACTGGCAACCAGAATGCTACCAATAAATGTGAAAAGACAGTGTAGAAAGATAAAATAGCATGAAGAACTACCACGGTACACTTTACGCAAAATTCCGGGGATTACGAAGGTTGAAATCAACAAAATGCCGTAAATAACAGCAGAGGCAACCTCAAGGTGGTATTTATCTGCAGCAAGAACCATTTTGTTAACAGATTGAGATATTAGATCAGCCATGACGAATTGATGCCATTTTATAGTCGATTTGTGCTGCTAAGCATGAATGCCCTGTGCCGGGTTGGCGCCGCTGAGGAGGCAGGCTGATCGCAAGCCTGGGTGACACACCAGTGACTGAGGCTTGTGTCACTCCATCGTCAGCCGCACCAGTTTAGTCGATTGGGTCCTCCGCACATGTGAATTGGGAAGTAACGACGTCGCACAGATGTCGTACAGATGCAGGGTCGTTAGGGTTAACACTCTCAATTACTCTTTTCTGATAACCGATGTCATTGCCTTATTGACGCAGCAGCAACGGAGGCGCTGGCGAGTACACATGGCTCCTTGACACTGCCATCAGGCGAGCTGCCGTTTATCCAGAATGAGACAAGTTTGTCATACACTGGCAATCAAATCATTTTAGTGGGGAATGATACACTATTCTGTGTCATCTCCACAGCCCTGGCCTGCGCCGAGGGATAGCATGATACATGCAATTGTCTCACGATTCGTTGCCAAGGTTGCTGCCCCTGACTTTTCCATTCTGTATGCGCCAACGTTACGGCTTGCATGGCAATGTTTTCACATTCTCGAATTCCTATCGACCAACACGATCTTGCACATTAAAGTCCGTAATTGCATTAAGCAGCAGTTACGTGTAAAATAAATATAAAACTAGTTACTTCTTCTTCTTGTCTTCCACGTCAACGGGATCAGGAAACTTCTCCATGATTTGCTGCAGAAAGTCGAAGTGTTCAATGCTGCCAACCGCCTCTTTCATATGAGCAGGAGAGACTCTTCTTGAATTTCTCTTTTGAGCTTGGCGACACGATTCGTCTACTAATTCAATCATAAATAATTCGAGGGCCTTAGCCACCACCACAGGCGTAGCCTGAGCAACTTTACCGATTTCGTCATCAGACTGCATCAGTCTTTTAATACGCGCGACAGGAAATCTGGTTTTGATCTCGCGTGCTGGTTTCAGCTCTTCACCGTCCATTTTATTATCTTGGCTGAATTTCCTTGATTTTGGTCTTACTATTTCACCGTCGTGGGATGGGCTGAGGGGCTTTATATATTCCTGAAGTGCTCTGAAGCACAAATTCTTCAGCCGTGCCTTCCCATCAAAAGGGGCTTGTCAAAAAATTCGACTACGCGCGACAGATTGTTTTCCGAGCACAGACATAGCGCAGCGCTTGCATCAAGAGACGAACACTCGTTATATTAATGCCGATCCAGCAAAATGCGTAGATGCCCTATACTTGAAATGCTATGCAGCGATCAACGTTCCTTAAAACCAGTCTATAACGTGAGCCGCTGCTCTCATTATTGGAAATGTATATGTTAGGGCTGACTCTGTCCATCGCGTTTTTGTGCATCACTTTTACATGTCACGTGCCAGTTGTAAAATTGCATACTTGAGAAGAAAGGAAAGCTAATTGCCCTAATGGCCCGATGCTTGTATTAGCTTCTTGAAGTCGTCTCCAGTACTTATATTTCGTACTCTGTTATGCCCCATCATCTCTGAAGATTCCGAAGAATTATCGTACTCCGCTGACTTCCGGCAGAGGATGTACTCAACAATCTAGTCGTCCTCCCTGTAAATACTGTTACTATCCATTTGACTCGCTGCTAATAGGTTCCACACAATGCTAAGAACGACCTGCAGAAATGCAGGAAGGCAACTAACCTTCAGATCCCATTCAAGATTTAATTCTTCCTTGAAATCGAAAGGACTGCACCCCGACTCCGAGCTTGGAACACAGCATCTGTTCCAGCCGGTTGCATCACAGCCCTTGGCTTCGCCAATGAGAAGGTCCATCCCTTGGATTGATGCTTACAGAGCTAGAGAGACAAAGCAGAAGGCTTGGGCTGATTCTCATCCTGGCGAAGCTCAACCTCCTTCCGGACTTTCCTATTCTTACACTGATGTGAAGACGAGGGAAGTCGTTGATAAATGTCCAGATGATTCCTTCAGTTACGTGCTGCTCCCATTCCGTGAAGATAAGTGGTTGATGGATGCGTATATTAATGCCACTGGTCGTATTAGAATTGGACAGATTTTCCAGGATCTGGACGCACTTGCAGGTGTGATTTCTTACCGTCACTGCTCTCCTGCTGAACCAGTATTGGTTACCGCGTCAGTAGACCGCATCTACATGCTGAAACGATTGGATGATATTTCTTCTTGTAACGTTACGTTATCAGGCAATGTCACCTGGACTGGCCGTTCCTCCCTTGAAATTACCATCAAGGCGGCCACTCATAAAGACGCACTGCCTGAGAACATCACCAACAAGGACATCAAAGAAGGTGAAGTCTTTTTGACTGCTAACTTTACCTTTGTAGCTCGTGACCCCGACACCAACAAATCATTTCCCATTAACCATCTTGTGCCAACCACTGTTGAGGATCAGATTGCATTTGAGCGTGCTGAGAAGTACAACCACCATAAGAAAGAGGTTGCCAGGAATTCCTCACTGGAAATTGCACATCCATCTGAGCACGAATCGACCATTATTCATGACTTATGGATCAAATCCAAGAGATATGCTCTCGATCCCAGCTTGATGCCAGCAAATGTAACCTATATGAAGGATACGGCTCTTAAATCAGCTGGCATAATGCAACCGCAGTATCGCAATCGCCATTCTTATATGATTTTTGGTGGATATTTGTTGCGCCAGACTTTTGAGCTTGCGTACGCTTGTTGTGCTGCGTTTTCGCACGAATCCCCTAGGTTTGTCTCTCTCGACTCCACTACTTTCAAGAACCCTGTACCGGTTGGCTCTGTATTGTATCTTGATGCTACTGTCTCGTACGTTGAGCCTGCTGTCCAAAAGGGAACAAAGGGATCTTTGGTTCAGGTGCGTGTCGAAACAACTGTCAAGGATCTGAAGCACGGCACTAACAAAGAAACTGGTGTCTTTACTTATTCATATTTCGTTTTTGGAGAGCATAATGTTCTGCCACAAAGCTATAGCGAGATGATGGAGTATGTTGATGGTCGTCGTGCTGCTAAGGAAACCAAGAACTTCAATATGCTTGCCAATGCTGAACCGGAGGCTATCGTTTCCGAGTAACAAATTATTGCAAGAAGTCATTCAATAATTACATAGTCTACATTATTTGCCATATTATGCTGCTTTTAATCACCGGTCGTGAATCTCAAATTCTTCCAGCTCCTCCTCTTCGGGTTCCTCGAAAATGACATTAGGATCAACGGTATGGTGGCGATTTAGCGAGAAATATCTCCCTCCTGCATTGGAGCCAATCACATTGCCAATTCTTGAGGGCATGGGCGGCTTCCATCGTGAAAGTCCTCTGAAAAACTTGGCTATTGGATGCGAATCATGGAGGCTGTTTCCATAGAGCCTCCAATAAGCAAATGCCCACACAAGGAAAATGATAATAACAACTATCAATGCCATCGTCCCTGCCTTATAATATGCATTCCATGAAGATTTCGTGGATTCCTCCCCCTCGCCAGCCGTGTTTGCATCGTCGCTGCCCGCATTCCAGGAACGCCCAAGCACAAACGCATCAAACATAGTCTTCAGTTTCTCACCGCTTTCGAATGCAGCCATATGAGATGCATCTTTGACTCTAACGTAGGTAAGATTTCTGGCACTTTGGAACGTCCCATAGCTGTTGTTCTCTGGACCCCAGTCGAAGCTGTTTGCTGTGGAATCCATGAAGCCTCTAGCCCCGCCCCACTGCATTGAGTGGATGGAGTTTTCGTTACCCACATAGTTGCAAATGAAATCTTGATCGCCGTTGAACATGAGAATTTGTATTCTCTCCAACAGCGATGGGAGTAGAGTAACTGATGGAGCAGAAGACGGGTATCGCAGTCGTTCGCCGACGTCATTCTTGCATTCCTTCCATGCACCACTACCAGGAACATGAAGAGCTTCCGCAACATCTTCACGACTCAGGTATGGAACCACGTTTGCGAGATCTGGCGGCCAGCTCATACCACAGGACGGGAAGGAGTCAGTGAGACGCACGTCATACATGTTCAAACATCGACCATCATTTTCAGTGCTCAAGATAGATAGAGCATCACTGATAAACTTTTCGCACTGCTGGACATGAATAGGAATATTTGCAGATAATGTGGACAGTTCGAGTTCGCAGACCTTGGCCTGGATTTTGAGTCTCTTATCAAGTTCAGTGCCCTGCTGTACTAGGTTTTTAGAATAGAGGAAAGGCATTGTGGACATGTACTGAGGGGCAGGATCTATCCAACCGTTCCCTATAAGGATGGCCTTGAGATCAATATGAGTGTAGTTATCAGTGGCTCTGTCATTAGCATTCAGAATGGCATCAGCAATGTAAGGAACATACTGCCCAGCAAATGATTCTCCGGCGATATAAACTTCACTATTTGCCTTTTCAGGAAACAGAGTGAAAAACTCTTGTACAAAGTGCACAAAATCCTCGCCGACCCCCTCAAGATCAGTAACGTAGTTTTTGCCCTCAACTGTGGAAAACCCGGTGCCGACTGGCTGATCGAGAAAGATAATGTCTGCTTCGTGGTGCCACGAGTATTTGAATGGTTCCAGATTGCCGTCAGAAAGCACTCTGAACGGCCCGAGCTCCATCAATGCACCGTCCATAGACGAGCAACCAGGTCCGCCATTGAGCCAGAACACGACTTTGGCATTGGGATTTTTAGGCTGAGCAGATTCCACTGACCAAAAGAAGAGTGCTCCTTCCTTTACGGGTATTCGGCCAGCATGCATAACTGGAAAGTCTTTAGCATCCCCTTGGTAGCCCGGCAAATGGTCCACCAGGTAGTCGTCTTTCGTTACCGCGGTTGACTGGGGAACGGCGGCAGCCCACACGCCCAGAGCTGCCACAAAAATCCAGCACAGCCACCTGAGTGTGTTGGTCATAAATATGATTAATAGCCCTTAGTACTGACGGTGCTCAATTCTGCATACGTAAGGTGTAATGGTCCGGGCTGGATGGGTGGTTGGCCAAGGTGAGGCTGTGCGGGGGGAGGTGGAGATTACCATCTCGCATGCTATGCCGATATTTAACACTGACTAGCATCTGGAATTGCGCTGCGGCGATGGACATGGGATGGCAACGGATCGGGTTTCTTAGTATATGCAAGTTTTAGATAGCAATTCAAGCAATGTGTAATTTACCTTGTAAGAAAGACTTGCTGATTTCAAGTTGACAAACTCAAAGCTCTTCGCTCAGGTGGAATTTATCATGCGCCTGCCGCCTCGTGGAATTTTCGATAAATATATTAGGGTATTAAAACGAATAAATTAGATAAATGCAAGTTCCGCAGAAATAGACTGGCTGACTTTAGCAGCCGTCTCAGAACTCTGTGAGAGCGTCCGCCTTTGTTTATCAAAGTCCATCAATTTGGCTCCGCGGGATTGTTCTCTCTCACGTAGGCGTTCTTCTTCACGGTCTTCGTCTGCCACAAGTTGTGTCCAAGTCACTTGACCATTGGAGTTTCTGTACGCACGAAGCGGCAAGTCATTCGAGCTGTCAGACCCCGACGATGCTGTGCGGAAATGATCAGACTCGCTGTCGCTGGTAACTCGCTCCATCAGCGAGGGCCTGTGATGCAGTGGTGGTGTTGTGAATGCGGAGGTGGCGCCGATTGGAGGAGTCACATACTCAGAGGCTGGGGTATTCATGCTTCCTGGCGCTGGTGAACCATATGCGAAGGGAACGTGTGGCAAAGGCGGTATTTCTTCGTCCAGTGGTGCAGTCTGGTTGGCTGTTGTCATTGATGCAGACCTCGATGCTGTGCTTGTTGTTCCTACCTTGTGAAGGTAGTTATCAGAGGACACATCTCTGGGCAGCGGCTTAGCAGGGGCATCCTGAGAGGCGGTCCATGCGGGCTGACCTTGGTGTTCTCCGGAGTCGCGATCCACCATACGCATAGTCAGCAGCTCATCCGTAGAGATTGTGGCTAACGATCCGCTGTTGGATGGGTGATCTTGCCATCCTCTCATCTCAGCCGAAGTCAAGTCGCGTTTGTTTTCTCTCCACGACCGCAAAGGACGATCTGCAGTGAGGGCTTGACCATTATTAACAGGAGTAGTCTCATCTGCGTCACCGCCCTTTTCGCCGTCCAGACGAGCAAAATTCATGGTAGATACTCTATGAGGAGATTCATAGTCTGCTGGAGGTGCAAACTTGGGGAACTTCGCACCATCTCCCCCGCTCGGAGTATCTGGTGCAAAGACGGGCGAAACTGGCGTGCCTACTGCAGTTGAGGTGCCTTCGTTACTAAATGAAGCAGCAGTAGAAGGGAGCTTAGTGACCATAACCATATCATCACCCTTTTCATGATCTGGAGTTGGCACCACGCGAATATCCCTCTTCTTATCCCTCTTTTCTCGTCTGCGACAACAGCAGAAGAGACAAAGGGCTATCAGCGCTAACAGCAATACACCAACAGGAATGAGTACACCACACAGAATTTTTACCAATGTACTATGAGACATTCCAGTGCTCTTTCCATTTACTGCTGCTGCCGTGGACGAAGCAGAGGCGGTAGATGACGACGTTGCTGAGGCACTACTACTTGGAGAAGAGCTAGTGGTAGTTGCTGCCTTCGCAATGCCCTGTAGAGTGAACGTGGTCTTGTCATCTGCAGAGCCCTGAACTGCGGCCAGAGTTACTGTCGCCAGGGTAAAATCCGAGGGGACTTGGCCATGGACAGAATGATTAGAGGAAGTGTAAGTAATCCAGTTCGAGTCAGAGGAAGGATCAACTGTGAGATTGATGTTCGCATTGGAGCTGGTGAGGTATTTACCAAAGGAGAACTCAAAAAACTCACCACGAGTAGCATTGACAGTCCCAAGGTTGGACATTGTGAAAATCTCAGTAGTATTGGAATGCACCTGTAACGCAAGCACATAAGTGATGGAGTCAGAATAAGTATCGACAACACTCACAGAGACGTACTGAGTGTCGTTCACAGATGCAGGTACAGTGCCTTGCAAGGACGCAGTGGACTTATCGACGCTGAGGAAGGTTGAATTGGTGGAAATGGAAGAGATATTTGCAACCTGTAGATTCTCATCATCGAGAGATATTTCTGACAGTGGTAGCTGATATGAAATCTTAGACCCTGCAGTAGCATTGACATGGTCAACTGTGAGGTTGGTAGAGAATGCATGCGCCCCTACCTGGAGGACAAATGTCTGGCCTGTAGAGGCGTAGCCCGGGAACTCAATTGCATAAAGAGTAAAGGAAAAGCTCTCAGAAGGTGCAATGTTGGAGTTGATGGCTGGGGCTGTGCCGACAAAGGACAGTGTAGACTCATCAAATGACAACCAAATTGGAAGTGGAGAGTGTGTCGCTGTGGTTGCAGCGTATCCATTAATGGGGTGTCCGGCGGAGGCGGTGAAATAGTCGTCTGGGAATGAGAGATTAAAGGGCTCGCCAGGCTTCAGAACGAGTGAGCGGTTGGAAGATATCGGACCTGCTGTCTGCAGTGTGGAGACAAGATTGCCAGATATTACCGGAGGTGCGGAGTCCGTCACCAAGAGGGTGCAGTTGTTGGTCGCAGAGGACGTAGCATCAGTGGCCAACAGCTGAAAGTTGACATAAGTATTGCCAGAACCGGACGGGGTTCCCGAGAGTGTTCTAGTACTGTTGTCAAACGATAACCAGGAGGGCAGGTTTTCGGCCGAGTAGGTAAGGGATGTTCCCGAAAAGGTGTCTGAAGCAAATTGGTAGTTGTACGGTTGACCAACTTGAGCCTGAACAGGCAGCTGGTTGTTGAAGGAATAGGAGAGAGAAGCTGCCGAGGCCAGACTTGCCAGAACAGCAGATAGTAGAAATCGAGCCATCGAGAAAGTGTCCTTCTTTACTTCTCTTGTTGGATGGAAGAAAAGAGAGTGGGAAAGGGTCTAATATACAATTGACAGCTGTAAGATTGGCTGCTTCCTAACAAGATGCTGTTGGATGGAGCTAAAGGGGGCGCTGATGTCGATGAACGACGGGAGAAAGGATTGTAGAGGATGGAGAAGGAGCGCAACAAAACCAAGAGACGGAGGGAAAGCCAGATAGCAGGAGAGAATATCTTTGTTTTAAAAGGCTTGCCAGGCGAACAATCAAGGGATAAGTGAGTTGACCGTTGGCTCGCATATTTTGTGCGCAGGGGTGGCCGTTGCTTTTTCCATGCCGAGGGGGGGGTTCATATGATACCCAGGGAGGGATATATGCTATAAGGGGTTAAGACTGTAATTGAGTGGGTCTGTTTGGAGACTTCAGGGAAAATAGCGGGGAAAAGGGCGCTGGAATGTTATCAAATTAATTGCAGGATTACCTAAGACTCTGTGCCGTTTTCCTCTTGTACATCACCCATTCATGGTTGCGAACAACGCCCTTTGGTGGTGCAGGCCAGCACTCATCGCGAGCCGCGCCCGCCCACCAAGCCTGTTATTTCGGGTTCAGCTCAAATCTCCAGAGTCTCCCAATTGGGCTAAATTGAATCCTTAAGAGGGAAACGCAGGAGGTGGGAGTACCCAATGCTGTGGCTCGTAAACTAGTTGGCGTTTGGCTCTAAGCCCACGCACTACTCCGCGGACATTAAAGGCGGTAAAGTTGTGAACTCAAAATAAGAGCCGTTCAACCTAGCCCATCTTATTACCAGACGTTTATTCGAGCCAGCGTGCGAGCTGCTCTGTCGCGTCGCGTACCTCCCCACGTAAGAGCGGCTCTGCGAAGTCTGATGCGTCTTTCGATGCGTCCCAGCAGGCCCTACTGCAAGGCGGTAGTTGGCTTCGTGATATTCAAACATGAAACACGATAGCTCAAGGCAGCGCATGCAACAAGTGAGTTGGGCAATCACGAAAATTGAGGGGGTCAAAGGGACAAACACAATTGTAGCTGTAACTCATTTTTTCAGGAACCTCAAACTGTTCTCTTGCTCACATTGTGCTGCAGCCTTCATGTGGCTAGTGCATTAATCTGCACACCTCATGTCGCTAACATTCCAGCAACCACGATCGTGATGCGGCCATCTCACAGATTGAAGCCAGGGATGGCGTATAATCTCAGGCACAGACTAGATATTAAAATTACTACGTCTAAGTCGCCTGAAAATCTGCGTGAATAAATAAAAATCAAATAGTGATCAACGATGATGATCTCTATTTCACATTTGCATATGCCTCCTCCAGAGAAAGTGGCTCAAAGTCACTCGCTGCGTCATTCGAAGTGGCCATAAATAAAACATCGTTGTAAACATAGCAAAATCTAATCTTTTCCCCGGCAATGGTGAATAATTGATGGGTCTCATGATACTGATTAGTGTCCTCAACAATGCATCCTTGTTGCTCAAAAAACGTATTAACGTACCGACGAAATGAAACAAGATCTCCGCTCTCTGCTGCCACGGTCATATTGTGCCGCTGCCGAAACAACGTCGCATATCCTTTACCCAATGCAAGATCTTTTGGCAGTTGTCTAATACTCGCTCTTGGCCTTTCAAACTTCCAAAGCATTTCTCGGATCTCCTCATAGTCTTTTTCGAAAGCACTGCGAGACTCTTGATACTGCTGGTCTGCCAAGACAAGATATACAGGAAGAAACTCCTGCTCGTAGAAAGCCCCAACCGTATCGTCGTCAATGACGCCATGAAATGCAAATACAACTGAGGCAGCTTTCACGGGGTCTTCGTTGATTAAGGGGCGGATCTCCCTGCCCAACTTGGATACGATTGCCTTTTTCCATGCATATAGTTGAACTTTCTCCGTTCGCAACTGGGAAAGAATACTTTCCAGTTTCTTCCATTCTGCCTCTCGTTTGAGCGAAAGATGCTCAATTATCCACGCAAACATCGACTGCGAGTGCTCGGATCCAATCAGACCAACTAAGCGCTCTACAAAATGAGAAGAAATGGGGTAGAGAGAGATACTCCGTAGAAGACGATCGCCCGCAAACTCTTCTACAAATTTTCCAAAGGCAGTGCTCAGCAGATGATCCCAGCGGGATAGGAACAACCCAAGCTCTGCCAGACCTGCTTCGGGTGTCCAGTTGTTTGCATTTTGCGAGATTAACATCTTCAGTACACCTTCCACTCGACTAGACTTTTGAAACCCCATATTCTCGATAGCGTCCTGGATATCTGATGTTACAAGTCCAGGCTCGTCGTCTAAAGGGTTCCAGTCAACGTAGGCTTGTCTTAGAATAGTGCAAAAGGTTGATTCCATGAAATTATGTCCATCGTCCCAGTCTTTTGTAAATGCGTTAAGGGATCCCAGCTTTTTCACGGAAGACCTCTCCCAGAGGTCGAGCGCCATGACTCCTTGTACTCCCTCAATCAGCTCCTCTACTCTGTGTTGTAATGCAGATTGCTTGTTGTAAGCGTGGTCTAAAGCACGGCTGCGCATCTCCACATCAATAATCTTTCCAGCGGTTCTAGAAACTTCGTTTATAGCCAGGATATCGGAGCCAGCTAGTTTTACGAGAAGTTGCAGATCATCTTCTTCCGAGATATTAAGCTCTTGAGCCTGCAGAACTACTCTCTTGAGATCAGTTAGAGCAAGGGAATTCATCTTTCTCTCAGCTGCCGCTGCCTTTTCCGCCGCATCTTGCTCAGCTGCTAGCCCTTTTTCGTCTATGCCACCTAAACCTAGCTGTCTCGGTCTCATCGAAGTCTTTATCGGCTCAATTATCCCTTCACCATCTTTTCCTAATCCTAAGCCAGACTTATAGCCCATTTTGGCCATCAACTTGGCACCGATACCATAATCCACCATTTCTACCTTTTGCCTTTTCGGCGGATTTTCATCTTGATCGTCGTCACTACTGTCATCAGAGCTGGAGAAGTCGTCACTTTCGGAGCTCTTTACTACATCGTGAAGTAGCTCTTCCGCAAGATTTCCATCGTCAGCCTTTTCTCCTGCCCTGTGAAACAGGACAGAACTCATCTAAGTAAATGGTTAGGTAATCTGTCTTTTCAGTTTTGTGACTTTGATCACAGCCGCACTCTGCAACAGCCGTGTGTGGAGATCTTCGAAGATCTCCCAGCTTGCGCAGGTGCGTCAAACTCCAAAAAGGCGGCCGTCAATCTATCCCAAATTGGCACAGTAGAGCCTCATAGTGCAGAGTCTCAAGGTGCTGACGTTTTGGTCTGAGGAGGAACTTCAGAGGTAAATTGGACCAAAATCACAATCTTGCAGGCCACAGATACCCTGAGTGTGTGGCATCACCTGACTACGTACTATACCGTGATTCAAAATAAGGCGGCAAATGACGACATCCAAAACTACTTCAGACCTTTATTTACATTTGCCTGTTCTGCACACGTGCGTGAGACAGGGCAGTGGGCTGGGACATATGCAAGGGACACAACTACAGTTAGAAATCAACAAACATTACCCAATATGGAGAACAGGCGTTTAACAAAGTTGAGCCCCAGCGGGGCAAATATCTGGCAGATCAGCCCGCCGCAGTAGTTTGCTGGTCACAAGGCTTCTACGAGAATATGGGGACATTCAACACACGGTGCAGGATCTCCCATAAACGTTGTCCAAGTAAAATTTCACTTCCATGGTTCATTAAAGATATAAATACAAATAATATGATATAAAAAAATGCATAACGGTCAACCAAACTTAAAACTTGTTCTTGACCCAACCCCACATACGAATATGCATAGATCTTCTATTGCGGGATTTGCTGCCTCCAGTTCCAGTACGGCTAGACAGTGTTGTGACAGCAGTGCTGACAGATGGAGCATCGAATGATGAGCGCACCTCTGGGCCCGGCTCTCCTAGAAAAAAAGTATCCGCTGGCTGCGCAACTTGACCTGCAAGCTGGCCAGCAGACCTCCTTCTGTCAATAACAGCGTGCGAGGTTTCAATGGGCTTGCATTCCCTTTTGGGTTCTTCCGCCAGTTCCGACGGTTGCCCAGAAACTTCACCCAGTGACGACTTGGATCTGAGTTCGCCTGACGTCTTTGCCAGCAATTCTGCGGACGCCTTGGATTTGAGTACGAGCGAGACGGACGAAGAGTTTGCAGAACGTTCAGTCATGACGCGATTCTCGTTTGCAGCCTTTCCGGCATTTGCTTGTGCAACAGAGGCAAAGTCGCCATTACCGTTTGGCTCGCCGGACTCTTCCTCCAGGACAGGACCCATTTTGCGTTTCATGCCACGAGAAGGCATGAGACCAGGTGCGGATTCTGTGCGGCGGTGGGCAAACTGTTGGTTTCCCTTTGTGGGGGTACCTAGTGCAGCATCCAAGTCAATGAGAGGCTCCACTTCGTCTTCGATGGCACAGGAGTCTTGAGCCGTGGTCAGTGTGACTGGGATATACGACGAAGAAACAAACACAGGCTCGGGACAAGCAGTCTCTGGTTGTGTAGGTCGTCTGGAGCGGAACTTCATGAAAGAACCAGCCCACGACTTGACCTTCTTATGGCGGCGTTTGCCTGGAGGAGATGACGGCACAGGCACAGAGAGCAACGACGCCGACGACTGATTTGTAGATGGCATAGGTAATGACAACGATGAGCCGTTACTGGCAACAATGCTACTAAGCTCATAGGTAGATTGGGAACGCATCTCCGTTCGAGAGGACTGAGAACGCAAGTCGGCGCGGGAAGACTCTGAGCGAGGCACTGCAGGAACAGCATCAAGCTTGAACTGAACTACTGGCGGTTTGAGCAGCGGGGCATCATCACCTCCAGAAGACGGCAACAGTCGTTCAGACGATGGTCTTTCCAACTTGGCATCAAATAGCTTAAAGTCTTTAAGGTCGTGAGAGACTGCACCGGAACGGCGGTGAGCATGCTTGCGATGTGGAGAGCGGGAGCCAAGAGTTTGTCCTGGTCCAGTGGCTGGCAGAGTACCAAAGGGTTGCGACGGTTGCGATGGAGCCGTACCCTTCGTGGGTGTTGTGGAAGTTGTGGTTGATGACTGTCTGAGCGAAGGAGTTGAGTCCTTGGACGAGAGAAATGGATCTGAGGATTTGCGGGCAACGTAGCGGCCGCCAGCAGAGAGTTGTTTCAGTGAGGAGGCCGAGTCTTTGGAACCCAACCGGGCGCGGAAGCCAGACTTACCGTCTAGTATTGAGTCCATGAATACGTCCTGAGAGTCGAGAGCGAGAGACAGACGGTGGTCATTGGCATCAAAATGCAAGGTGTTGACGGCCGGCGGTTCCAGCGTCGTCGTCATTGCAGAAACCCGCACAGACAATGGCTCGAACGCTAGGTCTCGTCAATAGAGAATGACAGGGAGGAACGAAGGCAAAAAGGCGTGGTCTTCGAGGAGATGGAAAGAGAGACGGACGTCTTTTGCTGGGAGGAAAAATCAAGTGTCAGAGGGTGTGCTGCAGCGCTGCCAAACGAATGGGTTAGCAAGAAAAAGCAAGCACAAACGTAGTGCGCGGTGTTGGGAACAGAGTGGAGACCTGCGGCGCCTGGCAGGCAACGAGAGACAAAAAAAAAAACAAAAGGTGAGAGAGTGACAACTTAGGCCTGCTGGACAAAGCCGTGTCAGTGATGCAAAAAATGGCTGGGCGCAGTAGCAAAAAGTGGGTATGCTATTGTGGGGATTTGGATTAAACTATCAGCAATCCGGATCACAGAAAATTGGCCAGCGGAATATCCAGAGTGTCACCAGCGAAACTTCTTTTCGCTTGCAGCGGAATGTTCCCAGATGTGCCGTTGCGGGACCTTGTGTTTTTTGTTAGATGGACAAAAGCGACGGCCTTTGCGGCGTGGGAATACTTGTCAAGGACACACTGACAAGAATGAACAGAAAATGGACGCACAAGAATGGGAAGCAGTCTTGATATTTAAAGGAAGCTTCACTCTGAAGGATTGCGCAAAACGGGCAAACAGGCTTGGGGCTGAATTGGTATTGGTCTCAAATTGGTGCGAGAGTTACCGCTTTTGGAGGTACACGATCTCTATTGAGTGCTTGCTTTTTCCCCAAAAACGTTAGCAGGGGACTTTGAGGTCTGGAGCGAGGAGCGAGGATCAGCCAAGTAATGGGCCCAGAAGCTGTGCCACCGACCACTGAGATGGCCCGATCTTTGCCAAGAATTCTAACCGGTAGTTATGAGGTATCTTGTAATTTTGCCCACCCAGGTCGGGCTCCGCTTCTCCTTCGCCGGTTCTCCACTACTAAACTCTATTTGGGCAGCAAGCTGGTGCTCGTCACTGGGGAGTCCGCCCTGAGATCCGCCCCTACAGACTGTGCCTCAGTTAGGCTACCCCTTGCTTCGTTATGAACGCACCTGGTGACGTCGTCGTTCGAGGCAAAGATAAGACCCAACTATAGCAGTGCAAGCAATGCGGTCACCATGGCCACGGGTTGCGATTGCGATACACGCCAACTTCCTTCTCACCGCTAGCCTTTGGTAGCTTAGTACTCTGCTAACCTCAACAACCCGGCCGGCGTTTGATTCTCCACAAACCTTTCTTGCCCCGGCAATTTCACGTACCCGTAACTTCTCTGCACGTTTCTGCACGTAACCACTCGTAATGAACACGTCTCCTCACGCCGCCTCAGCGCGTGCATCCTAGGCTGCTTGGAATTTCGGACCAACAAGCGCTAGTAGCCACAGGGCATCACCAACCTTGTCGCTAGTACATCTGCGCGCACTACTTTGAATGGCTCACGCGGCAAGCTGCTCTTGGTTTCTGGAGGGAAGGAGTTGGGAATATCTCTGTTCCTGTGGCGGAGTTCTGCACACTCTGAAACGTAAAAGGGTCGCGCCGCGCGGCCGTTTGCAGCCTCTCTGAATTTGGCCAAGGAATGGAACTCGGCAAGTATCCGATTGACACCCGGACAGCACTGGTTTCAGAAAGTTCCATCATCGCCCAGGCTGCGCATATCCGGTCGGTTAGTGAACACGACAAGGTTTCCGCGAGCAACTGCCCGTGACAGGAATATTCGTAAATAATCCAGGAGGCCCAGGAAGCCTCGCAAGCAGTGCAATAAGCTCGCGAGTGACCGAGTTTGTCTCCAGGCACATATTATCCGCAAGCGTCTTTCGGAATAGTCCGCGATCTCACAACCATGCTTGCCCTTGCAGTGTGGTGTGCTGGCACTGCAATGCCCGTACAGATCCGTCCCACAGAAAATGTTGGCCCGCATCAGCACGCTGTTGGATTGCGAGTCTGCACATTCCCTTCGCTGTCCAGCTAAGCGCAGAGCTCCAGTTACATTTGGCTGTGCCACACTGACGTTGCATTTTGACTTTCCATATTCTATACATTTGCAATATGGAAAATAGTTAACACCGCCCTCATTGAAACGTTTCACTATAAAAATTCAACAGGTGTCACTAGGTGAGTGTTCAACTCTACAACATCCCCCATCCGGTCTGGCGAGCGAGTCAAACGGGCGTGGCAAACCCTGGTGGGGCAGACTGCAACGGCTGTCAGGGGTGAGGAATACCATAGAAATGTCCAAACTTCCATTTTCGTAGTGAACACAAGGCAAAAATAAAATGTGCAGGAAGCCCAAGGAACCTCAAACACTGCGGCAGTGAGGGTGTTTCTCTGATCCCTATTTGTTCACCCAGTTCTGACAGGTCCTCGGCGGAATCTCAACCCGCCCCGCTTGTCCTTAGGTCCCCTGTCGGTCAAAACGGACTTCTGCTGCCAGTTACCACAGTCGTGGTAAAGAGCGCATCGGACAGATATGATTGACAGGGTAGATCTGGGATTGTGGTTGACATCTGGTGATAAAGTTTGCGGGGCTTTATGGGCAGGGCATTACCAATGTCTTTGGTTAATACGTGTTTCGTACATCAGAGGTCAGCACAGCCAATAAGTGCGTAAACAGCAACAACTCAGCACTAAAGGAGAATGTATTCGTAGTATGGCTCCTTAAACGCGAAAATGTTATACTTGGCCCTGATTTCTACTGCCTGTTCATCCCCCATCTTTCAACCGTATCCACATAATTACTTGAATTTTTCATTCTCTTATGTGATAAAATTTCAGATTTAGAATCTCGAAAGCAGCTGTAAATCACTACTCCTTAAATTAGCATGTCCAAAGTCGCCGCTGGCAAAAACGTACTCATCAAATTAATCGTTGGAGCTGGACAGGCTGCTCCGACTCCACCAGTTGGCCCAGCTCTGGGTTCCAAGGGTGTGAAGGCCATTGACTTTTGCAAAGAGTTCAACGCCAGAACAGCACACTACACACCTGGAATTCCAATCCCTGCCCTGGTGACTGTCAAACCAGATAGATCATTTCAATTTGAAATTAAGAGCCCGCCTACCGCCTGGTTGCTGATGCAGGCTGCTGGTGTCGCCAAGGGATCAGCTCGTGCGAAACATGAAAAAGTAGGCAGCGTTACACTCAAACACATTTATGAAATTGCAAAGATAAAAAAGACCGACACCAAATTGCAAGATCTTCCACTGGAGAACCTGGTCAAAATGGTTGCCTCTACTGCTACCTCTGTTGGCCTTGACGTTGTCGCTTAAACAATAGACATTGTACATAGCATTTAATTTATTGCACCTTTTTACCTATCACTGCGAGATCAATGAGGCATACCTGACAAGGTCACAGTTGCCTCCGCTTATAATAATGCCAACCTTCTTGCCCTTGAGTTGGCCTTGCACAGAAAGTGCCCCCGCGAGCGCTAGACATCCGGTTGGCTCAACAACCATCTTCATCCTCTCGGCGAAGAACTTCATGCACTCGATAAGCTCTGAATCTTCCACTGTCAAGATGTCTTCTACATTTCTCTTGACAATCTCAAATGTGATCTTTCCCATGCTGGCAGTCTGCGCCCCGTCGGCAATAGTCTTCGGAGTAGCGATTGTGATAATTTCACCAGTACGGAAACTCTGCTGTCCATCATTTCCAGCGGCCGGCTCCACTCCATAAACTTTTGCACCGGGAGAAAGCTGCTTAGCACTCAATGCCGCTCCTGAGAGCAGCCCACCGCCGCCTAGGGGAGCAAACACATAATCAAGCTCACCGACCTCTTCAATAAGCTCTTTAAGGACAGTGCCTTGTCCCGCAATGACGTACTTATCGTCGTATGGAGGAACAATTACAGATCCAGTCTCCTTTTTGAGGTTTTGGATCAGTTCCTCTCTGTCCTCTTTATAACGATCAAAGTGAATGACATTACCGCCGTATCCTTTTGTCGCTGCAACCTTGGCAGACGGAGCATCTAAAGGCATGAGAATTGTAGCTTTGATTCCCAGTAATTGTGCCGCTAATGCTATAGCCTGGGCATGGTTTCCGGAAGAGTGTGTAATGACTCCAGCTTCTTTCTCTTCCGGGTTCAAACTAGACAGTGCATTGAACGCTCCACGAAACTTGAATGCTCCCATCCGCTGGTAGTTCTCACACTTGAAATATATCTCGGCGCCGGTACGCTCATTCAAAGTTCTAGAAGTCATCACTGGAGTTCTATGGGCCACTCCAGAAAGAACATTAGAAGCATTCTCAATATCACCATATGTTGGCAATTCCATCTTTTGTCGTTTCCTTCTAGAACGATTCCTGGTGATATTTGGGAATGATCAGACTATGACTGATAGCAGCCGACCTAAGTACGCTCCTTCACAGATAATGGTTTATCGGATATGCATATGCGTAGGTTAAATCATGAAACTTACCAGTTTTTATTTTCAAATAAATATAAATAAAATGTTACTTCTTCTCGTCGAGCGAAAGGTCCGGTGTCGGTTCGCTTGACAGTACTGAACCTTGTGTGGTAGTGCCTCGCATGATGGGTGATGAGCGGGGACCTTTCGCGATGCTTCTAAACACGTAACCAATGTCTTGCCAGGATTCATAAATAGGGTATACAATGATGAACATTGCTGCCAACGTGCACCATATCATGATGATAACGATCCAGGCGGTAAAAAACTCTCTCGACATAATATACTTCGTTCCATACATGGCCATTGGCAATAGAATCACCAAGCCAACGAAGTAGATAGAGCACGTCCAGGCAGTCAGCCTCATAAACCTCTTCATAATACTGTCTTCAGGGAAGACAACATCATCTAGCTTGTCTCCAAATACCTTTTCCATTCCATTAGAGAATGTCTTAAAATCGAAATTCTGTGGCTTTACAATGCTGAAAAGGAAGATGTAGATGCCACATGCGAATACGCTAACAAAATTTCCAATCACAACGGGGTTAGTAGTGTTGAGAGTAGTGCTATTAATGGTACCTTCAAAGTACTTTGCTGACCCTACCCAACATGAAATACCAGTCACGGAGGCAAGGAATGGAGCAACAACCATGGAAAACTTGTTCATGTCTTTCCAAAATAGGGCAAGTGTAATTGTGAAGCCCGTTGGACCCATTGCAATTGCTGTGAAATCAAGCATCCAGGAGACCGTTACTTGGGCATAGTTGAAGCCAATGGAAACTGCTGCCATGACTAGCCCAAAAAATATAACCGACAGGTGCGTAGTATTAATGAGCTGTTTCGACGAGGCATTAGGATTGATATATCCTCGATAAATGTCATACGTCATGATTGAAGATGCACCCACCAGTTCAGCAGAAAAAGCTGATGTCACAGACAAAAATACCAAGAGCAAGGCCAGTCTGGCACCAACAGTCCCCATAATAGCTTCCATTCCATAAATAATTGGCATTCCTCCGTAAACCTCAAAGTCTGTCATCATCCTAGGATATGTGAAAAAGCTGGGCGTTCCGCTCAGACCTCTGGCGGCCAGACCAGCTGACGAGCCAAGGGCAAGGGGTACAATGTACCAGCATAATCCACCCATAAGATATCCTGGGACTGTCGCTCCTGGATTCGCAGAAATGAGCTTCTGTCCATAAGATGGATCTCCAAGAACAGTCGCAACACAGTTCATGATGAGAGACCACGCAAGAAGTACGTTAGTCTTGTTGTTAAAAGTGAGATATGATCCCTGGTGACCTACGGATGGATTAGTTTTGGCTGCCTCAACTAAGAGATCATACATTTTCGATGGTGATCCTATAACACCTGAAGGAGAGGCGTAGACCGAAAAAATGGTCACCAGCAGAATGATAAACATCATCACTGTATGAATCCAGTCTGATAAAAATGTTGCCTGGATGCCCCCTACCAGGGTATAGAGGACGACACCAAGAGGAAGTAAAAAGCAGGCTGCAATGATATTCATACCCGTGGCATTAGCAAATGCCTGTGAACCGCCCAACAAAAGACATGAGGAGACAATGACATTTGTACTAAGTGAGTAAAACACATAAACAACGTGGCCCTGGCGCCCAAAACGGATCCTGATGAGTTCAACGATGGTGTGAAGTTGTGGCAGACACCTTTTAATTTGGATACCCAGAAATGCAATAACCAAGATAAACAGTGTTGCACCAGTACCGTACCAGTACGATCCGGAAACACCATGTACGTAAGCTAAGGCACCCGACGTCAACAACGTGGCTGGCCATGTCCATGACGAGACAACGGCAGAGGCTGTAAGTCCAGTCTTGACTCTGTGACCAGCTGTGGTGAAAAACTCCGCATCACTCCGCTCGTGAACATAGCGACGAAGAATATAGGTGATCATCACCATTAAGAGAGTGAAGAAGGATCCAAGGCCAAGAACCAAGCCATAGGCGTACGATTGAGGGAGTACGAATTCTGTCATGATGAATAGGATCGCAAGCAACAGTAGAGCATGGAGGAGGCCTTGGAAGAAGAAGAATCCTGGGTTGGAGTGAACTCACTCACTGGCTGCTAGGGCGTAGTTATACAAAAAAAAAGTGTCCAAAGCAGTCAAGTTTAAAATGTCGCAACTGTCATGTAGGCGGCCGTTGAAGAGGCGGGGCACACACTCGGTTTCCTATGTGCACCACCCAATAGAGGAAATATGGGAAAATTATTGCTTCAACCGACCATCTGTCTCTTACCGGGTTGGACAGTGGGTGATTTTTTCTTGCAGGCTAAGGGCGCCATGATTTTGAAGGCGCTCATATGTTGATCACGTGCGTTGTTTCAAAGTAGCGAATATGAATGAACGAAATGTTTCCATTACCCTTCGCTCCTTTTTACTGTTCCTGGTGTAGCAGTCAATCCTGCCTGTGCAAGTGGCGTCCCAGGGTAGGACAAGATCAAGGATCAGGCTTGCGCAGACGCAGGGTTTTGTCGGGATTTTCCACCATGTGTGTGCATTGGGAATGCAGGCTGACGATGGACCAGCGCAGGCTGGGAGACAGGCACTGGCGCTGCTGGAATCAACAAGTAGCGTAAAGACAGACAAGATGCAACGTTATTCGATACAGATAATAAAACAAATGGTCTCAAACGTGCGCGCCTGGTCAGCAGGGATGCAGCAGCGACTCTTACCACTAAGAGAAAGGCATCCGGGGTAGAACAACAGCATTAGCAGTCTTGAAACAGGCATTGGTGCAGCAAAAAATGTGTGCATGGACAGGGGTCAGGTCTAAGCGAGAATGTGCTGGGAGTGAGATGCTTTAGCAAACAGGCAGTATTTCTAAGTACTTCTCATCATGGTACGTGTCTTCTACTCACTGATAACTGTCTAGAAGGTTTTTGTCCAGAAAAGGCACAGGGCAGATCTTCGATCTGCCTAGCCCCAACGGCCAGTGCTGCCAGAAACGTTTAATGCAAAGGTGGGGTTGTTTGTGGGAACCCACGCAACGCCTTGCAACTAGACAGACAAACGACACTTGGGCTTGAAAGCAACACCTCACAGGGCAGTGCCTCTCTGGCACGGGGCATTCGAGGCAGCGATGCTCAGCACGTCTAAGAGCACCACCCCCGTATCTGTCGTTTTTTTGCCCCGCACTATATGCTCCAATCAGTTCTTCGTGTCCTAGGCTCTATCGGGTAGCTTTTTTCGCACCACTTCAGTCTCCTTCCCAGTCGGCGACTGGGGTCTCGGGGGATCGCTTTGGGAAGCCTTGGGTAGTCTTATCGTTCACCTCCACCAAGGCTGATAAGCAAACCAGGAAATCCGTAAAGGGTACCGAACGATATCTGATACCATCACCTGACTTACGACTCCTTGAAAGTAGATCCGTCATAAAAAATTGCACTCTCAGAAAATGTCTACGGATTGGAAAGATATCATTAAGGAAAAGCGCAAGCAGCTTGACAATGCAATTCCTGCTAAATGGAAGCACGACTTTACGTCCATCAGAGGAACCCCAGTCAATTCCGTCCAGGAACTTGATAAATACATGAGCCCTGCAGAACTTGAAATCATCAACTTCTCCGCCTCACAACTGACAGATGGCATCAAGTCCAAGAGCCTGACGGCGCTCGAAATCACTGAGGCATTCTGCCACCGTGCAGCACTAGCTCACCAGCTGCTCACCTGCTGCAGTAATTTCATGTTTGACGAGGCTCTGGCTCGGGCCAAGCAGCTCGATGCCACTTTTGCTTCAACGGGCGAGCTGGTTGGCCCATTCCACGGTGTGCCGATTTCCCTCAAGGACCAGTTCAATGTTCCAGGAACGGATAGCTCAATCGGCTTCTGTAGCATGGCTCTCAAACCAACAACGGACGAGGACAAATCGGCACTGGTGACCTTACTGGAAGGCCTAGGTGCTGTCATCTATGTCAAGACAACGGTTCCCATGGCGATGATGACCTCTGAGACGAACTCAAATCTGTTGGGTTACACCTGGAATCCAGTCAATGCATCACTGACCTCCGGAGGCTCATCCGGTGGAGAAGGTGCTTTGATTGGAGCGCGCGGCTCAGTCATAGGGTTTGGTACTGACATTGGTGGATCAGTGCGTACACCGGCTTCGCAGTGTGGTCTGTATGCTATAAAGCCTTCTCATGGCCGTATTCCATACCTCAAGGTCACGAACTCTCTACCCGGCCAGGAAGTCATGCCTTCAGTAATCGGTCCACTGGCAAGACGTTTCCCCGATCTGAAAAGGCTCATCAAAGGCATCGTAGACTCCGAGCCCTGGTTGGTAGACCCCAAAGTGGTACCTATCCCGTGGCGCGAGACCGACCTGCTATCTACAAAGTTGTGCTTTGCTGTACTCTGGACAGACGGCAAACTGACTCCACATCCTCCAATCAGAAGGGCATTGGAAGAAACTGTAGCAGCGCTGAAAGCCCAAGGTCATGATGTTATTGATTGGCACCCACCTACTGCAGATCTCTTCAATGTCGGCTGTGACATTCTCAATGCTGATGGTTTCGAAGAACTGGGCACAGAGTGTGCAAAAACGGGGGAACCTGTGATTGATGAAATCATCTACAAATACGCCAATCCAAACAAAAAGCAGAAGAAGCTTCTCGAATGGTTTGACCTGGGAATGCACAAGTACAAGTTGCAAACTGACTACCTTGCCTACTGGATGAGCCAGAAGGGCCCAAATACCGGACGCATTGTAGACGCGGTCATTTCGCCTGTCTGGCCATCTGTTGCTTATACCCCTGGAGAAAACGTGGGCTTGCTGCACTACACAATACCATACAATGTTCTGGACTACCCAGCTTGCGTTTTGCCAGTCTCCAAGGTAGACAAGGAGAAGGACCTGCTTTTCAAGGACTTCGTACCTCTTAACGATCGAGACAAACGGTGCATGGCATCCTACGATGCCGGTCAAGTGCAGGGCATTCCAGTTTGCATTCAAGTGGCCTGCAGACGTTTCGAGGAAGAGAAGGCTATTGCCGTTTCTGAGGTCGTAATCGCAGCAGTATCTTGTAAAACATCATAATTCTGGGAAGACATTTGCACGCGACTTTGAGTGAGGTGATGCGATAAGTAATTGTACCCTCGGTAAACTTTCATAACTATCTATATCCATTGGTACTTGTAGACGGCAACTTCGAGCGAGATACACACTCCTTCGGCGGCGATATCTTATCTTAATAGATAGTAAACGATTATGCTCGCTCTACTCCTTGATAGACAATGTTGGCCAATAGTTGTCCAGAACCGCAGTCTCTTGTTGCTATCAGTTTCCTCGGCAAGCCGGTCTATCAGGATATGGACGCCCTGCACCAGGTATAATAGAGAAGATTGTGCCTAGCATAGCTCAGGTGGGGCGTAGTACAACCTCATTTCGACTGGCACGAAACAAAGCTATCCAATCATGTCATCCGTACACCCTATCTTATCACCCTGTCAATGCCGCACGCATTCTTATCAGCGGAATGGACTACCCCTTTCCCAACTGGTAGTTATCTATGCTGCGAGGACAATGTAAAATGTCGTCAACTTCTGCTTACACGGAGCTCAGTTCTGGTCACAGATTAAGATCCCCAATCAGTCGTTTCAAGCCACAACCGGAATAGGACAATATAAGGGGCAGATCCCGGCCCGCTGGCCTCGTAGCCAGTAATAATGCTCGCCGCTGGTATCAGAGGGTACGGTCGTTAGCTAAAAACTTGCCTAAACGGGTTGATGCCACTATTCGTCACTCGACCAGGCACTGAGCTAAACAGATAAGATAGATTACCCAGGCGACAAATTAGCAAAAACAAGGGAATATTAACTAACGGTCGAGATTAGAGATCTCGCTAGTAAATGTTCTCATTTTCGCTCTACCTTTTTCTCAGGTACCTTCTTCTCTTGTAGAAGCGGTATGTCTGGAAAGTCTGCGTTCTAGTAGTTTTTGGCTGTAGTCGCAGCCAGAACCTAAATTATTTGTGATTGCTATGGCACTATATGGCTGGTATAATTTCTGCTACGCTACAAGATGGCTATCCCGCACTTTGCACTGGTCTCTTGAGGGGCTCTTTGCATCTCGTGCCATAGGGTGGACGGAGCATTAAAGTGGAAATGCTGCACTCTTACCAATGTCGGCAGGACAGCATGGAGTTCTCGATGTCATGCCGGTGTGATGTCAAATTGGGAAAGATGCCTATTTTTTGACAGAGGTTGCCCAATTGAGACAGGTGACGCTAAATTCAAATCATTGGCAGCGATGGGCATCCCTGGCGGCTCGGACGGTAACACGTCTGTAAAATGCCCTACGTCATAACCGCACTGCCTCAATTGACACTCTTCAGGATTGCTTCATGCGTATGTGTGTGGGACTTTCAGCAACTCTCAACAGCAACAGTAGCAACCTTGAGCAAACTAAGGCGGCCTCATGTCATGGGGCAGATCACCATCAGAACTTATGCTAGATTTAGGGGATAATAATTCAATATGATGAGGCGAAAGTTTGTTGTTAACAGGTTCAAAATTGCGCTTCGAAGCCCTGACCTCGTACAGTCAGGACGATATTGGAAATCACAGCTCCAGCAGTGTCCCCACTGGGAAGTGTCGGGCTCGTCCCGCGCGTTCCCGCTACGCAATGTTCCCGCTTCGGTACAGCAAGCCGATGAGAGCGATGCACATGCCATGCCCCAGTGACCAACTAGTGATTAAAATCACATCACCGAAAATAATAAAAGAGCGCAGGGTGTGCCACGCCCTTCCTCCTAACAAGCACAATGTCTGCAAACAATGAATCCTTGCCGGTTTACTCGTCCACCCCGGACCCAACCAACATCCTTCTGGCTCGTCTCGACAACTGGAGACACACAGTGACAATCATTGAGGATTACGTTGAGGCCCATTTGTCTTCTCAGAAACACACCACGGCTGATCTTGAAAAAATCAAAAAGTCCATTTCTGACGAACCCAAGTTTGACTACAAAGCCACCCCGGCAAGTCCTACTACCCCGGCGTCCCCAACTTCTAGTTCGTTTGAAAAGACAACTGCCCCAGGCTCTGCTGACGTCCCAGGTACTGACAATGGCCCAGAAGGTGGCATTGCCGAAGCATTCCGTGAAATGCGCGTCCGTAACGACGCTCTGCTTAACAAGTCCATCGAAACAGAGACGTTGCTCAAGGCAGTTCTTCCTCAATTGCACACAGTTAAGGGTGACATTGAGAAACACCACAAGGGCCTGAAAGGCAGCGGTGTAAAGCTTCAAAAGGAGGTAGAGAAGGCTCGTGCCGCGACTCAGAAGCAGCTCGAATCATTGGGCTCTTCGCTCTCATCTTTCTCTGTGCATGGCTCTAAGGTAGAGTACAAGCAAGACCCCTATGTTAGCAACCGTCACGTTCTTTCACTGCTTGATACTCAGGTGGCTAGAGAGAATGCCTTGACCGACTCTGTCCTCTCTTCACAAAATAACTTCGAGTCTCTCGAGAAGCATATTGTCCAGGTTATCCAGCAGGCCACTAAGATCACTGCCGAGGTACTCAATGGATACAACCAGCTCAATTCAGAGTCTTACACCCCCATTTCTGCTGCCTTTGCAAGGATTCCGCCGGAATATGAGTGGAACGAGTTTACTCGCCGCCAGGGCGATGCCCTCATTGGTCAAGCACCAGTCACCAGAACGGCTAACCAGGTTGCATTCCCAGGTGCAAACAGCGCCTCTAGCAAGCCTGTAATTGAGGGCATTCTCCAGCGCAAGGAAGGTAAGGTCATCAAAACCTATAACTCGTCGTATTACGTCTTAACCCCCTCTGGAGTTCTTCTTGGCTTCAAGTCCGAAGACCCAGTCAGTGATCCAGATCCAGACTTTGCACTTGTTCTCAAGGACTGCCAGGTTGGTGTCCCCTCCTCGCGAGAGACTGGCAAAAACAAGTTCAGAATTACTGGTAAGGATCTGACGGCTGCTATTGGTAGAAAGAAGGATTTTGCCTTCAAGGCCTCTACTTATGACGATATGCAAGCATGGCATGAGGCCATCGTACAGGCTGCAGGTCTGGAAGCTACAGCTGCTGCCGGAACCGCTGAAGATGACGATTCAGTATTGTCTAACCCGAACTCCCCTGTTGCACCAAGGTCTGGTTCGTCATTGACTGGCGCTGCGGGTGCTGGTGCAGCTGGTGCCGCTGGTGCTGAAGCTGCTGCCCGGGCAAACACTGTGCATACCACTCACGGAGAAACAGGCGCGTCTGCTACTCATGAACCCGTTGGCACTGTGCCTGTTACACATGCCTCGGCAAGTCACGAGCCTCTCGCTACTGGTCCTGCAAGTCTTGACCCTGCAATTCATACCTCTACGGCTCGTGCGACTCACGAGCCTGTGGGCACTGTCCCTGGAACTCATACTTCTACCATTGAAGACCCTATTAGTAATGTGCCCGCAACCCATGAGAGCGTCACCTCCCCGATTGCTAACTCCACATTGCCTGTTCACCGTGCTCACGAAACTGAAGTTGCTGGACACTCTGTACCTAGGGACTTTGCAGCGACTCCGGATACTATCGTTACTCTGCCTGGCGATGTTGTTACAAGTGCTGGCGCTCATGCGTCGAACCCAGCTCGCTCGACTTAGGGAGAGTTGTGTTCTTGGTGATATCTTACTATTTCTAATTTTTTGATTCCATGTAATTCTACTTAGTGAACGTCTAATTCTTTATTTCCTTTCTAAATGGTGTCATTTCTATTGACAGTTTTAGGCACCCGTCGTGTGGGGCTCCGGTGTAAGGGGCAGGACGGGAATGGCATCTCTTGGTGTGCCTCACCTGCAACAAAAACACACCCGTAGATTTGTAACAGCTCAAAAATGGATTCTAAAGGTACGTTTCCATGATAATACGATATTGCGGGTTGGACGTCTTGAAACAGATTTCTCGCCATTCCATCCCGCTATACCATCGCTTCTGTCACCAAATGACATTTTGGTGTCGGTTGCGGTCTAGAAGAGATTTTGCTCTCATCTCGGAGCCACCAGAGTGGTTTGGAGTTGTTAAGGAGTAGAAATGAATCTTTGTATTTCGTGAGGCTACATATACTAGGCATAGCTGCCGGTTCCTCTGTTACCTGTCAAGCAACTCACAAGTGACAAAACTGATCGATACTAACATTAGTGATTATTAAGTCGGCAGACATGGTACGTTCATTAACTGACTCAATTGTTGCAAATATAATACTAACTTTAGGAAGATAAGATGAAGGCAGTTGTCAGTGAACTGGGTAAGTATTCTTTCTCATCTCTTACTTGATTTGTCACTAACCAAGCAATCACTGGATTACCAAAGTACCCAGTCGAGAAAGACCTGGCAGCTTATATCAAGAAAGAGCTGGACTCCAGGTACGGCCCCACCTGGCATTGTGTTGTGGGCAGGAGCTTCGGATCCTATGTTACCCATGGTAAGTACCTTTGACGAATTGGCGGATGATGCCCCCGTGGAGGCGACAAGGAATTTGCAGGCTTTGTGAATTGGACATGCTAACTCAGAAACTAAACACTTTCTCTATTTTTACGTTGACGATCTTGCAGTTTTGGTTTTCAAGACCGCTTAAGCCAGCGATCAAAGGTTGTCTTGACTGAAAGACAGTAGATTCAGGCATATGTCAGAATGACACATAGTAAGCGATGCACTGGATACGAGTGAGTAACAGCATCAGTTCCTCCATATTGTCATCTACGTAACGCGAACTTATAATACATAAATATACCGTCTCCTAACTGTTCTGTTGCACTTGGCGCTGCTACATAGCCACCGTCATGGGCATGTCATTCAGAACCGGCGGCTTTTTATGAGCAGTATCTGCCAATAGAACATATCATAGGCATTCAGAGAAATCTCATAAACGCTAAGATATAATCCCAGTTTTCAAAAACCTTGACAGCTACAATTATTTATTTCGGTCGCCTTCTTTTCGTCCCTGTCGGTTGCTCTGCACAAGACACCCACCCACCTGCGCCGCAGCAGTGACCACTGTCCCCACAAACAGCCATCTTCTATCTTGCTTCTGCTCTAGTGCAACTGTACTCTAGTCTCACATTATGAACGACGATTTTGAAGATAACAACCCATTTGCAGGAAGCGGCAGACGTTTCTCAGGGTCTTCCACCGCTGATTCTGACTTTGCTTCGGTTGATGTGACGCAACCTGCGTTCTCTCCAACCACGCCGGTGGCTAGTGAACCATCCTACGATTCGTCATTTCCAAAATCGTACTCCTCAAGAGTGGAACAAACTCTGGACGAATTTGCAGAGACTTCCATTGAAATTGTTGACGCTTCAAAGTCGCATGAAGGTAATTCCAGAGGTTTCATAGCTTATACGATTCGCCTGGGCGAACTTACTGTGCGTCGAAGATACTCTGAGTTTGAATCTTTCAGAATTGCTCTTACTCGTTTATTTCCTACCTTAATTGTGCCTCCCATTCCTGAAAAGCACTCCATGTCAGATTATGCGGTGTCTCCAACGAAGGCGAAAGAGGACCAGGGAATCATCGAACACAGACAGAGAAGACTGGCTGTCTTCCTCAACCGTTGTAGAGCAATCCCCAAAATTAGTAGATCGCCTGTATTTCACCGTTTTCTGGATTCTAATGCCTCATGGGCAGAGGTCATGAATAACCCTCCAATCTCTACTATACCAAAGAATGTGCTCCTAGCGCCACCTTTACATCCTGAAAATCCGACACCTTCACATGCACATCTGCCTCTTCCATCTTCATCTGTCAAGCTGAAGCACTCTGGTCCTGAGGACTCTGCATTTGATGAAGCCGAGTCCAATGCCAAAGACTATGAAACTGTCATTGGAAATGGTCTGGAAAAAGTCAACCGACGAATAATAAAGCGTTACATCGATATGGCATCGGACCTGAGTGACCTTGGTGCCAAGTTCAACGCATTTTCTCTTGAAGAACGTGGAGACCTTGGAGGCGCTATTGAAAAGATTGGACAGGCAGTTGATTCTACCTATATGAGTACCGAAGCTTTGATTGCTGCACTATCTGCATCCTTTTCTGAACCTCTTGGAGAATCTGCTCAATTTGCAGCTGTAGTCTGTGCTGTCCTCAAGTACCGTAGACAGAAAGCTCTTCAATATGAAGTTGCCGTTGACTCACTGGCTGCGAAGGAGACATCTCTGGAGAGTCTTGAAAAAGCAGAGAAGGAATCACAGCGCATCAATGCTTATCTGACTAGTGAAGGCCGACCAATAGTAAACAAAACGAATTCTCCTGAGGAGACGTTGCCTACAGCTGTTGAGAACTCCGATCCGTTAGCACCATCTACGTCGATTCAGCGCAAGAAGTCGTCTGGTTTCAAGTTTCCTGGGATTGGCAAACTCAACCATGCCATTCATTCCGTAATTGACGCTGATCCTGAGGCGACTCGTCGCAATAACATTGGAAAGACCCGCGAGCAGATTGCTCATCTAAAAGGAGCTCTAGTTGTAGCCAAGGAAGATGCTGACGTTGCATCCGAATCTGTCAAAGAGGACCTCCAACGATTTCAGTCGATTAAGGAGCAGGACCTTAGACAGATGATGAGCACCTATGTCAAGTGCCACATTGACTGGGCTAAAAAGAACCTGGAAATTTGGCAGGAAGCCGAGAAGCAAGCAGAGAGTATTCAGGTGTAAACTGGTACGCTAAACATTTCACTACACATTGTCGGTCCTGTTGCAGTAATTATTTATCATTATTCTGTTCGAAATCATAGTCATGTCATTTTAGGTATCGGAGTTTGGTGCCACCAATGGAGCTTCTCACAGAGGCCCTCCAGGATCGGGCTAATTTGTGGAACTCCCGGAACCGATCTGTGGTACCAGTTAAGAAGCTAAGAAGCTGCTGACAGATTAGACAGCTGCAGAGATTTACAAAGGCACATCTAGTCTATTTGTCTGCTGCCGTCACATTCGCGTGTCCCTCGATGCACAGACGAAGGCGGCGGGGAGACGTCGCACCCACCAAAACTCAATGTTTATTTGATTCCCAAATTGGGGTTGGACGCCCCCAGAATGTTTATTTTATATCGCCGAGCACTCTGCAGACAGCACTTGACTTCACAAATAATCACGTTGCAATCGTTACATGGAATAGAGCCGCAAAAGCATATCACTTGTCATCATTACAAATGCTGTCACCGCCAACATCCTATCCCTGCTGGGTAAGGGCTGTTTACTCGTGGTCTGGAGAAGACAAATCAGATTTAGGCTTTGTAGAGGGCGATATTATTGAAGTTATTGATACTGGAGACGGAAATTGGTGGACAGGACGACTCAAGAGAAACAAAACTGTTGGCATGTTTCCCATTAACTTTGTGGAATGGTACCAAAAGTCTGAGAGCGACAAAAAACCTCCACCGCTCAAGGACGCTCCTCGCGAGCCAAAGATCGGTCCAATTTCAGATCTCAACATTTCGACGGGAGGCTTTCTGGATAATATAAATATTGGAACTGCTAGTTCACTCTCCAGGGGATCAACGACACTATCTTTGAGGCCCTCTCACGCTGATTCTCTGACTGATTTGTCAGAAGACGAAGGCTCAGCGCTTACAAGTTCACAGAATTCCAAAATGTCCAAGGAAGATCTTTTAAACGACATTTCGCGCGCTTTGAATGGTCATGACTTCAATGCACCTCTGCCTCCTGCGCACAATTCAAACACCTCTAAATATGATTCGGACTTCAGCAACTCTGATTCCGACATGATCAACACATATGATGAAACAATCATCCGAACACCAGCGAAGTGCAACCACTCACAAACATCTGATAGCCGTCTCAGTCGGACACCATCACCTCTGCGCAACGCAATGGAAGGAGTTCTCGACACTCTTGATAATCTGGCCGTGAATACTCCATCAAAGTCATATATCCCGCTTGGCTCTTCATCTAATCAAGACTACGGAAGCGATGACGACGATGATGATGATGATAATGGCTTTATGCCTTTTGGTCCAGATTCCTATAGTCATATTCTCAACGCACAAGGCGGGAGTGGTGTTGCTCGCGTTGACACAGTGAGATCAGTTTCAACAGTCAATACTGCCAACTTAGCAGTGCTCAGCCGCGAGCCTACCTTGTCTCATGAACGTGGTTCATCGATGAGAGTGACGGAGCGGCCCGTTCAGCTGCCGAGCAATACCCCAAAGCAGACCAAGAAAAGCGTTTTCAGTAAATTGTTCCGCAGCAACAACCACGAAGAGGCTACTATAACAGAGGTCGAAATGTTTACACCTCTGAGTAGAACCAAGTCTCGATCGTCGCTGAAATCGTCAAAGAGCCATCGTTCTCTGAAAAGTATGTCATCCCTATCATCTCTGTCAAGCGTGAAAAACAGGTTTAAACGTACTTTCTCTTCCGGACAGGGGGGTTTCAGTTCGATGTCCCCTGAAGTTGATGCGACGTCGAAAGAGTGGATTGATATTCGCAGAGATGTTCATCGTGCAAACACGGTGACCGACATGGAGCGAAGTACGAGAAGAAAGAAGATAGAACGATCAAAAGGAGTTGTTATGTTTCCTGTGCAAACACTACATGGGGCATCTTGTTTGACATATTATGCTGGTAGACCTCGACCGGATCCGAGATCTTCTAATTATGCTTATATTGATGATGCTGTCATCTCAATGAACTCATGGCCACGACTCATTACTTTGCAGTCTTTCGCCAAATCTCGCTTTGGACAGCAATATGCTACCGCGGGCGACCGACTGCGTGCTATATTCAACTTCTGCAGCACCAAGATTGACTGGGAACCTCTAGCAAATGAGGATGACGAAGAGTTGCAGCATAATGCCGTCACTAACATGCTGCAGAGACGACGTGCGTCGCCACTTACAATGGCCCTAGCTGTAAAGGCAATGGTAGAAGCGCTGGATATCAAATGCACAGCCATTCGTGGCCACCTGAAACAACCAGGCGATGTTTATGGGGCATCATCTTTGACTGTGAACCATGCATGGAACGTTGTTCTCGTCAATGACGAATGGAGGATGGTGGACTGCTCCATTGCAAGTCCCTCATTTCCTACCCGAAACATTTACTATCAACCGCCGGAACAAGGAAAGCCACATTACTTTTATTTTTTGGCGCGTCCCAACGAGTTCATATGGACTCATGTTCCGGAGGAAAGTGCGGGCCAGGCCTTGCAGCCAGCGATGCCGGCATCCGAGTGCTATGCTTTACCTCTTGCAGGACCCGCAGCGTTTGAAAATTCTGTCAGGCTGGTAGACTATGACACTTCATTGACAAGACTCGATAATTACGAGGTAGCGGAACTGAAGCTTTCTGTACCCTTAGGTGTTGAGTTGTTTTGTCAAGTTGTAGCCAATAAGGGGGCTGTAAAATTGCCCGGTCTGGCCCAACCATTCTGGGAAGACTCACAGAGGTATTATCGGGTAAAGGGGGTCCTTCCTAATACTATCTCTCAGGGCGTCTTGAATGTTTTCGTAATTCAGGATCGTTTTCGATCTTTGGCGTACTCAGTGCCCGTTTATCATCAGGGTGAAAATGCTGACTTTCAGTTTGTTACACGACATATCACACCCCAATGCAAAAGACAGGATATCTATCTTGTCCAGCCACAGTGCAAAGTTTTGCGTGTTGACAATACCTATGTGTTTTGCATTGACCAGCATCCTGCAAAGGGCATTACATCTGGTGCAGCATTCAGCAGGCTGAAAATCGCTGTGCAATCACCGTCGGGCAAAATCAGTAAGCTGTCCAAACGCGACACTACCATCTATGGTATTTGGGATGGGTCAGTGAAAATAAACGAAGCTGGTACGTGGCGAGGGCTAGTACTAGCAGATACAGGTAATGCTTGGAGCGTATTCAGTGAGTGGACAGCTGTATAGTGATTGGTGTAATGGATGTCAATAAAAAGTTAATAATATGGAATAAGCGACGACAGTCGTTAAATACAGTGTTTAAAAACGAGTTTTTGCCCTTCAAGATAAATAAATGGTCCAATAAGGACTATTGTCAACTATTCGAAATCCCACGAGGACAGTGAGTTTACAGGTCCGGAGTGGCCGTAGTCTGTTACACCATGAGCGCTTCCTCTTGACGGAAGACCATTATGTCCGTACTGGTGATCATAGTCAGCAGGAATATTCAGGCCACTGGGATGACCTAATTGCGTGTTATGTCCAGTGTGCAGACTAGTAGGCTGAGAGTTGACATGGCCATAGCTATAATATTGCTCCTGGTGGCCTTGATGGTAGTGGTGGTGTTGCTGGTGGTGTTGCTGGTGGTGTTGCTGGTGGTGAGCAGAATGGTAGGTTGACTCATAGCGAGAGTAATCTAGTTGCTGGTTCCCAACTCCAGAGTTGCCTGATGAATTGGATACGGGCAAGTCGTAGTAGCTTCCATGGTGAGAAGATTCTGCGGACATCGGAGAGTGAAGCACAGCAGAGTGGTGAACTGGCACTTGCCCCAACATGTGGGGTTGTCCAGGAGCGAGAGGGCGTCCCACTGGTTGAGCAGAGGCAGCAGGCGGAGAAGTAAGAGGAGGAGAAGCAGTCTTGGTTGACCTTTTACGAGTTGCATTCTTGTTCTTGGAACATGTGCACAGCTGCTGATCTGACCAGCAAGGACAACCTGATTCGTGGCTGACTGAAGGACCGCCAGCACAAGTACACTTTGTATGGAGAGATTTCGTCTTGCGAGCTTCTTTACAATGGGAGCATTGTGCAGATGGACGACCCTTGGGCTTGATGAGATAGAGCTCTTGATCAGTATGCCTGCAACCAGACACGCGGTGACCGCGGATGCAACGCTGAGTTAGTACAAAGTCAGTAGTAGTCAAAGCAGTACACGACAAGAGCATACGGCTATCCTGCGACCTGCTGGCAACACATGAGCCCGCGCGTAAATCGGATCGGTGAGGAAAATAGCCGCCGCGGCTTCAATAAGACGACCAGGGATCCACAGTGATGTTCAGGGGCCCACTTTTAACGAGTCAAAAAAGCCTCAATTGCATGCGCTGTTTTCCTCGTTCCGCGGCTACCGGCCTCAGAAGTACGCCTACATGATAGCTCACGACCAATCATGCTGATAAAAGGGAGAGAGCGTTCCAATAATGCAGACCAACATGCATGCAAGTGCGACAAGTGGGGAAAGTTGCGGCGGCAGAATTTCTGCACCCTGCAAAACAGCTCCATAATCGAAGATGCCGTCGGCACCACAGATGCCATTGGGGACGGGCGTGAATCGGCACCGTTGGCAAGGAGCTGATGCTGTCTGACACAGGCCAAGGACAAAGAATTAAAAAGTCCCGATTGAGGAGGGGCACCAGCACAGTATGATAGCGATAGACGTACCAGGGCCCACCGGAGTCAGTGGGTCAGCCAGATGCACACACACCAAAGAGATCAGTGGACACGATTTAAGCCCGCTTGGACCCATTTTTGACCCAACACCCACGGTCACGCAACTGCTCAGAAAATGGTTTCAAGTGCCAATCCTGGAAGCAGGCGGCCAGAGTCAAGGCGCACATTTGCAGCACACCTTAATCCAACGCCTGCATGCTGCGCGAGTCAACGGCTGGCGGCTGTCCGCCACTATGGGTGGGAGGATCTGGCTGCTGCTGCCTCCGCCTCTACTCAAAGGGAACAAGTCACAACATCGCTAAACAAGCGAATTGTGGCCCTTGCACTCACAATTTGTGGCAACTGGAGCCTGTGAGTCAAACCCCGGTTCTCTACCACAAACTCCTTGTTTTAAAAATCAAGAATACTTACCAAGCAGGCAAACTTTTGGCCGTCGATTTCAACCATCTGAATCTTTGATGTAGGACAGCGAGTCAATCAGAGAACAATATGCGAAAGCAAGATGCTTAGTGTCCAACGGCGCTTTGTGGAAAAAATTGGAATGCTCAGTTTTGGAAGGTTAGATGTCAGCTCTAGGCGGGTGAACTAGGCATTAAGTATTTTTTGTCAGTACCTGTTCTCGAGTGTCGTCAAGTCAATGTGGGACTCCCTAGGAATAGACGTTTTTGCCAGTTGTGGTTAAGGTATGGTACTTATATCGAACCAACCCGGCTCGGCCTGTGGGTGTGCCCACAACTTGCTTTTGTTGAATGCCATGGGGGAGTGTAGGGAGGATTAAATCAAAACCGGGATCGAGCACATTGAGCTAATGCTAGTGCGAATCAAATAGCCAGTCCGCGGTTTCCAGCAGCTCTAGCGAGTCTCCAAGACGATAATAGAGCGTCGCTAGCGAATAATCAATCCACAGCAAGCAGACCACGTTTTGTGAAAGCACTATCAAGTGACAGGCTGAGAACGCACCTAGTAACGTTAGTAAAAATTTAGGACATTTTGGGTAAGCAGCCATCTTGGCTCCTAAGGCCAGATGCATGACTGCCTTAATTTCTCACAGAGACAGCACAAAAACAAAGCAACATCTGGGGACACCTGGGAGGACCGAACGCACTAGATTGGCCACGGGATGGTTTTTTTGAGCCGCAACTAAGAATCTAGGTCAAGTAATAGATCCCAAAGATGCATTTTTTTCTTGTTTCAAGTCCACACGCCTAACCAGCTAGGCAACAATAGCAGCGCAGCACTAGTTTCCTGCGGTCTGCCTCTGGCGCTTTCTTAACGAGAATGGTGCTCGGAGTCTCACACTGCAGGTAGGGCGGGCTCTCTGTGAGGTCTGGTTTAAGAGTGCACATTATGCAGTCCTCAGACCTCTGGTTGCTGCTGCGATCGCTGCCGGACTGTTGTCAAAGCTGCTGCTAAAGCACCACCACCACCACCACACTTTGACGGGCGGCACCAGTATCCCATACTTGAGCAATAAGCGCCCGCGGATCCCGGGGATGCCTAGTGGTGGGCTTCAGTCTAGGTGGAACCACATCGAATCTGATGGAACAAGTTAGAACCAACTCAACACTAATCAAACTCCTCTATGTTCCTTACCCACTTTTCTTTCGCGGCAGTCCGGCATGGAACTGTCAAGTGACGCCTGTCCATGTTCCCCGCTTGTCAGGGCTGTACCGAAAAACTGGTCGCGCCATGTCTGCAGTGTTGGGAGATCTGCCCCCCTGGTCCGTGCATTCGCAGCTACAACCATCAGAATTGGGGCACTAGTCAAAGACTTGGCTGTCAGCATCAGACGCAGCGAGAAAAGCACGTAGGCGGAGGACAGGCTAACCACCAGCAGCAATAAAAACAAAAGAAATGCTAAATCTTCGCGAATCATCGCTCGGTGCATGCCTAATTTTGAACCAGACGATAGAGCTTACGAAAGCCTTGCCTTCACGCCACGCATGCCCCGCTAACTCTGCTTCCAGCCCATTGTATCCGGTATGTCATGCTGTGTCTCAATATTATACTTACTGTTGACGAAATTTGTCTCTGCCATCTGCCCGACCGCATCGTAGACCTGCACATTCGCACCCAGCTCTGGATACCGCACCTCAACTGGTTGACGCATGTTATCTACGATAAATGTCGTTTGTCCGCGTGGGACATGGGTATCTCCTGTATGTTAGTTTGCTTGCTCAACGTAATTCAATGAATCAACTATAGGTCTGCTCTTCACATCCTATCATCACCTGCCTCTCCTGTAAGTCCCTCTGTTCGGAACATTGACCCTATCATGCCCTGAATGCATAGAAGAAACCAACCTCTCGGGAAGGCATCATTTTTTTAGCGCGCCTTGCAGTGCAGATGTTGGCGAACCTAACCCAATATAAACCTGGTCCGCCTGTGGCAGGGCAAGCAGTGCTCATCTGACGTCGGAATCCGCTGTCGCAATCCACTAGAGTGTACTGCGGTTGTTGGCGTCAGACGCCAGCGCTTCCACCTCCCCCTGGAGAACGGGAGCCTAACCACTAGCTAGTCGATTTCTTCCGTAGTGCATAACTCTCACCTCGCTGGATGAAAATATCCCTCATTCCTAGAACCAGGATAGGCAGGTGCAAAACCTGTCACTCCCTATTCGTGACAAGGCTGCCAAAAAATATCAGCAAGGCGAAATAGAACATTCTAGATGAAACAACTGTCGCTTCTTCTTTCGGACTCTTTCGCTTACTCTAGGCCAACAATATAACCTCATTGGCCCTACAAGAGCCTTGGTCCAAACTGTCTCAAGTATACTTACCTGTAAGCTTAATGGCCTCCAGCCTTCGATCGTCCGGCTGATAAAACAAAATGAATTCTCCCCCTTGAAAATCGTAGTCTCCTATCCATACCCCTGAAAGCGGTTTCTCTTTCGTCGGCCGTATCAGCTTCTCCTCCAGTCTTGAAAAGGTCTCAAGACTAGAAATGAGCACACTACGGGCTGGCATCTCGGCTCGGCGTTCTAGTCGAAATAGCGTAGGGCATAGTACCGCAGACGAGCTTTGTTTACGAAATCCCAACCCCGTGGAAGCTGAATCTCTGGCCCGTCCTTCTGCTGGTATCACCATTGGCGGCCACATGGACATGCTCCGATGAATCCGTTCCTTTGGCATGGCTGGAAGCTGGAACAACTGTGCAACCATTCCTGAACCATCAACCCAAGGCTCTTTATAGACGTAATGATCCACATCGCACTTGAAATGAGGGCAAAAACACGGAGAAATGACTAACAGTGGCGCATCCTTCACCAACACTGTCAACGGTGCAAACATTGTGAGCTCCACCCGGCCATTACTGAGAAGCATCCGCGGTAACATACGCCTATCCCATACATCCGGCTGCCTGTTGCATGTAAAACAATATAAAACGAATGAACCGATCTGCTCATCGTATCGGGTGACCGCCATTTTCCCGACGAGTTCGCTATCACCGTGCCAGATACCAGGCCGCAGCCATTTGTGCTTGTACAAGTGTCTGAATGCCGACTTCCACGAGCTGTACGGCTTATGGGTGTAGATTCTTAGCTCTCTGGAGCATACCTTTCTCCACAGTTTGTCGGTTGCACATGCGACTGATAACCGGCGCGAACAAAAGGCCAATTGAACAAGATCCTCGCCGTCCAGCAGTTCAAGAATCTGGCACAAAAGCTCTGTAGGTAAAATATCCATATTTGAATGCTTCAATTGCCAGCTTTATGATGAAACAAGCTCTTCTGGGTGTTGAATTGCTGCTCAGTTGGTATGATTAGTGTCGAAGATGAAAAGGAAAGGGGATAGTTTTGCACCTGAGGGCCCAGTCTGGAAAGAACTCTTAATAGGAGTAGAAAAAATAGCACAGGACTTGCGATACTTCAATCAGGTGCGCATGCTAAGCAGGCAAGTCTGCTCTTACAAGTACAGAATCTGCCCTAGGAGGAGGTCTTCGCCGCGACATTAGTGGCCCACTAAGTAACCCACCCGCCGTGTTACATTACGCACGCACCACCACTGTTTGGTTAGTACGTAGTGCCCAGACTAGAGCGCCGTGCGACCCAGCTATTCTAGATGGTTGGTGAGAGCGAGTATAAAACCAAATAGGTTCCAAATACCTTCAAATTGTATCGTAATTGAATTTCTCCTTCTTCCCTTCTCTATTCAAAGGTTCACTCGACCAAAGCTCATATCTCTTTTTCCATCACGTGGAGGCGTGCTAGTATACCTAGAAGGCCCAACCGCAGGATTCTGTGTTAGTCTCGACATCAACAATCACGCTTTCATGAGCGTACGCATCATCTCCCTCAACTGTTGGTATGTATTACTGTGGTTAATTTAAAGCTATATGAGATTTGTTACTAATCTAGGGGCCTAAAACATGTATCATCTAGCCGAGAAGCTAGAATTCAGGCTATAGCACACAAACTCGCCGAGAATGTGGGAAACTATGATATCATTTGTCTTCAAGAGGTCTGGGTAGAATCAGACTTTGAGTATATCAGAGACAGGCTGAGGAAGGATCTTACTTGGTCAAAATACTATCACTCTGGCATCATCGCAGGCCCAGGATTGGCTGTTATTTCTAGGTGGCCAATTGTGGGCTCAAACCTATTCTCTTTTACACTAAACGGACGGCCTTCAGCCTTCTTTAGAGGAGATTGGTACGTTGGCAAGAGTGTAGCTTCTGCACTTGTTCAACACCCTAATGGCTCTGTCGTGGAGATATTCTCCGCACATCTGCATGCTCCCTACGGGCCAGGTGATGCTGCATACACATGCCACCGCACTGCCCAGGCCTGGATGATCAGCCAACTTGCCAAAACAGCAATCAAGGCTGGGCATCTTGTCGTGGTTGTGGGTGATTTAAACTCTATTCCTGGCTCTCTAACGCACAGACTGTTGAGCGAAGTGTCACGATTACATGACGCATGGATGGATGTTCATGGAGAGACGGACGCAGACATGAGTACTATGTCGCCTGAAGAACAAGTTTCGAGTGCCGGTTGTACATGCGATTCGGTGCTTAATACCTATCGTCAATGGGTTGGCCCCAATGAGGCCAAGCGATTAGATTTTATTTTTTATGATGCCACGACATGGTATGCCACCGGGGCGACAGTGTCGTTTACGGAACCCATTCCTAATGTTGGTTCATATTCTGACCATTTTGCTATTGAGGCAACTCTGACTTGGCAGCCGCACAACGACGAGCAACGACGTATCAAACGAAATCTAAAACGACACTTGTCCATCACGGACCGTACCGATCCCGTACTCTGTGAACTCTACACTGATATTCTGGACGTTATCAATGCCTACCAGCCTGTCAGCGCTTGGCAGTCTTCTATCCGTATAGCTCACTTTTGGGTGTCTGTGGCGGCCGTTGCTGGGCTAATCATTGCTCAGTACTGGGCACTGGGACGGGACAGGCCGTGGCTGGGAACAGTTTTCGTGGCATCAGGTGTGGTCATCTCGGCCACTGGATTGATAGATGGACTCATTGGTCTGCTGTTTGGCAAGCACGAGAAGCGCGCTCTGTTGGAGTTTGAGAACCAGGTCAAACTGGCTTTGGCTTGGGTTTCCCCAGACAAGGAGGCGTCTTCCTAATAACCCTTATTCTAATCACACACTTAATGTCTAATACCATATACTCTTAATAATGTTAATGTATTTATTTGCGGTGCCGAGGTGTCGCCAAGCTATAGTGGATTAACCGAGATCTAAACATTACCCTTTTGAGCATAATTGTTATTTCGGTCCGGCAGATATTTATGCCGTTGTGTGACAGCGATGCGACTGGCTAGGCGTCCGACAAGGCGTTTTGTATGAGAATATTCCGGAAGTACCCAGGGTAGATACAGAGCACTTTTCTTCAGAAGGTTCAACAAAGGAAAGGACAACTGCCCACGTAGAAGCGCAATGTCCGCTTCTTGGTCACGTGGCGATAAGCTGCCACACGAACGATCTCAGAGTCCCTGCGCACGGCTGGTTGACAGAATAAAGTGAACCCATGCCACCATGCATATGAATAAATGGTCCGCATTCCTCCGTCTCTCCGTGTTTACCCTCCGAAAAGGAAAAATAGTGGCGAAAATAGCTGATGTTTCATAGTGGATAACCCGAAAATCCGCAGGAGCATCGACAGTGAAAACATTGAATTTTGCAATAGAGTCTTCTTTGTAGGTTGTATGCACTGCTACCAATAAATGTTAGAAGCTGCAGCCTCACCCCTAACTCAGCGCTATCCCGTATCTCCCACCACCAAGCTCCATTAGCACCCACCCACCAACCAAATTGACATCTCTCTCAGACGGCCCATTGCGCAGTCATCGGCCGACTAACCTATTTAGCACCAAAATGATGAGCGCATCGCATGTCATTCCAGGCCGCGGCAGGTCCGCCCAACACGGCGATGGCTCAAAAAAGCGCTCCGCATCATATGACTGCCTTGACAGCTCCACCTGCCACAATGGCCAGCTGCTTTCGTTTCTGCAAGCAACTGTCACTAACAACATCAACATGGACGCTGATGACGACGACTACGATGAAGACGAAACAGAAGAACAAGTCTCCTCTTCTCAACACTTGCAGGATAATCAGTCTACCCACACCATCGCACTTCAGATGCCTCCTGCACCAATAGAAGACCATAACGATCAGGCGATGGCGCAACTCCATCACGAGTTAGAAGATGCCGCTGACGATGAATGTATACAAGAAGATGATCCGCCTGGCCTTCTCAATGATGAGTCCGCACCACTATCAAAGACCATGTCAATCAACTCTCAAGCAGCTAGGTGTGGTTCTGATAACAGATTTGGTGGAGATCTTACCGGTAAATTAAGAGAACATCTTGGAATTTCCAAAGATGAAGCACTTGTTGGCCAATTCCCGTGTTGGTTAATGCGCAATGTACTTCTTCAAGGTCATCTCTACATTACTAAAGATAAAGTTTGCTTCTTTGCCTTTTTGCCCGCCAAAGAAACGGTAGTGGTGCGATCGGGATCCCTCAGCAAGCGAGCCCGCCTCTCACATCGCTACCAAAGATTCTGGTTTGTTCTCAGGTACTCATCATTCTCTTACTATTCTTCGGCTGCAGATGTCTACTTTCCTACAGGCACCATTGATCTGAGGTATGCAGTTAAGGCAGAGGTTACTACTTCCGATCTTTCGGTCTTTAATCTTGTTACAGAAAACAGATCATACACGTTCAAAGCAGATACAGAGCAAGCCTGCTCTGATTGGGTGCAGTCCATCCAGAAGGAAATATTCAAGAGCAGGAACAAGGGAAATTCTGTCAGGATTGTTATTCCGGCCGCAAACATCATTGACGTGGAAAAATCTTCCTTATTTGATGTTGCCCTCACTCTCAAGATCAGAGCCGTAGATTCTGACGAAACGTTTGCCATTGATGAGTATGTGCTTGCCTTCTTTCGCAATGGAGAGGCGGCTGCTGCTGCTGTCAACAATGCTGGCGATATATCATCTAGAGATCTGTTGGCGTCTCGTATTACGCTGCGACACCATAAGAGTACAGAAAAGCTGCCAAAGATTGGCAAAGTGGAGGACACGACAGGCGTAAACGAACTGGAGCGTTCCTTAGCGTCAAATGAAGAGCGCCGTGGCCGTTCCTATTTGGCGGATGCTCTGGGTCGTCGAAGCCCTAAAGTCCTGAGTCGCTCAAACAGCAGAGATGTTCAGTATAGGAACCCCAGACGGTCCAGCAGCAACGAAAGACTATCACCAAATATTTTGAGCGGTGCCAGTAGCCCGAACAAGCTCTCTCCCACGGCTTCCTCATCTCAGTCTACTCTGATAAAGCCTCTAGAGGCTTCTTCCCCTCCTCACGGCCCTACGAATCCCTTGAAGAGGCTCGGGCATGCGGTACGTGATAGCTCCCCTTTCCGTGTTCACTCACCTTCGCCTTTGCTGACCGAAGCCGACGATCCGGAAAGACATCATGCTAGCGAGGGACAACGCATGTTCGGCGGCATGGTGTCAAAGGTGACTGAAATGTGGGGCGGTGGTGTTAAACACTACACCGATGGCCAGTATGAAGAATCAACCATTGTTCCCGAATGGAAAAGAGAACATGCTAATGTTCGTTTCAGAAAGCACTTTTCACTTGGCGAGTCAGAGTCGCTTGTGGTTACATACTACGCTCATATTTCGAAAGCTGTTCCGATTTATGGTAAGCTCTATCTGAGCCAGCACTACCTCTGTTTTCGAAGTTTACTGCCTGGTACGAGTACGAAAATGATTTTGCCTCTTTCTGATATCGAGAATGTGGTCAAGGAGAAAGGTTACAACTTTGTTGGCTACCATGGTCTTGTTGTTGTCATTCATGGGCACGAGGAGACCTTCTTCGAATTTAGCTCTGCTAAGAATAGAGATGAATGCGAAGTAGTTATTCTGCGCCGAATGGACGCTGCGAGATCATCGAGTAATGAAGCAGAAGGCACGGGTACGATTGTTACCTATGAGGATGCCATGCGGTCAGAATACAACGTTGACCTTCCACCTGTAATAACAGACAATGGTGTGCGCTTAGACGAAGTGGAACACATCCGTTCTTTGAAGCCTATCAAAACGTTGCAATTTACCTGTTTAACTATTGGTTCACGAGGTGATGTACAACCATTCATTGCTCTTTGCAAGGGTTTGATGAAAGAGGGCCATAAGTGCCGCATCGCTACACATCTTGAGTTCAAAGATTGGATTGAAGGATATGGTATTGAGTTCAAAGAAGTTGCTGGGGATCCTGGAGAACTGATGAAGATCATGGTTGACCATGGTATGTTTTCTGTGTCATTTATTAGGGAGGCGACCGCAAAGTTCAGATCGTGGATTGACGACTTGTTGTCAACTTCATGGACGGCTTGTCAGGGCAGTGATGTTCTTATTGAGAGTCCCAGCGCAATGGCAGGTATCCATATCGCAGAAGCTCTCAGGATACCGTACTTCCGGGCATTCACTATGCCCTGGAGCAGAACCAGGGCCTATCCACACGCTTTTATTGTTCCAGAGCAGAAGATGGGTGGCTCTTATAACTATCTGACCTATGTTATGTTTGACACTGTGTTATGGAAAGGTATCTCCGGTCAAGTGAACAAATGGCGAAAGCATAAACTTGGACTGGGAAGAAGCTCACTGGATCAGATGCAGCAATTTCGCGCTCCGTTCATGTATAATGTCAGTCCATCTGTGTTTGTTCCTCCTGTTGACTTTCCTGACTGGGTAAAAGTTTGTGGCTACTGGTTTTTGAACGAAGGAACGGACGATTATAACCCCCCAGAAGAGATATCTAACTTTATTGCTCAAGCAAGAAGTGATAACAAGAAGTTGGTGTATATTGGATTTGGTTCTATTGTTGTTAATGACCCTCATGAGCTAACTCGTTCTGTTGTTGAGGCAGTTGAGAAGGCGGATGTACGATGCATCCTGAATAAGGGCTGGTCGGATCGATTGCACAAGGAAAAGTCTTCAGATTCTGATATTGAATTTCCGGATTGCATTTTGAATATCACCAACTGCCCCCACGACTGGTTGTTCCCTCAAGTAGATGCAATCGTCCACCATGGTGGGTCTGGAACTACAGGTGCATCCTTGCGAGCTGGAAAGCCTACCATCATCAAGCCTTTCTTTGGTGATCAGTTCTTCTACGCTGGTCGTGTAGAGGACCTGGGTGTTGGTATCTACCTCAAGAAACTGAATGTTTCTCATTTGCTCAAAGCACTTAAGGAGGCAACTACTAACGAACGGATCATTCAACGCGCTTCTTCAATTGGCCACGCAATAAGTAAGGAAGATGGGGTGAGTACATCAATCAAATTTATATACAAGAATATGGAGTACGCTCGTCAATTTACTCTAGGCAAGCGCAGGACGGGAACGACGCAGGAAGCGACGTATGTCAATCCCAAGATGGTGCAGTCCCACACCTCTAGTGGGTCAGGAATGGAAGACAGTGACGGATGGACACTTGTCAAGTAAGGGTCACCACCACGCGAAGTATACTGCTGGTGCTGGTTATAGCTATTATTATTTATTATTTGTTAACTTTAATGAAGTAACGTATTGCGGGTATTTAAATAGAGTGCATTGAGCTAAAAGTGTATATAAATAAGTATCGATTAAGCAAAGTGAATGCCAACCTTGTGGAAAGCGTAAAGAAGTTTCAAAAAGTCTGTTTCATCACATTTTCCAGATCTCTTTTCACCCAGTCCTGTTTCTTGTAAAACCTGAGTAACAAGCTCTTTCACTTTGGATTCGTAGTTGTCCTCTTCCATCGCACCCTCTCCACCATTCACCGATATGAAGGTTTTGTAGTTCTTTTCCAAAATTTGCAACACCTGAGTCGACTTGAATCCCGCAGCGATCGTCCTATTTTTACGCACAAAGCAAATGCGTAGCAGACCGTCCCATTCGTAAAAGTCTACCGGTGGTCTAGGATCCTTAATCTCAATGCGCACAACTGACGATTCAACTTGCGGAGGTGGTCTAAAGTTATTCTTGCCAACCTTCATAATATGGGTAACCTTTGACCACATTTGCACATTAACAGACAGTCTGCAGTATAGCTGTTCTCCAGGACGAGCCACTAAGCGCATGGCAAATTCTCTTTGAAACATAAGAATCGACACTCTCGGCGGCCGTGGCATGTTCAGCAATTTGAAAACCAGAGGAGAGGAAATTTGGTAGGGAGTATTTGAGATGCAAATATCAAAATATGGGAGCTCAGTCTTGATAACGTCTCCAAGCATAACCTCGAGTTTCTTTTGCTGTGGAGTTCCCTGTACACGTTTGGTGACTTCAGCCGCCATTCGTGGATCAACATCAACAGCAATAACTTTACGGGCCTTCTCTAAGATTCTTACAGTCAAATTACCTGTACCTGGACCAACTTCCAAAACAATGTCTGAGGGCTTGATATCAGCTTTATCGACAATGCCCTGTGCTACTAGTGGGTTTTTAAGGATATGCTGACCAAAATCCTTATTAAATTTGAAAACAGCATTCTTGTGGGCTGCAGTTTGAGATCCCATAGGATCCTGATCTTTACTTGAGTGCTTTTTGACAGCGATTTTGCCCATCTCTGCAAGTCTTAATCTTTCAACTTCATCGCCCAAAAAAAAATTATTTTGATATTGCAACACAACGCCGGGTAACTAACAGGTGAAATATCAGAATCTCTACAGCACATTTCACCAGCTCTAGATGCTCCGAGGAACTTTAGGCATTCGCAGGCTACCTGCAAATTGCAGGCTTCCTGGTCCGGGTATTGGTCATTTATTCAGCCCTGGACGTAGAATTCGGCCGCAATTCACGGCGCCCGTTCCTTGGCTAGTGACACGGCCGTATGCGACTCGTCCTCCCGCCAAGAAACAGACGGAGAACCCATTCTACTGGATTGTGGAGAAATGGAATCATTTCCAGAGTGATCCAAAACTAAAAAATCGAACAGCCGTTGTTATGATTGTCTTTTACGTTGTTGTGGGGTACTTTGGACTTCAGTATTTGAAAGACACAAAATACAAAGCAACAGGTGCTCCAAATCCTTACAAACCGGCACCTGGAACTGTTCCTTCCGATTCTAACGAGAAAATTGTTTCCGCCGAGGAACTTGTCGGTGGTGTTGTATCTGCACGCGATACTACTCCTGTGTATGATGAGATTGCAAACTCGTATGATTCCAAGATTGGCATGGAAGAGAGAGCTACCTTCATTTGGTGGAGGCGACGGCAGCTCATGAACTATGTCAAAGGCGATGTTTTGGAAGTTTCCTGCGGTACAGGCCGCAATCTGCCATACATGCATATTGACGACATCCACTCTGCCACTTTCCTTGATACCTCAATGCCAATGCTTAAAATTGCCAGGGACAAATTTATCAAACGATATCCTGACTTTGAAAATGCACAGTTTGTGCAGGCCAGGGCTGAGGACCTTATAAACATTGCATCTGGACGCAAGTTTGATACAATTTACGAAACCTTTGGTTTATGCTCTCACGAAGACCCTCAGCGAGCATTAGGGAATTTTCGGAAATTGCTCAAACCTGGAGGAAAGATTATTCTTCTAGAACATGGTCGTTCAACCTATGAGTCGCTTAATAAGAATCTGGACAAGCGCGCCGAAGAACGTGCCAAGGAGTGGGGTTGTAGATGGAATTTGGACATTGCAAGGATTGTCGAATCTTCTGGTCTTGAAATTGAATATGAAAAGCGAATCCATTTCGGCACTACCTACTTCTATGTCCTGAAAGAGGCTAAACCGGCATTCCAAGACTCACACTTGTAAATAGTTAATAATTATGGTAAATAATTATGTATTAATGTTCATCATCAAACTTTATCGACGCTCGCCAAGTACTAAAATGCAGCAACGCCATTTGTCTATGCTATATGCTATTTTCACTGATTTTTCTTTCTGTCTGCTCCGCCCTCTCCGTTAAGGATTTTGTAGTGGACATTGTTGGCGAAGGCGAAACATGGTCAAAATGCCGCCATATTCCAGGGCTGTCAGACTACTACTCCTGTCCCAGTGATAATGACAATCCATCCTTTAAAGTTGCTTCTTTTTCGTTGGATCCATATCCGTTGTCTCCTGGGCCATCAAACTTGGAACTGGCAGTTCGTCTAAATGTTCTCGTAGACAAGAACTCAACAGCTTTCCTTCACTTCTATAGCTCCAATAACACCATCTTCAAAGGAGACTTGCCGCTTTGTGAATACTTACCATGGGCAGGATTCAAGTGTCCAGAAAAACCATGGAAGGGGTTGAAATCTATCTCTGAAGTTCTCATAACCCCAGACAATGCACCACCGGGCGATTATTATTTTTTCATTCGAGCAGTTAACGGAAGTAAAGCTGAGATAGCAGTGCTGGCTGGTAAGATCCGTATCACCTCTGCAAAGCCCCGCAAACCCAAAGAATCACAAATTGTTAGGCCAGAGGATGTCAAGAAGCACAGACATGGAGTCAGAACAAAAAAAGAGCGCAGATCCAATAATACTTTGGCAAAAGCTCATCGAAAGCGACAGCGCTCATGCAAAGAAGAGAAATCTGCAGGTCACCAAGCAAGAATAGAATCAAGGCACGAGCTCTAGGCGAGAGCTACTTCCCTGGGGAGCTCAAAAGAGATGCAGTACATTGTTTTTGTAGGTGCAACTTTGCGGACTTTATGAAAGTGCAGACTGGAGAGAGGGATTTCATAGCGCATGGCCACGCTGACTCGCTGTCGCAAGCTCTCATACACTTCGTCATCTGATGGTTCCCGCTGCATGGCATCAGCCTTGTGAAAGCAGTGCACGTGAATCAACGGTAACTTCATGTCAGGGTGATTTCTATGCAGGCCGATAAAGCCGTCCAAAAATTCAATTGCCGTATCGGGGAGGTTCATCACGTAGTGATCAAATGCTTTAGGAATATCTACCCGTGGGACTGGCTTAGGATTAGACCGAGATTGGCGGCGAGGTATTAGTTCAATATAGTGCTTCTGTTCGGCGTACTTGACAAGGCGATCGCTTGACTTTTGGATAAATTCTCGACCATCTTCGCAGAAAGCAGTCACAGCGTGACCTACCTTATTGAGCTTTATATTCTTCTCCAGGCACTCATAGGAATAAGGGTTGAGGTCATTAGCGAAAGTGATGACACCTTTTCTTCCAGCTGGAACGGCAAATGGACCAACACCTGCAAAAACATCACAGACAGCTTCACCCGGTTGAAATTGATCGATTAGTCGACCGTGCTCCGTATGCAATCTCGTATTCCAGTAAACTTTTTCAAAGTTGAATTTGAACACGCAGCCTGATTCATGCTGCTCAACCTCGTACTCTGGTTCCCCGGCTAACAATTCCATAGCAAATGTACGAAACTTAGTGTCGATTGCATCAAGCTTATTGACGACTGTCCTAATGAGTGGGTTTTTGTCAAAGATAATCTGTCCAATTAGAAATCTGTAGTCGTGGTAGCGGTCACGAATATTCATGTGGGCGATATGACCAACAATGGTGAAGCCGCAGGGGATTTCATCTAGCAAATCCTCTGGTAGAATGGCCTCAAGAATCTCATCAGACCTCCAAAAGTCGTAATCAAGTTCCAGCGGATAATCTTCAAGCTGGGCTTCAGATTCCTTTAGCAGGTTCAGCGTCTTTTCAGATGCCATCGACGCGACGTCGTCGACCTTACCAAAGCGATGACTGAGCAATATACCCTTCTTTCCATCATCAAGATTGACAATACGATTGAAGCCCTGGAATTGCAATAGATCCTCCCTGCAGTTCTTTCCCAGATCTTGAAATACCTTTTGATCAGTAGGTCTGGCGAGCACTAGCGGGACACTTCTCTTAAAAAAGCTTCGATCTAGGGTCACCATGGCCCGATTGACAGGAGGCCTGAATTCTTCACGTGGGGCCCATCTGGAGGCCATTCTGATAAATGTCTGGAATTTACGAATTTTCAAAATGTGCTTCGAGAATGCTGATAACCTGAAATTTTATTTTCCAGGCACAGTAATGGGAGTGCTACGATAGAGCGTCCTCCCCCACTGCACAGCCGCATCATCTCCAATGACTCCCGGCAGCAACACCCAACTGACCCCGCCTCACACAGGATACTGCCACTCTTTTGCCTTTGCCTCCAACCCTCATCACTCCACATCATTCAACATGGCGAGCGAAATGTTCAAAAGCTACGAAGCGGATTTCCAGATGACCTACTCGGAAATCACACACAAGCTAGAAGAAGTAGCTGACCAGACGGTGGCCAGCACTCGTACGGCCTCACTACACGCAATCAAGAGAGCCATCGATGAGGCTGGTGAAATCATTGATCAGATGGCAATTGAAGTACAGAACATTGCATCTTCGTCACGAGCAACATTTAACGCTCGAATTCGTCAGTTCAGGGGTGACTTGGACAAAGCCAGAAGAGAACACAAAGCGGTTAGTGAACAGACTGATAGAAAGGCCCTTCTGGGTAACTCAATGGCATCAGATTCGCAATACTCCGACGACATTGCCCTGGACCAGCGGCAGCAGCTGCTTAGTGGCCAGTCGGCTCTAGACCGCACCACAGACCGTTTAGTGCAATCCCAGCGAATTGCTTACGAAACAGAAGCCATTGGAGCCTCCATCTTGACTGATTTGGGCGGACAGGGTGAGCAGCTGCGAAATACACATGCCACGTTATTGGACGCTAATTCCTACGTGGATAAGTCTATCCGAACCTTGCGTGGTATGGCAAGGCGCATGGCTGCTAACCGAGTCATTACAATCGCCATCATCACGATTCTTGTTCTTCTCATTCTTCTGGTGATTGTTTCCAAGTTCTGGTAAAGAGTATAATATATTTAATGTAGCATTTCATGTTGGACATTTGTCTGGTAACTGTCGTAAGTTTTCAACGTTCATTCTAATTCTCTACCTGAATTATGTTTCCAGCTTTCAGTGCTGCATAATCAATAATCAAAAATATTGCAGTTTAAGCAATATCATCATCAGGAGCACCATCAGTTCTAAGGTGCTCCAGACGCTGACGAATATGCTCAGCAATGTCATTAGCGTCATTCTCATCACCAAGCAACTCGGGGTTCTGCCCGGCGTTATCAGATTCTTCGTCCCCAATTGAACGCGAAGACATTCTTCTCTGTAATTTGATGGTAGATGACTTGCGACGAATATGACGACGGGTCTTGGAGTCAACAACATCATCAAAGAAACGCTCGGCAGCCTGGCCGGCATTTCTTGGCGTTTTGGTGTGAGAATCTGCAGTGACACCAACATCATAGATAAGCTTCGCGACCAGTGCTGTCCAACCACACTGATGCATGGCACCGAGACCGCGACCAGTGTCGGCATGGAAAAACTCTGGGAACAAAAGGTAATCTTTGAAATTTTCATCAAAGTCAAACAGGTCGTTGCCACCATTGTATGGTCTACGATCCTCATCCCTATCGTCTTTCTTGAAAAGCTTGATGAGACGGTGCTGTAAGTTCTCAGCAACCTTAGCAAGATTCAAAAAGTTGCCGGAACCCTTTGGACTCTCAACTTTAAGTGTCTCACCATAGTACATATACAATCTCTGCAGTGACTCGATAAGAAGGAAATTTGTAGGGAACCAAATTGGTCCTCTCCAGTTGGAGTTGCCACCAAACATGCCAGTGTTGGAATCACCTGGTACATAGTCAACTTCAAATTTCTGGCCGTTAACATCCATAGAATATGGGTTCTTTTCATGAAATTTGGACAGAGAACGTATACCATATTCACTCAAGAACTCCTCTTCGTCCAGCATTCGCTCCAGGAGCTTCGTGAGACGCTCTTTATCCACAAGAGCAAAGAGCAATCTGTCACCGCTACCTTTTTCAGACATGGAAGCGATATTCCTACCGGCCATCTCTGAACGATTCTCAATGAACCATGCCACACGCTTGCCAAAGGACTTGAATCTGTTGAAAATATCAGGATCAACAGTCAGCGATGCGTACAAGGGAATAAGGCCCACAAGGGATCTCACAGGGAGTTGCTGAGACCAAGGTCCACCCCACGAAATAGCATCGTAATAGAAACCGTCAGTATCGTTCCAAAGGGCTTTTTCCACGCCACCACCATCACGGAAGGACATGGCGTCAGCAATGAAAATAAAATGCTCAAAGAATTTGGAGGCAATGTCTTCATAAACTCTGCGCTTCTTGGCGAGTTCCAAAGCAATATTCATCATCTGGAGAGAAAAGAAAGCCATCCAGCCAGTGGAATCGGCCTGCTCCAGGACGCCGCCTGTGGGGAGGGGCTCAGATCTATTGAAAAGACCAATATTATCAAGACCTAAGAAGCCGCCTTCAAAGACATTGTTGCCGTCACCATCTTTTCTATTCACCCACCAGGTAAAGTTGAGAAGCAACTTCTGGAAGACTCTCTCCAAGAAATCCCAATCCTCACGACCGTACATTTTGCGCTCAATTTTGAATGTACGGAAGGTGGCCCATGCATGGACGGGAGGGTTCACATCACCGAAGTTCCACTCATAAGCAGGAATCTGACCATTAGGATGCATATACCATTCACGAGTCATGAGATCAAGTTGTTTCTTCGCGAATGCTGGATCAATCATGGCCAACGGAATGCAGTGAAATGCTGTATCCCAGACAGCGAAGAATGGATACTCCCATTTGTCGGGTAAAGAAAGGATATCGTCAATGTGAAGATGTTGCCAATTCTTGTTCCTACCGTTAGCACGGTTAGGTACAGGAGTAATTTCAGCATTCGGGTCACCCTTTGACCACTGAGAGTGGACAAAGTAGTAAAACTGCTTAGTCCACAGCATTCCAGCAAGAGCTTGTCTCTGAATATTGCGCAAGTCATCTGAAATTGGCATTGGGCAGACATTGAAATAAAAGTCATCAGCTTCGTCCTGGCGAGCATCCATGGTCTTGTCAAACAGTCGGTCGTCAAAGTCTTCAGTCGGCTCCTTATTGGTGTACTTGAAACGAACAGTAACGAAGTCGCCTGGATTGATCTCCTTTTCATCACCAAAGTTGAACCAGGCACCAAACTTGGTACCCTTCTTTTCTGGGTTAACTGTGCTGTCATCCTCCTCAATAATATAATCATGGAAAGCGTCCTTTCTGTACTTTCCTTCACTCTTGACCTTGTACAGGCGCTCCTTGTTGGTGACGTTATCAGTGAATATTTCAGTGGCATTGACATCGCCTTGTTCTGAAGATCCACTTGACAAATGAATCCAACGTTTGCCAAGCTTCCAGTGCTCAGTCTCAATTATATTCTCTTTGTAGGCTCTTACCTCTGGAATAGCATGATCCTTCTCACTAGGCAAACCCCATGACCAGGTATTGCGGAACCAGACCTGCGGAACAATGTGCAATGGCGCGGGTTCAGGGCCACGATTGTAAGCAGTGACGCGGAAGAGCAGCTCCTCCTCGTTTTCCGCATCTTTTGCCATTTCGACGAAGATATCAAAGTACCTGTTCTCAGCGAAGATGCCGGTATCCGAGAGTTCGTACTCTGGCTTGAGACGACCCAACTCACCATTGGTCTTGATGAGATCCTCATAGGGGAACTTCTTCTGTGGATACTTGTAGAGATATTTCATGTAGGAATGAGTGGGTGTGTTGTCCAAGTAGTAATAGAGCTCCTTGACGTCCTCACCGTGGTTTCCCAGCGGACCCGCCAGTCCGAACAGTCTCTCCTTGAGAATATCGTCCTTCTCATTCCAGAAGGCAAAGGAAATGCAGGTGTATTGATGGTTGTCGGAAACACCAGCAATTCCGTCCTCTCCCCAGCGATAAGTTCTCGATCTTGCCTGTTCGAAAGGGAAATCGGACCAGGCATCACCATTAGCCGAGTAGTCCTCTCTCACCGTCGCCCATTGACGTTCGGAAAGGTAAGGACCCCAACGTTTCCAATACTTGTTCTTGGATTCGTCTTGTTTAAGACGTTTCTCTTCCTTGGAAAGATGCTCAATGTTATTATGAAGCACCATGGCGTTGTAAGATGGGCTGGCGTACAGACAGTGTTGGGCCTTTTTATAAGTGGCCGCCGTGACAAACGCCATGCCCCGCCGAAACGCCCTACAGGAATACCCAACTGCCGGCTTATCTCGGATGAGTGCATTTTCAGTGGTGTTGGAACACAGCAATCCTAAAATCCCTGTAGGCAGGTTTTACGCTTTCCCGCTGTTTAACGGCAATGCGTTGATGGGAAGGAAGTTTAAGGCTAAAAATTGGCTCTTGAGTACTATGCCAACTGTTGTCATTTGAGGCTACGCCGTCCAGGGCCGCCCAAAGGCTGCATCAAATTCTCCGTCAGCACAGTTGGAAATAATTTCATGTGTGTGAAAAGTTCCGTGCAGGTAGCCCTGCGCTAAATGGAGAAACTGCTGCAGTAGCAACTTTCAGTTCTGCAACGCGGAACAGGTTCTGAAAATGCTAGGTTAATTGCTCGACAAACCACACCTTATTAGTGGCGCCGTTTATAGATTTGTTCCCTGGCAATTTGCGGAAGCTCGTAGCCACATGCCCCAGTTTGGTGTATGCCACTATAGCCTGTGAACATCACCACAAATCAGCAATTGTAGTGATCTCGTTATTATATACCACGTTCGTTGTTTTATAAATACAGATAGGCAGACCAATCTCGTCAAATTGACAACACCCCGTTACACCACCCGGTCGTAGTTGACACCCATGGTGTACTTGCCCTGCATGGTGGACTTGACCAAACTGGCAAAGTTGTTTCGGTTTCTGGCCATCTCTTCAGCGGCCTCCTTGTTGAGAGGGTCGTTCGGATTAGGCTCCAGGAACAGAAACTGAAGTCCAACCATGACAGCGTGTAAACTCAACACCGGCTTCCAATCCTCTCGCAGAATGTTAAGACAAACGTTGCCATCCAAATCAATGTTTGGATGGTAAATGGTTTGCAAGCACTTAACCTTTGGAGGCTCGTGTGGATAATTAGGATTAATGTGAAAGGAGAAGCGAAACTTGCCGCCTTGGTACAGTCCCTGCTCTGGAGTGATAATAAGTTCAAAGTTCATGAGGTCCGATGGGTTTGAAAACACAGTCTTCATGGAGCTTGGCAGGTCGAGCTCCGTGAGGTCCTTTTGAACGCGGATCTGCGCTGGCGACACTCTCTTAATGCCATTCGCAGCGTCGCGCTTCTGCTGTTCTTGTTGCTGTCTGCGCTCTCTGAGTTTCAACTGCTTGTTAGTTCTGCGTTATAGTTTACACCTATACCTGTAAACTTACCATCTGCTTATAATAACTTGTGCAAGTTCAGTTATCGTTTTATCGTTTAATGCAAAGTGGATGCAAACGTCTAATCGTCGTGTGCGACGGTTGGTTGTGAACCTTAGATTTATGTCAATCAGAGTCAGTGCAAGTCACTACCAGGCAGCATTGGCTAGTGTTTGTGATGGGCAGATAATGGCAAGAGGTTGCAGTGACTACAAAAATAATCTACCAAAAATGAACAAATAGAGATATAGAAGAGAATATTGAAAACCTGCTAGATTTTTGACCGTTCCATTTCGAGGATCGCCTATCAGCTTTCCCTCTCGAAGCTTTCTCCACCACTAGGGATCTTGCAGAAGCCTCACACCTGGGATTCAGTTGACACACACTGTTAGGTTGAACATGGGTAAGTGGACAAATCCAACGCGAGAAATCACAGTCAAAAGGAAAGGAGGGGGGAAGGAGTGGGAAGATAAAACGCTTCTAGAATGGGATCCTTCTCACTTTCGTCTTTTTGTTGGCAATTTAAGCGAAGGCGTTAAAGACGAAATGCTGAAGAATGCGTTTGAAAAGTATAAATCTCTTACCAGAGTTCGAGCTGTGACTGATGCCAAGAGCCAGAAATGTAAGGGTTATGGCTTTGTGGCTTTCAGCGACCCTGAAGATTACTTTAAGGCCTTCAAGGAGATGAATGGCAAGCATGTTGGTAACTTGCCGATTCAGCTCAAACGGTCCACAACGCCGCTAACAAAGGCTAAGTCTAGCAAATTCGAACCGTATAAAAGGAGGTGACGACTTGCAAAGGGCTCGATTCTGGCCAGTCCAAGTGACTGCTGCACCCTTATTTATTGTTAAAGCTGAACACACCCGCGAGAACTAGTTAGAACCACGTACACCACATAAGAATAGATGATGTCCATGACAATTAAAATTTAAGGGAGACGTTCGTCGATACGCTGTCTCCTAATTGTCATTTTATACACGCAATATTCACTGGCTGCATTTCAACTGGCTGCATTTTTCCAAATGCCTCCAAGACCTTGCCCTCGCTCTCTCAACTGGGACGTTGATTCAACTTCACCAACACATCATGAAGTTGCTGGTACTAGCGCTTAGCTTTGCTAGCCTGGTGACAGCGGTATTTAAAGATGAAGCTTATCGCACAGATTGGCAGAGAGAGCAGATTGGCGTCTTAACTGAGGGCAACTATGCAGTCGCCAATGGCGTGCTTGGCGCTTTCACCACGTCAAGCATCCTTGCTGCTGTTAACACCACAGATGGTTCGATTCTCTGGAGAAGACAACTTGCATTTCCTCATTATGGATCGAAACATTTTGCTCTGTATGGTGACTCTGTATTTGTCACATCTTCTGAGGGATATTTGTCTGCCTGGAACGCAGAGAACGGTGCCTTGGTTTGGTCTTCACCAATCGGTTTTGGTACACCAGGTTTTGGTATTACAGACTCTGTTAAAGACATTTCTGTTTACGGAAGTTCAGTTTATGTACTCTCCTCCACCGGAAAGCTTGTAGTCTTTAATGTGTCCAATGGGAAGAGGAGCTGGAAATATGATGGAAATTCTGTATGGGCTGTTATTGCTGAAGATGTTATTATAACTGACGACTTGCCTGCTCAACTTGCGAAAGTTTCTTTGGTTGAGGGCACTCCAGTGTCGAGTGTTGCACTTGGTAAAAACAGACTGCTCGCTCATGGCGACGGACTCGTTGTTGTAGCTGACGATAGCAGCATTGGCGTAGTGGGTGATATCACTCACAAGTTGCAGCGAGAAGGCAGTGATAAGGATGCAGAAGCTACCGGCGCCCGAATCAGATTTACTACCGGTGAGTCTGAGACGGTCATCCTTACTCTGCTTGGTCCATTTGGTGCCACTACCGAATTCTACGAAGACGGTGTCCTTAAACTGATAAAAGATGAAGACGTTGTTGTTTCATCGGGTGTCCATGCTTTGACTGTCAGTAGCGTTGACGTGAGCCGAGCCAGTAATTCTGATGCTCCTCTTGTTGTTCCTAAGGCTTGCCGCGAAAATAGTACGGGCATTCCGTTATCGGCTTACAGCACTGATGATGCTGAGATTATTCAATTTAGTAACGGTATAATCTGTTACATCTCGGAAAGTAGCTGGGTGAGAGAAGAAGCCCTTAGTGCTCCGACAAACGTGTACTTTGAAGAACATGACGAATCTGACGAGGAGAAGGTGCTTCATGACGAGCTTCTGTATGAAGAGAATAGCGACATTGCGACTGCCTATAAGGTCAGACTTGTGCGCCATTACCATGAACTAGTTGCTTTTCTGACAAGCATCAGTAATGAACTGAAGGCGATTAACGGTCTGACAGACGCCTGGAACAGAATCAAAGAATATGTTGAGCCTGCGCCTGCCCAAGAGGATAATCTTTTTGGTTACAGTCAAAGACTGGTTGTAGAGACCGTTTATGATAGGACTTTTGTCTTTGATACAGCTAAAGGCGGTGAGATTCTCTACGTGGCAGATGGTGCAACTACCAGAGAAAAAGAACACGCTCAATTGGGTGAATACAACGTTGTATTTGGTTCTGACTATGCTTATGGAGTTTCTCCATCTGGTGAGAAGACTTGGGAGGCTCAATTTGCCAGCGGTTATCAGCAGGTAGCTGCAGCTAGGAGGGACCCTCAGGACAAGACAATCTCCATCGGTCACATTCTTGGCGACCGAAGTGTCTTGTACAAATACCTGCATCCCAATTTGCTTGCTCTGGCAGCATACAATCCTGTTGAACAAGCATTGGTGGTAGAACTTGTGGATTCTATGACTGGCCGGGTCCTGCATAGCAAGACTCATACTGAGATCGTCGCGAATGATAAATCAATCCATTTGGTTGTGGGAGAAAACTGGATTGTCTATTCATTTGAAAGTGAACAGCCTTCGCCAGGACAGAAGATTGTTGTCTGGGATCTTTATGAGTCTGCAACTCCAAATGATCGATGGACTAGTGACAACCTGACCTATTCATCATTTTCAGAGTATCCTGCGCCTGCAATCTTCGCACAATCCTTCCTCTCACCTTACGGGATCGAAGGACTTGGAATCTCGAGGACTAGGTTGGGAGTCACATCAAGAGATATCATTGCATACCTCTCAACTGGACAGGTTGCAGTTATTCCAAAGAAACTGTTGGATGGTCGCAGACCTCAACAAGGGGATAAGCTGACTGCAGAAGAAGGGCTCATCCCATACGATGTGATCGTTTTGACTGATGATAAGTTCATCATCTCTCATGAGCGTACTGTAATCGGTGCTAAGAACATTATTACTCAGCCGGCTATTCTTGAATCAACGTCTCTTGTTTGTGCTTATGGATTGGATATTTTCTATACTCGCATCACACCATCCATGCCGTTTGACAGTTTGAGTGCCGCTTTTGATAAACGCAAACTTGTGTTTACTGTCCTGGGACTGTTCTCGGCAACTAGATTCCTCCAACCTGTGGTGGAGAAGAAGATTGCGGATGCCAAGTGGCTCTAGATAATGCTATCGAGTTGGCACCAAACCACTAGAGGTGTGTCTAACCTTAGGATCAAAATGTTCCCGTTAAAAGCGGCTCTAATGTATAAAGTATCGTATTACCTTAACTAAAATCCAAGATTAATTGTAGATACATGCTTTCGCTATATGGAGCCCCTCATAACGACCACAATTCCAGAATTCTGACGGCACGGCGCGCCCCTTAACACAACATGCTGGCAAGTCCCATCGAGAACATCGTAAGTGACCACCTGAGAGTAGCACCTACACCTACAGGGTTGATTGCACTTGACAGCACTACGAAACATTGGAATCCGGTGACAAGTCATCTTAACAAATTCACAACAAAAATGAAGTCCTCTATTCTTCTCAGTATGCTGGCATTCTCCGGAATCGTTGCCGCTGACGATCTGCCAAAGCTTCGTATCGGTATTCTCAAGAAGATTCCCGAAGAGGAATGTGTAAAGGCAAAGAATGGAGACCTTGTTTCAGTGCACTATACTGGTAAGCTCGCCGACGGCACAGTTTTTGATTCCTCACTAGACAGAGGCAACCCAATTGACTTTCCACTTGGAGTTGGCCGTGTGATTCAGGGCTGGGATCAGGGTATTCTTGGCATGTGTATTGGTGAGAAACGAAAGTTGACAATCCCACCACACCTCGGCTATGGTTCCGCAGGCGCTGGGGGTGCCATCCCTCCAGATGCCACGCTTGTTTTTACAACCGAGCTGGTTTCCATCAATGGCGATGACCGCAAGAGGGCTGAGCGTGAGCTCTAAACAGTCTTTGCTACCCACCACGTCATTCCCAACTATGCTGTCGGTACAGTCTGCCGATGACAAGTTCAGTAGCTGTAAAAAGATTGTAGTACTAGATTCATCCTTTAACCCACCCCATAAGGCGCATAAGAAACATTTGCAGAATGCCGTAGACCTGGACCCTAACGTGGGCTTGCTCCTGTTGTTTGCAACGACCAATGCCGATAAAGGTGTTAGTAGTGAAGTTCAACTAAGGTTGGAGCTAATGGAACAATTTGCTGAAGATTTGAGGAAATGTTTGTCCGCACCGGTAGCTATAGCAACTACAGATCTTCCTAGATTTGTAGACAAAGCTGAGCTACTTTTGCAGCGCTACAAGTGCCCCGTGCAGTTCCTCGCAGGATTCGACACGTTACTACGAATAATAGATCCGAAGTACTATGACAAGCCTGTTGAAGAAGTTTTTGCGCCTTTACAGGCCCAGATTTCCTTTCTAGTACTCACACGAGAAGGGGATGCCAGTTTCAAGACAGATCTTTCTGTACCGCAGCAGATGGATGTTGCGAAGCACAGCCTTCCAAGTAGTCTTCGTGAAAGAGTGCAGATAATTCAGAGTGGAAAAGATACTGCTGATCTCAGCTCGTCAAAGATCCGCCACTTAGCTGCTGCTGGAATGCCTTACTCTAACCTATGTACACCTAACGTTGCCAACTATATCAAGAAGCATTCTCTTTACAAACAGTAAATTGGTGATTAATAGATAATGGCTATGTATATTTTAAATAAATAAGTCCCGCAATTTCGCGGTCTATTCTGCAAGTCGGGGCATGCGAGGTGGAAGAATCTCACCGCGGGGCCCAGCAGTTGGCATGACACTGTACTGCCTGTCCTTCACCATAGAATTACTGCGCGAGCGTTGGCTGCGCTCCCTCAGTGTCTCTCTCGGGATAGGATAGAACCAGTCGCTGTCTTCATTGTACTCGTAAATTGCCCAGTCTACGCCATATGGCTTTGGCTCCAGTACATACACGGAATGAAGTGGTACATCCAAATCCCCAATTGCATCTCTGCCCAAGTTCATGAAATAAGCCAAGAGAACTCTAGCAACAACGCGGTGGCAAATAATCAGCGCGTTGTCCTGCAAACGCTCAACCTCAACAATAACGGGACGGAGGCGATTAATGACGTCGAGGTAAGATTCGCCTCCAGGGCCAGGATATCTGTACTTCAGTTTATCTGCAATTCTTGCCGCGTACTCTTCTGGATAAGTATCTCTAATTTCCGAGTATGTCATGCCGTCGCAGACCCCAGAACCAAGCTCGTTCAGCATTCTCATCTGCTTGACATCGTAATGCTCTTCATCAAAACACTTACCAGTATCAATGGCACGTTTGAGCATTGACGTCCACACGCAGAAATGAGACTCTTCAGGTTCTGAAAGGGGAGAAGCTGGCATGCTGCCAGCCGCCCTTTTCTGCATTGCCTCAACCTGATGAGCAAATGCTTCAAGCTGCTTGCGACGAAACTCCTTCCTTTGGTAATCGACAAATCTGGCAAGGGCTTTGGAAAACTTCTTTCCGCGCTCTGTAAGTGGTGCATCCCCACCGATCCGACCTTGGGCATTATCCTCACTCTCTCCGTGGCGTGTAATCCAAATCTGGCGCTCGGCCAAGTTAAAATTGAGCAAGAAAAAGACAGCCTGGCCCGCCAGGAATCCTTGGATGTTGTAGCAAACAACCTTTCGACCTACGTCAATCATTTTGACGTACTGGAAGTTTTCATCAGTTTCCTCTTCATCAGCGATGGTCTCGTATGCACGCTCATAGTTTGCCAGACGGCCACGGAAATCTGCTAGCGCTGCTTCAGGATCCATGTTTTTGTAGTCTGGACCAGAAAGCTTCAGACGGATGTTATTCTCAATGATTTCGCGCTTCGTGCAAATGCTCTCAAGGAACAGTACCTTGAGTCTACCTCCAGTACGCTCATTAATGCGATCAAGGACCTTTTTACGTCTTGCGATTGTGGTATTGGTAGCATCAAAAATACCTACGGACCCATTCTCTTCGAGAATGTAATCCAAAAGAGAATCCAACGTGTCCATAGCCCACTGCTCACGAAGTTTCGATGATTCCTTGTTATCTGGAGAAAAAAAGTCCGCGTCATGAGACGTGCCTTCGGTGGCTTGACCTGATTCGGCTTTGGCATTTTGTTCAATGCGGATCGCAGGAGTCTGTGGTTGCCCTGCTACATAGGGAATCTTTGCCTCCGAATTATTCGGAGACGCTTCTGACGTATCCTTGAGATGCTTCAACGGGTGTGGAATCTTTCCATCATCGTTCTCGTCGTCGGTGTCGACAACCGCACATGTATTCATATCATAGTGTGCAAAATCTGGCAGTGGGCGATCGGACGGGCCCAACTTGTGCTCTGACTTTCGTCTTGTATTACCGACATTAAAGATTCGTGCGCCGTGTTGTTGCCAATTCAAGTATCTCAACAACTTTTTAGTGATGTAGGACTTCCCTCTGGCAGGCAGCCCAACCATGACAATGACCAATTTGGCCCCCACGTCTCTGGCTGCAATGTTTCCATCAGGAGAGACAGTTGATTTGGTGAGTCCGGGGATATCCAGAGTAGTTGCTCTAGGTGGAGGCAGGTCGAGCGGCGGGATCGTCCTTGGTGATGACGTACCGGAAGTCAGAGCGGAGGATGGCTCAGAGGTGGTGAATGACGGAGACGAAACCACTGAAACCATTGGAGTATCTGAGGCAGCCCTGTTTGACTTGGTGGTGGCCCCGAGGTAGAAAGAGTTGCTTCTCGACCCTATCACCGTTGGCAAGACCGTCGGCGACGTCTGACCATGCACAGAGATGGAATGCCGCGAAAGCGGCATAGACGCAGCGTGAACACCGGCAATATTCTTCTTGAATCTGTCGCCCATGGTTGACTTTTCAAGTTGAGGCAGGAGGTGACACTGGATTTGTAGCTGTTTTGGTGATTACGTTCGATGACACAAAAAAAATATGGCACTAACCCTTTGTAGTCGATTAGTGTGCAGGGAGGGCAGAAGCACGAGAATGGGGCAACAGGGTAGGCAAGCGCGCAGATGAGGTAGAGAGAAAAAGACGTAGGCGTTGGCGTAAGGGAGTATGTGACAAGGAGGTGGCGATGGGGCAGGGGAACGGGCGATGTAGTAGCCTAGTTGAAAATTCGGCTATTGATTTCTCTCGATTCCTGGGTTTGTGGCAAGTCAGTTGCCAAGGCAAACAAAACCCGCTTTCAATAGTCCTTGCTTTGTTTTTGTAGAGTACGTGTGAGGGGTCAGCAGTGCTCCAGTGGGAGTTTGTTGGTGTGCCAACCTCTGTTTGTTGATTATCGAGTGGGCTCTTGTGGGTCAAGAGCCAGTAAGTAGGGCCACAATATCCCACGTGGACTTCCCAACAGCTTTCTGTCGCACAGATTACTGATAAGATTGATGGGGGAGCGGAGCCTGATGGGAAAGTGAGCCCAGCGATGATGTAGCTGCAATTAGATGAATGAGCAACCGCAATAGTGGATCTCAGTGAGGACTATCCGAATTCGTTATTACATGCCTAAATTTTTATCGGTCTTGTGACTCCATATCTGACCGTGATGGTTTTCGTCCTGTTACTTTTCGTGCACCAAGCCACTACTATCTCATCCCAGTAGTCGCAGCATAAGCTCAACACTGGCAAACGTACACGATGAGGCAGGCAACGCACGCAATAATGTTGGCACGATGCCCCGCCAAAATCCTACAAAGCCCTGCTTTTTCCAAATATCTGCGATTACCGCACGGGAACCACTGTATTTCTGAGCCGCTCCAAACCCGTCTGACTGAACTCTGGTTTTGACTACGTCAATCGGGTAGGACGCCAGCCATAATGCTTCGCCTGCAAGGGCGCCAAACAGCATCAACTTCCATGTAGGGACGTTATCCCTGCCACCATGGCTCGCCGAGGCGTGCGAAATTAGAAATTCGTATGTCAGGAACCAAACACCGTAGGCCTGGGCCTCTCGCAACGCGGTAATTCCAAAGCCGCGATACAGTCCCGCAATGCCCTCAGTGCCCCAAATCTTGCGGATCGCGTCTCGTGGACCAGAATAAGTTCCACTGGTCTGGGTCTGTAAGAGAATCCTCAATTGCTCAACTGGTGAAGTCACCACTGTGTTGACTAGACCGGCGACAGCGCCGGCTGTGTAGAATTGTGGATATGTCAGTTTCGTTGACTTATTGTACTTTTGTAGCTGTCTCTTGGCCTCGTGGAAGGCATAAAACTGAATAGAGACACAGGCCCCGACACCAAACAATGGCGCGGCTGTTCCTTTGTAGAATGCCAGTGGACCTTCATTTTTTAGTGTCTGAGTAAGGGCCTGTACTGGAGAGGAAAACTGACCTGTCTGGGTACGCACCTTCACCAGGTCAAACGGCTGACCAACTAGCACCTGTACAGCACCGCCAACAAAGCCAGCGACAGTATCTTTAACTTTTCGCGAAATTGATGTATCTACCGTGTCAGACATGAAGTATAATTTGATGGATGTCGCGATTCGTCAGTTGTCATCTTGATAACGGCTTTTTTCTCGATTGCGCAATTGCTCGTGGGAGCGCTATTTAGGTAGCGGTTAGACGTGGTGGAAGTTGGACATAGAGAGGAATTAGTAAAGCACCAGAATCTTAGCGGTCCTATGACCTATGTGTTACACCTGTTAATCTCCCATACCGCATGGCACACAATATGAAGCCTGTAACCGCTATTTTGGCAGGAGGCTACGATATAGATGTAGAAGCCCTTTCCGAATCTATGGCCAATGTCTGGACCATTTTTGGCAATGCACCGGCACTCTTTATCACAGCCGCACGCGCGTCAACACGAGCAACAACTGCCAGCTCGCATCTCTAAACACCCAACTAGGGTCGCGCCGCCCATACAGCCGAATTTGGGAACGTCATAACAGTCACCACTTGGCTACGCAGTTTCTCATCAGCACATCACCTGTAACCTAGAAATAATGTCGAGCTTTTTCCAGACTTTGTAAGTATTTGGTGGGTTCAATAGCAAGCCCGTGCTAACAACAGACATCTAAATGGCACCATGAAAACAACCCGCATGGTCAAAAAACCATCCCAGGCACAAAGACCACAGATGCTTCGACAGTATGCTGAAGCAACACTTGGATCTGCATCGCTGAGAGAAGCTGTCCTCCTTCCAGAAGGTGAAGATATCAACGAATGGATTGCCGTGCATGTGGTAGACTTCACAAATCAAGTAAACATGCTGTATGGAGCCATTACTGAGTTTTGCTCACCGCAGACCTGTCCAAAAATGACGGCAACAGAGTCCTACGAGTACCTTTGGCAAGATGGCACAAACTACAAAAAGCCCACTAGGCTTTCGGCACCAGAGTATGTGGAGCGATTGATGCAGTGGTCGCAGGCATATTTTGACGACGCTGCATACTTTCCCACACAGGCTGGTCAGCCATTTTCAAAGGAAGCTCCGTCCGTGTTTCGAAAAATCTTGAAGCGCATGTTCCGAGTGTACGCCCATATCTACTGCCACCACTTTGATCAGATAGTGGAGCTAGGACTCGAGCCCCATCTCAACACATCGCTCAAGCATTTTTGTCTATTCTGCCGTGAGTTTGACTTGATAGATGATAAGGAGTATGCGCCTCTCAAAGAGCTCGTCATCCAGCTCACTGAAGACGATGACTCAACTCCCTGAGAGTAAGTTGGGCATAGCTGGCACCGCTGGCAGGCCGGGGACGTTGCTAGCGTTTTGAGTCTAACGTTTATTATAAATTTGGTTATATATGGTAATGAACAAGTATATGGTATTTCTATGATCACGCCTGGTATATCAGTCGATCCGCAATGTACGTTCGGGCAATAGGTGCGTGGTGACTTCTGTGTGCCCCGCAGTTTGCAGCTGGTAATGGAGAGATAGGAAGCAGGAAAACTAGAGAGCAGTCAGTGGGCAAAAATCCTGCAACGATCAGTGAAAAAGTTCAACGGAAGGATGGTCTGGCAGTAGTCAACGGCATGGCCAACAGAGGGAAGGCTGCACTGAGGCGGCCTGATTATTTCAGCTCTTCCGTGTCCAGCTTGGCTAGTAGTGGACACCGAGCGCGCAAAGTCTCAGTGACGAGCACAGGATGAGACACAAAATGGTACGAAGATAATAAGCAGACATCTTTTGGGTGCAATACTCAGCATAGTTGTATTCTAAAGTAGATATGTACCTTTAATTCAACCGATGCCCGACTTCAATCGTGATAGCGCATTGCACTCACCTGCAAAGGCGCCGCAAGTTGGGGAGGTGGGAGCCTATCAAGACTTCCCACTGAAAACCTGCTGTGAAATTTGGCCCGCACACAGTGAAAACGTTTGACGTGTGAGAACGGGTCAGTACAAATTGCACAAATGTCTCGGTGGATTCCAGATCCGCAATCACTACAGCAACTGTCGCAGGTCCTGCAGGACTCCAGCTCTACCGATGACGCAACAAGAACGCAAGCTAAGCAGGTAAGTATCCTCGAGCTGAGTGCTCACTATAATGCGTAACTTGAATGCCAAGTCAATTGTTTTGTTAAGCAACGCACGCAAGGTTCTCGAGAAAAGTAAATCAATGCTAATATCAGGCACTAGAAAATGCAAGACGGCAAGCAGATCTCGACAGATATCTCGCATTCCTCCTTATCGATGAATCTTCTGGAGCCAGTACACAATTACGTGCCACAGCCGGTCTGATGCTCAAAAACAATATTCGCACGGGTTACCCGAATATGCCGGCAGAGGTTCAAAACTATGTGAAGTCGGTCATCATCGAAGGCCTCACATCCAAGGCCACTTTAATCAGCTCAGTCACGGGAACTGTAATCACGACGTTGCTATCAACAGCGACTCTAAACGGCTGGCCAGAGATTCTTTCACAACTCATCGAGCTCGTTGACTCATCCAACGACGAGTCAGCCAAAGTGGGTGCCATGAACGCGTTGGCAAAGGTATGCGAAGACTCGGCTGCCGCACTGGACAAGGAGTACGATGGCCAGCGGCCACTGTATTTTATGATTCCCAAATTTCTGGAGTTTGGCATGTCACAGAATAGCTCGGCACATGTGAAGGCGAAAGCGATCTATTGCCTGGCTCAGACACTTGAAAGCCAATCGCTACTTTCCCGCATAGACGATTTGCTCGCGCTGCTGTTTGCCAGGGCTGGTGATCAAGAGCCAATTACGAAACGCAACGTATGTGCTGCCTTTGTGGCAGTACTCAAGCAGCGCCCAGACAAGCTTGTTGATCATCTCGATGGCGTTATCAACTTCATTTTATTCTGTGTTCAGGATAACGACGACGAGCAATTGCCTACCGAAGCCTGTGAATTCATATTGGCACTGGCAGAGTCAGAAAAAATTCCAAATGATCTTATTAGCCCACATTTAAGCAAGATCTTGCCAATTATTCTTTCTACTATGGTTTACTCAGAGGTTGAGAGGTTTGTTATAGAGAATCAACAACAGGATGACGAAGACGAGGCCGACAGACCTGAAGATATCAGACCACAGAACGCCAAGTCAAAAGCTAGCCACAATACTAGCAAGAAGGAACAGCAAAACGGCGCTGCAGACGCCTTGGATGAATTGGACGACGAGGATGACGACGAGGAAGATGACGAAGATGAAGATGCAGACGAATTAGAATGGAATCTAAGGAAAGGATCAGCTCAATCCCTCGATTTCTTGGCTATCCGTTTCCCTGAAGAGGTCCTAACTATTTCCATGCCAATTCTCGAGCGCAACATTTCGGATAACGACTGGACGATCCGAGAGGCCGCAATTCTTGCTTTCGGTGCAGTCGCTACTGGTTGTCAATCCCTTGTGAGCCCACACCTTCCGGTACTTATCCCATTCTTGGTTGAGCGCACTCGCGACCAAGAATTGGCCGTTAGACAAATATCATGTTGGACAATTGGTAGATTCAGTGAGTGGTTAGCCCAGGCTGCCGAAGACCAATTGTTCCAGAGCGTGCTAGCAACTCTCCTTAACTGCATGCTGGATAGAAATAAGAAGGTACAAAATAGTGCCTGTTCTTGCCTTGTTGTTTTTACAGATCAGGCAAGAGAGAGACTGGCGCCTTACGTTGAGCCGATACTGAATACCCTCGTTCAATGTTTCCAAAAGTACAAGAGGAAGAATCTCGCCGCATTATGCGACACTGTGCAAACTCTCGCTATTAATGTGGGACATATTCTTGCTGAGCCTCAATATACAAACCTGCTCGTTCCGGCTATTCTTCAAAGGTGGTTCCCGTTGGCTGATGATGATGAGGAGTCCTGGTCTTTAATTGAGACAGTCTCTGTTCTTGCCGGAAGTATTGGTGAGAGCTTTGCTCCTTACGCGGCCCAGAGTTATGAAAGAGCAGTACGAGTCATGCATGACAACCTTATTGCTAAACAAAACGCGTTGACAGACACTACACTCGAAACCCCGGAAAGCGACTTCCTAATCACTACTCTAGATCTGCTTGAGGGCCTTATTCATGGGCTTGGGGGTCATTCGGCGGAGCTGGTAAGACAGTACAATAGCAAATATCCTTTGGTGGAGATGTTGCTAATGTGTTTCCAAGATCCCACTGATGATGTTAGACAATCAGCGTTCGCCCTGCTTGGAGACATGGTTATTAATATTTTTGGTGTTGTAGAGCCCTATGCCAACCAGATTGTGTCGGAAGCATCAGTGCAAATCTATCCGGCAAACAAAACCGGCGTATTTAATAACGCCATGTGGGCAGTGGGTGAAATGTGCCTGAAAATGGAGTCTCGTATGGAGCCGTTTGTCAATGATCTGCTACGAAGGCTTGTGACCGTTCTACAGGCCAAGGCTCTGCCCACCGTGTTGGAGAATGCGGCTATTGCATTAGGAAGATTGGCAAAGGCTTGTCCCGCCCAAGTTGCACCACACCTGGGCGAATTCGCTGGGCTATTCTGCCTTCACATGTTGCCCATCGCTGAGAGTGACGAGAAGGATACTGCATACCAAGGTATTTGTGTCATCATCTGCATGAACCCTCAGGGCTTGGAGGATGGCAATACTCTTCAACACATGATTCATTTACTTGCAACCTATATTGAGCCCAGCCCCGAGCTGCACGATCTTATTGGTAAGGTTTTCGCAGGCTTCAAGTCCATGATCCCTAACTGGGAAGAGAATGTGATGCAAAAGCTACCATCAGATCTGGCTACAATGATCCGCCAACGTTATCATGTATGATTGCCAAGGTGGACTGCGCGATGCGTTCATGACGATTACGCTTTTTTTATGGAGATGAAGTCGTATGGATCAAAGGGCGTCTTCCCATCCCAGTTAATTTATCGCCATGTACCAATATATAGCATTTTTACAACAAATTGCAAGAAGTAAAAGAAAGACATGAGCTCATTTGGGAGCGAGAACAATTTTCCTGCGTGTTAATTCTATCTGCTTTGTTTGCAGGGTCGTCTATTCTTTCTCTTAGGTATTGCTTTAGATTGCAGAATGTCCAGCGGTTCCTCCATCATGCACGTGCACTAAATAGGAAATATAAAATTTATTCCATTATTTGGAAATACTTCTACGGTCACCCACCGATAGCATGCTCTTTCACCCAGCCAATCACTGATATTACTTTTACAACATCGAGTCTATCTAAAACTTCAACAATGGGAGCTCCAGGTGGAAAGACATATATGGGATGGTGGGGTCACATGGGTAAGTAATGATTGTCCCAGAGGCATAATTCTATTCTTTGCTTGAACTAAAACTAACGTAGGTGGCCCTGTTCAGAGATACCTGAGGGTTTACACAGTTTCTCCTCAGGCTCAGAAGCCTCTGGAAGGCGCTTTGCACGCCGCAATCTTCAACACCTTTAGAAGAGTTTCCTCTCAGGCTATTTTCGTGATCGTTCCGGTTGCTACCTACTACTACATCTGGACGAAGTCTCAGAACTACAACCACTGGCTTTACACCAAGGCTGGCCACGAGACTCTCGAGAAATTGATGTAGGCTATCTCTCATATAATCATGTATTAGACTAAAATTTATTTCATTCTGTTTAGCGGTGTCCTATAAATGGTGTGATGTCGCTAGACCTGCCTATTTTGGCATACAGGTTCAACAATGACGCCAATGTCGACCCATCGATATTTATAATAGAATTGTTCCAATCGTGTATAGTATTGACGAAAGTAGACTCCCAACGACTTGTTGCTTGCTCGGCATCTTGATGCCGAGAACCATCGCTGCCTCTGCCCATCCGTTCTTGATCTCAAACCCATCGGCTTCACCAAATCGATTCCCTGCCTCATCTGCTGACTTCTGACATGATCGATCCAAAATTCCAGTCATTGCATCGTGGCCAGCTGGCTGAACTATAAAATGCAGGAGAAAGTATCTCAGTTCAGCATCCAAATCATCAACAACAATGCAGTGGTTCGAATTGGCTATCTTGTTTATCACTACCTGTGAGGCTATGCCTGTCGGAGAGGGCCCTAAGGCTGTCACTGACACCGTCCTTGCCGGTGCTATTGCTACCCCTGTTGCCCCAGTCGTTGTTGCCGACTCGGCTGCTCCAATTACCCCAGCTGCCCCAGCTGTTGCATCCGGCGCTGTTGATGGAGATATTGATGATGGCCCAGATGACGAGCCAGATACAGCTCCTGCTGCTGGCACCCCAGCCACAGTGGCCCCCAAGCTCTACGCTGTCGCTCCGGAGGATCAGCGATTGATGGCATACCTTTCTGACTACTTGAGCAAGGCAGCCAATGGGGATGTTGCTTTCAACTTGGACGGCGCCTTGTCTTCTTACGCTGTTGGTCAAGCACCAGCTGTTGCCACTGGATCTTCTAAGCCTACCACCTCTGATATGCAGTACATGCTCTATCTTGATGCATACATTGAGATGGCTGCTGCTGGCGAGATTCCATTTGATCTTCAGAAGGCTGTTGGTGAGTACCACAGCAACCCTGTTGCCCAGAAGGCTGCCGCTGACTTGGAGAAGAATCTCCATATCAACTTTTTCGACTGGTTCCGCTCTGAATCTTCTGCAAGCAGCGTGAATGCCGGAGGCGACGCTGGATGCGGTTGCGGTGGAAATGGATGTCCAAGATGTGCTGGAGGATACGGTCGCTGGTGGCAAGGGGGCTGCGGTGGAGGCTGCGGTGGAGGTTGCGGCAACTGTTTCATTGCCAACAATGACGATGATAATGACGGCAGTAAGCTTGACACTCTCGATGGCAACGTAGATGATGAGAAGTACCGTCGCCGCCACGGCCGCCATGGTCGTCACCACCGCTACGAAAAACGTGATGAAATCCCAGAGGATGCCGAATTGACTGAGGAGGAGAAGTACCGTCGCCGCCATGGCCGCCATGGCCGCCATGGTCGTCACCACCGCTACGAAAAACGTGATGAAATCCCAGAGGAGGCTGAATTGACTGAGGAGGAGAAGTACCGTCGCCGTCACGGTCGCCACGGTCGCCACGGTCGCCACAACCGCTATGAGAAGCGTGATGAAGTGAAGCCTGAAGTGAAGCCAGCAGCCAAAGAGCCAAAATCCATCCCTAACGGCGGTGCAGGCGCCGAGCCTGAGGATAAAGGCAGAGTTGGCAAGTTGCTTAAGAAGATTATCACCAAAAAGATCGAGCAAAGCCATGATTCAACCTCGCGCAAGGTTGATAAGAACTTTGAACAGAGCTTTGACAAGAACGGCAACAAGAAGTTCGACAACAGCTTTGACAAAACCAAGGTTGACAAGAACATTGAGAAGAGCTTTGACAAGACCATCGACGAGACTAGCCAGAAGAACAAAAACGCTATTCATGGAACCATCATCGAGAACAACCCTTCATTTACTTGTATCTGCGGCGACCCCTCTCACCATGCTTCGACAGAGGACAACGATGATGAGGACGATGAGGACTGTGACAGTGTCCAGAGTGAGGCTCTGAGCAAGTGGGGTGGTAAGAAAGACTCATTCAAGTGCATCACGCTGCTCAGAAACTGTTTCCGCAAGCTTTTTGGATGCGACAGTGGCTGCAACAATGGCTGTACTTCCACCTGCACCTGTGGCAGCGAAGAAAAAGAGACAGAATGCTCTGACAGCTCTGACAGCTCTGAGAAGTCTGACTGCTCTGAGAAGTCTGAACCAACCGGAAGCAAGTGTGGTGGCTGCGGACTCTGCCCTAGCTGCATTTTCAGCAAGAGATCGCAGACTCTAATCAACAAGAGACTCAACCTTGTTGCCAATGCTGTTGACTCTGCTGATATCGCAGGCAGGAAGGTGACCCTCAACGCTGCTGGCGACTTGGTGATTTCTTCTGCTGCTGGCAATGAGCGCTTTGAGGGATACTTGGCAGAGACCAGTGGTCCTCTTTTCACACACTCCAACACCGAGGCCGTAGCCGTTGTTGACTACAACACACAGAAGCTCGGCGTAGTCTCCAACAACGGCTCTCCTTACGTTTTCAACTTTTCAGTTGGCCAGGATGACATTCTCCTTTCCAACGGTGTTGCTCAAGGCACTGCCTGTCCTGGCGCCTCTGATAAGGAGTACACCCTTCACGTTGGTAATGTGCTCTGCAAGGGTGGCATTCCAATCACTTTAACTGCCGAGGCCCTGATCTAAGGAATCCCCTGATCGACCGCAGGCTTACAAAAATGTTTTCCAGAAAAGTTATTGAAAGTCAGATATGAATACATTCTTTTGTTGTTTTGCTCTGCTAAGTTCTCATAGTCCACATAGGTATTCACAAAAACACAAGGTGATAGCATGGCCACTTACACTTTGGAACCAGGGAATCGAGAACAGCAGCGAGGGAGAATAGGAAATACTCAAGCCCAAGGCACTATGCGTACAGGTGAAATCTAACTAATGAGAATCATCGACATAAAACACAAGCCTTCTCGTGCTAATCGCCTTGATTTCAGCCAAGACATAACTTTTGTTTTCGTGGATTATGGAACGGTTAAAATAATTATAGCACAGATATCATCGTCACTCCAGTTGTGTTCACTTTAGTAGATCACTTTTGTGGCTGCACATGCGCAGCTCTTCATTGCGTCGTCAAAATAAAATATCGGTAAGCACAACATTTACTCCTCGTCAATGAGACCCTTCTCAGAAACATAGATACCGTCCAAGAACTTACGGATATCCTTGTTTCTGACGAGACAGCTCTGGTGAATGTCAGCAGCAGTCTGGGAGACATCGTCAACAGAGATACCAGAAAGGATAAGCTCGTCCTTCTGGGCAGTGGAGATCTCAGCAGTGACACCCTCACGGAGGGTGACAGTTCTGACACGCTTGTCACCCAAGAAGTTTCTGATCTCAACAACCTTACCACCATCAATCAAGTTAACGTTGATGGGGAAATGGGCATAGACGTATCTCATCTTGTACTTGTAACCCTTGGTGACACCGGTGATCATGTTCTCAATGAGAGACTTGACGGTTCTGAGAGTAGCAACCTGCTTTCTGTCACCATGGTAGATGGTGAGCTTGACAATGTTGTCCTCACCAGCCTCGAAAGAGACATCGACGTGACGGAAGCTCTTGGTAAGAGTACCCTTTGGACCAGTAACGGTGACGATTCTGGACTCAATCTCAAGTTTGACGCCCTCTGGAACTTCCAGGGTCTGCTCAGAAGAAATGTATCTCATGCTGTTCTGATGTGTGTGGTTGTAGAGTCTTGAATTTCAGCCGTTGAGTGTATGAAACCGGAGGACACATGAGTGGGTTGGGACTGTGACTGTGTTTTTGGTGTGCCCTAGCCAAAGGATGTATGCGATTATGCAGAGGGAATTTGGGAGTTTGTTTTGGTACTGTCCGCAGTAGGGGTAGCTCGGACCTAGCGGGCCCTCGTACGGCTGATGGGCGCCGTGAGGCGGTGGAGGGTGTCCTGCAGTACCTACTACGTGTTGGAGAGCAGGACAAGTACAGAGCACTGGCTTGCGATAAAAAAATACAGCATCATATCCAAGTTGACAAGTCTAGAGAATGTCGTCTACTGAAGGCGCTAAGGCACTGACTACGCCAGCGTCTGTATCCGGCGTGTCGGGTGCTTCAGGTTCATCCGTCTTTGAACGCGCAATCCAAGCGTGGAATGAAATTGGACTGTCAGCGCTCCAGAAACAGCTAGATGAGCAAGGTGTGCAGATTATGGAGAACCAAAAAGACTCCTTAATTGGCCGTAAGGAGCTCGCTACAAGCACCAAGGCGTTCAGGAAACTCGAAGACGCAGACAAGCTTTCAGAGATCAAAGGGTTGCTCAAATCATATCAGACGGAGATTGATAATCTTACGAAACGCGGGAAATATGCTGAAACCTCGTTCTTAACTGTTTACAGACTATTTGCAGAAGCTCCCGATCCAATCCCTCTTCTTGAGGCCTCAGTTGATTCCGTTGGTGCTGCCTCAGATGCCAGTAAACTCGCCTCTGAGAACGCAAAGCTGCAAGAACAGCTCGCTAAATACGCTGATTATGAAGTGGTCAAGGCAAAGCTGATAAAGCTGGAAATGGAACAATCGTCAAACATTGCATCCCGTGTTGCTGCAAAGGAAGCAGAGATGCGCGCGCTGCTTGATGAACAGCGGAGAAACTGGAACTCTGAAAAGGAAAGCCTTCAAAAGCAAGTGGAGGAAATGAGAGAGGACCTTAAGGATGTAAAGGTGAACTACGAGGTCGCTAAAGCTCAGCTATCTGTCGCGGAATTATCTGACGACAGAGATGCCTCACAAGCAGCTGCGTCCAAGATAGCTGAGCTGGAAATGACCATGTCCGACCTTCAGAGAGCGAACAGAAAGGCTTCTGAGCTTGAAGAGCGTAATCTACAACTCAGAACAGAACTGGAGACGGCTAAATCTGAGGCAAAAATCGATGAACTCAAAAACGATTTCGAGGAACATATCTCTTCTTTGGAGAGTGAGAATGCAGTTTTAGCGGCTAAGCTCTCTTCACAGAGAGCAAATTCTGACCGTCGTCAGAACGACAAAGACAAGCAATTGGAGTCTCTGGAACGCGATCTACATAGACGAAAGACAGAGGTTGAGACGCTGCGCGCTCAGGTGCAATCACAGGCTGACTATGAAGAGGTCAAGAGAGAGTTGAATATTTTTAAAAGTATTGAGTTTGACGAAGGAGATGGTGAGGAGACGTCTTCAACATCCACATCTACACTTGAAAAACAATTATTGGCTAGGAACAAGAAGCTTACTAGTGATGTGACAGTTGCTCGTGTTTCGATTCAAGAACTTGAAAGGGCGGTGGAACAGTACAAGGACAAAGAAGCGACTTTGCAAGCTGAACTGGAAAGATCCAGGAGACTAAATCAGAACTTGGAGGACGATATCATGAAGGTTCAAACAACGGCCGGTTCTGACACTTATTCTGTTATTTCAGGTTGGCCAAAGCGAGCTCCTACAACAAGCGGACGTGTGTCGCCAACTACATCGATTCTCGGCGGTCGTTCTGGCCGGGAGACTGGGCCGAACGCTGCTCCAGTTGATAATGACATTCTCAAAATCATTACCCAGCAAAGAGAACGATTAAGAGAAAGAGTCGTTGAACTTGAAGAAGAACAGAAGAAGAACTGGAATCTCATCACCAACTTGAGACGCACAGTGGACGAGATGAAGCGCGAGAACATGGAACTCTATGAGAGGTCCCGCTATCAGAACAACTTCTCCGGCAAAGGGGGCAACAGCAGCAGCAGGAGCATCATTGAAGAAAAGTACAAAAATGAGTACGAGGAGGCAATCAGTCCGTTTGCCATTTTCAAAGGAAAGGAGAGTGAGAGAGTCCTGTCAAAGCTGGGGCCTCTTGAAAGAATTGCCCTGTCATTCTCGCGGTTTGTGTTGACTAGTCGACTCACCCGAAATATCTTCGTTCTGTACTGCTTAGGCTTGCATATCTTACTGGTTGTGATTCTTATGAATGAAGCAGCGAGTTCAGGATCGCCGGCTACGATCCAGTCCACTCGAACTGGGTCTTAACCTGAAAAAACTCCACTATATTATAGTCAAATATGTCCGCAGTCGGAACTATTTATCATACATCATTTTATTATCGACGATATTTTCATATAGGTAAACTTCGTCAATGCCATTAAAGCACGACTGATGCCAGACGACCCAGCTTATTTATGCTGAACCGATGAACATACTTTTTGGTGGGGTCAGGGGGTAATAATAAACTTAGGCAGAGTCCTCAACAGACTTCTTCTTGGCAACGTAGATAGCACGCTGTCTTGGGTTGAGTCTCAGAAGAGAGCTCTCCTTAGCCTTCTCAATCTTCTCCTCCTCCTCAGCAAGAATCAGCTCAATGTGGCATGGCGAAGCAAGGTAAGCGTTGGCACGACCGTGAGCTCTGTAAGTTCTACGTCTCTGCTTTGGAGCCTGGTTGACCTGGATGTGCTGGACGACGAGAGCATCAGTGTCGAGTCCCTTGGCGTCAGCGTTGGCGACAGCGTTCTTGAGCAGCTCAGTAACGTGCTTGACAGACTTTTCTGGCCATCTGGCCTTGGTAAGACCCCACTCCTTAGCCTGGGCAGTTCTACCAATAGAACCGGCATGCTTTCTGAATGGAATGGCTCTCTTGTGAGCAAGAACAGCCTCGTAGTAGACGAGCGCCTTGGAGACCTTCCAGCCCTTGATGGCGTTGGCGGTCTCGTAGGTGTTCTTGAAAGAAGCTCTGATGAAGGATCCGCGAGCAGAAGCCGACTTGGCTGGGTTCAATGGTTTCTTGGAGTATCTAGCCATTTTTTTGGATGCTGGTTGTAGGCTTGTAACAGTCGACGTATTTGTTTGGTCGTTACGGAGGTTACAATTTTCCAACATTCAAACCCTAGGGTTGGGACAATGATGTACTGCATGTACGTTTGAGGTTTGGGATAATGTGTTCACATCACCCGTAACTCAAATGATGTCCATTGCATTATCCACTGCTGGGAAAATTTCACTTCTGAAATTTTTTTTCTGGGTGAACAGAAAATCCCCGAAATCTCTACAACGACATCTACATATCACTACCCACATACAATCTTATAACAATGGCTTTTGCTCCAGGTGGACGTGGTAGAGGCGGTGCCAGAGGAGGCGCCCGAGGTGGTTTTGGTGGCGCTGGCCGCGGTGCTCCAAGAGGAGGCGCCCGAGGTGGCTTTGGTGGTGCCAGAGGTGGTGCCAGAGGTGGCTTCGGTGGTGGCCGTGGTGGTGCTCGCGGCGGTGCTAGAGGTGGCCGTGGTGGTGCAAGAGGTGGTGCCAGAGGTGGCGCTAGAGGCGGTGCCAAGGTTCTGATTGAACCTCACCGTCACGCCGGTGTATTTATTGCTAGAGGCAAGGAGGATCTCCTTGTTACCAAGAACTTGACCCCAGGTGAATCTGTATACGGCGAGAAGAGAGTTTCTGTTGACGTTCCATCCAAGGAGGCTGACCAGCCTGCAACCAAGATCGAATACAGAGTCTGGAATCCATTTAGATCCAAGCTTGCAGCCGGTGTTTTGGGAGGTTTGGATGATCTCTACATTGCTCCAGGCAAGAAGGTTCTGTACCTTGGTGCTGCTTCCGGTACATCTGTTTCTCACGTTGCTGATGTCGTCGGCCCTGAGGGTGTTGTTTACGCTGTCGAGTTCTCGCACCGCTCCGGCAGAGATCTCATCTCTATGGCCAAGAAGAGACCCAATGTCGTCCCAATTATCGAGGACGCCAGACATCCACAAAAGTACCGCATGCTGCTGTCAATGGTTGACGTTGTCTTTGCTGATGTTGCCCAGCCTGACCAGGCCCGTATCATTGCGCTCAACTCTCACATGTTCTTGAAGGACGGCGGTGCTGTCATTATTTCCATTAAGGCCAACTGTATTGACTCCACTGTCGACGCCGAGACCGTCTTTGCACGTGAGGTACAGAAGCTGAGAGAGGAAAGAATCAAGCCACTTGAGCAGCTGACTCTCGAGCCTTATGAGAGAGATCACTGCATCGTTGTGGGTAAGTACATTCGCGGCGGAAAGTAAGGGGGCGATGAATTATTTGGCATGGAGAATAGGGACAATAATGTCTATAAAATAGTTTGTATATTGATTTATCTAATGTACCTGAAATGAGGTGAATTTGAGTGACAGGGCGAAGCCGCCCTGGATATTTTGTTAGTGCCGGTCTGCAGAGAACTTCGCGCTCGAGCGCTGGGAGTCATCGACTTGTCAATGACAGCCCTGCTCTTCGACAGAACCGAGATATAGACAGCACGTAGAAAAGCATGGAGAGAAAGTGAAATTTATAAAAATTAAATGCAATATCACTCTTAATACGCAAACCTAATAATCTTCAAGAGATTATCCTCAATCCGCGCTGGTGGCCGTTTTGTAGGTTCACTTCGCTACCTTTGCTGCAGCCGCGTGCTATCTCACATCTCTCCAACTTCACTAATGAGACTCTCCGTGGCGGTACTTTCGCTAGCGCTGTGCGCAACTGCCGATGCTCTCATAGATTGCAAGCCTAAGGTAGACGGAATCCAGTACGACCTGACGCCACTCTCAGGTCTTCGTAAACTATCCACATCGGCAGTTACACCGCCCTCTACTATCAACACCACATGGTACCTAGACCTTTGCGAAGCTCTGGATAAGCCAGGGGATGTCAGTCCCTTCTGTCCTGAAGGAACTCAGTTCTGTGGTATCAAGTCTGCTACTGTCGGGGAAACCTCTCTCGTCCTAGAAGTACTACCTGTCGGTCACGAGACTGACGACAACAAATCCAAGAGCAAAGTCACGACTGATGCCGATGGCATTATCGTTTACCTCGGTGGTGACAAATGGTCGGATGTAGAGCTGAAGACTCAGATTAAGCTCGAATGCCCTAGCAGCGGAACAGGGGACGAAACTCCAACGCTGAAAAGCTTTGACGCCACCACGCTAGAACTGCACTGGCTGACATCTGCTGCATGTGCCACTGGAGAAAGGCCACCGGCCAAGGATCCAGAGGAAGGAGGCGATAAGGATGGCGAGAGTCCTTCGAGCGGCGGTGGCTTTTTCAAGTGGCTCTTTATTATTGCGTTTATCGGAATTGTCTGCTACGTTGCGCTGACTGCTTGGATTAATTACACTCAGTACGGAATGTCTGGTGTGGAGTTACTTCCTAACTCTGATTTGTTTAGAGATGTTCCCTACTTACTGAGAGATTTCGCTCGTAAGATCGCCGCGACCTTCACCGGTGGAAACCGCGGAGGATACAGTGCTGTTTAGTGCAACACTATAGTATATACCGGAGTGTGCTATGCGGGTTCCCGCTGCCACAGTGTTTATTGATATATAGATTGGTGAGACCCCTTAATGCAAATGACTATTGAGAATAAGGATCACTCACCAAGTTCTAGAGGAGTACCAGATCATGACCAATGGTGCAAAATGTGACAAAATGTAACGTGTGAACCTGGGCTGTCTATCGCTTCTGAGTCAGCGAACTTAAAGCTCCCGTCACGTTCTGTATCGTGGTTTCCAAGTACACCTGCTTTTTCTTCAAAGCCTCCGTGTTATCCTTAATTGCCTGCTCTTCCTTAGTAACAGATTCGGCATAGGCCTCTTTAGACGTTCTAATGAACATTTTGCCTACGCCTTGCCAGATTGGTGTTTTCTCATCAGCGCTATCGTTAAGCTCCTTCAGTGAGGCAGCTGAGAGTCGCAGATTCGAGGCATTTTGTAGTTGCTGGGCTTTCACAGCATTGAGTTCTGCTTGGGCATCGCCCAGCTTTTTTTGCATATCATTAAAAGCAGCTTCCATTTTGAATTGTTTAGCGAGCTGTTTGGAGACTGTCCATGTTCATAGCCCGCTATATTACAGGTATATTTCAACAGCTGGGCACATCGGAATTGATGAAATTACAGCACCACTGTATCCATCATGTTCAATAGAAGGCTAGTACAAGTGGCAATTGCTAGACCTTTGATCGTGCCACTGACTCGTGCCTGGATCGGCACCAGATTCTATTCCCTTGGTGTTGATACATCTGTCGAATCAAACGTCCAGTCAGAGGCTAACAGAGTCGAAAAGACGTTGGAAAAGTTCTGGGAAAAGGTTACAGTACAAAAGGAAGCAAACGGATTAACTATAAGACTCGATAACAAGCCACTCAAGACCCCCGAAGGCAACAAATTGGTGATCCCATCTCGAAAGTCAGTCCTGGCGCATCTCATTGCTCAAGAGTGGACTGTTCTGCCAGAACTAAAAATCAAAAGCCACCAATTGCCCCTCACCTCCATCTCGGCGAGAGCTGTGGATCTCTCACGTGCAAATTTCGAGAAGGAGAGAGACATTATTATCAGCAGATTGTTACCATATCTAGATACTGATACTCTCTTGATCTTTGCTCCTCGCACCGATTGTGATGGGACGCTGAGAATCGCTCAAGAAGAGCAGTACAGACCTGTGATTGAGGCAGCCCAGGAGTTTTGGGGTGGGGTGAAGCTGTCAGATCTTGATACAGATGTTGTTCTTTATGGCAACCATCAATCTGAAGAAACCAAGGCAAAGGTCATTGCCTGGCTGAAGTCCCTTGATCCGTGGCAATTGGTTGCTGTGGAGAGAGCCACGATGACGTCAAAGTCCCTGATCACGGCCATGAATCTCGTTAGAGAAAAAATTACAGCGGACGCCGCGGCCGATCTGGTGAATCTCGAAGTGATCCATCAGACTCGCCAGTGGGGAGAGGTTGAGGACACCCATGACGTTGATCACCATGACCTTCGAAGGCTGCTCGGAAGTGCGTTAATACTTGCTCATGATAGCTAGAGGAATTGTAAATAACATAAATATACAGACAGTCTTGAACATAGAAATAAGATAACATTAATCAAGATAACGATAAGGTGTCGGGAAGCCCATCTTTACCGTCAATTGGCCAAGTGAACGTGTTGAGCCAGTCCAGGTCCAGCATAGGATCCATTGATGAGAAAGATGAAGGATATGCTATGGGCTGGCTCTGACCAGTTGGAGCTCCAGGGGTCATGGCTAATGGACTTGAGACTTGCGGTTCGCCGTTGCGTTGGGCCGGACTTGGATTAGTGAGGTCGGATTTGACAGATGGATGGTCAGTAGGAAGGGAAGATGTAGGCGGACTTAGTTCTCTACCATGCCTATCAAGTTTGGCTGTCTCTGTAAAATGGAAACGGTTAACCTCATTAGATCCATGGTCAATACCAGCCTTGAGCATTCGCTCTTTGGTAGCTGATAGATTCAAGCACAGAAGGTGATTGAGTGATTTTAGAGACCAAAGAGATTCCTCAGCCATCTGAAATCTTCCATCCTTTACGAGATATTCCAGATATTCAACCGCCTTTTTGAACAAGGCCGAAAGCTCTGGAATATCATATCCAGTATATACTAAGATCAAGGAGCACAAGGCTGGCTCAAAAATGGCAGACAAAGTGGTGGGCCAGGGTGTTGCAAGTTGGTTATGCTCATGTAGAAATCCAACAAGCTCAAGTAGTCCTTTACAAGCTTTTACCAGGATGGGACGATCAGCTTTATGCACTTCCCACTCAGTCTTCAAGAGCCCAAAGAGAGGGCGGACATAAATAAAGACCTGGCATAAATAGTAGTTGATTCTAACCTGAGCAATCAACGATGAATCAACGTTTGCAATGAATTTGGGTCTGTTAAAGCCCATTCCCAAGCTTTCAAGTAGAACGGCATGGGCATCAAGCTCGGACTGGCATGCTTCGATAACAGATGCCTGATTGACACCACCAAGGTTGAGTTTCAGCGGTGCCAGAGCAACAGCAAGCTTCAGCATTGCAAACGCGGGAAGTGATAGCCATGTATCATCAACATACGTTGCAGGGATATACATGTGAATACTGTCATCATTAAAGGTGAATGATCGGCCTTGCGTGACACCAAAGAGATGGTCCATCGTATAGCAACACCAGAACACCCGTCTTCGTTTGAGTTTTTCATAGTCATCTGACTCTCGAGAGTACCAGATGGGCAAGGTGAGGCCGAGGGCTTCCGCCATGCGAAGACCACTACCAAGCGCCATGTAGGTAGAAGATTGCCTATGGGCGACACGAAGATACATTGCAATTAATAACCATCCTTGTACAATCTCTATCGCCTCCCATTCAAACGAGTACGCCTGAATGACGGCATGCGCACTTTCAAAGAGAGACTCTTCAAGGCCCTGATCCCAAATCTTGCCTTCCCTGATTTCAGTGAAGCGCATAGCAGTGGCACAGACCACATCTAGCATTGCGACAAAGAGTCGTGACTTCTCACTTTTTTGACCGTACAAAAATTGTTGTAGTTGTGAATAAAACACTGGCTGATGAAGGATGGAAAAGAGTGGGTTGATCATGCGGAAATAGTAATCAACAAGATATTTTGTCGTTTCAGCATCAAAATGATGATGTATTTCAGGGACAGCTCGCTGCGACAGGTAATGGCCACCAGACATGTTCCACGAATAGGATTGGATTCGTGGCACAGTTACATCAGTTCGCATTCTTTGAGGAAGAGCATCATAAAGAGTCTTGCCAAATTGGTTTGGTAATAGGGACATGTACCGCCGCGAGAACCGTTGTTTCTTAACGACACGGCCATCAGGAAGGGTTAAGCCATTCGAGCTTCGAGACATAGAGGGCGAAGGTGGTCGATCGGGGCCGTCAGTTCGCATTGCCGGCACGTCCTTTGCAGACGTTCTCGCTGTATCTGAACGATTAATATTGTTACCCACATTCCCGATATTGAATGCATCTTCTAGTTTCTCCAACCGTTGCCAGAGTTTCTCAGTGTCGACTGGTTCTTTGACATTTGAATATTGACATTCCGTTCCTGACTTGAGACACCTACGACAGGGCATTTCACCATCGCATTTCGTCTTCTTGCTCTTACAGCGATCGCATGCTCTTGCAACCCTTACTCTTTCTGGCGATCTCGACCTTTTACCGGTCATCCTGGCTTAAGCACGACTGAGCAAGCTCTGCTATCAATCGGAAACTCAGCTAGCCGGGATATTCTCAATCTCTTCAGTTGATATACCCTGAATATTGAGGACTTTTAATATTGTAATTTCTCAATTCTGTTGGTGCCGAAATGAAAGGACTGTCGAGCAATGACTGTTTGGATTCATAAGGCGAGATCCGGACTCCAATCCATGCGCCGTCCAGCCGGGATGTCAAATAAACGAGAGTGCAGCAACTGCATATAGAAAGCGTTCAAATCAAGACTGCAAAAAAAACAAAGAAGCACGCAAGTCATGTTAAGACACTGCTAAAAATATCAATGACCCACGTCAGTAACTCTTGGAAATTGGCGTCTTTTTGCAAGGGGCCTGCCATGCCGGGGGCGAACATCACTTAGGTACAGCACAGTCTGTGACGCACAGACTCTCACTTAAGCGGCATCGGAGATAAAACGCATATCAAATCTTGAACCTTAAAACGACACCTAAAAATAAAATAGATAAAATATACCATCAATTACTCCTCTTCGAATGAAACATAGAGCCCTCCCTTTTTCATTGTAGTCACCTTGAAGACAACGGGGGCAGGGTACTCCGGTGATTCGTGAAGTGTGATGCTCGTGAAGTTTTGAACCAGTCTAACAAGCATAAAGGATGCCTCATTAATGGCAAGTTGCTGGCCGAGACACACTCGAGGCCCACCGTTGAAAGGTAAATAAGACCACCCGGGCCTCAGACCCTCACCCCAGCGTTCAGGGCGGAAAACAGTTGCGTCAGACCCATATACCTCCTCTGATCGGTGAAGGCAGTATGTTGAAAAGACAACATCATCACCCTTCCTAATGAGGACCGGCTCGTCTCCATTTGCCCCTCCTCCGCGGGGAATCGTGGTGTTTTTCGCAGCGGTGCGAAAGTTGACGGTTGGTTGAGGGTAGAGTCGAAGTACTTCATCGATGACCCAGGTTAGATACTTCATTCCTTTAAGTTCATCAAAGGTTATCGGGGTAGATGGTTCTAATCCAACAGTGTTTGCTACCTCATCCCTAAGTGTTTGCCAAATACCGGGATTGCGCGCAAGTTCAAACACAGCCCACGATATTGTGAGAGCAGTGGTATCGCGTCCAGCAAGAAGAATACTACCCAAATGCATGGACAGCTCGACAGGATCCCTTTCTTGTTCAACCAACGAGTAAAGCAGAACATAGCGTTTCTCCAGTACTTTTTGGATCTCCTCTTGAGACAAACTCAGAACGTGTTCCACTGGATCAGCGAGAAAATCGTCAACCAATTTGATATTCTCTTTCAAATTACTATTTCGAAGGGACCACTTGGACGCCCCAAACGATCGTTTGGAGAAGTATTCATTCAGGTCATCAACGGCGTCACCAAACTTCTCTGCCTTTTCTGACGCCCCGCCTGGTACAAGGAGCCCAGGGGAAGTTCCAATCATAAGTTCACAAGTTACATCCAGTGTGAATCTTGGCAGCAGCCACTGTACATCAAAAGGTTCGCCCTTATGATCTTTCACTCTATTGATAAAGTTGTTGACATGTACCTCCAAGTAATCTACCTTCTTCACCTCTTCTCTGGCAAAAGAGGGACGTTGGATAGCCCTAAGATGCTTCCACCGTAGACCATCAGCAACGAAGATACCAGTTCCCAGTAGAGGTTCAAAGATCTTTTTCTTTCCCTCCTGTGTAAACTCAGCGAATTGAGTGACAAGAATTGCCTTCAAGTTAATAGGATCAATTGTATATGTTGTGGTATTATTCAAAAGTACTGTGACTCGGTACGTTGAAGTCTTGGACTTGATATAGCGATTCCTGACTATTTCAAGGATATCTCCGTTCTTTAGCCCTGCAAGACTTTCTTTGATGTACGGTATATTCAGGAATCCTGATTCGATCTGATATGGTTCTCCAACTCTGAGTCTTCTGGAGAGATATCGGACGTATAAGTAATCCAGCACGTAGTACAATGCAGGTAACCCAACTACAAGAAATGGCCAGATCATTGTCAAAGCAGCAGGCTGGTCTCTCAGGATATTATATGTGCGATGGGAGGGTGTTGTATCACCCTTCTAGCTTTGGAATAGCAGGTGGCAATTGCGTCAGGCAGCTCCACTGGACGGAAAGTAAACTGAAGCAGATAATTAGGACAGATAGCGCACCCTAGTGTGTGGGCATCATATGTAGTCATCTATCAGTGCATATCTATGTGGGGGCAGCAGGGGATCGCATGGCATGCAGAGACAAAGCCTTCCACACCAGCACATTTTAACATACTTGATTGATATGTCATCCTATATCATAGTTATTATACCATCGTGTAACTCGGATAGCCTTATCCGTTGAGCAGTAATTGAATCTTTCATCTGGCCCATCCTTCCCGAGATCCTTCACGCCTTAGTGGGGCAGTGGCGAATTGAGAACGGCCAAATACCGCCGCAAACACAGCTCCCCGACGATATGAGAGTAAACTTTCGTTGGTTTTATGCTAATTCTTACACTAAATCCACTGAAAAAGTCTCTATAGCAAACTCTTGGTCTTGTATTCTTTCAATAGAGCAATGGCATCCAGCGCCATGCCATATCCACTCTGATAACCATAGCCACCGGCACCAACCACATGAATCAAAGTCTTACCCTCAAAGTTTTCTTTCTCAATTCGCACTCCACCTTCGCGATACGGGCGTAATCCGGCACTCTCTCTCAAAACAACAGGCTCTGGTTTGCCTGCGAATGGCGGGGTGCGCATGATACGTTCCATGATGTTGACAGTTTCATATCCAAAGACATCGCCAGTTTCTCTGTGTGGTTGGAAATATCCACCACAAATGACAGTGCCACCAGAATATGGCCGCGGAATGATATAGGTGAACTCAGCAGAATCGCCGTACATGTAGTTCTCATGGACATCTGGCGCATGCACGAGTATCACCTGCCCTCGGACCGGGTACACTTTGGAATCTTCAACACCCCCAAGTGATCTCGATCCCAAAGCTGTGCAATTGAAGACCGCGCTTGTATTTGCACTATAAGCCTCACGAATGTGGGACAGCTTTCTGCGAACAAATGTGACCCCCTGTGATAACAGAAAATCCATGATGAACTTGCAAAACTTTGGAGAATTGAAGTTTATAGCCGTATAATTGACAGTCTGTGTCTCCTCATTATATTGAAAGTCTTTGACATAGCTTTTCCAGGATGCAATTTTCCTTGTAGATGGACCCAATTCTACTCCGTCGACGCTAGCTTCTGCAGGAAGCAGCTCTACACCCATCTTCTCGGCACCAAATCTAGCCATGAGCTTGGGGATATTGCAGTAGGTTAGCATATCGTGTCTAAGAGAAGCATCGTCGTCTCCACTGACGCAAGAGAAGTTTGCACCTGCAAAGGGAGAAGCATAGTGCGTCGATATATCCCCAGGTAGGTGTTCAGCTAGGAAGGTGATCTCAGCACCACTGACGCCTTTGAGAACAAGCGCTAGTCCGGTGTAAAGACCAATAATACCAGCGCCTACAATAACAATCGAGTCAGACATATGTAATGGTGCGTGTCGAACTAGACTGATCTGTTGCTTAACCGGCAGATAAGGAGTAACTGCACTATCAGCGGAAAAGTGGAATTCTGCTTGGGGTGGTGGGCGAGTGCGACAGTTGAGTCATTTGCGATAAGCATTTGTTATATCTTGAAGTGGATAGCTTGTATGATGGACAAAGGAATGTACTTAACTCAGAATAAGGTCATTGGAACCTCTTCAGATGGAACTGAGGTTTGACCCAGCCTCGCACTGTTGGACATTTATTGGCGAAGCGAAGGCGCTAGGGTTCACTGTCCCAGGAGTGGAGCTAAGGGCGAAGTTCATCCGGCAAACGTGCATTGACTGAGTGGAAAATGACCCCCAGTAAACAATCCAACCAAAGAATCCCAATAGTGGTCATTGCAGGGGAGTATTTTCTTCTCATGGAATAGTTCTGTTCTCCTCTACATGTTACGTCACCGTATATGCGGTTGCAATGCTGTATCGTAACAGCTCAGTCTTAACGCAGGGAAGCAAGTGGCAACAAATAAAGTTTATTGAGAAAAAACGATAAAGTCATCAACAATAAGTTAATCGCGCCGAAAGGAACAGAATCTCGTTTGTAACTTGTATCGTCAGGACTCTTGATGTCTGTTTATGCGATTTCCTGCAGGTTCTCCCGTTCCCATCGCAAAAATGAAGACGTGGGGCTTCCACGGTCCCTGCGCAAACAAGCTTCGAGGAGACTAGTCCAAAAATGGGAACTTGAGCAGACACGTTCCGTCTTTGTCACACGAGTGGCTAAGAAAAATTTGTGACTCGCATCACTCTCATCAACTAACACTGATAATCGCCAAGAAAGGCGTGGAGGCCGCTTTTCCTCTCAAGATAAAAGTCTGCCAAGAACCGCGAACCGCCGTCAACAGCGACACACCATTTTCGGACATTAGGGCTCCACAAACAGCAAACACCGATTTGTGCATCTCAAAACATTTGACAACAATTATCAGGCACCGACAGCTGTAAAACAATGCTCTACGTTGTTCACCATTGGTGGCTGCCTCTTATTTCATGTGTAGTATGGTGGGGGATGCTACTAGCCATGCTCGGCTGGTGGGTTGCTCAAGGAAAGCCAGTGTATGGGTATATGGAGCAAACTCAGAAATTCGCCTATATCTCTGATATTGGTGCTACAAAACTTCAACCGCTCTTTATAGCTGGTGCAGCTACACAAGCGCTCTTCTATATTCTCGCTCTAATCTCTGAGCGATATCTGCGACATGCTGGAAGGTTGCTACCGAACCACAGAAAGACGGAGAAAGTGTTGTCTGGAGTGGCCATCTTCTGGGGAGCGATTGGACAAATAGGTATCATCCTCGTGGCGTGCTTCAACTGTCATTACTTCTCCAGAATTCATTATGCGATGCTACTCGTCTTCCTCGTGGGCATGGCCCTGTCGATCGTGGCACAGACTGTCGAGTTCTTTTTCCTCGACAGGAACTACACCAGAGTTCGAACCCTGCGATGGTCATATGCATTCAAGATTCTATTTATTATCGTTGCGATTATCCTAGCCATTCTCTTTGGCGTTTTTAACGTTAGCAAGAACAAAAAGCTCAAGGATCCTTCTGCCGCCATTGAATGGGCTCTCGCGTTTTGGTACGGTTTCTACCTACTTGATCTCATGGTGGACCTTATCCCTGCCGCATCAAAAGAGAAAGGTGCATTTCACGAAAACAATCCGTATCTGAGACATCGAGGGCCCGGCGAGGCGCACATTTCGCCTCACGAGATCGAAATGGAGAAGAGTGAGGATTCGTCGCTGGCTGCCAGGTCAAATGCAACCCAGGACCGAAGTTACCGTCAACAGACATCCACTAACTTTTAGAATCTATATTGCAGGTCCTTGCATAGAATAACAATGGAATATAATTATACACTTACTTATCAATAAAAGCGAACTGTAATCAATTGGCTGCCAGAAGGATCACCAAGGAATATTAGGCTTATTCCTGTTCCTGAAATAAGCTGGTTTCTGGTTTACCCTCTCCGGCAGCCTTGTCCTCAACAATTTCCTCAGAAGGGTTGACCTCCACTACTGGAGTGTCAACAAGCGTCGCATCGACTGGGGCTTCTTTTTTCGCAGCAGCATCAGCGACTTGCTTTTCAGCTTCTGCCACTTCCTCAACTGGTGCATCAGACTTCTTCACATCAACAAAGTCTTCATCGAAACCATGGAAGGTGGTATCGATTGGCTTTCCTGTAGTCTTGGCGCCAACCTTGTCAGAAGGTTCACTTGCCTTCTCCTCAGAGGATCTACCAAGGGCGGCCTTAGCAGCGGAAGCAGCCGTTGCCGCCGACGTAGAAGACTTGTCAGAAGGAGTCTCCAGTGCCTTCTTAACCTCCTTCTTCTTGGTTGAGAGCGATCGCTTAATCTTTGAGAACGACTTCTCCAACGATGAAGGCTTGTCGGCTTGTACACTCTTCTCAGTGGGCTCAGCCTTCTGAACTTTCTCAGCCTTCTCAGCAACTGGAGAAGAGGATGCAGACGTGACCTCAGCAGTAGCAGCAGTAGAAGAGTTGTTAGAAACACTAGTGGCAACACTAGCACTAGCTCTACGGATCTTCTTCAACAATCCACCAATTGAGCCTTTGCTTGGTGACTTGGACGACGACTCCGTTGGAGAAGCTGGAGAAGAGGTGGCTTCTTCGACACTTGTAGTGTTAACAGCAGGCACAGTAGTCTCAGCTTTGCCCTTGCCCTTGCCAGCAACCTCCTCTTCAACAGGAGTTTCTGTCTCTTCTGGGATATAAGGGGTCGCAGGAGCTTTGGAAGAACCAGCTACAGGGGTCTGAGCAGCAGCAGCAGCAGCAGCAGCCTCAGCCTCTTCAGCACTCGTCAGTGGTGGACTGACATGGACATCATCTTTTACAGCTGCACTCTCAGAGCCCTTGGCAGCAACAGCAGCCTCAGACTCTTCAGCGCCAGTCAGTGGTGGACTAATATGAACGTCATCTTTTACGGCTGCAGCTTCGGAGTTAGCAGCAGCGGCAGCAGCTTCGGCCTCTTCAGAACCAGACAGAGGGGGAGAAACGTGAACGTCGTCTCTGACAGCAGCTGCTTCGGCGCTTTTAGCGGCTTCAACAGCAGCAGAAGACTCATCGGCAGTGACGTTGGCAAAATCAACACCAGCATCTGCCTCGGCCTTCTTAGCAGCAGCTTCAGCCTTTTCGGCAGCCGCCTTAGACTCGGCGGCCGCTCGGGCCCTAGCCTCAGCTTCCGCCTTTTCAGCAGCCTCAGCCTTAGCTTGAGCTTCCTCAGCACGAATTTGAGCTTCACGCTCAAGTTTTTCACGCTCAACAGCAGCAACGGCCTCGTCAGCCTTCGCCTTCTCTGCCTCTGCCTTCGCAGTCTCCGCCTTCGCAGTCTCGACCTCTGCTTCAGCAGCAGTAATCTTGGCCTGAGCCTCAGCAGCAGCAGCGTCGGAGGCAGCCTGCTCAGCGGCCACTTTAGCAGCCTCAAGGTGAGCATTGGCAGCATTCTGATGAGCGACTGCCTTCCCCAACTCTGATTTAGCAACAACTTCCTTATGCTGAGCAGCCTGCAACTCAGATTTGAGTCTCAGTCTTTCCGCCTTGCGCTCGTCTTCAATTTCCTTATTCTTGGCCTTCTCGGCGGCCTTCTTCTCCTTCTCTTCAGCCTTCAGCTTGGCCTTCGCATCCTTCTCTTCATTCTTCTTGGCACGCTCCTGAGCCTTCTGTTCCTCACGCTTCGCCTTTTCCTCGGCACGAAGTTGATTAGTGATTGCACGCTGCTTGGCAGTTTCTTCATCCTTGATACGCTTCTCTTCGGCCTTCTCAGCATCGCGCTTGGCCTTTTCTTCGGCCTTGATCTTATCTTGCTTAGCCTTTTCTTCAGCCTTGATCTTGTCTTGCTTAGCCTTTTCTTCCACCTTCTTGGCACGGTCGTCAAGTTTCTTTTCCAATGCAGCAGCCTTCTCTTCGGCACGCTTCTTGCGCTCTTCTTCATCAGCCTCGCGCTGGGCAGCAGCTTGTTCGGAGATTTGGTTCAAAACAGGGCGCACGTTACGCTCAGCGATAGCCTCAATCTCTGATTGTGTCATATAGACATCTTTACCAATGTTAATCTTGCCGTGGCTCTCAAGACGGGTTTTGGAGGACTTCTCAGCAATCGCTAACGCAGCCTCGTTGTACTTGGCATTAGAAAACAGATTTCTCTCGCTGACACCCTTGTCCACCTGGGCAAGAGTATCTTGAGCCTTGACACGGGCAGCAGCCATCAGGGACTCGTGTTGATGCACGGCATCCTTGAAAGCCTGCTGCTCCTTGAGATAGCGACCACGGTTCTCAGCGCTCGTCTCCTCCAACAAGTGGGACTGGGAAGCACCGCCAGTAGAAGAAATCTTCAAAACAGAGTTGGAGTGCGTTGGAAGATAGAGCTTGGCAAGGCGGTTCTCAGTGTTTTCGCGAGCCTTGGCTTCCAACAGGGACACATTGATTGTTGTCGTTGGGGCTGGGCCAGGAGCATTCTTTTCAGCGGAACGAGATCGAGAAAGGGCGGCAGCAGCACCAGAGTTAGCAGCTGGAGTATCTTCATCAATCTGTTCGGCATCGGGGGCAGGCTTGTTCAGGGCGCTCTTGGAAGCACTCTGGCCCAGAGTCGAATGACGTCTGTTACCCCACTCATAGGCATCAGGCAGGGCGTTAGCAGCAGTGTCGTGTCCAGAGACCTTGTGGGCGGAGACGGCAGCAAGAGAAGAGCCTGACGTGTCGGTAGGAGAGATCTTCACAGGTTTAGCCTTAGCATGGAGGGCAGCCGCAGACGCCGCAGCGGATAGGTCAGGCTTCCAAATGTTAGGGGATGTGTTGGAAGAGTTGGCAAACTGGGCAGCTTGGCCAGCTTCTTGGTAACCTTCATGATGCCAGAGCTTTGGCATGAGGTCTGAAGAAGCCGCAAGCAAAGCAGCCGAGTTGGAGTCTTGTTTGTCGACTCCAACAATTGGCGCACCAGGTTTGCTGTAAACGCCGTATTTCAGCTGCTTAGCATAGTAGGCCTCGGCGGCAGCCGGAGACAGCTTTTGCTTGGAGGAGTTTGAGCCTCCATTAGACGAGAGAGACGTCATGTGAAAAGCTGGGAAGGGTGGTGGTGGTGGTAGATATGGGTTGATGGAAATGCGGTGGGGTGATATATCTCTGGTTGTTCAATAGACAATAACTACACAGTGCAAGTATTGGATAGTGTAGAGGGGAAACAACAAAAATAACGTCAACGACGGCAGCAATGTTTAATAGCGTTCGCCTGGGGGTGTGGGATGTGAGGGTGCGGACGGTAGGTTTTCCAGATGCGCTTTAACGACGTGCTGTTTCCATGGGTGGTGCCTTCTGTGCGCCTTATGGGGGGGGCTCTGTGGCTGGCTGGCTTGTGACCCAAACTGGAAGGAGAGCGGAGGCGGCCGCAGCTCGTGTAGAGGGTCAAGTTGAGATAGTGGGAGCGCAAGGTGGGAATAGACTGAGGATGGCGCAAGGATAGGGTAACGTCAGCGGCGAGTCGTTGTGAGACACTCGTACCTAGGAGTAGAATGAAAAATGGCGAATTGCAACTAGGGCAATGATTTAACAAAAGTCCGCACTTTGCCAGGCCCGCCCTGGTCTTTGCTATCCATGTCCTTTTGCGCCGGTGCAATCAGAGTTGCGCCTCCCCACTACCCAGAGAAGCTCGAGGGAGCAACATTTGGCTCATTTGGCAGGATACCGACCGCAGCCTACCCGATGGGGTAATAAATGTTACTGCTTAGGGGGCAAAGAACACACAGATTGCCCCACCGGAGAAGTCCTTCGGGATAGTAAAAACTCGTTCGCGATCACAGTCCCCGCATCCATTGTCCCAGAGAAACTGCGTTTTTCTTCGCGCACTATCGACACCTTTTTCAACAAGAAACCTTTATTTGGCGCCACTTCAATGAGCCTCTCCCAGTGCTGGGCACTTACTAGCTTTGACTTTGATTAGCCAGTGCCAAGTGGGATCTGCACATGAGGTGTCCGGCTCATACGGGATACGGCAGGGGATTCACCGCGTTCATTTGTGCATTATGTCATCGTTATGTGTAGAACATGTCTATTTCCTTGTGCCCTCGCAGCCGTCAGGTACACACTGCTTTCACGGACGCTCAGTGCAATCGAAGTAATATCACGTGACTTACAGCTACAAGGAATGCCCACCCACGGTACGTCACACTGCATTCCCTGATGCGCCAAGCTACTTTCGGCGGCATACTGCGTAGGCATATACTCAAGAATTACAGAGACAGTGAAAGGGATTGCCGTTCAGATAGCCAGCAATTAGTTGATCACTAAGTGCTCTCATTGACAGTTACTCAGCCGAGTGCTCCGCTAATTCAAACCCTGACGCGGCAGCTGTCACTCCACCAAATCACCAAATCCCTTTCCTCCTCCGCTCCACAAATACATTACGTCCTTCCACTACAACACAATATAAAGACCAATACAGCACTTGCAATATCGTATTCGGTATCGACAACTCTGGGTCAATGTAAGTATTTCAATAAAACGATCTGTTGTTTCCATGTATCGCTGGATGATGTTCTCTCTTCATTCATGCTTAGAAGGATCAAAATCACTCGTCTCCTTATACCACTAGTGCCGGCTGTCGTCTTCCTGGTTCTAATCCTCGTCTTTACTAATAACAGGCAGTTCTCCAACTCTCTTGTCAGACGCGATGATTACAATCGCTACAAGCTGGCCGTGTATTACTGCTCGTGGTCCATGTATGGCCCCAAACACTTCCCGGAAGATGTTCCTGGAGTCGAGCACTTGACTCATATTATTTACGCATTCGCCAAAGTCAATGAGAACACCGGCGAAGTTACGCTATCTGATAAATGGGCCGACATTGAGTATGAACGAGATGACATGAACTTTGAAGGCTATCACCACCCAGTCAAGGGAAATATTTACTACCTAAATCTTCTCAAACACAAGCACAGGAGTTTAAAGGTGCTTCTATCGATTGGTGGATGGACATTCTCGAACCAGTTCCGTAAAGGTCTCTCCACACCGCAAAGACGTGCATTGTTTGTTAAGTCTGCTGTTGACAAGGTGATGCAATTGGGCTTTGATGGTATTGACATTGACTGGGAGTATCCTCGCACTCGCGAAGAGAATGACAATCTAGTTGAGGTCGTCAGAGCCATTCGGCTTAAATTTGACGAGATTGCAAAACTCATGGGTCTTCCACAGGACCAATTTGAGACTACAATTGCGGTTTCCGGTGCTTCAACTAACTTCAAACTGCTGCCAATATCAGGACTGGAGCCGTATGTGACGTTCTATAATGTCATGACATATGATTTCACAGGAGAATGGACATCAAAGGCATTTTTCCATTCAAACCTTTTTGCTGGCGAGCTCAATGCGGATAGTGCTATGAATGAACTTGTCCAGATGTCAGCGTTCCCTCGTAAACTCATCATTGGTCTACCAGCTTACGGGCGCACATTCACGGGAACTGGGGGCCTTAGCAAGGTGTTTGAAGGCACAGGACCAATTGTACCTGGTGAGAGCGGTATCATAGACTACAAGCTACTGCCGTTGGCAGGCACAAATGAGTTTGTAGACAAGCATGCTGTCGCAGCATCTTGCTATGATCGAGGAAAGCGAGTGCTTGTTGTTTACGATAACAATGAGACTATAGCGCGCAAGGCCAAGTATGTCAAAGAAAAGGGCTTTGGAGGAGGATTTTTCTGGGAGTCCAATGGCGACTATCCGTTCAAAGATCCGCGATCCTTGGTCAAGTCGTTTGTCAACAACATTGGGGCAGAGAATATTGAGAGGAAGCTCAACTGCATTAGCTACCCCTGGTCAGATTATGACAATCTCCGGCTTGGGCGGTCACTAATCGTACCACTTGTAAAAGAATCGACCAATACATCTTCCATGTCTTCTTACATCGAGACTACACAACCAGAAGTAAGGTTGGAGAGCTCATTTGTAGCCCATGAGCAAGAGTCAACGCCACAAGGGGCCGTATTACTGGAGCATTACGGTTCTAACGAAGCAGTGCCTGGTATGGATCGCTTGGTATACCTTGACACTTTTGAGGACAATATTCAGGTATATGACCGACCACAACGGCCCAACCCCGGTGCGCAGTCGCCCTTCACAGACGTTCAAATAGTTGAAATTGAGTATTGGTACGTGGATGACCGTGCTCTGCTAACTTCAGGTATGTATGACGCCTATCAAGGCTATGATGGGTATGACGACGCATACCACATAAACGAAAAGTCCTGTTATAACCCAACGATTCTAATAACTCGGCGTAACCACCAGCGACACGACCCCCAACGGTGTAAGCACAAAAGCGACACCACCCGTGTCGCTCTTCCATTGCCGGGAAATCATCTGCAGCCTGCTTGACACATGCCGACAACTACCTGGGCTGGTCATGCACGCAGGGTGCCTCAGGGGAAGTGGACTCTGTGCGTATGAATGGGTGTGCTGTGCAGGATTGTTAGTATCAGCAAGTCATCAATCAGTTATAATGCAACATGGTCCATGATACCTATTTAGTTGTTCCAGGAATTTGGATCAGGGCGCCCTGTCGAGGCTAGTGCATCCGACATGCATATCTGTCAGACAAGACTGGTACTGTGACAGGTGCACAGCTTTCTCTGCCATAGTAATACACTCAATTTCGTGCCTGACGCCGGGCAGTTCATCTGTGGCCACAGAGGTCCTAGATAGATCCTCCGGGGATTAAAGCTCTACATCGAGCTGCCGCGCTTTTCAGCGGAGTCGCCGCTATGGTAATAATGCCAGTACCCAACACCATGTGCTACAGCCTCGACATAGCCTGGCGTGAACGTGGGCGCAGAGTAGTGCCCGATTGGCCCAACGTCCGAGATAAAACGGAACAGGAAGAAAAAATAACCGGCCTGGTAAAGCGAAACCAAAAAAGGATATAAGCATATCCTATCGAGCAACAGCTTCTCAGCACTGAGAATTCGCATCTCTCCCCTTTGTGTCTCAAACAGTGCTCGTTGGCAGTCTTGTTTGGGGTATTGTTCCGCCCCCAGTCAGTTAAACCTGTCACCTTCATCTGTTAGAGCCAACACGGCGAGTGCTTAGCTCAGACACAAATGAAATTCGGTAAATACTTGGCCAAGCGCCAGCTGGATTTGCCTGAGTATGGTGACTTCTTTATTGATTACAAAGCTCTGAAGAAGCTCATAAAACGACTCTCGTCACCTTCGGCTTCGGGAATGCTCCAGGACTCGAAAGCGACCTTCTTCTTCCAGATAGAAAGAGAGCTCGAGAAGGTAAATACGTGCTATTTACAGAAAGAGGCTGAGCTCAAGGTCAGACTGGAGATTCTCAGCGAAAAGAAGAAGACCGCTTATACAGAAGGTGCTTTATCCTCCAAGACGTCAATCACGCATATATTCCTGTCAGAAGCGTTCCAGAGGTTTCGCCGTGATCTAAATCGCCTTGAGCAGTTCATTGAGCTCAATGCTACGGGATTTTCCAAGGTACTCAAAAAATGGGATAAACATTCGCAATCTCAGACTAGAGAAATGTACCTGTCTTCTGCTGTCGAAGTTCAGCCTGCTTTCCATCGTGATGAGCTTGCAGACTTGTCTGACAAGGCTTCAACGTCTATTTTGGAGCTTGATGCGTGGGCAGATGGTGAGGTTGTCGTGCAAAATAGAGCCATTGAACAGAGAGCTCAGGACGATCTGTACCACGAGTTTGTTCGTACAGCTGCGTCTGGTGAACCTGTCAATTCCCTCATAGAGCATCTTGTTAAACTACCTAATGCAAAAGAGCGCATTACAAGATTTTTCCTACTAGCGATTACTTCCAAGGCCAGCGAAGATGCCCTGAAAAGCTTGTTGGACACGGGCCTTGTGGACATTCACGCGGTAGAAGACCTGTCCGGAAGAAACTGCTTGCACAAGGCTGCCATTTCGGGTCGTCAAATTGTCATTGACGTCGCATTTAAAGCTAATGTTTCCTTGGAGCAGCTTGATTCGTATGGACGCACCCCATTACACTACGCTTGTATCAACAACCACCCTCATCTAATTAAGCCATTCCTCGAACGTGGCGTTGATATTGACCGTGTTGATACAGATAACTACTCTGCTCTGTTATACTCGATTTTACATGATCACAAGGAATGTGTAAAACCTCTGCTTGATAATGGTGCTAAAGTTGATGCTAACTCTGACAAAGATTACGTGCCACTCAACTTCGCATGTCTCAGAGGATCGTATGCCTCGGTTGAGATGATATTCAAGCGCAAGCCGTCGATTGTTCCTGATGCTGAGGGACTCTTCCCAATTCATATTGTTGCGCGTGCTGGCCACGATCATCTCATCCCTCTCTTGAAGGAAAATGAGGTGAATATTAATGAGATCGACAAACTGAATGGCTGGCCGGCTGTCTCGTATGCAGCTGGGGAGGGGCACGTTAAGGTTATCAAGGAGCTGATTAAAGCAAACGCGGATCTCACTATTCTGGACGATAAGGGACGTACTGCACTTTATCACGCTGCCTGGGAAGGCCATGCAAGATGTATTGCTGTCTTGGCAAAAGCCATCGAAGTAAAGAATGGTCAGTACCCAGTAGACACGTCACGGCCCTTTTCGCAGTCCCCAGAATCTATCTACGCCAAAAAGTCAGGAAATGTCATGATTTCTCGCGTCCAGTCAGAGGTCATTGAGTACGATGTTGACAGCATGGATACTGATTTGGAAGTGCTTGATCTTGATGATGTTCCTGATCTCGCCCTGCCTCCTCCTATTCTTCCTCTAAGAAAGTACGGCCACAATTATCTTGATAAGAATACCTTCTTGATGATTTCATTTGATCCTGTTAACTGCCTCAAATTTAACAGACACACATCTCCAGCGCTACTTGGAGGAAGACTGACTATTTCTTCCTCTCATAATGTTGATATTATTCCAAGATCTTTGATGATGCCCATTGCTGATGGCGACCGTGTCCAGTCTTTCCACCTGTCTTCATTGTCGGATTTCTCAATTGACTTTGACATTTTCCCTCCATTTGGAACACGGGTAATCGCAAGAACAACTGCTCTTCCCTACATTTTCAGTACGAAAACATACCAGATGACTGGTAGCAGCCACCTGTGTGTCCTTCCCATGTTCGATCAGCGCATGAAACCAATTGGTGAACTGAGTTTCAACTTCCAGGTTGTCAAACCGTTTGAAGGTAAATTGCTGGAGATTACCAAGTATGAGACATATTGGAAGAGTACGTCTAAGGATGAGGCCACTACTACTCATAGTTCAAATCAGCAGGGGCTGTCGTTTGTTACCGCCTCCTCCCTTTCTGGTGAGTATATGCGTATTTGTGTATGCCTCTCTGCTGACGGCATTCCAGTCGCTAGCAGATCGGTCAGAATGAACATTGGGGGTATCGATGTGCCAATAGCGCTGATCCCCATCAGTAAACTGCAAATGGATGATACAATGAGAGAATCGCTTGGATCAGTATCAGCTTGTGAGGAGTTCTACAACATGACCAAGAGCTATGCATTTCCTCTGGAAGAGCTATTGAGGCATCTAAATCCTTCTATCAACTTGGAGATCTGTGTATTGTTTGATTCTGGATTTGGGAGCAAACAGCCCGACTTGAATGAGTATGCAGATGCCGTGCTAAGTGTGGTGTTTGACCACTCCCGCGAGTTACGTGCCAAATACAAACAAAGCAGGTCTGTGATCTTTTCTTCAGCATACCCTGATATGTGTACCACATTCAATTGGAAACAGCCAAACTATCCAGTTTTCTTCTACATGAACAAGCTGAATATTCCCGATCTTTCAACTGCTGAGGATGAAGTACAGCACCAGGATGCTGATCGCAGACGACTCAGTTTGAAAGAGGCGACAAACTTTGCTGTCGTGAATAACCTACTTGGCGTGATATGTAGTTCGAAGCTGCTTCGGCTTGTCCCTACCCTAGCCGAGAGTGTTCGCGTTCAAGGGTTGGTGCTGGTTGCTAACGCCGACAACGGAGGCATCCAGACTGAGGTCGATGGTACGAGAACAAAAGAGTCGTTGACTTTCAGTGAAGCCATTTCTGTATAGAAACTGCCCAAAAGCAAATTTATTATTCATTGTATATAGATAAATATGAATCATTATTGCACGACAAAACTTGTCGACATGATTTCTAG